>OX637468.1:6064161-7264161 GCA_951799995.1 Trifolium subterraneum | reverse complement strand
CAAATGGCGGGTTTATATGGCAGATTTTTAGCCTTCTACCGTTGTCGACAACACTGATTATTTGAGATTGACCAAAAGGGTAGCATCAATATGGAATATGCATTATTGACAAGGAAACTTGAATCGCCATGACAGTTTAAAGATTGAACAGATTGCATTGGTAACGTCCAATTGAAGAGAATTTAAAAATGACATCAAAGGATCCAAGCCACATGACATGCATACTTCCTAAAGCTATATCGAAGCACGAGTTCAAAAACAGTACTATTTGAACCTCTTGCCGGAATTTTATTGTTTACCAAAAACAATTGAGAGGATTCTAACATTGAATACAACGTTATGACACATTGACATTGGAGTCTCTTATTCATGCATGTGTTATTTGAAGTTGAAAAAACCCCTAACTATCCCCTTTGCATTATTGGTATACAAATTAGCATTGACATAAAATAGATATCACAGCATTGAATAAAAAAAAGGAACATTTCCACATACACAACAAAAACAAGATAAGCATAACTTTTCTTGTTTTTAAGACTCAGTATCCAGTATCCGGCTCAAGGACCGACTAAATCAAAACTGATATGCATAATTAAATTGTTAAATCTGAATGTGAACGAACAAAGTACCTAAATCAAAACTCTAGCTTAGCTTGTAATACAAAGAAGGATTACTAATTCCTAATTTAACTAACATTCAACGAATTCAAAGTATTATAATCACACAGTGTGGCATAATTATCATTAATGCAAAACATTGAACAATTGCGTAAATTATTCAAACTGTGAAAGATTAAAAGCACAGAGAAAAATTGCAGAGTGACATGCAAGAGTAATTGATAAAGATATGATGAGATCCAACAAGAGAAGAGAAGAGTACTACCACGCGATCGAAGGAAGGTGGAATTTTATCGGAAAAATCAAAGTCATCAGCCATGGTTGAAGCTTAGAGAAGTTGCGAGTGAGTGATTGTGCCACAAATATGAGGTAAGTATATAAGAAAGAAAAAACGAATCTAAGGATTTTGAAAAAGAAGATTAATACAGTAACCACGTCGAAATATTATCCAGTGGCTTACATTTTCACTGCTATTGGTTGTTTATTTGTTTCATGACGCCAAAATTAAATACACGTCACCTGTCATAAATTTAATCCAAAAATTAAATTACACGTCATTTTTTATTACAAATAAATCATAGGCTAGTTTTTTACACATAAAAATTAAATAAAATAGGGATTATAGGATTCCCCCACTTTGGTATCCCTATCTTTGGGGGTGACTTCAAAGAAAAGGAGAGGAAAAATGTAGATAATAGAATTACCTATGGTACATATCACATAATATGTGTATCGAAAAATTCACCCTAATATATATTGTCATGTACACGGATCTAGAAAATAATAAATAAGATGATTGTGGAGAGAATGAGATAAGATATTAGAGTCGAGTTGTACTCAAGTTTTGTTGGATAGAAAAAAATTACAATGAGAACTAAGTCAAATAGAGGCTAATAGTTAAATTTTAGTAGTCTTTTATGTTAAAATATTCCAATAGTAATGCAGTGGAATGCCTCAAGGGTTAAAAAGGTCTGGCTGGGACAATTTGCAATAGCAAAGAGACACTAAGTGGCTGAAACAAGTCATGTTGTTGGGGTAAATGGAGCCAGGGTATTCAGCATTGCCATGATAGTGGGACATGTTAATTAAGAGGAAGGGACTGGCGAGTTGTATTGGCGCAATTGGGTCCGAAAATTATGCAGGTATATCATATATGCCAGCTATGGTATTCAGGGGATACCAAAGATTAATAGTAGTTTATGAAGGGATGGAGGATGGTGTAGGTGTAAGGGTCGATTTTGGGTCACAATATTTGCTAATGCATGTTGCAGAATGGTTCCCTGAGATATGCCAGAATCACAATGGCTCATCGTGATTATGACAAACCTACCATAATACCAAATATGCACCGAGTTCATTAGTATGGCAGGCTATGCGCATTGGAGGAGCGGGTCCTGAAATGGGTGTTATGGAAGGATTGGTGAGCCTCTGAACAAGTAAAGGCTGATAGCAGAAACCAATCTATTCTGTGCAGAATTTGCTAGTCTGGTTGAACCCAATCCATATATCATTTTTCTTATATTTAAGAACATAATGAGTAATATATATAACAAACACAGAATACCTCTTTGCTATTTTTACCGCAGGATCTATAAAACAGAATTCATTTTATTCAAAATTGAAAATAAGCTATTGTAAGAAAGGAGTCTAAGAAAATTAATTAATCAAACCACCAAATAGCCTGTCCCAAATATATTGCTAAAGTACTAAATTAATGTAACTAAAGCACTGTCAGTAACACAGGATGGAAACATGAAAATTTACTCAAGAAAATACCACAAAACTAGATTTTTTAAACAGTACAGGGTAATCCACATTCCATACAACATTTGAGTGCAGTGCCTCTACTCTCCAGGTGCAGAGACTCCTTGCTTCAGTCTCTCCTTTTTCATCTTCTTTTTGGAGACCGGCTTCTTTTTTCTAGGAGGGATGGTCTTCTGTGCATATGCGTAGAGCACATAATTTCCTATGAGGAATGTCAATAGCAACCCTCCAACAACCAGAAGAACTATTAATCCTGGGTTGAACCCTTGAGATCCAGCATTCTATACATTTCCCCAAGAGCAAGAAAACACTTAAATACGGTCATATCAGAGAGCAAAAAGAAATTGTAAAAGCAATACAATAATAATATTTCAAAATGAAATTTGACATGTAAATGTAATTAACCAATACAATACAAAGTGAGCATAGCTCAGTTTGCAGGGACATTGCATGTAATATGCAGGGACCGAAGTTCGAACCCTGGTACACCCACCCACTTATTCACCTTAAAAATGAAATTCTAGCCACTAGACTACTTGACAAACAAAAAAAGATTTTAGATGATCCTTTTGTGGACATGTGCAAAAGGGACTGAATCACAAATTATGCTTCTTTCACTATTTTCTTTGTAATGCATCTTGTGTGTGTATACCTATCTTTGATCCATAGTGTGCGTACAATTTTCCTCAACACAAATACTTATTTGAGATTGACAATAAGAGTTACAAATATCATCAATATATAGTGAAAAATTAAATCAGCATATCATTAATAAATATAGGATAATTATACATGAATGAAAGGCAAACGGGCAACAAGCTGAAAGACAAAACCAATCTTATGAAAAACAACGTTCATAGACCTAGGAGTCACAACATTGTTATGCATAACCTTTTGAACCTTTTGCAGAAGACTCATAGGCCTCTGATGCTAGGAATCCAAAAGTTTCAAACGCAAATGGAATATGCATTATTGATTTGAAAACCCCCATAACATGCTAAAGATTGAATAGATTGCAAACTGTCATTTAGAAAATTTAGCTGAAATATACAGCCTTTAAGCATGTGTTGTTTGAATCAAAATACAACCTTTAACTAATAACTATACATTCTCTAGCATATCATAATCATCATCATCATCATCTAAAATCTAAGTCGTGGAATAGATTAACATCAAATGCAATTCTAACCAAGACAGCAATGGAACAAAATACCTTAAAAGAATCTAATAAATAAAAAAACTAGCAGATAAACATCATTAAATTGTTAAATCTAAAATGTGAACATTAACCTTAACCAAAATGTGAACTCAGCTGGAAAAAATAAAAAATCCTAATTTAATTTTGAACGGATCCACAGCTTATTATGCATGTAATTGAAAACTGGATGATGGATCTTCACGGAGAAGGTTGAAAATAAAGCAAATTTGATAACAATTAAAAGCATGAAAGAAGAAAACACATGCAAGGGTTGATCCATGAATTTAAGATCTGAATGAATGAATGTGGAAAAAGGGGGCATTGAATTGAATTGATCGGATCTAAGAAGAGAATAGAAGATTACCGCGTTAGGTGGGACTTTATCGGCCATGGCTGACGCTGAGAAGCTATGTATGGTTTATTTTGTGGCAGAGACAAACGGAGACTTTCTTGAATCCGAGTTTGGTTTGAAAAATGGTTATTATTACAGAACAATGAAACCAGATCCAAATGCACCAACAAATAATAATAATAATAATAATATTTTATAATTTATTATTGGATACGTAATGTAGTTATTTTTTTTTTTTTTACCAAATATAGTTTTTTATTAATTTTTTACTGTATAAAGATTATCCACCGTCTATCCCTGTGAGTTGAGCTCAGTTTGTAGGAATATCGCACTATATGTAGGAGTCTGAGTTCGAACCCGGGACACTCCACTTATTCACATTTAAGATGAATTTTTTAGCCACTAGACTACTTGACAACAAAATAAATAAATTATCCACAGTCTTGACAAAAAAACAAAAATTTATCGGCATGCTTGAAATCAAGAAAAGTAGTTTATCCACATGTAAAAAGGTACATTTTCAAATGGGTCTTTCAGCAGATTTGACCACATAAATTTGTTAACAAATCCTGTCAAAAAAATAAAAAAATATCCTATAAATTTTAAATAAGTAATATAATATAATAACTTGTATTATTTATATATATAAAAAAACTTACATTACATTCCTCAAATTTTACTACTCCTATATCTTTGTTTTAGAACTCAACAATTTTTTGGATGGAATGAGTAACTCAACTGGTTAAATTAGTTGAACTAAGAATTAAGAAGTTAGAGGAGAAAAAACTAACATGACATTGAAGAAAAAAAGAACTCAACCTTTTTTTTTCTAGTAATTATAAATTGTTCTCACTAATGCTTTGACATGTTCTATTATAGGTAAATTCATGTAAGATCGACAAATTTTAAAGGAATTAACTTTCATCGCCTCTAATATCTGAAAATTCATTTGCATTTTACTTTTTTCTACCGTGTGTATTTGAAGTCATATGGAAGGGAAGGGTAGGAATATTTTCTTCTATTTGTAAATTGAGTTACGTTGGACCAAACTATGGAAATAGATTCCTTGTTAGTAATTACATTAACATAGTTATAGTATAAACCGTCATATTTTAATGGGTAAATTATTTTGATACATGTGTACTACAAATCATCTGATGTAAATTTTTTGAATGAGATTGATGCCATTCAAAAAAAAAAGAAAAAGAATGAGATTGATAATAATTTGTTACTGTATTCTTTCTTTTTTTCATCGCAATAAATCCTAGTCCCCAAAATATTTCATGCATTAATTGGTTAGCCCAAAAAATATTTCACCTTGGACAAATTGGCCTTGACCCGTTTTCACATTCTATACTTTGCAAGATCGAGAATGACTTAGGTTAGGCAACGAGAGGCATAGGTTGATGGTGGTAGGTTGATTAGGTTAAGCAATCAAACTAAAGTTTAATAAGATAAAGAGAAATAAGAGGAACACACATATCACGATTATTTAGTATTTAGTTCGGTCTAAATTGATTTACGTTTAGGAGAGAATACAACTATTTCTGTCTATTGGGAAAATTAAAGCTCACGTAAGTATGATTAGAGTTTATAATCTTGGAAACCAATATTTTAAAGTTGAGTTATACTAAATAAAATTCTAAAATGATATCAGAATTTATCGATTCGAGTCACTTACTATTTATAAACACACATCAAAGATAAAACTTGATTTGAGTTTATAAATATTGACACCGTTTACCTTACAAACAAATTTTATAAATTTTAGTTACACTCAATCTAAATTCTAAGAGTTCTACTATCAATGAACCTTTATAAGAGAAACAAAAGAGTTACAAAAAAAATCAACTCAAGAGTTGAACAACAACAAATTAACCCTAGTTTTATCCTTTTCAATCAATCAACAACATGTTTAAAAACGATTTACTGAATTTATAAAAAAACAGAAAACAAATTTTTTCAAACAGAGGGCAACGAATAAATTATTGGCTGAATCGCGGACTAGGTCGCTTTCTTTAAGACGTTTCGCGAAACTACTCGAAAAGGTGCAGTGTAGTATATCGACCGCGAAGTCCCCAGGATAAAACAGCCGTTTTGAAAGAAAATACCGAAGCACTACTGCACTGCAGTGATCGGACAGAATTACACCAATATGGTTCAAAACTACGAACCACTCTAATTGATATACAAATATCAATTATGTACGGCAAGAACCGTTCGATAATTGAAACAACAAAAATATATCGAAGAAGGAAAAATAGAGAGAAGGAAAAATCAGAGTATTCTCAGTACGCAGAGAAAAATGAAGCTCACTGTAACTGAAGAAAGAAAGCCAGAGCAGTTACTGGAGCCGATTTTGCCCAGTCAAAGGGAAAACGTGGGCGAAATTTTAGGCCACGTAATTGACCCGTTAGTGGATCATTAAAGACTTGGTCTATCGCATATTTGAAGTGTGCGAAAATAAAGGGACACGCGTGTAAAGAAAATTAATTAACAATTTTTCTTTTTCTTTGCATTAAAAAATTAATATATCACATGACCCAAGCCCAACCCAACCCAATGACACACCCTTAGTTGTCACTTTGTAGTATATAAACACTATCAAGAAGTGTGATATTAGCAATGTGGGACTCAAAAAGCCTTTTTTCAATTCACACTACACATGGTTCTAACACTTTGCGTTTATTTTAATACCAAGTTCCCTCCAAATTCTCATCATGTTCCAACACAACAAGAGAGTTACAAAATTGACCAATAAATTATTCTTAATTGCTCACCAAGAGCAATCTCTAATTTCTCTCTCAACCCCTCATTTGATAGTTTTCTCTTAAGAACTACTAGGGAAAAGAAAATTTATATTATTCCTTCAATGATTCCTAGTTACACAAGGTGTTTGCAAAATCTAAGATTTCACCCAAAAGACAAACCCTTAGTCCCCAAGTTTTCCTAAGAATCCCCTCTTTTGACTTCACAAGATTTCTCTCAAAAATGTCTAAAAAAAAAACTACATTTTATAACTTCTAGCGCAGATTGATCAACATAACTCAAAGGAAAGGATTGTTGTTGCGGATGGCTGGAAATTGATTAATCGTCAAATAACCGAAGGTGTGTAATCACTGAACTAAGGAATTATCCGCAAATATTGCGCAACTCCCCCAGAATACAACCGGTTCTTCTCGACCATAAACATGCCGAGGCTATCCATACACGAGAATATCAACAAGCTCGGTAACTCAGACTCGGTTGAGAAAATAGTTTATGTGTATATATATATAAATAAGTATGTATTTTTCAAAGAAAGCTTATATCTCAAAATCAACCCCTCTCATTGTAGTTTTTCTATATCCACAACCATTACACATATGACTTATATATATTTCCTAGCCGCATTGCTCACAAGCAGTTCCACTAATTATGGCTATATATTTTTCATTAAATAAAATAATAATAACGTTATGAGAAATTTAAGGAAAAGGTGTTGATAAGTATTACTGAAAGTTCATAAAAATCTTCATGTACTTTGAGAAAAAGACCAAGTCTCCTATCTCTCCTATTAATTAGGTACACTATAAAAATAAGTTGCATGACTCAATACTCCGTCAAAATAAGATTTAAATTTCCCAACTAAAATTAATTAAATTGGATTACAATAAAATATAATATAAAATAAACTTTTGAAATATCTAAAATATCCAACAAGGATCGTCCGGTCCTATTAAGTCTTCACCGGACTGGATTCATAACTTTGGATGTGGAACTCCATGTTGAGTTCATAAAACCCTCCATACATAGGGAAATCAGTAACAAGTGTTTTACCTGAAATATCCCGCGTTTGAACAACTTTTCTAAGAAGTTTTCTTTGTTGCCTCAGAGGCGAGCGCATCTGACAAAACATGCGCCCTGTGTTTCAGGTGGTAGCTGTCCAAACTATCAATTTTTCTGGAGTACACACAACAATAATAATAAATATGTAGATATTTACACTTGGTTTGTAAACTAAAAAAGGAGTAATATTCGTTCATGCAAAATGTAGACAGAGGAATCATGAAAAGTAGCTGCAAAACCATTCTTCCCACTGTAATAATGAGAGAATAAAAATAGCCAAACATATTAAGATTACGGTCATATATGGTGACAAAAAATCTCCATTGTTTGGTTCGTTGTTGATACCCTACTTGTCGGGCCAACATGTCATATACTAGCCTAATTGGTCCCTCTTCAGTTTCATGCTTGCTGCCTTATCTACCAAACTTGTATAATCCTTACAACAAAATTCATTAACCATGCCAATAGTTAATTGTTAATTTGTTAGCTGCACGGATCGAATCTGAACATTCTTCAATACTTCTGTATCTCAATTCGTAACACTAGTTACACCTTTAATATTGTTAGATAAGATAACACTTGTTAGTCTCTTGTATCTTAATTAACGTTGTTTTAAATTTGAACTAAAATCCTTTAAAATTTAACGGTCAAATGATCTTATCTGACTTAAGAGATTAGTAAGTACACTTGAATATTAAGTTTATACAAAAATATTTCTAAAATAAAAAAGTTTACACAAATTAAAACAAAAATTCATCAACTAACCTCTCTACATTTGATTCCAAAAAGAACCTTAACCTTCCTTTTTTCTTTGTGTAGGAGACAAAATGGAGTTAAAAGAGAGAGGGAAACATATATTTGCACCACTTCTCTTTATTTATACTTTTATTACCATACAATTATTTGGCTCCGATTATATATCGGTTGACCAAATTGCAGTTGCGGTTACGCTGCAAAAAATTTTATTACGGAAAATTGCGGTTGAAATTACAGTTGTGATGAATCGCGAAGAACTCAAAATCTTTAATATTACCGCTGCAATTGAGGTCCACAATTTAAAATCATCCTAGAGCTCATTCTTGTTTGATTTCTGAGGCCACAATTTTAGCCCAAAACCGAATATGTTTCTTCATATTATCAGCTGAACAAGTCTTAGGAACTTTCAAATTTAGTAATGGTGAATCAGGTCTCTTTATGAGCCATGCTTCTGATAAATATGGTCTCATGATATCTCTCTTTTCTTCTTCATCTTCATAAACTTCAACAATATCATCATCATTTTCTGTGCTGCCATCATCCATTAGTTGTGATTGTGACTCTGATTGGTACTGCTTATCATTTTGGAGCAAACAAAATCTTTGCAAGCCAGGAACAACACTAATCATTCTTGGACTAATATATTCTTTCTTGAATTGAAAACCAAGATCCATAAAACCCTTCACTTCATCAAGTTCTAGTTCCCCAAATGGTCTGCAGCTCATGGATTTCTGCAGTTTACCTTGTTTTTTCGATTTTTTTCTACGGTTTAAAGTCGGTGGCAACGATGAACATGATGATTGTGAACAACCCAAAGGACTCATATTGTCCAATATTTCCTTGATTTCTTCTTTGTTATCAATTGAACAATCCTTGTAATAGTAAAAAAAAAGGAACAAAATAAACAAAAGAAGAAAGCATAATCATGACTGCATTGATATATGTTTGGTATCACGGTTGGTGTGTCAGAATGAGTGATTTTGCAGAAGTTATATATTTCTGCAAAATCACAGTGGCTCACTGTGATTCTGACACATCTACTGTGATACCAAACATAGACTAAGTGTTCTTTGAATTGTATATATACCTGAAGAGGTAAAGAGATTATTGACTCTGATGAGACTTGTTTCTGTGAAGAAAGTGATGATTCATCTGTTGAAGTTTCTTCATCTACTAGAGGTGGCAAAGAAAGAATTGAAGAGGAGGAGGAAGAAGATTCTGATATGGTAACATGTTTTCCAACTTGTTTTGTAGCAAGTAGTAGTGTTGTTGGTTTTGAGATAAGAATGATTTGATGATACCAAAGCCTATCCATTTCACCTATAATACTTAGAAAGTATTTGTCTGCCATTAAGAGAGATTTTGATTGAGTATGCAGAAACTAGAACACAACACTTAGTGGTTCAATAGAGTAGAGTAATGATTTGTCGGTAGATGAATATTGTGGTGGTGTTGATGAAAAGAAAGAGAAGTGAGTGAAGGCAAATGAACATGAAAATGTTGGTGTGGGTCACTAAGGTTGTGGTCACTTCACTATGGGACATAAGAAATGGTACATCAACTCTAAACTCCACATGTTCGAATGATAAAATGACTATTTTGTCCATGTTTCGACCAACATTATGTTGGTCCGAGTAGAACTGGACTCAGATCCCTTAAACAAGGTCTCGAGTTTGTGTCTTCTGATTGGTAGAAGAGATCTCACTAAAGGTGGTCAATTTTGTTTTTCCGCAAAGATTAGTTACTGTAATAGTCGATAAATATTCTGTATCAATAATACATTTTTCTATATAAAAAAAAATCTTTACATGCCTCCAAACCATAATATGATGCTCTTTCTCTATGCTTGTCAAAATCAGATGCTAGAAAAAGTTAGATCCATGGCTTTATCACAAGCAACTTAGAGTAAAGAATAAGGAAAGGACCTAAAATAAATTATTTGGCATCTGTAAAATCCAAAAGTTTCTTTAAGTTTGTAAAAAGGAGAAAGTGTATAAAGATATGAATAAAGGGTTATGTGAATGAATGGATCCAAATATGGACTAGGGTATCCTAACACTACAGTTGTCAAAGAGACAAAATCTGATTTGCAAGTTGGTTAAAATTCTCAAATAAAGCTAGGATATGGGGTATATCAATCAATTGGACAACAAGTGTACAGTTAAATACTTGCATGATTGGTTTATTTCCTCAGACACCATTTATTGGTTATGGGCTTAATTAAATAATAATGACAAAAAGTAATGTTGTGCAATTTTTTCTTAGATATGTCATGTGACAACTTAGTGAACTTTGGAAAGTTATTAAATAGGTTCAAGTAATCATCTATTCAACGGAAATGGGTTTCATGCATTTACGTAATAGATGATCTTATCTATTGATTTTGATCTAATCCCTCTTTAAGTATAAGCTTAGTGATTTTTGAAATTTTTTGATTTTTATATGATGCCATTAGCTACTCATCAACTATATGAGATGTAAATTAAATTATTATTGTTTTAAATTAAAGGTATCTTCCGCATATAACTGAAAAAATTAATTCTCTCGAAATGACTGAAACACATTCAAAAGATTGATCTCTCATAATAAATATTTTTCTATATCCACTGGTCAAAGAAATCGAACCGAGAACTAAATAATTAAGGGACCCAAATATCTCCTTATCAACTGTGAGATGTAAATTAAATGCTATCTTTGACATATCTCTAGTCAATATGAGACTTAACACACACCCTCACATCCAGCACTATTAGCTTTGGTGCGTGAAATCAACAACGGGTGACCCAAATATGGGGGTCTCCACAACAATCAACAAATAGATCTTGAACCAGACTCTGATATCATATTAGAATTTGAGAGACCTATACTCAAGCACAAAAATTAGCTTAAATGTTGAGGTTTGCACTACACTTATAAAAGCTATCTTTATCATATCTTTAGCCAACGTGAGACTTAACAATATCCTCTTTAACAAAACAAAACAAAAGGTTTAATGGAATAAGGATTGGTGTTTGGATGATAATATATTCTCTCTCGCAAAATATAAGCAAAAGTTTGTCAACAAAAATAAATGTATTTGGTCCAAATTTTGAACTAAATACATTAAGTTACTTTCACTCACTTTTCACTTTTGTTTATATTTTGGAAGGGAGGAAGTAGCTTATTTTCTTATGCAGCTGTATACAGTACTTTTTTTACTATTTCAGTATCAGACCATCCACAATGGTCTTGGATGAAGGGTGTTGAATGGTGTTTTTGGTGTTGAAACCATTGCAATGCATGTGTTGAATGTGATGTGGAGGAAAGAGATGATGAATGAATTCAACATAGTTGAATGTGATGAGAGAGAAAGAGACACGGACACATGGCAGGTGGTGATTGGTTCGCTGGATTTTTATCCTATCAATACTTTGAACTCAATTATCTCATTGCAAATTAATTTTTTATTTTGTTATTTTTTTACCAAAATTCGTGATTTCTTTTTCTCTATAAATAGAGATTTGGTTCATTTCATTTGGACACATAAAAAAAAAACAAGTTTTTCACTATCTTAATCTATTATTATCTTTCTAATTAGTCTTTCTTTTGAAGTTTTAATCTTTTTTAAGTGAAATAGATCCCAATAATTCTTCTAATTATCCTAACAATTATCAAAATCCCAACAATTATCAAAACCCCAACAATTAAATAAATTTTGTTAAGTGTGTTATTTTAATTTAATTTTAATTGATAATTATAATTTTATTTAATCATAAAAATTTAAATTTAAATTTAAATAAAAATATGAAATAGAAAGTGGTGGGGTAGAGAAAGTGGTGGGGTAGAGTGTTGAATGATTATATGAATGAAAGAGAAAATGATGTGGAGTGAAAAAGTGGGTGTTGAAAGGTGTTGAATGTGTTTTCCCATCGTACATAGTCTCACAACACAAGTGAATTGAAAGATCATAGAGATTGAAAAGTTAAAGTAATTTAGTCTGTAATAGGAAGTATTCTGTATTCATATCCTCCAAATGAATGTGACATTCAATAGAATCTAATAATAATCAACACCTTTTTCTGCTTTTTGAAGTTCCAACTCTTGTGTCCTCCTCTAGATTTGGCATTTCGGATGGAACAACACTACATTTACACTGTACTCCTCTATAATTTTTTTAATTAATTTTTATGATATATAATTGGGAACAAAATGTTAAAATGGTATCAGATTAAAACCAATATAGGTACTTGAGTAAATCATAAGAATTAAGAATACTGGCCGTGGTATTAAATTTATTAATTGCTATTGCTTTTATAATTTAATTTATTTTTGTCAAGTAATCTAGTAATTATAATTTCATTATAAAGACGAGGTCTTCCTATCATGTATGATCACGATACTATTATTCACTTGCTATATGTTAGTACATTGTTTGACTTTGACATTAGAGTGTCTTTTGCAGGTACATCCTCCTCATTTGGAAAAAATAGTTTGAGAGAAAAAGAGCCAAGATTGCAACACCAAACTTGGATTTCACATTAGTGACTCAAATGATGTCCCTTTTTCAAGCAAGAACACTACCAATTTATTTAGGAAAATGAAAAATTAAAGTTAGACACATTATTATACAAATAGTATTTTTACATGCAACTACAACGACTAATTCATCGTAATAATTAAAATTCAAATACTTGGGAATCTAAATATTTATCACTTATATCATACCATGTTAATAATAATAAGTAAATAATATTTGCAAACAAACAAAAACTGAAAAAAAAACAACATATTTCTATAGAAATTTTTATAGATTCTTTTGAGCTTTAGAGATTGGACTTGGCTAATTTATTTTTTTACGATAGACATGCTTAAACCTTTTTTGAACATGAACACAGGGCATTTGGTCAAAGTGTTTCTGTGCAACGTTATAACAACAAACAGGGCATTTGGTCTAGTGGTATGATTCTCGCTTAGGGTGCGAGAGGTCCCGAGTTCAATTCTCGGAATGCCCCTTTTCTTGAACCTTTTTTACTTTACCACTTTACTGAAATGCCTCGCATCCATTCCAATGCAGTGCACACAATAATTTCAGATAATATATTAAAAAAGACAGTCAATTTCACATATTAACTTTTACTTTCTTTCTTTTTGGGAGATTAATTTTTTAAATATAAATATGTTGATATATTTTTTTATTAGTTTTAATTTTAAATACGACGCGTGCTTATTTTTATCTCAAACATGTCATTTTTTCTTTTTATTTTGTTCTTTTTTGACATTAGTACTCCCTCCGGCCTTATTTATAAGCAAAAATTACTTTTTAGATTCATTGAACAACTGATAGACTAGATATATTAGTTGTTCAATGAATCTAAAAAATAACTTTTACATATAAATAAGGTTGGAGGGAGTATTTCTTTATCAAATTTTTTATTTTTAAAAGTCAATTTTTTTTATTTGGCATGCCAAGGTATCATTATAATTGTTGTCACCACACAACATCTAACAATCAATGCATATAACTGATACTACAAGATGCATTCAAACTTCAAAGCTACTAAATTACAACATATTCAAATGATAGCTCCAAACTCAGTATTTTTGTTTTTATCATGTAGTCTAAGTGGCCAGTATGTATACATATATCACATATGTTATCATATTTGAAAATTTTAGTATCAGTAGATTCCTACAATTTTTTTTAACACGAAAGAAATATATAAAAAAAAAATAATACTACAAGTAGTTCGAGAGGTACATTAGAAAAGCACCAAAAATACTCAAGACAAAAACCACAAAAAAACATAGCCATCTAAAACATTAGGAGAAAATAACAGAGAAACTCCCCAGCACTCAAGGGGAACCACAAAAAATCCCCCCAAACTACACTAGCTCCGAGACCGAGAAGGACTCGGGGAAGGGAGGGTAACTAGCAAGAATAACAAACCAACCAAGATCCCATCAATCCCAACAAAACACTCGACACCAAGCTATCGAGCCCAACAAAAAAAAAAGCTGCACCAAAAGAAACAGAGACTACCAGAATTTTTACTTTGAAGACGAAAGTTTCGCCCTATCCACTTTGATTCTCAACTAATGGAGTGGTTTCAATCTAACATATATTTTAGAGATTATATCTAGGATTATAAGAAAGTGCATTCAGAATATACTTTTGGAAGATAGTTTTAATACTTTCTGATTACTAAAAAAGGGTTTGCACTTGTTTAAAATTAGATTTTATAATTTGAACAAATAATCCATCAGCTTCTATATGAACTTCTCGAAATTAAGTGAATGTATAGAGCAAGAGTAAGCAGCACACAATGCAGAAGTTTGAAGGAACAATTAAACGGCTAAACCTATTCATATCTTATTATTATTTAAAAATAGAAGCAATCCAGACCCGCTTCAAATTCACATAATGATTTCCTGGCTTCACTAAATTGAGATTGAAGCCAAACAAATACATTAACATGAAGTAGCATTCTAGTTACACCATTTCCAAAAGCTAAGTCTGTTTCCTCCACACTTTGAAGGATGTCCAAATTTATGTACAAATGAGATCAATAAATACTAAAGTATAAATTATTTATCCTTCTTATCCTCAGGCAATGCAGAAGCTTTGCAGATAGGACATAGTTTCTTCATAGATAACCACTTTTTAATGCAGCTCACATGGTAGTCATGTCCACAAGTTTTAAGTGTCCCAACATCATCCATGTTCTTGTACTCTTCCTGTAATTTTTAAAAATAAAAACAGTAAGCACCTGGTTAATGTCATCCAAAAGAAAAAAGTTATAAATCCATTATGTATGAAAAACGAAATTGGATCTTCTCCTTCACTTTTGTCTATATCTCCTTCTCTCTCAAGAGAGATGTAGAGAAAATGTGAAGGAGAGGATCCAAATCCAAGAAAAACATACCAGACAGATCACACAGCTTCCTTCATCCTGACATTGGTCAGATGAACAATATATTGTTTCCGTCAAACACTTGGAAACCACATCCTCAGACAATCCTGTGTTCACCTGGCCAATCCTCTCCCCAAGTGCAAGTAGTTCCTAATGAAATCAATCATAAGATAATTTAACAAATTTGAAAGTAAATAACACTGATTGATTGTGCCGTCAAAAAAAAAAAACACTGATTGTAACACGAAAAACTGTAAATGGTAATCACCTCATAGCTCATGCTATCTATGTCCAACCTCATGTCTCTGTGCTGATCAAGCATATTCCTAGAACCATATAGTGAAGCACGCTCAACAATCATGAAACCCTGAAAACCCAAAATAAATAAAAAAATTTGAGTCGGTAGAAGAAAAGCTAGAAAGAACAATTTTGCAGCTCCTGATGAATACTGCAAAAAGAAGTAAAGCTAGAAAGAGCAGCTTCACAGCTCCTGATGAATACTGCAAAAAAATTACTACAGTACAATGGAAGCAATTTGCTTAAATTCTGCAAATAAACCAAGCATCCATATTTAAGGTTTTAAATATATTATGTGCAACGGAAGACGAGAGCTAACTGTCAAATATTACACAGATATATCCTTTAATACTAACAAACAGAATTAGAGTTCTCCGATATACTGACCGGTACCTCAGAAGCAAATCTAGCATGGAGACTAGCCTCATCAGCCAATGCTCTATATCTTTCGCTGGAAATTCTTGACCTTCCATTTCTATCACTGTTCCGCCAGCCAATAGTGGTCAACGGCCTAGGATGTCTAGAAGGGTGACTTTCAGCTACCATGGGCAATCCATTATTATCTGAAGGTGCATGTCCCAGGCGCAAGCTTGAAGAAGCCCTATAAGCTGGAGCAGATCTTTGAGAGTAATTACTTCGCGTTCCCCTAGCAGTCTGAGTCAAATTTTGAAAACT
Source organism: Trifolium subterraneum (assembly GCA_951799995.1). NCBI lineage: Eukaryota > Viridiplantae > Streptophyta > Magnoliopsida > Fabales > Fabaceae > Trifolium > Trifolium subterraneum. The sequence goes on along the minus strand of OX637468.1, from coordinate 7,247,784 downwards.
TTGAGCAGTAGTAGGATTTCTGCTTGTACCATATTCATGATGGAAGCTCCCGACATCTAAAGTAGCATTACTAGCGGCGGCGGCAGCAGCAGCATTTCCAACAGGGAAGTGACTTGTCTCAAGACCAAAAGTACTAGTAGCAGGAGTTACGTTCATTTGGCTCCAATCCCTTGTCAAAGAGGTAGAAACCTGAGCTGAAAGATCCGCCAAGCTAGAATGGCCGACTGGTGGGACATTAGGGTACGAGTTGTGTGAAAGGTTACTTGACAAATGGGTCCTAGACAGGTTGGATTCCAAATCAAATGCAGAACGGCTCCTCACATTCCTTACAGAACTCTCACCCTTCATTGAGAGGCCAGCACCTCTGAAAGTGGGTGTCATAGCAACATGATCCCAAGGCATATATTGGGAATCCATATTTGGCTTCTCTGGCCGTGATTCTGAAGGCATAGGAAGATCAGTTGAACTCCCAGCATTGAAATATCCACTTGAACTGCCTCTCTCATAGACTGAGGGAATTCCAGGGCTCTTTCTCTTGTGATGTCCTCGTCCACTTCCCATTGTAAGATCAACAAAACCATTATCAACGTGAAATGCTTGTCGGTCATAATTGGAAGAAGAAGGCTGGTGTACATAATTTTCAGACACTGTAAAGAAAGGTCCAGCACTAGATGAATGCATAAAATGATTGTTAGAAGTGCCTTGTGTATCCAATTGATGAGGAGGAGGAGGAGGTACTTCAATGTTGAGGCCAGATGATGCATATCCACTTGACCTTGTGTTGGTGTTCCAATGAGAGGGGAAATAAATGTTATCTATAGATATATTTTCCACAGGATAATTAAAAGAACCATTCTCTGAAGAGCTGGTCCCTCCTGCAATGAAGGTTCATTCAATATGAGTGATATGGTTTCATGCAAGAAATGCAGTTATTTGCAACGAAAAATAAAAGGCTTATGAAACAAAATCAAAGTGGAAACAAAGCATATAGATTTAACATTACCATGGTTCACATGATGTTGATCAGTATGCATTTGATTCCAATTCTGGTCAGCCTCACCCTCAAACATTGGAGATGATGCATTATATAGGTGTCTATGCCCCATAACTCTTACTTGCAATCCCAAAAAATTGAGAGTATTGAGTCAGATATGCAAATAATTCAACCTACAATGCAAAAAGCATTTGAACAAATTCAATATTTAAAAACAATTAATTCAAAACAATCAAGAAAAATGCAACCAACACACAAAAACTTTAATAAGAGACCAAAGCTTCACCACAAGTACAACTTATGGAAAAAAAAGTGTTGCTAAATACTCAATTGCATCTAAAGTCTAAACTAGTATGGTTCCAACATGCTCTACTGGTCCTGTCCGGCCCTGTATTATCAGATTGATATATACCAATACCACACATATTGCTCATACAAATCCACTCAAAAATGATTTATGCAAGACAATGCATAAACTAAAACTTGTCTGGATGCCAAATTCAATTCAAAACAAAACATCAATGACAACCAAATATTGCATGTAAAACCATGAGCAAGTAGTATATGTGCAGAGTAAAGCACCGTTGAAAATGTCATCATAGATATTTGTACAGGAGAGGGAAGTGAGAGAAAACAACATAACCAATATGCAAACAAATATATAGAAAAAAAAGTTGGACCAGAAGTTACAACTCCTAAAAGGTGGAATTTTAGAAGTTAAAGTTACCGGCTCAGGTTCTTACTATCATGAACTGTAAGCAGCATATCAAGGGTAAGAACAAAGGCAACAATTGTAACTACTGACAAGCGTAGCAGGGCTCACTACTTAGAGATGATGTAAGATGTGTGGGAAGAGTAAGTTTTTCCTTGACCTTCCCAAGTAGGAAAAGAGTACTACTGCAGTTACATATGAAGCCAAACTTTCCTTTCCCACGTACAGCATATGAATAAATACAACCACTATTTCCATTTCCACATCATTATCACAATTCCTTAAATTTCTCATAAGGCATCATTAGATTTTGCTACTTTCTATCAAACCCTTTATAGGGCCCAAGGGTCTAGCCAAAAGCAATGACTGACAAAGACTACTGCTTTTCTTTTGACTAAATAATTAAAAATCCATATGAGATTGTTGAATATTAAGATTCAAATTGTTTTTAATCGGCCAACATGACAATGCAACCATTAGAAGGAAAATATGACACTGCCAAAAAGTGCATGAAAAATTAAGGTTAAAAGCTTGGTGAGTAAAATGCCATCAATGGGCATGCATGAAAATTGAAGCATAAACAACAGCCACAGCAATTTGACCCAAAGAGGAAAATCACCACAGGCAATTATTTGTGGAGGATGAAAGGAGTTTGCAACCAATCTACTGAACAAAACCATAAACACTAAACACTAGCCACTCGTGTCTCCTTAACCATAATGAATAACCAATGGCCCAAATAAGTGCCCCACTCACTTGAAGGCAATTTACTCACGTCTCTATCCACTGATACAGAAAAAGAGCACCTTCTAGTCTGAGGCAAGAAAACAAAGGAGGGAATAATGAACACAAGAAAGAAATATGACATTGTTGAGATTTAAATTAGATGACGGATCCTCACTCTAGATGTTTATTAATGGAAGCAAAAATTCAGTTTTGACTTAATAAAAAAAGGAGGGATCAGAAAATTAGATGACAAACACATCAGATATTACCTGGGCTAAGTTTAGCAAGTGTTAGAAGTGTTAGCATTTTCTAATCATTTCCTGCATTCGAAAAAGATAATCAACTGTGCAGAGACAACAAACAAAGAGCGGCGAAACACTCCTATCTTTGCCTTCTAATCAGTAAACAAGACCAAAGAATCACACCACAAACAAAATAAGTAAATCCCAGAGACCAGCAAAAAATATACAATTTCACACAAACCTTGTTTGCATAAAACGAATGGGAAAAACGAAGCAGTGAAAATCTCTTTAAGAATTAAAATGAAATATCTGTCCTTTGAGTTGGCAGAAAAGGCAAAAGGTAGGAAATTTATTGATAAAAGCATACAGAACAGAGTTTGCAAAGACAGAAAGCGGTTTACTAGACAGAATATTGACAATAGAAATATTAAAATAGAAAACTTACATTGGTGCAACAGTAGATCAAATACTATCATTATTGTTAAAAGTTAAAATAAAAATAAAACATCTAATTATTTTATAAAGTAGAAGATTCAAAAGAATCAAAACTTGGCTTCCTTTGAGAAAAGAGAGAAGGCCTCACATAACTTGTTACCCTTAATATACTCGGATAATTCAAATGAACTTACTCATAAAAAGCTTGGGCAAATTAAAATCAGCACATGTATAGATTTTGATCATATACCAACAAAAATAACTCGGTTAAAAGCTCTATCTTCAGCATTTTGAAAAACTCAAAATAAGTCATTCCGAACACACTGAAAACTCACTTAGCTGTGAAGCTTTTTTAAACCGTTAGTTATTGAAAACGGGAAACAAAAGAAAATAATACAGACTGAATGTAATATATCAAAACATCATGATAGAGAATTAAACATTGTGCTTTCAAATTATAATGGTTTCAATGTTAAATATTTGTATATGATATTTTCTTTCTAGCAAACACATTCCTACTTATCTTCATCTTTCAAGATATGATCTTGTGGAAAAATGGCTTTACACTAAAATGATGGAAAAGCTTCAAAGTAAGTAGTATGGCTTTCTCCATCTGGAAATTCTCCATTTACTAGAAAATTAACAATCAAAACACATTCCCCATCTCCAAGCCTAATCATTTTTCTTCATAATCAAACACAAGTTTTTGTCCTCTTAGACCATTCATTTCCCCTTATTAAGGAGAGAGAATATAAAATTAGGATATGTAGGCTTGAACATGGAAGTAAGATATTTTGCATCCCTTATTAATTGGTAAAGCAAACGGAAGAGTGCCCTGCAATCTGGTTAGACTATCAACATCTTGACACTGGTTTCACTTCATTCCAACAGCTTCCATGTCCGCAAATTCAAAGGTCCAAATCCAAAATATAGCATCACCCAGCACTAAACAAAACCCAACCATGGGTTGTTGAATTATTGGAGAACCAACTGTTAGCAGAATTAGAAATTGCACCAACATAAAGGGCAATCAATGTTAAGAGTGGATGCACAGTACTACAGCAGCCACCATCAATGGTATGCACTACTAAAGGTTCAAACTTTCAGTCTGTATAACTAGCGCATACAGACTGAAATTTTGTACAATGTATAGGTAAACTCATTATACCCAACCCCACTAAGTAGCACCATCTCCAAAGCAGATCCCAAACCAAGAGAACGGGAGAAATTTGACTAGAGCATTTACAAGTCACAGGGCAGATATTACTGAGGTTTGCCAACATCCATATCTTAGAACCTCAGAGCACCAACTAGAACAACGATACGTGTAAAGTTCCAGGACCCTCCTTAAAATCCATGTAACATCCCAATTCAACATCTTGCATCACTAGACATTGGTTGTCAACAAATTTATGGCCACTATTTCTTCAGCATAATTGCTAGGCCATTTCATACCAAACAAGCATCCAATCCCAGAATATGGATATTGGATGTCCAAGATCTAAAGGACATATTCCATATTAACGATGCCTATACAATCTTCCAATTAACAGAGATTCATTGGTACAATATTCTTTCTTCATCCTATATGAAACTGGGCTTACTACTCCATAACTGCGGCATATCATCATGCTAATAAATCCTGAGAAAATAGAACATGCCAATGTAATCACTTATGAGTTCTATAGTTACCCCATTAAACTAAGATTGAAAAGGACCTACAACACCATCTGCAATTCAGACAATGTAATGGAATGGGCCAAATGAAGAAGAGATCACCCGTTCCCATAACCTGCACAACGCAGATGCGAAGGCAAAACCAGTTTTTGCAAATGACAACAATAATAAATTTTTAATGTATAAACCCATAGAGGGGTGCTAATTATTAAAACCTTTTTAAAAGATATATCAAATATTATGAAGAATAAATTATATTAGACTGAAAATTTCCAATTAACTCACATCTCACCTGCGCTTGTAGTTATACTCATGTACAACACACCAACAGCAACAAGAAACCTGCATTATAAAAAAACCATCTAAACCTACTTGATTCTAAGAAAATCTAATAAATAACAAGACCAAAAAATCAGCAGTAGCATCCTATATACAAAACTACAATTTTATAGACAAATACTACAAAATATCTAAATGTAAAGAAAAGAAAAAAGATAAAATTATGATGCGCGAGCTTAATGATGTCCATATGATATGGAGACAACCGATGATGATATATCAAATTCTAACGAAGTGTTAGTGTATATGAAGTATGAACTACATATATTGGACATTATGTACATCCTTTAGTATAAACATAAACAAGCGCTAACAATTCATTGTTTTTTCAGAGAGATATAAAATTTGAAAGCTTTTTCCATCACATAGCAAAATCATACAAAATTAAGTGATTCACAGCACTTCAAAAAATATATCAACACTTAAAAAACCAACTAACACAATCAGATTCCTTTAGGAACAAACAAGCACACAAAAAATATATATATATATATGAATAAATCCACAAATATTGAAAAATAACAATGATGCCACCACACACTTGAGTCTCACCAAAGACTTTATGTATTTTGTTACATAAGCTAAGGCAAACAAAAATACAAATCCAGGCAAAAAAAAATTATAGAATAAAAAATCATATAAATAAATTATATAATAAAGTAATAAACCATAGGATTTCCTGAGAAATCGAAAAATCTCAACCAAACAAGCAATCGGAGAATCACTGTCATCATGAATTTACAAAAATATCGAAAAATTAGGTGAAAATTATGATTGATGATGCAGATGATGAATCAGAAGCAAAATAATCGAAAATCAGAAACTGATCAAGTAAGCGATTCGAGTTACACATACAAAAAAATCTACGAAACATAAACCGTAAGATGATGATGTTAAAAAAAGTAAACAAAATTGAAAACGGTAATCATAGAGAATCGATAGAATAGAATAAGAAATCAGAAATGAGAGGATGAAGGTGGCTTACGAATCGGTGATGGAAGATGAATCGGTTGAGTAACGATCTGGAAAACGGAAGATGAGATGAGAGAGAGAGGAGGAAGAAGGAAGGATGGTGTGAGGGGTTTGTTTGAAGAAGGAAGGAGACAATGAAATAAAGCGGTTGTTGTTTAGAGAAAATATAAATATAAATAAATAAATTAATAAAAAGAAAGAAACAAGAGGATGAGAAGAAAAAGAATTTGTATATGAATTGCACGGCCCAATTATTAACCGGTTACCGATATAATATAATGCGTTAACTGCTCCGTCTTCTTCACATTTTTTTCAACTATCAGTATTGCTCTCATCTGCCGTTTAAGATTTCTTTCCTTATATCAACCAAATCTAATTATCATCATCATAGATTTTCTTAAAAAACTAAATATTTACTACTTTTTTAAATTATTTGTTTTTTTTTTACTAAATTAAATTATATGTTATTATGTCATAGTATCCAATTACTAAAACAAAAAATAAAAAATTCTATTATCAATACTCATTTGATGGTTATTGATAAGAGACAAAATATAGAATAAATTAGGAAAATTTCTCTTCCTACCCCGCCATTTTTTTTTACCCTTCAATATTTCAATTTTGCCCTGCAAAAAACTTCGGTTCGAAAAATTATTTTTTTTTAGTGCGATTTCAAAGAAATTTCGGTTTCTAAAAACCAACAAAAAAAATCAAGGTAAAAAAACTTCGGTTTTTAAAATGTAAAATCTTCGTGTTCTACTATTTTGTATTTCGATCCGGAATCACCCGTCTTGATTTTTTTTTTTTTATAGTTCTAATAAGTGATTCTCACATTTTGTTTTAGGTTTTGTTTGGTTTTTCTTTTTTGTGATTTCTTCTTTCGGTGTTGTTTGTTTTGAAGTTCCGTCTTGGTATGGTGTTTGTTTTGTTCAGATTTGCATATTTGCTTTGATTCAAATTCAGTGCAGATTCAATAACTTTAGCGTCTTCAACGTTGCAGATCCGAAGACATGACTATTCCGGACATTTCAATTCTTCCAGATCAATTGCATGTGTGTGATTAGGCGGTTATATGCTATTAACTCGGATGTTATGAGCTTGTTCGCAGATTCATCCATTTTAGTTTTCAGCGAATTTTAATATGTAATGATTTCGATCGATATACTTTACAAATTTGAATTAATGAATATAATTATTTTTATTAGTAAAAAAAAAAAAAGTTGTTTTTGCATGTTAATGATGACTAATGTTGTTTTGTCTCATCTCCGATTTTACCATTTTTTTCTTCTAAAAGGTCATGCATAACAATGTCGTGTCATATAGGTCCATGAATTAATGTAGTTTTTCAAATATCGAGTTTTGTTATACAAAAAGGTTTAGCGGCGCAGCTTGTTACCCGTCTATGTTTTATTCATGTGTAATTATTTTATATAACTTAATTAAGAAAATATATTTCCTATAAAAAAAAATGAAGGTGAGAAGTTGATCCTGATGAAGGGTATTATGTTAAAGGGACATATGTTGTTTTTTGACATCCCTTCATTAGGAGGATTTGATGGACGTTAAAGATTTGGTTTGGAACCAATTAATTCCACTGAATATTTCAGTGTTCTTATGGTGGCTTTTTAACAATAGACCTTCAGCAAAAGGATAATCTACTTTGGCATGGTGTTATTTTTGTTGATTCTATTTTATGTTTGGGAGGGTGTGGAGCTCAAGAAACTTGTAATCATTTGTTTTTTCTTTGTAATGTGTTTGGGGTTACTTGGTATAGGGTGATTAATTAATTGAGTTTCTAGTGTTTTTCCTAACTCTATTGAGTTTCATGCTACTCGGTTTGGTGGGTCTTTTGGTTTTCGGAAAGATATTCGGCAAGGATTTCAGGTTGGATGGATAGGGTGTCGTTGGGTTATCTGGAAGGAAAGAAATAATCAATTGTTTAATAATGTTGAGCTTTCTATTGATCAACTTTTTGATCAAGTGAAGACGATGTCTTAGTGGTGGTTAAAGACCAAAAAAAATTGTTATGACATTCATACCTGGTGGTTTCTGTCTATGTCTATGTTGTATTTAGGGATCATTTATGTTTGAGGATTTGACTCCTCTTTTGTAACATCTTGTAATTTGTAGGCATTTCTTATCCTTCTTTTTTAATATATTTTGGCTTTTAAAAATAATAGAGTGAGATACAGTCACACCTCTTACATCTTTCGATATAACAATCAAAATGTAAATTAAGGACAAACTAAGTTAATTAAAACAAAAAAAAATACTTGAAAATGATTAAAAAAAATTGTCACACTCATAAAAATCTATAATTATTTGGCATTATTTAATTTTTTTTTATTTCTACCCTTTTCCATTTTGTGTGAGTAGTCACATCAAGAGATCAAACTATTATGACCACTGTTTACGCTGGAAATTCATAAACAAACGCTAGAACAAACTATTATGACCACTTGCAGGATCAACTAGTAAATCATAGAACAATTTTGTGTTTAATGTTTCCAAAAAAGATGTAAATGTTTTTGTTTTTTAGTTCACTTTACAAGAAAAAACAAGTAAAATTGTTTCCTTCCAATCACCTCGAAGAAGAACAGAGATTAAAGAGGATAAAGACACTTTAAATTAAAAGCAAAAATATGTAAATGACTTTGAAGTAAATTGCATTGAAATTGTGAAGAAATCACAAAAGATTGGTGCACAATCATACATTTTTCTCGTTGAATTCCGTTCTTTTGATAGCATAAATACTTGGAATTTTCAGAGAAAATTTTGTATAAGAAATTTGTCACCCTTTTTATGAATCAGAAAAATACAATATATAGGCCTAGAATTTGTAACCGCTAATTCTTCCATCGCGCCCATGATGATTTCACGTGTCTTCCCACGTTTCCTGGAATTTCGCTCTTGCTACGTACGCATAACCGCTTCATCGAAGTCGAATTAGCTTACAAATCAAAATGGACTTCGATTTCTATTCCTCGAAGAGATGTTCTTACATGTTTACTCGAAATGGCTTTGACTTAAAGCTCGAAATACCATTTTTCTTTTCAAATATAAAAAATTGTCAGCTCATTAATCCTGTATTTAAATAAATTAAAGAATACAAAACTTTAGGCCAACAACCACATAAGATAAGAGTCTATCAATTAAAACAACTTAAAATAAGAGGAAATATTCTACCACTCCTACTTTAAAGCTAAAATTAATATAATCTTATAAAAAAGAACTTAATTAATTGTGGTTTAACAATTATTAAATAATTAACTTTATTATTAATTAAAAAACATTTATTAAATAAAATAATTTAATATAATGGATTAAATAAATTTTTATTCTAAAATTTGTATTTTATCATTATATCTTTATAGTTAATAAAAAAATATTTTTCTAAACATTTTTTAACAAATCATATATCTCTGAAATTATTATTAGATTAGATAAACCAAATAATTTGCGCCAAAATCCGATAGGATACTTCGCGCCAGGGCTCGATCGTTTCGTATGCAAAGATATTCCAATACTTAATTGTTTTTTTAAATAATTTTACACCTACAAAGATATTCCAAAATACTATTTTTTTTTTTCCAAATACTTCAATCAAAATTCATATACTTTAATTGGACATGTCACAAAAAGCTAACCTTCTATAGTAGGTCCATTCTCGTTGATGATCATTTTGTTTAAGCTTTATTGAGTTAAAAAGTTGAAATGATTATATATTTCACCACGTTGCCCTCATGTTGAATATATATCATATGTACATACATATATCTTCCCAATTACATAATGTTGGTGTGGTAACTTAAAAAAGAAGAGTTCAAAGCCCGATCGGTACAATAGATGTCAACATTATTCTGTTAATACGTGGCCACCTTCCCTCACAATGAAGGACACGTTCTTTGGCTGAAAATGTATTAGCTAGAGAACCATGGCATGTCGACACACATTTACATTTTCTCTTTATTCATATTTTTTGAAGTACCATTACTATCTAGTAGTACTATTTAACTACGTGAAATAATGAGTCTATATATATACTAAAGTTTTGCTCTAATCAGTGGATAATGAAATTGATTTTGTTTTAAATTAGTCATATTGAAAATAAATTGAGAAGGATAAGAAACGTAAACTTTGACTTTAAGTTGGATATAAATGTAAAATCAACTCAAACGCAAGAAATATATAAAACAAACGGTAGATAATTGAAGAATGTACAATGCACTAGGAAGGAAAAAAAGAGAGATAAATTAAAGGAGAAGGGACAGTGGACCTAACTCACCAAGAGCATATCCATTGGATTAGGCTTTGGCTAATGCTTCAATTGTTAATATTTATTATTTATAATATGTAGCATAAATTCACTAGGCCCCCCACTTATACTTTGACCCTTTGTGAATTCACAATGCGCCTAATTATTGGTGCATAGATTAAACCATACTAGTACTATATCAAACAAAGAGGTGACGTATTTGACCATACATATAGTTTCAACAAAGCATCTTATATATAAACAATGAAACATGCATGTTTCAATTCTTTATCCCCCACTTAAATGAACACAAGTGCATTTTTTCTATGTTACTCTTTGATCAATTAAATCATCATCTATTTTGTACTATTGTTAATGTAGTATTGTTAAATAGTAGTCTAGATTATGATTTATGAGGTGAGTGATCCCTTATTTAACAATAGAGGCCATCATTTATTTGACAAGTAACAATAGTCCATCTTTTTGAACAATAGTGCATCTATCCATTAAAATAAATAAATCAATATAGTCCATCTATTCAATTATCACCATGTTCTCATCTTCACCTTATCTAGAAGTATAGCCAATGAAATTGCTTAAATAGTTATACTCCTTATATATATTTCTTACCATTATGTTAATCATTTTTTTTTTATTTCAAAACACAAACATGTTTATATGTTAGGGGATATAGAAGATATCCAATATCACCATATGTGACGTGATTAGTGAGCTAATAAAAAAATGAGTAGATTAGGACTAGTTTTCGTGTGCTTCAATCCTTCTCATGAATGTTATATGTCAAACCTTGGTGTTGATGTGGTTTTTATGGCACGCCAAGAACATGTTGCATGGTACAAGTAAATAATGTTGACTATGGACTCTTCCTAACTTTAGCAACATTTAAGCTTAGTGATTGATGCACGATTATAAGAAGGAGGAAATTAAAGGTGGTGTTACCATATATATATGGGTCCCTCCCCTAGCGATTATGGCTCTCAAACTTTACCAGTATTTATTGTTTGTTTAACAATATATCTTTAGTTATTGTGTTATAGCCATTTATTGAATATTATGTTTTTGGCTAATGCCTAATTTCTAAAGAGTGTTTGACTTTCTATCTTTGACTATCCCTCTTATTAATGGTAAATTCTATTATTATTTTTTACATTTTCTCCACCCCTAGCAATGTTATCAAGGTTAATATGGAGAAATTCTTGCATAGTCTCCCCCTTAACACTTAATCCTTAGGCTCAACCAATTAAAATTGGACACATCATTTAATTAGAAAATATAATAACATGGAATTAATTTATCTTTTCCTCTTTTAAATTTGGTCATTGCTTACCAGCTCCGCACTAAACCCTCCAATTTATGCAATCGCCATTGTAGAAAAGCGAGAACTCGAGAATTGACGTTCAGAAATTGAGGGTTTCAAGAAATTGCCATTCAGAAATTGCGAATATCGGAGAATCGACGCTAATTGTTTCGGAAAGAAAATGGTGTTCAAAAACATCTGATTATAGCATCCAAGGAGGGTTGCAATTGAGGGTTTTAGAATCAACTTCTTCTATTTTTTCTCTACGATCCTAGTTTGATTCTAGTCTGATATTATAGCATCCAATGAGGGTTGTCACTTATTGTTTTTTCCACCTTATATTTTGAGTTAATTTAGGTTGATTTTACACCGGTCGTGAATCGTGACTGAGGAAGACGAAGAATCAGTTTCATAGTTTCATTGCACAAAAAATGTTATCTTTTGGTAGAAATTGATTGAAATATTGTAAATACTTTAAAATCAATTGAAGAGTTGTGGTAATTCCCTTAGCTTCAATGCTAATTTGGATTGTGTTTAATCATGACTATCAGAAAGAATTCACTTATATCAGTAACTCACTGTGTTTTAACTTTTTGATGGAACTACGGAGAGAGTTTTGTGTGGAAGGTAAGCAAGAAGATAGAAAATTGATTACCTTGTTATGCAGCAAGCAAGAAGATAAACTGTATAATAGCGAAGAAGACGGCACGACCGAACAATATAAATGGAGTAAAGAAAAGCGTGTTTTTGTTTTCATAGTTAACCTAATTAATTTTTGGTATTATATTTCTAATTAAATGATGTGTCCAATTTTAGTTGGTTGCGCCTAAGGATTAAGTGTTAAGGGGGAGACTATGCAAGAATTTCTCAGGTTAATGTGTTGTAATTTAGGGTACAATTGCATCAAAATATTTCAACAACAAATCCTTTAAAGTTAAAGACCAAAAGAGGTTAATTCTTTGAGTAAAAAAACTACTTTAAGTTTAAAGACCAGAAGAAGATTAAAGTGATGAATGAGAAAAGTTGAGGGAAATTAAAAGAGGCATAGAAAACCAAAATTGTCAATTCACACTACTTTAATGTTATAGACCAAAAGAGGGTAATTCTTTGAGTAATTTTTTTTTTTAAAGACCAGAAGAAGATTAATTCTTTAAAATAATAAAAAAGTTCATTTAAAATGTGTTGATAGCATTTTCTTTAAATGTATTGAACTCCTTTTCTGTTGATGAATGGAAGAGAAAGGGGATACGGTTGCTATATGAGTTGGTGATTCAAATTGATGCCTTTCTTGTTGGAAAAACATTAGTGCTGTTGTGCCATGTGTTACAGAATCCTATGCTAGCTAGTGCATGATTGTGCCACATGTTGCTATCCCAAATAACTTTGGAGCATATGAATTAATTAGGTTTAAATAACGGGTTTGGATAAACAACTCATACAACTATTTCTAATATTAGAGTGGATAATACGAGAGCTTATATCATAAACTATTATATTCAATAAACTCTTTATTAGATTCCGATATACAAATTAAGAGAGATAAAGCGGCTAAAGTTTCAGTAATATAAGAATATCATTACTTAACAAAATAAGCATTACACATATAATATATAGAAAACATAAACTATTAACTTAAAATTATAAGCCCAATATCATAAGCCCACTTATACTATTATCTAACACCTCCCCTCAACTCATCATGCAATCCACAAGAAACATTATGAGTTTGTCAAACAAAGTACAAAACCATATATCAAATAAAATAAACTTCTACTAATATTTTATTTCTAATACTAGCCCACAAGCTTATTAAGCTTTGAGCTTGCTTCAGACTTCGGGCTTCATATTTCGAAGGATTTCATATGTCGGACTTTGGACTTCAGATTTCGGATTTTGACTTCAAATTCAGATGTCAGATTGCGAGCATTCGCTCTCTCAAATTTTCAGAGTGTTAGTATACGCTCACTCATATTTTCAGATTGTGAGTATTTCCTCACCAAATTCAGATATTCAAACATAACCAAACTTAACAAAACAAATCAAACCTAGGGATGACAATTTGACCCATACCCAGTGGGTACCCGCAGAAAATACCCACAACGGGTAGGGTAAAAACCCGCATTTTGGGTACGGGTATGGGTAATTACCCACAAAAATGAGCGGGTATGGGTGCGGGTACGGGTATCTTAGTACCCACCCCGCCCCATACCCATATAATATATATTTATTAATTTGTATTATTATATAAATGTATATGTATATTAGTTTTAAAAAATACAAGCACTATTAAACTATTATCCATGTTTTTAATAAAAGTGTTTATTTATAACATAATCAAACACAATGTGAATATGTCAACAGAGATATGAACTTTAACATGAGCTTAGCAGTAATTTTGTTTATAATTTTCATAGATCGACATTAAAATATTTGAATTTTCTTTGAATAATATGATATTTTATAATTGGTCGATTAATTCTTCGCAAAAGTGCGGGTAATGGGTATGGGTACTTAGGTACCCACAGGGTATGGGTACGAGTGCAAAGTTTGTTACCCACGCGGGTATGGAGACGGGTACGGGTATTTTTTCAAACCGCGGGTATGGGGATGGGTACTATAGTACCCTACCCATACCCTACCCATTGCCATCCCTAATCAAACCAAACTAAACAAATCATAACCAAACCAGCTGAAACTAACACATCAAATCAAACGAAACCAGACGGAATTAAACCAAGAAAAGAACCAATTCATATCAAAATAAATACCGAAAGCCAAAGAGAAACTTGTTCTGATGCATGTAACGATGCACAAAGTACTTCCCTAAAGGCAACACACCAAGCTGATAACAAACCCGAAACAAATCATGTTAGGTTCCAAAGTTCCAATAGCCTTCAAATTTTTCCAACATACGATGACTCCAACAAGCATGCACAATTGTTCTTCTTCTTTTCTTTTTTTTTTAATTCAAAACCAACAATCCAAGCAAATAGGCTACAAAAGAACCAAACGCAGCACCACATTCACAACTAACGGAAATGATGTTACCCTTATACTAATCAAAATCAGCAACAACACAACTACGATTATATTCCCAAATAGTTGGGAACTTACACTACCGAAGCAACAACAATTTAAGGAGAATCGAACCACGCTCTAATACCATGTTAGATTCAGAAATACAAATTAAGAGAGAGAAAACGGCTAGAGTTTTAGTAATATAAGAATATCATTGCTTAACAAAATAAGAATTACACAGAGAACATATAGAAAACCTGAACTAACTAAATTATTAACTTAGAAACATAAGTCCACTAATACTATTATCTAACACTCTTTATATTTATATATATAAACTCTAAAGTGCTTGCATAAATTGAAGTATTTAGATGTGTCATTACATAAACAATTATAAATTTAATATTAGATTTACTCACAAAAATAAATTTAAAAAAGATAAATGAAATACTTTTAAAAAGACAAGTGTGAAAAATAAAAAAGATAACCGTGTATAAATAAGTTTAAGATTGACCGAAAAATAAATTTTAAAAAATATGTTAATATTGTGTAGATTGGAGGCGAGATTCAAAATGAGATTCCTTGTCATAAACTTCATGTTAAGCCCAATGATAAACATATTATGAGAGCTTAAAATATGACATAAGTAGCATATGAAGTTGTCATAAACACTTTTTAATAATTTACCCAAACACTAATACAACGACTTATATCAGTAGATAAGTCCACATAAACTTAAGATAAGCCAATTGAAACCAAGGCTTAATAACTTAGTTTAAAAATTCAATTTTATTCATTTGCTTTTAATTCGAATAATTTGATCCTTTAATTTATAGATGATAATCTAATTTTGGTCATTGAATATGTGAGACATTCTTAATTGTATCAAAATTGTAAACAAATTGCTAACGTCTTTTTTGTTAGTAATTTTATGAATTACACCGATCGACAAAATAATAAATTTGAGTACTAAATTAACTACTTAAGAATAAATTTGAGAATCAAAATGACTAATAAAAGATATAATTGTGAATGTGTTTGCGATTTTGATATGAGCAATTTGGAACAATTTCGTGGTAACTTTTGCAACTCTCTTGTTTTATGAGAGATTGAGGTAAAATGGTAGACAATATGATTTTTTCTTTAAGAACTGATAAATTCAATGAAAGTGTGTAGAAGTTTTGAAGGGTGAGGCGTTGGTGCCGGTCAATCTAGCACAATGAGAGAAGACATGGATGATGAATAAGGCAATGAGCTCCATTATTTGGTGCTTTAGAAATAACGAGTTGAGGAAAGTCCCGAAGAAGAAGACCGCAATGATAATGTGGATACCCAACTACAATTTTAAAAGACCTTAATAAGAAGACGAATATAAAATTATTAAAGTCAAATTGAATATTCATCAATAGTCTATATAGATGGTCCTATGAAACTCACTATCTCTAAAATAACAGCTCTATTCATTCAAAGTGATAGAGTCAAAACATAAAAAATTCATAGTATGTGTTTGGTTTGTCCCAAGATATTGAACACCTTTGAATTCGTTTTACACGATGTGAACTATATTCCTAAATTTTAAAAAAACTTTTGTTGTCAATAACCATGTTTAGTGTATGAGAAAAAAGAATATGCACATCGCAGCAATATTTTCCGTCACGTCAATCCACTTAACCCCATTTTCTTTATATGCACACCGACAGGCACAAATCCAAGGCAATCCAATTGGGGGCAGCTGCCCCCACTTCATTTTTATTTTGTTTTGAGTAGTATGAGATACTTACTTTATGTGCCTATATAAAATAGTGTATTACCCCCACATATAGCAACTCATACATGAAAGGTTCCACGTTATATGTTCTTATTTGTAGATACTTCAACATTTTATATTAAAGTGTGTATATATGTGTATAATTAATGAGTAATGATATTTGTACAATTAATTTGTAAAAAAAAAAATTTAGACAACCTTCTTATTCTCTCTTCTTTTGAGAAAAAAAGTAATAATAAATAGAGAAAGAATAAAAATACAACGAGAAGTATAAGAATAAAAACCCCCTTTGTAACTTTTTTTTTACTTAAAATGAAAATTGAGCATGCATTGATGAAATATTTGAGATGTATTTTGTTTTGTCTTTTATTTGTTTTGTTAACGACTAATTACTACTCTGGTATAGATATATACAAATTGTAATTAAATAAAAACTTTTAGTTATATTTAAAATCAAAGTAACTAAAGTAATAAGCACTTTAATATTTGATTGAGGATAAATAAATAAAAAAGGTTCAATCTTGGTGCTGGATCAATAATAAACATTGAAGTAAATTGCATGTCTGTTTAACGCGTCGTGCGTTCTCGTGTGTGAAATGAGTCGTGCTGTATAGTGTCACTTTTTTTTTTTTGATAAGCAATGTTAGTTGTTAGTATTACAATGTTAGATTAATTTTCTCCTTGCCAGGATTCGAACCCTGGACCTCCAACTCCTTAACCCCGCTCAATTGACTTAACAAGTTGAGCTACCCATCCCACCCTATAGTGTCACTCTTTAATTTAATATGTGTTTGTTTTTGGTATCGTTGATGTTCTGTTATGCATTCTAGAAAAATTGTCGACATTTTTTATATATAATAATTAATAGTTTTATAATTGTAATTCAAACTATAAAAAAAAAGAAAAGAGGAAAGTGGGCCGGCACGCCAACCCACCACACCGCAAATATACGGACGGGCTTAAGGTTTGAGCCGATATACCCCACTTTTGGGCGGGCTTAAATGGGCCGGGCCTAAACGGGGCGGACATGTCCACTTTGAAAAAAAAAATTTCTACCCTACAAACGTCTTTATACCCCTACAATTTTTTAAATATTCCAGTTATACCCTTATGATATTTTTGTATATTTTATGTTTTTTACTTTGTCTTTTTATGACTTTGCCGGTAAAATCCGTACACCCTTTGAAAAGTGCACCGATTAGACCAGAATCCTTTCCCGGTACGTCACATTTACCGGTACACTTTTTCTAAGTGTACCGGAATGCTTTTTTTAAAAAAAATATATTGCGGTACACTTGTATACAAGTGTACCGATTCTGGAGAAAAATTTCACAAATTGCGGTATACTTTTTTTCAAGTATACCGGTTAGAAACATAAAAATTGGAACCGGTACACTTTTATAAAGTGTACCGGTATGTTAACGTGAAAATTAAAAATTTTGTTTTTTTTTTTTTTTTTTCAACAGATATGGCGCAATCCGGCGAAACAGGCCAAAACTCGGTTGATACTACGGATGTATTTACTACGAATGATAAATTTGATACACGAGAAGATGTTCTTAAATGGGCGGAAGATGTTGGAATTGCTAACAAAGTCAGTATTATTATTACAAGGTCAGATAAAAAGAACGGCGTAAGAGGAAGGAATGACAAGTTGATTTTGGGTTGCGATAGAGGTGGAAAATATGACACTTCACAAAGTTCGACGTCAACTGCATCAAAAAAGTGTAACTGTCCATTCAAACTTAGAGCCACACCTTCGATAGATGGTTCAGGATGGAAAGTTCAAGTTCAATGTGGAGTTCACAACCACGGACTACCTGACCAATATGCAGGTCATCCTCGTAAGGCACGTTTAACTGAAGAAGAAAACAAACATGTTGAAGAACTGACAAAGTGTCGTGTAGCACCAAGGAACATCGTTATTTCTTTGAAAGAAAAAAATCCAGAGTCTGTTGTTGATGCCAACCAGATATATAGGAAGAGAAACAAACTACAAAAAGAGGAAAGAGGTCCTAGAACAGACACTCAACACTTGCTGCAAAGGTTAGATGATGCTAATTTTGTCACCTGGAATAGAAGAAGAGATGATGGCTCTAATGTTTTGAGTGATATTTTTTGGGCACATCCAGATTCGATAAAGTTGTTGAACTTGTTTCCCATTGTGTTGACGATGGACTGCACATACAAAACTAATAAATACAGGCTACCACTTCTTGAAATTGTTGGTACCACGTCAACTAACTTGACATTTAATGTTAGTTTTGCTTATATGGAATCTGAGAAGACGGACAATTATCGTTGGACATTAGAGAAACTGAAGGGTTTGTTTACTAAGCAAGATATATTGCCACAAGTAATTGTGACTGACAGAGAACTTGCTTTGATGAATGCAATTGAATCTGTATTTCCGCATGCTGTTAATTTACTTTGTACGTGGCACGTAAACAAAAATGTGTCTGCGAGATGCTTAGTGCTTGTACCTAAGGATATGCGTGATCTAGTAAAAAAATTGTGGAATAATGTTGTATTCAGTTCAAATGAGGTTGAGTATGGGCTGAATTTGAATGAGTTTGAGCAAGCATGTGTTAATTCAAGCAAGTTTCTTGACTATGTCAAGAATTCATGGTTGAACAATTATAAAGAAAGATTTGTTGCAGCATGGACCAATAAAGTGATGCATTTAGGAAACACAACGAGTAATAGGTATGATTTGTTTTGTTTGAAAATTGTAATAATTTGTTTTGTTTTGTTTTTAGGTATGATTTAATTTACTTTTGTGTGCAATTTAATATTTAGAGCTGAGTCTGCACATTGGAAACTAAAGCAAATGTTGGAACACAGCAAAGGTGACTTATGCAATGATTTGGATGCCATGAATAAAAATATAATTCTACAAGTTGGCAAAATTAAGGCGTCATTTCAAAAAAGTTTTTACTATACAGAGCACATTCATAGTGGTCCATTTTATCAGAATTTAAGAAGTTTTGTCTCCAGGGATGCTATGACACTAATTTCTGATGAGTTTGAGAGGGTAGGCGCTGTTGGAACTAATAAGAACCTTTGCGGTTGTGCACTTAGGTCAACACATGAATTGCCTTGTGCGTGTGAATTGAGTGGGTATACACTAAAAGGTGTACCAATACCGTTAGATTCAATTCATGGTCATTGGAAGAAACTAACTATGGAAGCTCCACTAGAGGATGACACAGAGGATGACTATGAGTTGGACTTGACTCCTGCATTTGATGCAATAATGACTCGATATCAGTCACTTGATATTGTTGGTAAAAGAGCGTTGAAGAGTAAAGTGTTTGAACTTGCTTATCCATCTACAAGTTCATTGTGTCCACCACCTGAACCAATAAAAACTAGAGGAGGAGTGAAGAAGAAAGATAAAAGCAAAGCACCAAAGGATTATGATGTGTATCGTGACCCGTCATACTTTGAACATGTTGAAAGAGAAGTTAATGATTCACAAGCGACATCGAAGAGGTTGTGTACACAAACATCTCAGAAGGCACTATCTCAGGCATCTCAGAAGCAACTATCTCAGGCATCTCAGAATGCACTATCTCAGGCATCTCAGAAGCAACTATCTCAGGCATCTCAGAAGCAACTATCTCAGGCATCTCAGAATCAACTATCCCAGACATCTAGAAAGCTGAGAAATGATAAGTATTTGATACAATTTCCTAATCATATTCATCCACATATTATTGACTTTATTGAAGTAAATCCAGATGGAAATTGTGGTTTTAGAGCTATTGCGTGTTTACTTGGTTACACAGAGGATGGTTGGCCCATTATCCGCCGGGAGTTAGATAATGAGTTGACATCTAATAACAATTTGTATGAGAAGTTATTTGGACAAAATTTACAACACGTGAGAGATTTACTGCAGATAGATAGTTTAGGAGATCAGTTAGAAGATAAATGGTTCACCATACCTGCCATGGGTTACTTGGTAGCAAGTGCAGCAGCTTCTTCCATGGGTTAAATGGTTCACGTCATCGTCTCTACCAGCATCCACCTGTCCGATAAATCTCTCCAGCGCAGAAGCAATCGCATCCATCCGTCTCTGTTCACCAGATGGTGGTGCATGTGCTGGTGGTGCATCTTGTGCTGGTGCATCTTGTGGTACTGGATCTGCTTCTGGTGGTGCATATGTAGGCACAAACTGTGGAACAGGTGGTGCTCCATGCGGGCCATCATGCGGACGACACAGTATAGGATGTGATACAGTATAGTACCATGACAGGTAATCATCTGTAGTCTCAGCATCAAATCTCACTGGACGTGTGAACTGAAGTATCCGATCAACAGAAGTGTGATAACCAGACCACAGAGTATCGATATCCGTATATGATGGAGCTGGGTGTGGTGGTGGTGGTGGTATGTACTGCACGAATCCAAACTGTCTAAGACACCTCTCAGGCAAGTAAGGAACGACGGTACACCCACGCAAGTAACCACTGAAACAGGTAATCAGATCAGAAGGAATGCTACCTCTATGACCTTCAAATGGACGCCAAATCACATCAGACGGAGTCAGTGCATCCATGATAGGTCGATAAGCAGGAAGCTTCGTCTTCCCCTGCTTATATACCCACCGCATAGCTCGAGGGTAACCCATGTCATCACAACGGTGTACAGACTCTCCACGTCTACCAAGGGTAGAGAAATACTCATGAATCCAACACTATTACAAAACAACAAAAACAAATACAATATATTAGAATCATGATTTCACTAAAACAGAACATATTCATACAATATATTAGAATCATGATTTCACTTAATACGATTGTTACCTGTAGAAGTGTCGGATACCCTGCAAGAGCATGTGTGGTAAACATGGATGCATCATTCAGATTATCATATAAACAAACCAACGCAGCACTAGCCCATGAAAATTTATTCAATGTGGACAAATCTCTAAACATGGGTAACCATTTTGCGTTGACTCGTGTGTAACTCTTATCAGTTAGAATGGTACATCCAACCAACAACAACAAATAGGCCCTGGCAGCACAATCATATCTGTGGTACATATGTAGATTCCTCTGCCAGCAATCATATAGCCACTGTTGTGTAAAAGTTCCTCCCCTCTGTCGTGATGTCTCCAAATATGCCACCTCATACGGGACACCCAACAACTCAGTAGCAAGTGCAGCAGCTTCTTCCATGGAAACCGGTACAGGCGTGTAAAATATACCTCTAACAGGTATATGTAACAGACACGCCACATCATCAAGTGTAATCGTCATTTCACCAAACGGCAGGTGAAATGACGATGTCTCTGGATGCCACCTCTCAGTAAAGGCTGATAAAATCTCGTCCGCTCAAGCCATTTCAACCCAGAATCATCCAACCAGCCTTGAATATTTTGGTGATGTTCACCAGGAACCCAACCAGTAAGCTTGGCACCAAGAGATGCTATACGTAACTCAGGTTTCGGCCCTTCAATACGTTCCTACATATATTTAAATTAAATCAGTATCACAACTAGAATGACATTTAAACAAAAATATTATCAGACCATATAATTACTCGTATCAAGATAATTAACATCAAGATAATTAACAAATAATACCGTGCCAAACCATATAATTAACATCAAGATAATTAACATCAAGAATATTATCATCAATATAATTAACAAATAATAACAACGCAAGATAATTTATACCGTGCCAAACCATATATAACGAGCAACATGGTCTGAGTACCGCGTCAGAATACTCGTATCAAGCGGTCCTCCAGGCCATCCATGCTGCGCAACATCGTCATCCTCATGCATCATAGGCTGCTAAATATCCTGTTCCTGCTCAACAGGAATAGAAACTCCACGTCCTACGCCGAGATGTCTAATTCTACCGTCTCTCCCTCTTGTACGCACCACTGAAATGGAAGAAAGAAAAAAATTAAAAAAAAAAAAGTAAAAAAAAAAAAAACGAAATGCACTGCGGTACACTTGTTTTGAAGTGTACCGCAGTTATAAAATTTTACTCAATCGGTACACTTGAGAAAAAGTGTACCGCAGTGCATTTTTCAATCGGTACACTTTATAAAAAAGTGTACCGCAATGCAAAACGCGCGGTATACTTTTTACCAAGTGTACCGCAAGGTACAATGTTTGAAATATTGAATTCCGGTACACTTTTTCGAAGTGTACCGCTAGCAATGTATATTGCGGTAAAGTGTACCGGAATGAAAAAAATGACTTACTCTCTGTTTTCCGAAAATTTTCTGCTCGGTACACTTTTTCAAAGAATGATGAAAATGAATTTTTTTTTACAGTTTTACCTTTTATACGAGGGCATATTTGTCATTTCAACATTAAGTGTAGGGGTATAGAGAAGTTTGTACGGGTAGAAATAATTATTTTCGTCCACTTTGCCACACCGATAATGCTTGTCCTTTAAACTTTAATGGACTAGACTTTCGGATTAGACCATGACAGTAGAAATTTCCCAAAAAAAAACTCAAGAAAAATTTGAAAAAAACGAAAGAACTGAATGGTGTGTTGCCACTGTACACAGTTGTTTCTCTCCAGGCTGGACGATGTTTCTATGTTCATAGTAACAACTACAACAATGAAGGAAAAAGGTTCAACCTCTTCTCTACGCATTCATCTCTCACTGTAAGAAAGGTTCAAATTTCGATACAAAAGTAACATTTTATCAACATGAGCGTCATCGACATTCTAACCCGAGTGGATTCAATTTGCAAGAAATACGACAGATACGACGTCGTTAAGCAAAACGATTCCAATTTCCCCGCCGACGACGCATTCGCCAAACTCTACTCCGTCGCAGACGCCGACATAGAGGCTGCACTTCAGGTATTCAATTTCGTTTTCATTCTTTCACAAATTCACATTGTAATTGTATACTAACTAATTGGTGATCATTTTTTGTTTAAATTTAAGATTGTTAATTAATAGTGTAACGTGGAATTAATTTTGTGTAGAAAGCAGAAACTGCTTCTAAGGAGAAAAATAGGGCTTCAACTGTAGCGATCAATGCCGAAATTCGTCGTACTAAGGCTAGGTTACTTGATGAGATTCCCAAGTTACAGAGATTGGCAGTAAAAAAGGTTACTTTGTCATTGGACTGTGTTTTTCTTTCTTGCATTTAGGTTGGAATGATGAATTTATTATATTTGCATATCACATTTGTAGTAGTTAGTGTATGTTTGAATTTACGGTGAGTTTAACAGAATAACAGTTCCACCCCGATTTCATCAAATTCATCGGTTTTTCCAAACATATACTTAGTTCTGATTCTGATTGATTGAATTGATTGTGAGTTGTCAATAGTCTCGCAGCTGCTACTTTAAATTGATTAGGTAGTTACGTAAATCTAGCATGTAAAATGTTATCAGAAAAAGATCATTTGTTCAATCTTTTTTGATTGGAAATGGGGTTTTCAATCTTCTGATTATTTTAAAAAACTGTTGCTATATTCTATTTGGCGCACGTGTTATTATCTCGATAGCTTGATTGACTGTCCTTGCATAGTTGGCAATATTAGTAGTGTAGCATACAAGTGTTCAAAATTAATGACATAATCGTACATTTGGTAAATTGGTACTCTGTATTATTCACAGGTAAAGGGGCTTTCATCGCAAGAATTTGCTGCCCGTAATGATTTGGTTCTTTCATTGCCAGAGAGGATCCAAGCTATCCCGGATGGGACACCTGCTGCACCCAAACAAACTGGAGGTTGGGGAGCTTCTGCCTCACGTCCTGAAATTAAATTTGATTCAGGTAATTGAAATGTTCAAGTCTAATAGCTATACAGCTATAGTAGTTCTTGAACGTGATGTTTTTTAATTAATTGTTTCTATTTATTTCTGTGTGTTATTTCAAATACAGATGGCCGATTAGATCATGGATACTTTGAACAAACCGAAGAATCAAGTCAGTTTAGGCAGGAGTATGAAATGCGTAAAATGAAACAGGCAAGTTGCTTTTAGAAGTTGTAACAAAGAGCTGCTAACTTTTGCATGATATTATATGTAGTGTGTTAACTTGGACATGGTTTTGAATCTAATTATATGAACCTTTTAGGATCAAGGTTTGGATGTGATTGCAGAAGGATTGGATACTTTGAAAAACATGGCACACGATATGAATGAGGTCAGATATTTCATTGTTGTTTATCATTCATCCTTTGTGTGTGATTTTTTTTTTAATGTTTAAGTTTGTTATATATATATTTTATTTATATATTTCTACATATGTGCCAAATGCAGGAATTTGATAAGCAAGTTCCATTGATGGATGAGATTGATACAAAGGTGAGATTCATCAATTTCTTCCTATAAATTGAAGACTCTGGAAACATGGAATTTGATGTTCTCAAAACTCTGGAAATAGGAAGCTGAAGTTAACATGGTGTTATTATTTTTCGTCTTTACAGGTGGACAAGGCATCCTCTGACCTTAAAAATACCAATGTTAGACTTAAAGACACAGTTACCCAGGTTATTAACTCACTCAGTCTTATATTTCCATCAATTTCTGGTTGCATCAGTGATAGATTTGTTGTTAAATCTTATATTATCTTTTGTTTTCATCCAGCTACGATCCAGTCGAAACTTCTGTATTGATATTGTTTTGTTGATTATAATTTTGGGAATTGCTGCCTATTTGTACAAGTAAGGTTTCTTTTTCTCTTCTACAACTCAAAAAATGCCAAAACTGTGTCAATTTTTAGTCCAGTTATTCTGTTACTGCTACATGTCTCTCTTTTCTACTTGAGTATTGGAATGTAGGTGTTAACTAATATGCTTAAGTGTTTCAAAAAAAAAAAAAACTAATATGTTTAAGTGTGAACTAAAGGTCCATGTTTAACTTTTTTTGTTCTTCCATTTGAAGACTTTAAAATGTCAAATTTCATTTGGTAGCTTTGATAAGCTGCACCTGAAGTTAGAAATTAGGCGAGTGGTTTCTTAACAAAAGCATATTAGCATAATGTCTTTATTAGGCTGGTTTATCGGCTACAGACAGATAAAAAGGGATTATATCTATATATTCCTCATGTCTTCTCTCCCTCGTATTCTATCTTTTAAATACTAAAATTAAAACTACAGTATGAGTTAATGGAAACTTATTGAAACATTTTGTGTCCTGTTTGTACTTTCAATAAGGATGTTATTATCAATTTGAGTCATTGTTAATGGAAACTTAAAACATCTGAAATGGTATCCTTTTGTCTCTTTCTGGTTGCATTGGCATGACCTTTAGTATCATAGCATGTTTTAGGTGGTGCTTGCTATTACTAGTCTTGGTAGTTTCGTTTTTGCTTCGAGAGATATGAGATATCATTCTGACTTGCTGTGCTTTTATTGCAGTGTGCTAAAATGATACGACATACAAGGCTATTGTATTTATTCTTGTGGTATACATGTATTTTTTTTCTCTTGAGAATATCTTTTGATTTTTTATATATATCTTTAAGAATTTAATTTATATGCACCGTCAGTGTAAAGTTATTTTACACATGCGTTCAATAATATATCGACACATCATGTATGGTAATTAAAAATACATGATGTGTCACATCCATTAAATGATGTGGCAACACATCATTGGATATATGTGCAAAAAAACTTTACACCGACAGTGCACAACAATTAAACTCTATTTTTAAATATATTGGTGTGAATTTTTCCTTCCACTTGAGAGATCCATTTGTCCGTTATGAACAGACTATGCATGCCCATACGCTGCTTGTCAAATAGTTGCGAGTATTTTTTCTAGGATTTATCGACATTTCTTGCTCTTGCAACCCATCATTTTCATTCGTTAGGAACAAAGGATAGACAATGGGTTATAGGAATCATCAAGCTAAAAACAAGACTAGAGGAAAAAATGCAGAATCTCTTAGTGTACAGTAACTTTGAAATCATGTGATATGTGAAGAAATCCACCATACTATGCACATTGTCACAACAATCATGTTGGCAAAAAATAAATAGAAGCCTTCAAAATTCAAACTTGAATGTTGGACATCCGCAAGTTATGCCTATCTACTCTAAAAAGCACTGTCTTGCTTTCTTTACTCGTAAATCTTCACCAAGTTACCTTACCTGTCAATGATTCCTAGCTTGTCCACTTAAAATACATATTAATCAAGTTTGCAAGGGTATGACAGGTTGCTGCTGAGCTCTTCCACCCCCCATATATGATATTCCAGATTGATACTTGTGAAAACTGAATATTATTATATTTCAAGTTATGAATAATGTACGATCATTAATGTGTTTATATAGGCTATTCTAACCTAATAGACTCATGGGCGGAATACATATTACAAATCAAAATAAAAGATTGCTCCTAATAATAAAATATTTACAATTTATTTACAACAATACCTTCAATATACAAACATGACACAATGTTGCAAATTGCAATTACTTTTCAAATATCTTTTCAGATTCCGTAAGTTAAAATATTTAAAGACTGTGCATACATCTTTGTACACGGCAGGGACAAAGTAGTTTCCAATACCAAGCCATTGTTTGAACTATGTTAATTACAAGTATATTAATGCAGTGGATTTTCAGTACTTACAAATAACTTGTTTATCAGTGATGATAAAATAAAATAGAAAGCAAGCTATAAATAATTAATATTTGCATAAATCAATTTTCAAGGTATAATACATATATACAATCAACAATTCGGTTCCATTATGCTGGAACTTTATTCTTCAAGCTGTATCTCACATATACCTATACACACTATTAAAATAATACCCTATTCTTTCAGCTAAATACTAAACTACTATGTCCTGTAAAGAATAATTACACAACAAAATACATTCTTCCTTATTTACATATAAAATTCACTTTCCATCTATCACATGAACCCTACAGGTTCTATATATGCACACAAATAAGCATGTATGTACATACACCTAAGTTACTTATGTATATCCAGTGAAGGCTAAGCTATTAAGCTCTTGAGGTTGTATGGTTGAAGTCCACTGATCAAAGTTGTAGAAATTGCACTCTTTGCTTAAATCTTTATTGAGGACAGCATAAAAGTCCATCTCGATGTCATCTTCGACTGCTTTTCTCTTCAGCGGATTGAACAATCCCTCAGTAGCAGATGACAAGAACTGTGCTCCTATTATGTTTAAGTTGTCTTCATAAAATGAAGCATGAGGCTTTACATTGTCTGAGGCCATACCAATGGAATTAGGCAGAACAGTCTTAGAAGCCAAAATATAAGGTAACATCGGGTATTCATTCTGCACAAAGTTTTTGATTGGTTCAGGATTAGAGATCTCATTCATTTGTTGAAACTGATTTGTTGGGTCATAACTTAGTTCATTTGAATCTTCCCAACTGCTTCTTGGACTTCCAATTTTTTGTCGAACTCGGCATAACACCCACTCATCTAGCTGAAGCAAAAGAAGAAAAACAAAATAAATCGTCAAATGTCAAAATTTCATACTATCATGCCGGCTTTTAAACCACAAAATATTCTAAACTACTCACTCGATCCGTCCCAAAATATAAGCAAAAATTGGTCAACAGAAGCGAATGTATTTGGTCTAAATCTTTAACCAAATACATCAAGTTTCTTTAACTCATTTTTGCTTATATTTTGGGACGGAGGGAGTATGTAGCATTGAAATTTCATACTAAAGGCATGTCTGACACGCGTTAGTGTTTCTTTAGTATACGTTGAAGTGTCAGTGTTTCTTTAAAAGATGAAAAATTGACAGATTGAATTGACCTACTCTCATAGAACCACTATGCTTAGAATTTGAGATCATTGAGTCATGCAGCCTATACTCATGCATGATCCAGTCAGTTTTAGATCCTTTTGGTGGACGTCCCTTATAGAACACTAGGGCTTTCTTGACTCCAATGCTTTTCAACCCACATGAAGTAAGAATAGGTTTATCAGTTCCAGTAGCTTTCCAATAACCTGCACCAGCTGCTCTATTAGGCCTCAATCCTTTGGGATACTTTCTGTCCCTTGGAGTAAAGAAATACCACTCTTCCTCTCCAAACAAAGATTTACCTGTTAAAATGAAAAGTTATAATTTCTTTAATAAACATTCCTTCAAATAAAAACTATAAAATTAATGAAGTTGTTTAAGACAGACTTGGAAGCTCCCATGGATTGTATTTGTAAAGATCTATTTCTGCTATGAATGAAGCAGGAAGAGGAGATGAATTCACTTTGTTTCTTAGATAGTGAACAATGAGTTCTGCATCAGAAGGATGAAATCTAAATCCAGGAGGGAGTTGAATTTCGGAATGAGGATTTTTGTCCATGATACAATGTCGACGTAGGAAACTAGGAAATTTATTATTCAGTTGCCGATATTATCGACCAAAATGGTTGTAAGCTTGGAATCACTGTGCATAGATTATATATATGTGTGTGTGTGTGCTGTTTGATCATGCAGATAAGGACAATTATCTTGTAATATAATACTATAGGTAGGTGTGTATGAAGAGAGATGAGGAAAATAACCTTTTTGTCCCTTGCTCTATATGACAACATTCTTCAAAAGATATATTTAATCAGCATGACAAAAGATTGAGTCCTGTGGTGACCAAAATCAGGTTACATCACAGGATACAGCTTGGTTTTAAACACGAACGACCAAGTTTGTTAGTTTTAGGCATTAAATTAT
Source organism: Trifolium subterraneum (assembly GCA_951799995.1). Lineage (NCBI taxonomy): Eukaryota > Viridiplantae > Streptophyta > Magnoliopsida > Fabales > Fabaceae > Trifolium > Trifolium subterraneum. The sequence goes on along the minus strand of OX637468.1, from coordinate 7,218,658 downwards.
TATCAAATATTTCTAATCAAATTGCTTATCTGCCTCAAATTGTAAGCAATATAGTTGCATTTCAAAATTAAAGTATATACTTGTGGGTCAGAACTTCATATAATTATAGATTCGTGGGGCTATATGGGGATGTGATATAGGTGGAGCATAGTTCATGTAGCATGATATAGTGACTAGCTAAAGAGGCTTATATTGCCGACATGACACAACTGGTAGATCATACATGTTTTAGTTTGTCATTACTATATGGTTAAGGGTTCGATCACTTGCCAGTGCGTAGGGGAAAATATGGTTAAGGGTTCGAAATGGTTAATGTTAGAATCGTTTTGTTATTTATTTCGCTATGTGGGTTTTGGCTCTGCTTTTTTGGTGTATTGGTGTTTTACCACTTGACTTTTTCTTTTGTATTTCTCTTGATTTCGTTTTCATGCACATCTTATGCCGATTTCAGGATGATTTAATTGAATAATTCTTTGGTTTCTTTTTTTTTATAAAAAAAAGAACGTAACGATTGATCACAAAGTTAAGCTAATTGTGTCTATTTATCCAACAATGAGTGTCTATTGTAGTTTTTTATCATGCAATACTCAGAGCATCTCTAATAAGGGTATATCAGGGAGTTTTATAGGTTATTAATCCGTACTTTATTTTTTCTTATCATTGAAGTAACCATGATGTGGCGGCTGTGAGTATCAAAAATATGATTCAAGTACCTTAATATTGGCATTTTTTTGGTACATAATATTGACTTATTTGGTATGAATTGCATAGTTTTGTACCATTAGAGCAAAATATGTATGAGTTGTATAACTATTACAAGACAATGTATTCAGTGGCGGAGCCAGGGGTGGCATGGCCGGGCCGCGGCCCACCCCAAAATATAGAAAATTATCATAATACCTATAGTATTTTTGTAATGTTAAATGTATTTTATATCAGTTTGGACGAAATGTTATCATGTTTGTATGTGTAGCCTACTGATAGGTGACATGTTTTTACTTTTAAGGTTGTTTCTGCGGTTGAAGGTCCCTAGTTCAACTCTTGGTCACCACCAATTTTGCATTTTTCTTTTTTTATTTTAAAAAAATCAACTTTCATACAAGAAGGGTTTAAACCTACTTTCTTAAGCTTATTCCAACAAAAAAAAATGCTCCCTCCGTCCCAAAATATAAGAACTCATTGACCATTGCAACGCCAATATATAATTTTGATTACAAATATCTTTAATTGTCTATTAGTAAAAATTATAGAAATTTGATATTTTGAAAATATTCATCGAAACAAATCAAACAAGATCTTGTATGATAATATTCACATTTATATCTTGTTAGAAAAATACGGTCGAAACAAGATATATAAATAGTGCAAAATAAGCCACATTTTTCTAAACTATTTAATTTTCATATGTATATATCAATATAGCAAAAATAAAAATGTATAATTTCTATTTTCTAAAAAAAACAACTTTTAATTTAAAATAATATAATTTTTGTATTTAATTTACATGTTATAATTTTTTTCGGCCACCCAAACTAAAATTTCTGGCACACAACTTAGGGTGTGTATACTAGAGCTGTCAAAATGGGCTAGCCCGAAATTTTTCCGGGCTCGGGCCTTAAAAATCTTAGCCCGAATTGTTTCCGGCTTTTTAGCCCAGCCCGATAAAGCCCGTTTAAAATATGGGCTAGCCCGAATGGGTCACGGGCTGCCTGCAAGCCCGAATAATTTTAAATAAAAAATAAATATAAGTAATTTATTTTGAGAGTTTATTTTACCGCACTATGAGTTTCTCAAACATTATCCACTACTTATGTAGCTGCGGTATTTTTTCCTCAAATTTATCATTTTTACTACTTAAATAGCGGATGAGTAAAAATAGGGCGTGCGAGAAACTCTTAGGTAGCGGATGAGTAAAAATAGGGCGCGCGAGAAACTCGTAAGTAGCAGATGAGTAAAAATATGGCGCGCGAGAAACTCGTAGGTAGAGGATGAGTAAAATAGGGCGCGTGAGAAACTCGTAGGTAGTGGATGACTAACAATAGGGCGCGCGAGAAACTTGTAGGTAGCGGATGAGTAAAAATAAGGCGCGCGAGAAACTCGTAGGGCGAAAAAAGAAATTCTCTTGTATTATAAGTCAAGGGCCTTTGGCTTTTTTTTTTGTCGTTGCTGCTAGATATGTGATGCCTAATTTAATTTCTATTATTTTGGATGATTGATAATTAGATGTGTTGTGATTTAGTTTGCTAAAAATGCAATGTAGGTTTGAATATTTGAATCTAATTTGTCAAAACAAATGGTCCCTATTTGTTGTTTAGAAAATGCAATATAAATTTAATTCTAACTTGTGAAAAAATTATTGATCCTCTACATATATGTATGTTTTTTTTTAAAACTTTTTTTTGTCATTTTTAATTTTTTATGGAAAAATTAAATAAAAATACAGGCTAGCCCGAAAGCCCGGAGCCCGAATAGCGCCGGGCTCGGGCCATACTTTTTAGAGCCCGTTTTTCATACGGGTGTTTTTAGCCCGACCGGGCCGGCCTGAATTTTGCCGGACCGCCCGTTTTGACAGCTCTAGTGTATACCAGCCGGGAGATTCTATTGCAAGGTTACATCAGAAAAGAAATAATAGAGCAAACAGGTTTCAAAAGAAAAAGATGGGCATGTGGGAGAAGGATATGCTTGTATTTCCTGTTTTTTCTACTGAATAGCTGATGATAGTTCCATGGCACAAAACTCCAATAAATGGAACATGAATGAAAGCAAAATAAGACCAACTTGATTCTGTAATTTGGCTTCTTCTTCTTGGAATCAACCAATTTAACTCAATGTCACAATTTATGTTCTCCCCTTATTGGACAGGCTGTTTTCACATTCTTCACTATATTTTTAGAAAATACAAAATATTTTAAATTACAGTTACGGTTACGCTATGATTCTTTATACTATGAAGAATTGTAGTCAAATGCTAGTCTCAATTGCGATTGCATTACGATTCTAGATGTCACAGTACAGATTACGGCGCAAACCTTTTCAAAATTTTGATTATTATCATCATAGTCACCATTGTTGTTATTATTATTTTCTTTTAGAAAATTTATATCAGAAATACACAAAGTCAAGAGTATTATGATAGAAAATGTGATGTATGGAAAACATTTACGATAGAAATTTTGTAGAAAAATGTGATGTATGTGTGAAATGAGAATATAGAAAAAGAGATTCTAGTTTGTTACCTTAGGTTAGCAATATAAAATATAAATGTTCAAACCGAGGCTTCAATTTGTTTTATGTATACGAAAGGCATCGAGTTCTACACCAGGTTTTGAACAATTTATGTAACATACAAAATCTCCCTTGAGTGTTATGGTTTCTGTTTGGTAAAAAATAACGGATAACTGATAAGTTAATTTATAGTGGATAATTTATAAGTTAGGTTTTAGCTTATAACGAATAATAAGCTAACCGATTAAATTTGTAGTGTTTAGTAAAACTAACGGTTACACTAGCTTATAAATATGAAATGATATAAAATAATATGTTTAATTAATCATCTATAAAAAAAATGCTCCAATCAATACTTTGATAACCAAAGGAGTAAGTAAGTTTAAGAAAATAAAAAATAATTGGTGTGTGAGACTATAAATTTTGTGTCCATATCTTTTACTCGTGTAAGACTTTCTTGTATATTTGATTTTTGTATGTGAAATCTAGTTACTTACCAGGTAAATAACTAATTTACACGAGGCTTTCGGCCTTATATGGAACTGCACAATTAACAAATGTTGATAAAAAACTTTTTAAGCTACGTGTTTAAAGATTACTTAGCTTCGAAAACTTACACATTTGATTCCTCGTATCAACTTTTTATGTCAATTTCCAACAACCATAGCTATGTGTCTCATATAGTCATATATACACTCTCATATGCTTACATTTTTTCCATCATAAGTAAGGTTAATTTTCCGTCCTCAACCAATCACTATACTATTATAATATACTCCTATATAAGGTTAATATGAGGACCACATACGCAAAAGCATGTTTAATTAATTGATTACATCCTCATCGACTTGGCCCTTTATAGACTAGCTAGTTGACTTTCATTGCAATGATAGTAGGTGAGCTAATTGTTTTACCATGCTAATATATGCACAAATTAATCTAGCTAGCTTAGCACGTTCAATTGGTTATATTACATTTATATTGTAGGAGGAGTGATGATGATTATCTTTCCTTTTAGTTTGATGCTCATTTTAAAATCCACATAATAATCCTTTTTTGGTTGCTTTGATGTTCAACAACTAGTTTAGTTAGATTTCTAAGCTACAACTATATTGGGTCGAGACTCAAAATGTGACATCTAGAAGTAACTAGGGTTATATATTTTTGTTTTTTTTACATGTTCCCTTCATCAAGTTGTTGACATAATAGTAAGATTTTAATCTTGTAATCTTTAAAATGGAGTGTCAAATAACCGATTATCCCAAAAGCTTAAGCTGTTAGGAAAGACTACATCAATGGTTTTATATTATTTCTAACACGCCCCCTCACGCAAGAGCCCATTTGGGCTTGAAGCGTGGATAATGCATAGGTCCACCTACCATATGCTTAAATTCCACTTTTTTAATTAGAAAGTGAGGGGAGCGGGGATCGAACTCTAGACCACTTAGTCATAGAGGCTCTGATACCATGTCAAATAACCGATTATCCCAAAAGCTTAAGCTGTTAGGAAATGATACATCAATGGTTTTATATTATTTCTAACATGTCAAATAACCGATTATCCCAAAAACTTAAGCTGTTAGGAAAGGCTACATAAATGGTTTTATATTATTTTTAACACGCCCCTCACGCAAGAGCTCACTTGGGCTTGAAGCGTGGATAATGCATTGGCCCACCTACCATATGCTTAAATTCCACTTTTAATTAGAAAGTGAGGGGAGCGGGGATCGAACTCTAGACCACTTAGTCATAGATGCTCTGATACCAATGTCAAATAACCGATTATCCCAAAAGGTTAAGCTGTTAGGAAATACTACATAAATGGTTTTATATTATTTGTAACATGGAGCTCAAATCACTTTCAACAAAACTCTTTACTATTGCAATTTATCTAAATTGGAAATAATTTAAGGCTTTCAAAATCTTGTGGCAATTTCATTGTCATCGATTTTAGACAATAGACATTAATTAATTAGAATTCTAATTTGAGTAGAATTAGTAATATATACAAAGTTACATATTAACATGTGGAAGGGATAACATTAATTTAGTCAAGTAATTTACATAATTTGTCCCTAGATATACACTATATACTATAATAGACAATTCAACTGCTTTTGTCTTCAAGTATTTGGAGCTTCTCACGATCTATTAATATAGATGGTATATGTTTCTTCGTCCCCCAATTAAGTATCATAGGTGGCCACGTCCCCGCACACAGGATTGACTCCGAATATTTAAAGGTCCTATTTGAATATTAAAAACGGATCTATAACATAAAAAGCGTGGCTTTTTAAAAATGAATCATATTTTCTTTATTAAATTATAAATTACATAAAGGATACATAAAAATATAATTATCATTGTATATAATATCTAAGAGTCATCAATTAAATTTGTTGCAAAAATTGAACTTAACCCTTTTTTTTCTAAGCAAGAATTTTTTTTAAGAAAGCTAAGTTAAAAAATTATAGACATACACACTCCTTTAATCATCCAATAGACAATATATTTCTCAAATATATTAAAAAGAAAAAGAAGAAAAAATACACAAAGACTTGTGGGACTAGACTACAACCTAAGTGGGAGCATATAAATAACAACTACCTCATTAAAATCGTTACCCGTAAAAATCCTGGGGAAAAACCAAATTAAGAGAAAAAGAGTGCAATGCTCTAAAGAAAAATTAACAAAATCTATATTCTCGAAAACCAAACCTATTTCTGGCAAAAACATACCAATATTAATAGTTAATAGGAATCATATCCCACCAATGAGAGTCTTTTAACTAAAGTCCGAGATTAGCAATTTCATCAACACACTAATTGTCTTCTTATAAATGTGAAAAAATAGTGAAAATTATCTCACTAAGGATTTCTTAGCTGCCAAGGAACTATAAATCGATTTTTAAAAGCAAGAGTGACCATTAAGGCATCTATCTCAATACAAAGTAAATCTCGACCTTTCAAATGAGCATTTTCAATCACCATTATCACAACAATAATCTCATCATGAGAAAGCATAAGAGATACCAAATTTTTTTTTATCAAAACAGCTAGGCGTAGCAATCGAACTATCTCTAAAAGTACTTCCACAGACAGCTACGTCTAAACATCGTGTAGCTCAACTCGTATTGCATTTAATCCAATATAGTTTGAGCACTAGGTGAATCAACCTTGAATAGAAGTAAAAATTGTAGTGTTAATACAAATGTAGTAAAAATTTATTGCATCTTCTGTATTCATCAACTACTTAAACATTAAATGTGTTGTATCATTAAATGCAAAATTTTTACTTTTAGGTAATTTATCATGTGTCCTTAGAACAAATGTTAACATGACCCTTAATAAAAGAGGAGTGTTATTTGGACAACATTTTGGGACAACATTTTTTCCCTTCATCTTTTGTGACAAAACAATAAAGAAAGAGATGATGAGAGAGTAAAATAACAATGAGAGTATGAGAGAAAATGTTGTCTCAAAAGTTGTTCAAAATTGGATGTACAAATATCATTTCTCTAATAAAATTACCGCTAATAGAAACATTAGCACAAATACGATTAACTGCACTTTGAAAATTGATCTTTTTATGAAGAAAACGAGCTTAGTTGGGGAAAAACAAATAACATTACAATAACAAGGAAGGACCCACAGAGTTCAATATTGGGGACCCTCAGAAAGACTAAGACAGAGACAGAGTATCACGGACGGTCCTATCAGTATAGCATTGGAAAAAGAGTGCCCCACGCAGCAGTGTCACTGTTTGTGCATGAATGCTCCTCTGACGCTGACCTACAATCTGTTACTACAGTGTCTCGCATGCTAAAAAGGAAACTTCACTGTAATTATGGTTTAATCATTAAATACCAGCTTATAAAGGCAAATCACTTTTCTGTTACCCCTCCCTCCCTCGTATTCAACAGCCATGTCCACATGCACACATTCAAGTAAGTAAATGCAAATGTACAAACAGGAGCATTAGTAGTAGTTCTACTACATGGTTTCTGACCTCAAACATGTTCACATCATCATATCAACATTCAAGTAACGTTATCAATTTTTCTTGTAATTAAGGTCAAAGGTGTCTTATACTACTCCCGTCATTATTATAAGCAAATTTGACTTTTTTAGTATATTGAAAAAATGATGTATTTTGGTTCATAATATGTTAAATAGTGGCTTCGGGACACTAATTAAGTATATCAACAAGAAAATTTTATTTTGAAATTTGTACACTCAATTTGTATGATTAAATAAGTATTTCATGAACACTGTTTAACATGACCATTTTTTTTAATAACTAATGATCAATGAAATTTTTTGAAGAAATGATCAATGAAAATTGTTTTTATATTCCAAATTACTTTTGTTTTGGTTTTCTACATTTTTGCTTATAAGTCAAGACTGTGGGAGAAACATTTTCACTAAAATATCTTTATCATTAAACTTGTTTATTCAGCTTTGTCGTAATTTTATTTGTGTTACCATAATAAAAAAAAAGCTTTGTCATAATTTTATTTGTGGTATCATAATATATTAATATTATTGATACGAAAGTTTCACATCCGTTTAGTAGAAGTTGATCTCCACCAAGGTACCTATAAAATAGATCAGGTGGATTCTTTCTACTCCAACAAATTTTTTTTTGTTATACAATAGAGTATGTTGAAAAGAGTGTGTTAGAATGTGTGTTGTTAGCACTACTCTATTCATAAATTAAACATCTGAATAATTACTTCAGGGTATCAAAACCCTTGCCGCTTTCATGGTACCTTTGCCAACAAGTATTATGAATTATTATTGTTATGAAAATTAAATGAATAAGTCAATTTAGAATAATTGTTTTTACAAATACTAGTGGTGAGTTATACTAGCTAGTAGTAGACTAGTAGTAGCTAGTGGAGAGAGTTCCGTCTTCAAAGCAAGAAGTTGGAGCATGTGCTGCTAGTGCTACTAACGAAATGTAGAGTGTAGAGGGCTAATGCTAATCTATACTATGTGTTGTGTTGTGTTTGGACAATTTTTTTCTTCTTTGATAATCTGTGTTGTGTTGGACTTGATGTTGTTCTGAGAAATTTCTCGTAAATTTGTACTGTATGTAGTATGTCTGCAAGAGAGAGAATGTGTGTCTGTTGTGTGGTGCCCATTCAAATTTATGGCCGAGAGATTTGAATTCTCTACATTTGTTATTCCTAAATTCACTTCAAGTAAAAAGTAATTAGGAAGGAGAAAATATTGTATTTCCAAATGCATTTTTTTTTTGTATTCACCACCGGTTTAATCTGGTTTGGGGGTCAGTATTGGCATTAAATGGTTTTAGCCCCTCCCAATCACAGTTGCGGGGGGTGGATTTTCAAATGCATTTGTTTATTGTAAAGACAATAATACCTTTAAATTTTGTCTAAATGTAGAAAATGTAGGAAAATTAAATATGACTTTATGAAATCTGAATCCCTTGAGGATGGATGATGGTTCCCTTTGAGGACACCATTGAAATAACACTAGACCAAAAGTAGTACAAACATTAAACGTGTTTTTTTTTTTTTATGTAAAAGTTATTGAAAATTTAGAGACACAAAATAGAGAACACTACAAGAAATTTGATTTTTGGTAGCGTCTTTTTTCGTTACAAGTCTTCGGTAGTTTTGCGAACGACTTGTAACAAAAAATGCGCTACCAAAAATCAAATTTCTTGTAGTGGAGGTTGAAATTCAAACTCTGATCAAGACATTCATCGTTAGAAATTTCGGTATTTCTGTCAGTTAAACTATAATTGTTAAACGTGTTACTACTATTAGTACTTGTCTATGAAGCCCCGATACTCCAAAAATGGCAAAGTATCGTGTCCGATACGTATCCGATACCGATACTCGTCCGATACTCTTCGATACTCGTATCAGAGAGTATCATACAATTAATATTATTTTTTTAAATAAAAAATTACTGATACGTATCGGATACTTCTCCGATACGCGTATCAGAGAAGTATCTGACAACTAATGTTCTATGATGATAAAATTGGAGGACATCATACTGTTAAAATCTGTGTTTCCTCTTAAACAGTGAATGTTAGAGGATGATGTTCTTTGTGTGGTGCTTATGATGTTTTTTTTATAGTACTAGTTATGTTATTTTTGGGTAGTACTTACTTCACTTAAGATATGTAATCGTCACTTGTTTGCTCAGTATGTAATCGTCAATTGTTTGCTCAATTTGAGTAATTTGAATGTTAATTGATTATCATTGTCGATTTTTGTTATGTTTATATATTGTGCATTTATATATTTAATTTTAAATTTAATTTTTAAATAACGTATTGCGGCAGTATCGTATCGGGGATTTTAAAAAATTTCCCGTATCGCCGTATCGGATTCGTATCGTATCACGTATCCAGGCTATAAAAGAAATATCAAATGGATTTTAAAATTTTAAAAAGAAAATATATATGCGTTTTTAGGATTTTTCTTTTATAAGTAAATTTATTTATACGAGTATAAGAAGTATTCAAAGCGATTACAAATAGATTGTATCATTCACATTTTGTAAGGGTTTCTAATATAGATCAGTTTGAAATGTAGTTAGTCTTTGGACCGAATACTATTTTTTTTTAAAGTAAATTTTGACATACGTGGTATATAATATGTCCTACTTTTCGGTAGAACCGGTGAACCACGTACTCAATCTGGTTAGATGTGTGGGACAAAGGGGTCATATAATACCTACTAGCTAGCCCAACTATGTATGCGGTCAAGGAAAGACACCTAAATCAAATTCGCCCCCCATAATTTTTTTAGGGATAATAAATGTTTATCTTTGTAATGTGAGCGAATTTTGGTTTACCTTCGAGTAATATTTTTTTCAATTATCCTCTATAATATGAAGATTATGTCGTTTACCCTCTTTATGAAATATGTTAACTTAAGATTCCACATAAGTGATGACGTGACATGACCGGTTGAGCCTCCATTCATCTGACCAGAGGTGTGGATAACGAGGCCACCTTCACAACCTTCTCCCTTCTGTCAAAATTCGTTTACATTATAGGGGTAAAAAGACGGAGTCTTAAGCCCACATATTCAATGAGGGAGCAAATGATGAAATCTTCACACTACATATGGTAATCTTCCAAATTTATTTTACAGGAGATAAATCGAAACTCGCCCACAATGCAGGGATAAACACCTATTAACCTTTTTTTATAATTCAAATTTTACTATTAGTAAGAGTTCATTTTTAGACTTCTTATATGATATTGTTTTTAGTAGTAGTTTCTAGTGTTTATAATTGAGAAAATTTTATTTTTATTTAGTTTCATGCCTTTTAAAATTGGAAATATTTTTTTTGTTATTCCTTGCTCATGCATGTAATATATTGGTATGTGTTTGTACACAAAAGAATATTTATAAATTTCAATCCTATTAGTAGTATTTTTTTTACTTCCTAACAAAATCACTAACATTCAACTATTAAAAAATTATTCACAATAAAATAAAAGTATAAAAATACACCTAAAAAATAGTTTATATTGTGGTCTCAAATGCAAGTAAATCTAACTTTTTAATATTCTATTTGATATTGTCCTCCCTAAATATCACTCAATTAATATAAGCTACTCATAAATAAAAAAAACTCAAATAATATAAGCTGGTCCCTTTTTTACATGGAACAAATTGCTATTAGAGTATTAATATACTCTCACTTTTGATAATACAATTTTTTTTTATTAATCCATTAATCCAGATTTCGACCGCAAGGTAAATAAATTTTAACTAATATAATTGTTTTCACAAAAATTAAATTTGAATTCTCAAACAATTCGTCTTATGAAAATTCATTGATCATTTGAACTCAGTGTCTAATTTACTTTTGAAATACATATTTTACTTTTTCAAGAGATCAATAATCAATTACACTTAACTAATATAAATTTTTATAATAAGTGTAAAATTATATGAGTAATATAATTTCAAAAGTTATGATACATGAGGTACTATTGTACTACTCTTTTCTCCTGAAAATATATATATTGAGTAAAGACTAAACAGACTACTAGGCATGTGACTAAGGATAGAGATAAGGTAAAAAGCTGACATATTATATTCTCTATATTATATAAACTTTTGGTTTTATATATCTTTCACATACATATGCAACAAGTGAAATCAAAATAAGGAAACCAGATCACCATATTACATTAAGCTAGCTCTTGCACAAAGCTTAAACTATATGGTAGTTTTTTCTTGTCTTTTAACAGAATATAATCACTTATAACCAACCAAAGCCAGTCTCTTTTACAGCATTTAGGTACCCTCCAAAAGAATTTATGCTCATTTCTTAGCTTTTGTTTAGCTACTTTTATATAAACCTTTGTTTTCTTCCTTGTATTTTCTAAAACACCTTTGAAAGTTATCTGTTTTCTTCTCCTCACTACTTTCCTAGCACAATCAATATTTCAATATATTCAATCCACACAAATGAATATACTTGGTGACCCCTTTTCATTATCCTCTTCCACTAGTGGTTTTGACAAAATCCAAAATACAAACCCTAATCCACCACAAACCAACAAGAAGAAAAGAAATCTACCAGGAACACCAGGTAATATTACTAAACTAGTATGTCCATGGGTCGGATACTGAGCTTTTTTTTTAAGAAAAATATATTACTAAACTAATAGTACTATTTGATTCAACTTTCATTTTTATTTTCCTTTTTTTGATAAATATATGAAATTTTCCAAACAAAATTCAAATATTTTTTAATTTGGATTACACTATTATATATAGATCCAGATGCTGAAGTGATTGCTCTTTCGCCAAAGACTCTAATGGCGACTAACCGATTCGTCTGCGAAATATGCAACAAAGGCTTCCAAAGGGATCAAAATCTTCAACTTCATAGAAGAGGTCACAACTTACCATGGAAGCTAAAGCAAAGATCCAACAAAGAACCTAGAAAAAAGGTATACATCTGTCCGGAGAAAACCTGCGTCCACCACGACGCAGCCAGGGCGCTCGGAGACCTTACCGGAATAAAGAAACATTTTAGCAGAAAACATGGTGAAAAGAAATGGAAGTGTGATAAATGTTCCAAGAAATATGCAGTTCAGTCTGATTGGAAAGCTCACACCAAAACTTGTGGTACTAGAGAATATAAGTGTGACTGTGGTACCCTCTTCTCTAGGTAATTCAATTCATTCATTTCTTTGATAGTATAATTAATTTTTTCTAGGTTTCACCAAGATTAGGAAAAATCTCAAGACTCACATACTATTTACTTACAAATTACTTTTTTACAAAATATTTAGTTATTTATTATCGAAGAATATTTATTTCGCGCGTTTTTATACGATAGTCGCGCACATTCTTACCAATTAAATCAATCTACATCCGCAATTCATTCATATTCATAATAATTTATGCAATTTTCTTTTTGTTGGGGATATTTTTTCCTTTGCTTCATGATAGGATGCATTAGTAATATAATAATGTTGAATTTAATGTGTTTTTTTATATATACTCTCCTTCCTCAATTTCTAAGTATAAGACTGTATATCGACTAAATCCCGAGAATTAAGAATGTTACTAATAGTTGTATTAGATATATGTGTTGACAATTGGTAGTACTTTACAATTTATCTTTAGAGATAAAGAAATATATCAGGAAAGTCTTATATATAGCGACGAACGTTATATAGGAATTAGAATTAATGTTTGATTTCATTGGATTTTGTACACAGGAAGGATAGCTTTATAACACACAGAGCTTTTTGTGATGCATTAGCAGAAGAAAGTGCAAGACACACCTCACTCACTCCTCCAACAACTCTAAATTTCAAGAATGAAGAATCAAATATGATGAACAATCAAACTAGTTTATCACATAATGGATTAATATCATGTCAAGGACTTCAAAATCTTCCACAATATAGTACTTCACATAATGCACTGTTTCATCATGAACAAAGACCAAACTTATCATTATGGCTAAACCAAGAAAATCAACAAATGAATCATCATCATCAAATTCAACATAATTCACTTGAGGATCATGTTTCATCATCAAGTTTTTGTGATGTTATGCAAATTCCACAAACTAGTACTACTGCTCCAATGTCAGCTACTGCACTTCTTCAAAAAGCAGCTCAAATGGGTTCAACAAGAAGTAACACTAGTAATCCTTCCATTTTTAGTGGAAGTTTTGGTTTAATAACTTCATCTAATTCTACACAATCTACTACTCTAAACCAAAACCAAGATGAGGTTAATATGGCAATTAATCAAAACATGAAGCAGCATGAGAATTATAATATTAATCTTCCAAGTAGTAGTAATAATGCAGCTATGGTTGGTATTGGATTTAGAGATTTTCTTGGTGTGAGTAATGGTGATCAACATCATTCATTTCTACCTCAAGAGCTTGCAAAGTTTGCTTCAATAACTTCAACTATGATGAATAATTACAATGAATTCAATGCATGATGATGAATTATTAATTTGTGAAGATGTATGTATGAGAAGTGATGCATGTGAATAATAGATTATGAGATAGTACGTGGGACCCACTGCATGTTTGAGAAGATAGAGAATTCTCTCCTCGAGTCCTATGCATCTTGTAGTTGGTTTTGTTTTTCTGTCGTAACCTTGTTATCGTTTTTGGATTTCTCTTACTGTATTTTTTTCACAAGTGAAAAAAATAATATTAATGAATAAATAGATTAATAAACTGGAAATATTTGATCTTATTGTTATTGTTGGGACTTGGATTTGTTGATGTCCAAGTTACATGCAGGATCACGCTATTTTCAATCACAGTCGCTGATTTGAGATTAGTCGATTTAGATTACATATCAACTATAACACAGTTCAATGATCTCAGTCATTGATCTAGATCGAACGGCTCACAGTCATGCAGTTATTGCATCAAATCCAATTTCTTGTCGTTGACTACATCTCTGCACATTCTTATATACGAGTGTCAAAATGGATGAATATAGATTGGATTGCTAATGGATCAAAACAATCCATTTAAATTCATTCAAAGAATCAAATCCATCTATTAGAAATAAAATCCATCCAATCCATCCATTACGATCTTTCCAAGGGATGGATATTGAATCCATCCAAAACTAATTTAAATATTATTGTTTAATTTCATAAAAAACTAATAATTGAGATTTGTAATTAAATATTATTGTTTAATTTCATAAAAATTTGTGGTGTTTTATAGTAAAAACAAAAGGAAAAAAAATTATGAAGGAATAATCCATTGGATTTTTTTAATAAAAATCATGACCCTCTCAATTTAGTTTATTCAAATCTCTTACCACTAAACTAAATAGTAGAGTGGCTTGAGGCTAATGGAAAGTTTGGATATAGAACTACTATCTAACTGTTGTAAAAAAAAGAACTACTGTAACTAACTGTATACTTATAGTAACAAAAAAATTATTCATATCGTTTCTTTTTAAATAATTTTTTTTTTGTTACAAGAATTTTTATTGTTATCATGTCAAATATAAAATTAATTTTTGGTGTTATAGTGGTTATTTGAAGTTCAATGCACCGATGACCATTTATTTAAGGTTCAAATTCTTCACTATATAGATCAATCTATTGTTGATTAATAAGAAAACTTTATTATCGACCAGTAATAACCTAACTAAAACTATATTGACCTCAACTTGACACGTTAGGTATTTATATACTATTCTAAATACAAGTACAAATAAAATAAACTAATTTAAAAATAATTTTTTGCTTATAATAATGTCTAAAAGATATATGTCCGTGAACTTAACTCAATTGGCTGTGACATTACATTATATATATATATATATATATATGAGGCTGAAGTTCAAATTTCGGTCATTGCTACTAGACTACTTGACAAAAAAATCAAAAGATGAATGTATATGTAGGTTATTATTATGGGATAAGAGAAGAAGATGATGATGAGAGGAGATAACGATTTTTACTTTTTCTTAATTGGTTGGCTTGTTGCCATTTTGGCGGATATAAATGCCTACTCTACACATGACTACATGAGTACTTATAGTTTTATGTAGCCAGAATCTAGCTAGATTCTATAGCTTTGCTGTAGACACTAGTGATTTGTAACTATTGTCACCAAAATACATTAATAATGTTGTGTTTTATGTTTTGAGGAGGTTGAAACATGCACATAAGTGACACAACCACATTTTCTTTACACACTCCATGCCTAAAGAAATTTGGAAGATTGTCTTTGTGTCTCTTTGTTGAGAGAGTGTGGAGGTGGGAAACATTACCGTTGAAAGAAAAAAAATGCTAAAAATGTGTTTCATTTAAGGGTCATGTTACATTTTAAGGTTTCAGTTTTTTTTTTTTCCTTTCTCTTTTTGTTAGGACTTAACTTTGGATTTTCAACACTTTAACTCTTAGTTCAATCAGTTCAATCAATTGAGCTACCAATTTCACTCCATAATTTCAATTAATATATATTTGACTAGTGCTTCGAAACACCTTTAACATTTTCTTTCATTTGATTTGAGTAGCAACCTCTTGGACTATATAGTTGGAAAAGAATAATATTCTCTTTCATGACATTGTTCATTACAATGTCTTCAAAGTATATATATATCAAACAATTATATTGTAATTTAAATCACTCTAGTGATCAATGATCATTACAAAACTGTATATGTTTGACCTTCCAATGGAGTACTACTACTTACTTTACTACTAGGTGAAAAAGGCTCTAGCTTTTATGAATTGAAAATGAAATGAATAAGAGGGGTGTCCTTGTCCATACCCAAAAGCTAATTGGCAGGGTATAGTGAATAGTGTGATAATAAGCAGGAAGCAGCATTTTTAAATTGCTTAACGAGATTATACAACTTCTTTTGGGTACTTGTCACAAACAAACAACTTTTTGAGACCCAAGTCCCGGTATTGCAATTTCTTGGGAGTTTTAACTCCTACTTTCAATATGGTTGTCTAAGTAATTCTTCATTCTGCATAATCACAAATTAATTTTATTTGGACACACATCTAAAAAAAATTAAAAAATATAGTTACATTAATCAATGTTTTGTCTATTTTTTTCGTTTATGTGAGTGTGCCTAACATCAGTAGAAAAGTGACAAATGGGGAAGAGACTCTATTTTGGAAGGATATGTGGTTGGAGGGTGATATTTTGTCTATTCAATTCGTTTTACTCCCTCTGCCCCAAAATAATAGTCGTTTAAGGTTGTTTCACACGTATTAAGAAATATAGTAATGTTGTCAAAAGAAATAATATTTTTACCAAATTATCCCTATAAGTTATAGGTTTTGTTTCCTTGAAAATAATGCATATAAAAATAACTAGGGGTACAAATGGAAAACATCACATTGAAAAGTGATAATGACAATAATTTTAAAACAAAATTTTATTCCTAAAGTGACAATTATTTTGGGACGGATAGAGTAATATGTTTTTTTAGTTGACTACCGATGAAAATATTTCGGTGACTGATATGTATGGGAGAGGTTGGGATGTTGGGAGCAATGTGTGGAGATGGCATAGATATCTCTTTGCGTGGGAAAATGATTTGGTTTTGGAGTACTGTTATGTTGTTTTGGAGAAAATTTGTTTTTGTAGGTTGATGTTTTGAATAAATGGATGGGGCGTCATAATCCTTCCATTGGGTACTTAGAGCATCAATATCGGTTGAATATTATTGTGGTTACACATAAACCAATACCATAGTATCGGCGTGTATTGGATAATTGGTATAAGTGAGAGTAGTGAAACTTGGAACTGTGGTTCTGCACATCACCCATGCTTTGTTGCACCTTTTTACTTTTGAATTTTTTATTTTTTATTTTATTTTGTAAGTTAATATGTGTATAATTTGGATATATATAGTGGGGTTAGTAGGACCCAATTTAATTTTTTTTTTAAGAGTGATATTGATATTTAGAAAAAAATAGTTGACTTGTTTAAAAGTGAGAAAATGTGAAATAATAAAAGAAATCAGTGGGATCCATTTAGGCAAACAAAGTGAGTGGCATGAATGTACATGCTCTTGGTCATAAGTGTATATCATCTATTAACGCATTTGGTTCCAGTCATGATGGCAGCACACAAGGACGTTATTTGGAACAAAGTTGTTTTGTTAAAGATATTGTCTTTTGCATGGAGACTTATTAATAACATATTACCTTCAAAAGACAATTTGATCTCTCGTGGGATGCATCTTAAGAATTCAGCGTTGTGTCTAGGAGGGTGTGGTGTCGCTGAAACTATTTATCATTTGATAGTTTGTTGTGATATGTCTTTGTATCGTTGGATTAAAATGTTTAACTGGTTAGGTATTTTTTGTCCTTTATCGAATGTTGTGGCTGATCATGTATCACAATCTTGCAATATTTATCCTGTTGATAAAGCAACGCAGATTGGGCTTCAGGTGTTATTGTTAGCTTGTTGTTGCTCTCTTTGGAAAGAATTAAATAACATGTTGTTTGCTCATAAAGCATTATTTGTTGTAGCATTAGTAGAAAATGTGAAAATCGTTTCTTGGTGGTGGGCGGCTGAAAGTAAAATGACTGAAATGCATTTATTTATTTATTTTAAATATAAAATTCACTTGAATTCCTAATATTTTCAGGGTCGATCTTGACAATTTGAAGATTCTACTCGAATATTAAAAGTATACCCAATTTAAATACAAAATCATTTTTTAATAAAATATACTTTATTTAAATTGTAAATAACTTCAGTTATCCGTAGGATCTCATTGACGTCATTTCAAAAAGTATCTTTCAAAATGAAAGACCATTTGAATTGTACAAAATCTCATCCATACTATATCCAAAATAATGGGTATTTTTGAAATGTTGGGAGGCCTATGAGCAACTTGGGAGTCCTTAAGAGCAATTTTTCATTGCTTGTGTTTCGAATTTTGGAGTTATAGGCCCAAATGTGTTATCTGTCTCTATTGGATTGTTATGGGCTGAGATTAAAATGTTTAGTTTTAAAATGGTAAAAAAAAATGATACTTGATTAAAAAAACAATTTTAAGGAGTGCCAAAATAATTTAATTTTCTCTTTTAAGAATTGCACACACAAAAAAAAAAAAATTGTACATCAAGAGTTCAGTTTAATTGAATAGGACAAACTCTCATAATGTGAGGAGAATTAATTCTAACATGTTTGGATCCTCTAACTATAATTGATTTTTTCTCAAAAATTAATTATACTTGAATTTATAAATCATAGCTTGTAATTCTTGAATTGATTTTTTACATCCAAATCTATTATTTAACTAAATTTCTCAGGATTGTATCAAAACTTAAATAACTTTATATTTTACTCAAATTTATAAAATCAATTAACTCAGAATCATCCATATTATTTACCGTAGAATCAAACATAAGATAGTGATGAAAGATCAATTTACTTTTTTTTTTTTGAAAAACCACTGAATTTTATAACTCGTTGTCAAATAAATCCATAAATCTTTCCATGTCTAAATTTTATTTATTAAGGTGACATTACTTAACCAAATTTGTACATAGGGAGGTTACGTGGCAGATAGTCATTTGATCGTGTTTTGTATCAAAAACGACGTGGCAAATTCTAATTAGTTACTATTTTGCACATGTGGCTACGAACAACAAACAACGATTCTACAAAAGTCCACGTGTCAAACAATGATACGCAGAAACTACGTGTGATGACATGTAACAATTATGCAAATGTCGAAAGCAACAACAAGGTTTGGTTTTTCCTTTTTCCAAATCTTTCAATTTCTCAAACAACCTGCGAACACTGTTTTTTTCCTCTTCGAATGTGTTAACACCAAAATATATAGATTTTGAAACCATAGAGGAAGATCTCAATGCTTAATCTCATCGGTTTCTCGTTGTTTTCTATGGATTCGGTGCCTTATAAGGGATTGTTCCACACATTCTTTGTTCTCAATTTTGTTTTTGTTCAACCCTTTGTTTCTGCTTCAGGTGATTTGTTGAGACCCTTTTAATTTTTTTATAGTTTCTCTTAACCCCATTATGATTTAATGTTACTTTTCACTTTCCCTTCAATAAATTTCATAACTTTAATGCTTTGATCAAACTTTGTTTTTGTGGGTCGATTCTTTATTTTTATTAGTTTTAGGTTTCTGTTTGTGATAGAAAGTTATGTTTTTAGTCACTGCATTTTAGTTTAGTGTTAATGATGATTCTAGATTTTGAAGGAAATTAGTGCATTTGATCTAGTAAAACTGTTGTTGACTAATTTCACAGTTTTAACCGAGACATTGGGCTCAAGTGATTAATGAGCTCTCCTAGGACGAATCGTTCGGGAGAACCCGAGTTCGATTCCTCAAACAATTTTTGGTCAGACTTTACTTAACTTGCGGTTAAACTTTGAATTACCGTGACCCTCTTCCCCTAGGAACCAGAGGGTTAACACCAAAAAATATTGCACAATCTTATTTAGATATATTTGAGATTGATGTCATCTTTATAGATGTTAGATTGTGCAGCACAGTTTTGTTGATGATGTTGAATTTATTTAGGATTTTAGAGCTTTTGTTTCTTTGGGACTTTTAGTGTACTATGAACATTGAAATTTGAAAACTAAAGAGGCTTTAATAAGACATGTTTGAATGGGATAAAAAGAGTTTAGGAACCTAAAAACAGAATCTGAGATTCGAGAGAAACTGAGAGAGAGGTTAGAAAATAAATAACAGATGAAGTGGAAGAATGCTGCTTGTGTGGTGTTAGATTGAATGGTAAATAAAGAAAATGAGAGAATTCTTCTTTTGGTGTTAACCCTCTAGTTCCCAGGGGAAGGGGGCCCGGTAATCCAGAGTTCGGCCGCAAGGTAGGTAAAGTCTGGCCAAGTATTGTCCCCAATAGGAATTGAACTCGGGTTCTCCCGAACGATTCATCCTAGGAGGAGCTCATTAAACACTTGAACCCAATGTCTTGGTTTATAAAATGAGAGAATTATAGTTTCAAGGTTTTTCCCCTTTACAAATGTGATATTGTTTGTTTTTCAATATTAACAGTTTAGAATAAATCATACTCTACTCTTTCCTACTAGTTTAGCTGACAAACTATCTTTGGTCTTGACCACCTTACTAATTCTATATCTATTGTAATTAATTACTGTCTCAACTTCCCTCGTTTATGTGTCCTAGGTCCTAAAAAAATGTCACAAACATCTAATTCTTAATGATATAATCTAAATTCCTTGTGTATACTTCACAGTGACATCATATAATTAGACTTTTTACATTAGTCAATCTTTGATACATCTTTTTCATTTATCAACAAATGAAAAATGTAAGTGGCATTATATACTAGTGTACCAATCAAAACACTGTATTTCGTTGATAGGCCTAGTTCATCATAAAGAGGATGGAAGAGTGAATTAGATCCCTTCCCTATAACTTTTATTACACCTAGTGAGAAAAAAGAAACTAAGATAGTATCATTGCAAAGTGAAATTTTGGTGTCATATACATCATCAAATTGCATGTCCACGTTTGTTAATTACACTATGTTGTGGTATAGTATGTGCCGTATAAGATCCGTTTGTATTGGCGTTGAAGCTGGTCAAAACCGAGTTGACCAGAGCTGCCTCTTAAAAGCTTTTGGCAAAATTGCATCATAACGGAAAGTTTATCCAGTTTGTGTTAAATATAATCTAATCCGAACAGGCTAATAGTAGTTTGCATCGTCATTTTAAACTTCTCATTTGAATTTAAGTTTCTGTACACAATTTACTGGAAAATATTACTTCTCTAGAAGTCCTGTGAATGTGATGATTCAGTGTTCAAGTGAAATTTGTTGCCTGAACAGTCTTTTTTTGGTTGTGATTTGGTGGAAAAACAGGAAATGCAGCTGAGTTGTTTGAGAGAGCATCTCAAAGTATAAAAGGGAGACATTATACTGAGGCACTTAATGATCTAAATTCTGCAATAGAAGCAGATCCAAACCTTTCAGAAGCATACCTTTCCCGTGCTTCAGTTCTTCGTCAGTTATGCAGGTGCGGTTGTCTTACAAGTATACACCACCGCTGTGCCTTTTTTGCTTAAAGAACATTCCCTGTCAAATAATGGTCTAGCTTTTGTAAGTTTGGTAAATGATATAAATTCCGTTTCATCGGGATAGGAGATACTGAAAAAAAAATCTAATATGTTTCCTATTAAATTGTGCTTCCTCATGAGAATCTCTTTATGCACATCCGAGTTGCTTTTAGCCTATGCTGTTTTTAATTAAATGTCCACTAGTTCAAAACTATTCATATTTTAAAATGTTCCTCATTTTTGTTTTGGGATATAGGAGTGGGGACCAAACCTTCTTATTATCAATCATAAATCTGAAACACCATTTTACCCTTATCATTTATGAAGTTAACAAATGAAGTAAACTTGAAGATATTAGTATAAGAAAATGACCATTGTGCCACTCTTCCCCCTCCATGTCCCAAGTCACTCAAACTCCTAATTAGATAGTTATATCATTCAGGTGCTTTTTGGCTAATGTAGATATGAGCAATCTGAGAGGAGCTACAAAAAGTTTCTGGAGTTAAAACCCGGACATTCAGCTGCCGAAAAGGAGCTTTCTCAGCTATTGCAAGCTCAAAGTGCGCTAGAAACAGCTCAGTCCCTCTATGATTCAGGCAACTTCATAAAATCCTTGGAATACATTGATAAAGTTGTTCTTGTTTTCTCTTCTGCATGCACTAAGGTACCAATTTTATGTTCTTCCAGCTCCATAAATTTCGGTTTCTGTCCCTCAGTCATTTGTGCTACCAGAATGATAACTAACTTTATATGCATTATTTCTTCAGGCTAAGCTTCTTAAAGTGAGGTTGTTGATAGCTGATAAAGAGTATGAAGGAGCCATTGCCGAGTCTGGTTTTCTTCTCAAGGAAGATGAAAATAATTTGGAGGCATTGTTGTTACGTGGTCGTGCATATTACTATTTAGCTGATCATGATGTTGCGACAAGGTTTGTCTCGTGGAAATGTTGAATTCTTGTAGCACTCTTACAATTTTTTTTTTAATATTATCCTGCTTATATGTGGACATATATTCAGGCATTACCAGAAAGGTCTTCGCCTAGATCCGGAGCATAGTGAACTGAAGAAAGCATACTTTGGATTGAAAAACCTACTCAAAAAGAGTAAAATTGTAAGCCCTAATATATTGTTGGAATTTCTTTTTGCATTCCTTCAAGTTATTCATCCTTTTCTTTTTTGGGTGTTGATTGATTCGATATTTCTATTTTCATCATAAAGGCTGAAGATAATGCTAGTAAGGGAAAGCTACGGGTGGCAGTGGAGGAATTCAAGAGTGCACTTGCGGTTGATCCTGACCATCTTGCACACAATGTAAATCTTCATCTTGGTTTGTGTAAAGTGCTAGTCAGGCTTGGCAGAGGAAAAGATGCATTGAACAGTTGTAGTGAAGCTCTTAAGATCGACGAGGAGCTTATTGATGCTCTTGTTCAGGTACTCTAGAATTTTAAACATCATTGTGCTTGTTTTTCTTTTACAAGTATTTTTTTGGGCCATGGTCTCCTAGCAAAAATTTTCTTCATTTATCGAAGTCTTATTGGAGTTGGATAGAAAAATCTGTTATTATTATTACACATAATTACTTACTTGATAATCTTTGTTGTAGAGGGGAGAAGCTAAACTCTTGACGGAGGACTGGGAGGGTGCTGTGGAAGATCTGAAAGAAGCTGCTCAAAAATCTCCGCAGGTAATATATTTTGAACTCATATAGCCTGTTTCTTATCGCTATGATTAAATTCAGAGTATTGGAGTAGTTTGGGGAGGAACAAATATTCCATGTTGAGTTCTTCCTCAAAATCAAAAGTCTTTATAAAAGAGAGAAGACTTGAGAGTAGGGGGAGTTACACTAATTGAGGATAAAAAATCCTTGAAAAAATTACAGGAAAAACACTAATACGAGCGCATAAATAAGAGGGATCAATAGAGAGAGAGAGAGAGAGAGAGAGAGTAGCTTGAGCAAAGGTCATCGTTATCTATATACCGATATCCATTTTTGTGGATCCCTTAGTTATGAGTTGGTTGTTCATTTGTTACAAATAAAGTCCCTTGGTCTTTTGGTTGATTGATATATGTGTTGCATTAATTTAACTTTTTAACTTTTAAGCGCGGTGCTTATTCTCTTGACTCAAACCCTGTTATATATTTCTTGTATTTGGATGTTTGTGAGAGGTTTAGGAGATTCACAATTGTCTGTAGTTTTATTAATTTAAAGCTGTGAAAAGTACTTTTCTCATTATATTAGATATATTAGAAAATAATCGTCTAATTAACATTGCAACTAGTGAAGTTTTTGTCTTGCAATAAAAGCTTGCAACAGTTTTTTGAACATATTTAGTTTTTGTCATCATACTAATATTATACTAAACATATTTTTGTTGTGTTTGATTAGTACTTGTAACCTTAATATTTTTGTTGTGTTTGATTAGTAGTTGTCTGTAACTGCAGGATATGAATATCCGTGAAGCATTAATGAGGGCTGAAAAAGCTTTAAAGATCAGCAAGCGCAAGGATTACTACAAGATTTTGGAAATTTCAAAACATGCTTCCGCTGCTGAGATAAAACGTGCATACAAGAAGCTTGCCTTACAATGGCACCCAGATAAGAATGTTGACAATAGAGAAGAAGCAGAGGCTAAATTTCGAGAAATTGCTGCCGCATATGAGGTCTTAGTCACAACTAAAAAACCCTATTGCTTTTCCATCTTCAGTCTTAATGACATTTTTTGATACAAATACCGTGTTTATTTTAATGGATACTTAACTGCAGAGTTCTGATGAGATCTGGTGTAGTGCTAGTAATGATCGCACCTAGATTTGTATATTTTGTTTATAACTTATTGTTGCATTGTGTTTTAGATTCTAAGTGATGAAGATAAACGCACAAGATACGACAGAGGGGAGGACCTTGAAGAATCAGGAATGGGTGGTGGCGGCGGTGGAGGTTTCAATCCCTTCGGTGGTGGTGGACAACAATTTCACTTTACTTTTGATGGTGGCTTCCCTGGTGGAGGCTTTCCCGGCGGCGGCGGTGGTTATGAGTTTCATTTTTGATTAAAAAAGTCTTGATCCTTAAATTTTTCTTAGGGAAAGCTATAGCCTTGATTTTCCTCGAGGGACCACAGCTATAATGTTGACTAATCACTTGCTAACGGTTGTTGAGGTAAATACTTAGGCCATCCCCAAGTTGCTTGCAAGACAGGACTTTGTACTTTACAGAAATTTTTGCTTTGTGCATAAGTGATGGGGATGGGTGTGTTAGTTAAGGTGGCACATTTTGATGTACCCCATTTAGTTTTATGTGGTGGTTGTCACACTATGTAAGGATGATTTTAAATTCCAACCAACCATTACATTATTTGTTTACATATTTTTAAGTCAATTGAATTGCTTCACAGTTAATTAATACCATGAAAATTTGAGTTACTTCTTCATTTAAGTGCATCTGTCACGTGAATTATTAAACCTGTTCGCAATTTATAGACAGTAGCTGGATTTGCCATTCTGTGCATATCTCTATTGTTGATTTCTGAAATGTTAGCTGTCATGCTTGATAATTCATAATAGTGATGAAAATAAGTTAGGTATTCATACCAAAATGAAGAAAGAAAAAATGTTAGGTGTTCGTCCTGATTAATGGCCTAACTTGCATCAGAAGTAAAGTATATTAGGATTTTCTTTTACTGCATAAACTATATTAGGTTTTACTGTACATAATAGGATGATATTTTTTTTTAAAAGATTATATAAACTAGTTAATGAAGTGATAAAAGTAAGGGTTTATATTTTGCAGAGTTATGATTTGTTGTGCATATTAATATAAGAATACGGATCGTCTAAAATATATTAGCAAAGATTGGTTTTTTTCTTGTTCGTAGACGGAGTGGCAAGTACCACTAGAACTTACAATCAACCGTGAGGTCTCGAATTCGGATGAAGGTATCTAGTCTAACAATACCAACATTGTAAGTTGAGTTAGGTCTTATAGACTAAAAAATTGATTTTTTTTTTTTTGACAAGAAAAAATTGATATTTTAACCACTCATATGTTGTTAACTTCAAAGAAGTTGATGTAACTATGTTGATAGTGTTCATTTTACACTCCAAAATAATTTGCTCATTTTCAAAGAGCTTATGAGTTACAGTATGACTTATTTACAGATTTTGACATGTTAGTTTGCATGTCATATCTAAAGCTAGTCATCCGTCTTTTCATTGCCTCCTTAATTGCAAATTTATTTTCAAGTTAGTTAACCGTGACATTTGAAAAAACCGGAATTTATGAATTTATTTCTCTTCTCCTGGAAATCAGATGGTTAATACAAAAAAAAGAGTTCAAGTGAGTTGGATCTTAAAAGTTCACCAGAGTCGAGGCCTTACGATTAAGATATCACCGACATATGTTTTTATTTATTTCAATAATGCCTTCACATGAAATATGAGTAAACCGCCAAATTGGTCTCCGACTCTGTAACTCACTCTCAAATAGGTCAATGACTCTTCAATATCTCAAATTAGTCCCTGTCTTTGTCAAACGTTTCTCAAATTGGTCCCTCCGTTAACTAAAAAATGTTATAAGTTACAAAACCAAAAATATAACCAACAAACAGGAGGGACCAATTTGACGGTCCACGCCAGCAGAGTTAACAGAGTCAGCAAACAGAAGTTAACGGAGGGACCAATTTGAGAAACGTATAACAGAGACAGGGACTAATTTGAGATATTGAATAGTCAGGGACCTATTTGAGAGTGAGTTACAGAGTCAGGGACCAATTTGACGATTTACTCCATGAAATATGGACTAGATTATTAACATTTATGTGAACTCCTTACCAACTAGATTAACTTCTCATTAGTCTTTCCATAACTGCTACAATATTTCTTACAAGCTTACTTTTGATTTATGAAATATGGACTCAATATCAACACTAACACTAACTTAGACACAAATAATAATTTAAGAAAATAGAAGTAATTAAAGGTAACTATATCTCAAACACACACCTTCAATACAAAGTGTTCAGTACTATATAAATTTTGAATGATTGAAATTTTAATAGGATGATTTGAAATTAATGACTTCATCATCAAGGAAAGTGTTCTAAATTACAGATTCCATTATAAAAAAGAAAAATCACTTTATATTACACTCAAAATTTTCTTCACATTGTAACAATAAGAATACAACATATCTTCATCATCAATCAACTCAAACTTGCTCTCAAGGAAAGAAAGAAAGAATAAAACAGGAAAATGCAGTAATGCATCATAATCTTAATAACACTTACATCCACAAACAAGACAAAACAACATTGGCAACAAACAATGCAATACCATTAACTGCATAGCCATTCAAACCAGCACCACTTGAATCATCAGCCGGACTATCCGTAGACCCTTTCGGAGCACCAGCTGCCCTAACACTTTTCTCCGGCTTAGTAGGCGCAGGAGCCTCGGCAGGTGCAGCGGTCGGTGCTTGTCCGAAAAGTGCCATAGGAAGAAGCACTTGATCAACCTGATAAACTGCAAGCTGGTTATCACTATAAATAGTATTAGAAACAGTTGTTTCAATCACACCAGTAGTTACATTAACTTGATTTCCAGAAGTAGTAACATTAAGAGGATACTCTCCATCATCACTGTTTCCAGCTTGTGTATGTAAAGGGTTACTAGCAGTTTGAAACTGTGAGATTGTGTAAAGTGTTGGTAAAATATGAAACTGCAAAAGTTGAAGTTGGTCTTGTGTGCTAATTGAGTTTATTGTTCCTGCTTTTAGACTTGAGAATGCATTATCTGTTGGTGCAAAGATTGTTAGGCCTTGATTCGAGTTATTGAGTTGCGAATTGATTCGATCGGATACTTGTGTCGCTTTGAGTAGTTTCATGAATGTTGTGAATTGTCCTGCTTTTTCTAGGACTTGTGTTATGTTTAATGGTCCTGATGGTGCTGGAGATACAGCTGTTTGAGCTGAAATTGTTTCAAACAATGTCACAATGATGAATAGGTTGAGAAAGAAAAGAGGAAGAGAATTGAATAGCTTTGCCATTGGTGTATGAAAAAGCTTAGAAGAAGAATCAAGAATGTGTTAAGTTTGAAGTGGAATGAAAGAGTATGTGGTTACACATATATTATATAGTATCTTG
Source organism: Trifolium subterraneum (assembly GCA_951799995.1). Classification (NCBI taxonomy): domain Eukaryota; kingdom Viridiplantae; phylum Streptophyta; class Magnoliopsida; order Fabales; family Fabaceae; genus Trifolium; species Trifolium subterraneum. Next base: position 7,191,237 of record OX637468.1, on the reverse strand, counting down.
TTATGAAAAATCTTGATTGATAATTAAATGTTTGGTGAAATGTTGTAATTAGTATAAGGTGTGAAGAGGTTTTCAGACAGATGATTTTTCTTTCTAGAGGTAAAGTTTTTTTAAATTCATTTGAATTTTGTAGGGACCATGGCAATAATTTTGACTTGATATGTGCCAAAGATTGTTGAGGTAATGTATCTTGATCATATGCTTGTAATGTAAGAAACGTGCTTTATAGAATTTTTTGCTTTGTGTAGAAGTGATTGGTTGGGTGTTAGTTAAGGAGGCTGTTTTGATGTAGCCCAGCCCAGCCATATTTTTGTTTGTTTTAGTGGAAAGTGAGACTGATATTTCGGATTAGTCGATTTTTGTGTCGAATAACGATTTATTTTTTAAAAAAACTATATAATGTAACATTTATTTTATAGCTTGAGCTGTAAAAAGGGCCTTTAGGGGCCGACCCACTTATTCCTGAATATTAATTTTATTTAAATTTTAAACACAATTTTTCTAGGGTGCTAATCGTGAACAGTGCTGATTGAAGTAAGAGAGAATAAGTTCACGACATTAGAAAAATTGTTTAAAATTTAAATAAAATTAATAATCAGGAATAAGTGGGTCTGCCCTTTTTTTACAACTCTACTTATAACGGGATCAGATGCTTCAAATGTGTTTTTGTTGTTGAACAGTTATCAACAATCTCCCACTATGTTGACTTTCATAGTTTAAATTTTGTTCATATTAGGGAGGCTAGTCTAGCTGTCCATTATTTAGCTAAACACACTCTTTACAATTTCGATTATATGTGAATTGAAGAGATTTCACCTTGTATTTATGCACTTTGACATTTGATTTGTTGTCAGACTTTTCTTAATTAAATTATCTTTAACGCCAAAATAATAATAATTAGACATCGTGTGAAATTAGTTGTTTGGAGTGACGACATATTCTCATCTTATTTGATGGACATTATAATTTACCTAACTTTTTAGTAACCATTTTCTTTTTTGATAAGTGAAGTAATACAAAACAAAAACTAAGAACCGACTATAGTGGAACAAGCTCCCCTTAAGTCTTTATTGGTAAGTAAATTAATACTAGGCTGAATAACATCTAAAATAGAGATGGAAAAATTTGCTTGTGACCCCTTAAAGCAAGAGCATCAACACAAGTGGTTGCTTCACAGTGAATGTAGATTATTCAAATAGTCGACCCTAAGAGGTTGATAAGGTATTGTATGACCTCCTGGAGAAGAGGTTGGAGGTGAAAAATGGAAGTATAATGATTCTGGATCATATTGATGGCATGTATGGAATCTGTTTCAAGAATGACATTTGTAAGTTCTCTCTTCTCCAACTCGCTTTCATTGTATCTCTATCGCTGGCCAGCGTCCCTCTCTCTACTCTTACCACCATCTCTCTCTCTCTCTCACTATCCTCTGGTGGTGGTGGACAGATCTTAGCGTGTTGGTCTTAGTGTGGTGGTGGTGAGGACGGCGCAGTGGTAGTGAAGAAACAAAGAAGATGCAAATTGGTGGTTGGAAAGAAAGAATAAGAAGAGAGTGCACGATGTTCTATTACCCTTTTGTACTTTTTAATGGAAATTACAAAATTGCCTTTCGACAAAGTTTTGTGTCATTTTTTTTGGTAAGGACACGAAAAAGAAAAGAAAAGAAAAATTATTCACGAAGAAAGAATGTTCTATTGTGTCATTCTTAAGAAGATCACAAACGCCTTCTGGAAGATAAAGATGGTTTAAGAGGTGGAATCTGAGGAGGCAAGTTTAGCGGAAAAAAATTGCACATTTATTCGCCTCTCTAAGTGTGTGATAAAGAAACATTGGCTTGAGAGAGTAACTCCTTTATGTCATGGATGAACACAACATGATGAATATCATACTTAACTCCTTTTAGGAGGTTGATACAGTGTAAAAAATTAGGGTAGATTACAAGGTCATCAATAACCATGTCTTTAACCAACAAGAGGTCGTTGTAGATAGCATACCAATACCATCTACATTTAGAATAACACAAGAAAAATTAATATTGTTCCGCTTAATATCAACTAACACGTTGTTAAAAGCGGGACAAACGTAGTGTCCGAAAATTTCAACCAATATATATCTAAAATTTGTGTTCACAAAATAAATGAGGGAGGAGATTTCTTCAAAACCACATCCTTTGTGACCTCTGAATTAGATTCAAATCACGTTGAGGACTACACAGAGATTAATGAGGATGGATAATACCTGAGTATTTTATTTTCTCATTTTTCCAACCCTTACCTTAATATGGGTGGATGGATGCATATGGCTATCATTCAAAATTGTGTTGTTTGGTTTTTTTTTTTTATAATAATAAAATTTAGGGTGAGGCGATGATGTCCCAGTCCAAGGCAGAGAAGATCTTAGGGCTCAAAGATCACTCCCAAATTATATTTACCTTCCTCCAAAGACATCAACGAAACTCTCGAACTCAAGACGTGTTGCTTTGGTTATTAAAGATTAACGAAATACCGTAACATTATTTTTATTAAAAAATTCTAAATAAATATCATGAATTAGCTCATATATTTCATTTTTATTTTATTTTATTTCAACTTACAATATTATTAGAATATAAGAATATGAATGATTGGAAAGAAAGAAAGCTTTATAAATTTTCGACGCAAATTGGTTACCATTAAACGATAAATGGAAACTTATTAACTATATTATAATTATAATAAAAAGAAAAATATAAGAATAAATATAGAGAAAACAGTATATGACATAGATAAATGCTTGATTTTCATTGAATGTCAGTCTAAAATTAATTTTCAATGATAGAGTATATCAATTAAACTCATAAATATATAGCTAGTTTAATTATTCTTACATGAAATAATTTGAAAACATGAGAGAAATAATTTGAAAACGGAGATTTTTTTCCCGTGGGGACGGGGATGGAGGCAAAATTTCCCCTGGAGACAGTTCGGGGCGAGGATTGGGGATTAAGCATCCGTCCCCGCGGATTCCCCGAATCCGTCTATATATACTTAAATATATATTTATACTACTATTATTATTCTAGGTTTATTTATATTTGACAATTCTAGATTTCTATTTTGCTATGAATTATGATATATTTTAGTTATGAATTTTTGTATGATTATGCATATGTTGTTGTGCATTGTTTTTTGGTTATGAAATGCATTATGTGTTATTTTGATCATTAAAAAAGAAAAATGCAAAATATTTATTTATTTTTTTAATAAAAAAGGAAAAAATAACGTCATAATTTTGTCCGTAAAATATAGAAATTTTCTAATAATCGATCTACGTGGATCTCCACGCTCCACGGGTACCGTGGAGATCCGTGGGAATGGGGGTGGAGGCAAAAATTCTCCCGCGGATATTTCTGGACGGGGAACGATAATACTTCCTCCGCACATTCCCCGCCCCGTTGACATCCTACCTATCACTTGATTCAATGTCCACTATCACTTTATCAACCATTATCAACTCCTCTTCAACCATCTCCAATTCTCCACAAACTCATTATATTTCTCTTAACATATCATTTGCCATCTGAATAACATGAATGGTAATAGACTTCAATTCCAAATCAACTAAAAAGTATTAAAACAATATACATTAAATTGTTTGTGACCTATTTCTTCATCAACATTAACAATATTTCTATAAAATAAAACTACAAAAACACACTTGAGGTGTTATCTCATCCTTAAAAACTCATCCTTTGTAAAATGGTTATCAATATCACTTTAATTAATGTGAAGGTGTACCTATCATCACATTTGTATTGTGATTGACGTGGTGTAACCTTTTTTTTTCTTTCTTTTTTTCATGAATAGCGCGCTGTAATTATATTTTTTTTGTATCAACTTGCTTGTTTATAGTCTAATTGTACTGGAATTGATATTATTAAAAATTGAAAAGAAATAAGCCGAACTGAAGTGAACTGTGTTGGCAGTTCATTTACTCGTTTCTAAAAATTGAATTGATAGTTGTGATTTTCCTTTTGTATCATATCCTTAGAGTTAATATCCTTTCCATTTTTACTCTTTTTTATTTCTTCTATTACCAAAGTTTTTATTCCTCTAACTTGTCCAGAAGTAAGTAAGAAACAAATTAGTCCCTCTAAAAAATAAAATATAAATTAGTAAAATGCAAAGTCACTAAACCACGAGGTCAACAACACATTAGCCCTAAATCAATCTATTATTAAGTATTTTTTTATTAACCCTCTAGTTATTATGGGAAGTTGCATCAGTAATCTAAGTTCGGTTACGAGGTAAATAAAGTCTAGTCAATAATTGTTCTTACCAGTAATTGAATTCAGACTTTTTGAGCAAGAAAAATGTCCCTATTACTGGCGATTATATGATTTTTTTACGGTGGCGATAATACGGTTTTTTTATGGTGGTGATTATACAGTTGGAATTGTCGTGTAACTTTGTTTTTATTCATTTCGCACCATCTAATGGAGTAAGCTATCAGAAGGATTGTGTTGTTGCTCGACATCATTCAAAATTATAATCTATTTTGCCTATTCGCAAAATTTATGGGATAAATGCTCGCTCCCTTAAATTTCGAGAGACAAATTAGTGGTTAACTCATTTTTTTAATATTCTTTTTGTTGTAAACCAACATAATCTCCATGCACAACTATAAAGATTAATCTCTTGATATAACTAAAATTCATTAATGGAGTAGAATTCCGCCAACATATGTTATTATGCACAACTACAAAGATTAATATCTCGAAATAACTGAAATTCATTTAAGAGGTAGATTTTTGTCAACATGTATTATTTTGTGGATAAATGTAGGGTAAATGTAGGGTACACCAACCAACCTTAGAGGCATGGTTAACAATTTTCATATATATATATATGAGTTTGCTCACTTAGACCCACCTAAAAACATGAAGGTCTAAGTTAACAAGGTGCACCTTTTCACTTTGGACAGAAAAATCAATTACCACTACTCAAACATGTTAAAAATAGAAGGGTAGTTATGTCAATGTCATTTAATTAATTAAAAAGTTATTAATTGAAGTGGGAAAATCATGTGCCTTTCAAACAACTTCCTTTGTCCGATAAATCAAGTGTTCCATGTTAAGCGTGTGTCCTTTTTTAAAATAAAGTGGGTGTAAATTAACAAAGTGTGTGCAAATTAAGGAACATATTTAAATGAAAGTTGCAAAACTATCCATCAAGTTACTAGTTTTAAATAATAAATATGAATGATTTTTTTGTCCAAAGTGAACAGACGCACATTGCTAACTGAGTAGGGATCCTCTCCATTTCCCAAAAGAAATGGAAATGTCCATTATTATAGTTTTGAAGTAAATAAATGATATAAATGCACGTCTTTTTAGAATTAGTGACATCATTTGAATATTTATATACTAAAACTATAGTAATTGTAATCTCCATTTTTTATAGAAAATGGAGAGCATCTCTACTCTTGCTAACTTAGACCTTCATGTTTTTAGGTGGGTCTAAGTTAGCAAACCATATATATATATATATATATATATATATATTTATATTTCTTTTAGTCAAAGAAAAAATGGTCCCCCTAGAGTAAGTACCCTCCATAATCCCTATATATAGGCTTACCTGAGTCCATTTATTTCTTTGTCTGGGCTTTTAAAGCCCAATTGATTGTGGGCTTGGGTATGAAACACCATGGCACACAAAACAAAGCAGTGAAAACGAAAGAAATCGTAGAAGAAAGAAACAATGCGCACACAAAAACAACAACAGCATTGAATCGTTTTTCAGTTGCAACTTTCTCATCTATCTTTGTATCTCTCTCTCTGTTTCCATTTCTCTGTCTTCTCAAGTTGAGTTTCACACGACCACAACTAATTTTCAATTTCAATCCTGACCGTCTATTTCGTTGACTTAGGTACCATTGGATTTTCCTTCTCATTCCAACAACTATATAAATTAAAATTAATTCCATTAAACCCATTTTTATCATTTTTTTTAATTCATTTTTCCCCCTTTTTGATTTGATCTATATAGAGTGAAAGCGAAAGCGAAAACCATTGTTGAAGATTTCTTGAAACCCTAACGAAGTGAAAATCAAAGTGATGATCGTTATTGTTCTCCGATGATGAATACGGCGAACGGTAATATGACGACGCCGTCTTCTTCTTCTTCCGGTGGTGGTGGTGGTGCTACACAGTCACAAGGTCTCAAAACCTATTTCAAAACCCCTGAAGGAAAATATAAACTTCAATTCGAGAAAACTCATCCTTCTGGTCTTCTTCAATTCAATCATGGCAAAACCGTTTCTCTGGTTTTCAATTCAATCCCTCTCTTTTTTTGTCGTCTTTAATTGAATTGAATTGATTTGAATTGAATTTCTTCATCTTTTGATTTGTTCTTAGGGTTTTTGATTTATTATATAGTTCAATTGTTTGTTTCTGATTTTGACTTTTTTCTTTTTTATGTTTTTTATGGTGATTTTGACAGTCTCAGCGTACTCTTATTGCACTTTCCGCATTAAGTTCTGTATGTAATTCTATTGTGTTAGTTTTCTGTTTTTGTTTCTTTTTCTTTATTGTAATGAGTTATGTAGTTTTTTTTTTTTATGTAGAATTGGTTTTGGTCAAGATTTGTGTTACTTTTCGAGACAAATTTTATAGTTTTTTGTTGTTTGTTTGTTAGTAGTGTGATTGTGGAGTTGATGGAAGTTATGTTAATGTATGAACACATTGTTGGTTTGATTGAATGAACAGGTAACCCTAGCACATCTTAAGGAGAAGGCAGCGCCTTCAACTCCGACTGCTTCGTCTTCGAGTTTTAGTGCCAGCAGTGGAGTACGGTCAGCTGCGGCTAGATTGTTAGGAGGAGGAAGCAATGGAAGTAGGGCACTTAGTTTTGTTGGTGGAAATGGTAGTAGTAAAAGCAATGGAGGAACTGGTAGGATTGGTTCCATTGGTGCTTCGAGTTTGAGTAGTGCGGTGGCTAATCCAAATTTTGACGGGAAAGGATCTTACTTGATTTTCAATGCCGGGGATGCGATTTTGATAAGTGATTTGAATTCTCAAGACAAGGTATATTTGTTGGTGTTTGATGTGTTCTAAGTATTTTGGGTTCGCTTCATCTGAGATTTCTTGTTGTGTAGGACCCGATAAAGTCTATCCACTTCAGTAATTCGAATCCTGTCTGCCATGCATTTGATCAAGATGCTAAGGACGGGCATGATTTGCTCATAGGCTTGTTCTCTGGCGATGGTAAATAAGTGTTGTGTTAACTGGCATTTAAATTTGACTTTTCGTTTCAGTAGGGGAATTTAAGATTTATGGTACCTATGTTTATTATTGTAGTCTATTCGGTGTCACTGAGACAGCAATTACAGGATGTTGGTAAAAAGATTGTCGGAGCTCACCATTACAACAAAGATGGTATTCTCAATAACAGGCAAGATTTTATGATCTCATCTCTTGTAATGTTTCAAACATGAGTGACAAACGTTAGTTTTCTCAAAATTGTTGAATGACCTAAATTGTGTTATGGTTATGATCGGATGGTTTGACTTTGATAATTCTTGTACCCTGAATGTCACTTCATAATCAAAATGAATAGGCTAGTTATTTTTTTTCTAGTCATAGTGGCTGTTAATAATAAACTGTGTATAATCGCATTATAAGTTATCTATGATATTTTTTCCTCAAACAAGTGTATTCATTTCAAGAGAAAAAATGGTTGGCTGGGTTTGGACTGGTAGTGGAGACAGTTTTCTCTTCCAAAACTTCTCTATTTCTTAAGGGTTCTGCGTGAGCAGTGAGCAGTATCCTGAAGTCAAAAGGATATTATAGCACTTTGTATAAAGTTGTTGAGACGCTGGTTAACTTTTTACTTTAAATGTTTTGGTGGTTTTGGAGGTACCTACTTTGACGGTAATCTCTCTATTATATGAATAAAGGTTTGAATGTAACCATGATTTGGCTATCCGTGTCATTTAATGTGGGTGGGAGTATATTGTCCAATGTTCTGCTTGTAGATATAGCTATATTCAGCCCTGTTTTTTTTTTTTAGATTTTATATAAAAATAAAATTCAATATGAATGCTGATTGTAGTTAGCATTTTGATGAGAATAAATGGTTGTGCTTGATGAGGATTTGTTATTTTTAAATCTTGTGATTTCTTATGGAATATGGATACGGGCGTCGATCAAATCAAATCCAGAAGCCTGTCAGTTGTTAGGTTAGATAAAAGCTAGGAATCAAGCCAAACATGAAAGTTGATGTTCCTAGTCAATGGAAACTTTAATTAGATTTGGATACAAGAATGTTGATGTGGTTACAATTCTTGGGATTGAGTAATAGAAAAGTTAGACACCATTTCTCTAAATTGTTACGTTTTATTAAGTTCTCCAGGTTACCATGTAGAACTTTAATGTATTGGAATGTTATTATGTCAAAATACTAATTGGAATCTATCTTGATTGATGTATTTTGATTGAAACAGTCGTTGTACATGTATTTCTTGGGTGCCCGGAGGTGATGGTGCTTTTGTTGTTGCGCATGCTGATGGGAATTTGTACGTATATGAAAAGGCAAGACTCAGTTGATAAGAGTGAAGTTAGCTTTATGGTTCGCTTATTTTGATATTTTTATGGTGAATTTATCTGCTAAATTACTTACCTTTTCTTTCCTATTTCAGAATAAAGATGGTGCTGGTGATTCTTCATTCCCAATCCTCAAAGATCAAACTCAGTTTTCTGTTTCCCATGCACGGTACAGTAAGGTAATGAGTTTGATATTCATTTGGTTTCTTGAAAAATGCTGATATGCTACTTTTATCCATGTTTTTTGGAGCTGTCTTTTATAACCTTGCTGTAGTTAAATTTATATTTATTAGTAATGATTGTCTAGTTCTTCTTGAATTTTGCACTTTCTCACTGGTCATTTTGATTGATTGTGCAATTAACACGTTTAAGGAAAACTTTGTATGGATTAAATTAACTGCAGTATTTGTGCTTCCGGAGAGTTATTTTGTATTATATACTCTTATCATATTTTTATTTTTTTTTAAAAATTGACTATTGCAGAGTAATCCAATAGCCAGATGGCATATATGCCAGGGTTCAATCAACAGTATTTCTTTCTCAGCGGATGGGACATACTTGGCAACCGTTGGACGAGATGGTATGTCTTTCAAACATTGCCATCCTCATTGTGTGTTATTTCTATCTATTTGTTTTTCTTTGCCAAAAAAAAAAATTAGAGTCTTAGATTTATTTTACTCAATGCATCCAGGTTACTTGCGAGTGTTTGATTATGCAAAAGAACAACTTATATGCGGCGGGAAAAGCTATTATGGTGGTTTATTATGTTGTGCTTGGAGGTGAGATATGTTTGGTTGTGGTCCTGGACAATTTATTAGAGATTGACATTTTGGATGTGTTTCCCATTTTCTCACTCTTGAACATGTAAAACATTGATATTTATCTAAGTTATTGTTTACTCTCCTTTTTTACTTTTTAAAATAATTTATTCTAACTTTTGAGAAAACATCATCACAAAAACTCTGCTTTGGCAGTATGGATGGAAAGTATATTTTGACGGGAGGAGAAGATGATCTAGTTCAAGTTTGGAGCATGGAAGATCGCAAAGTTGTTGCATGGGGCGAGGGACATAACTCATGGGTAAGTTATTTGGTAATTTTGAGTTGGCAAATTTTCCTACCATAGTTTTAATTTAGTTTATGTCAAATGCTGTGATCAGGTCAGTGGAGTGGCTTTTGATTCATATTGGTCATCACCAAATTCAAATGACAATGGAGAGACAATTATGTATCGATTCGGTTCAGTTGGTCAGGTACTCGGACAAATTTCTTCTGAATTATAATTTTCATGTGCCTTTGTGTAGCTTTGGCTCTCTGCTTACAAGTTTACAAATGATTTACTTCCTATCGGCCTTTGTTATGATTGACAGATGGAAATGAAATTACTGTATCTGCATACCTAGAAATTGACCGATTACTATATGGTCTTGGTTTTGAATCTGTTGATAGAGTGGTACCCTGGGAAACATTCGGATTCTGTCATGGATTTCAAATGTTGGGTCTTTGACTTGTTTTAAGAAACTGACATATCAATAACATGCTTAGTAAAGCTACCATGGAATTGAAACTGAACTAAAAATATTATTTGATTAGGAAGACTTCGAATAATATTTTACTAGACATTATATTTTAGTTTGATGGTTTAGCAGGTTTCATATGATGATGATAGGTAATTTTAATTCCTTAGGGTACGTTTGGATGAAGGATTTGGAAGACAATGAGAAGGGGTGTAGTGTTCATTTTCAATCCAGGAGAGTTTTATATACCATAATGTTCTAAAAAAATTGAATAAGTGATTAGATATTAAGTTTAATGATAATATATAATTTATTCTTAATAGTTATTGAATTAGAAAATTTACACTTGAAATTAAAATGTATTCCTCTTTCATTTCCCTATAAAATCCTTCATCCAGACATACTATCAGAGTGTGTCTAACAAAGTGAGATAATGCTAAATTTTATATTTTGAAGCATTGTAGTATTATTTGTAAAACTGATGCAGGTAAGATAGTTGAATCCTCTCTTTCCCAACCAAGATGAAGGGAAAAACTTGACTTTCTGTAACTTCATGTATAATATTAAGCCTTATAATCATAAGCAGTTGCTCGTGACTGTTATTGTTTGGGGATATATGTTGAATCGTTTACTTTTGCATGAATTTTGGAATTAATGTTTTGTTGGTCAGGATACCCAATTGCTTCTATGGGATCTGGAAATGGACGAGATTGTGGTGCCCTTGAGGCGTCCCCCCGGTGGATCCCCAACTTTTGGTTCCCCAACTTTTAGTACTGGAAGTCAGTCGTCCCATTGGGACAATGTAGTACCATTGGGTACCTTGCAACCTGCTCCAAGTATGCGGGATGTTCCAAAAATCTCTCCGCTGGTTGCTCATCGTGTGCATACCGAGCCACTTTCTAGCGTGATATTTACCCAGGAATCTGTACTTACAGCCTGCCGTGAGGGGCACATCAAAATCTGGACGAGACCTGGCATAGCCGAGAGCCAGCCAAGCAACTCTGAAACCTTGTTAGCTACCAGTCTCAAGGAGAAGCCTCCACTTTCTAGCAAGATCAGCAACTCTAGCTACAAACAATAACTAAATCTAAAGAGTTTTAAGCAATTTTTTAAGGTTTGTTTATCTTTTATCCGGCTGGTTTAGTTTTAACATCTTCATTCAAGTAAAGATGAACCAACTGGTTTTATTGTATATTCAGTTATTAACGGATGAGCATGCCATTGATAGAACTATGAGGATGGGAGGGAGAGTTCTCTCCAACCACCTCCTGTAATTACAAAACGGCTGTTACTAGGATATCTGATTAGTGATTACAGGAATAATGTGAAATTGGTCCTTGGAGATCAGTACTTTTGAAGTGCATACATACAAGCCATTGTTTATCGTTCTTACTATTGTATACTTGTATTGCATAAATCTGGGGAGTGCCCTGTGTTGTCATGTCATCATTGTTGAGGCTGGTATTTTAATTGATTACACTATGAAGCTTTGCTTGCTTAGTGGAGCATGTCCCCAATTGTGATTGAAATTTGAATATATATATCTTATAATATCAGAATTTTGGTATTACCAGTCTTTTATCAGGGATTAATAAAAGTACACAGATTTGTATTTTGTATAGGAGATTAGAAACAAATTTTGTCAGTATTATAGGAATCCATGCTGGTATCTATTGTCATCGATAGAAACTTTAGCAGGACTTTGGAAGGCATGGTCAATAGTTAAGACGCATGTACACATCCAACTCTTACAAAAGTGAAAAAAAGTCTAGGATATATAGGCATATTTATTTCTCCAAATATATATAGCTTGTATCTATGAATCTATCTAATACTACTTAGTAGTTTTGTTCTCATGATCTAAGTTATCTTATTTGCTATATATAATATAGGTAATAGCTATGTCATTCTCCTTGAAAACATTGTATGGGTTTTGATTTAACTTCTAAGTAAGATTTTACAACTAAATAGAAATCCTTAAGCACTAACTCACGATGTCAATATCCTATGAATGCTACTATACGATGTAACGATTATACATTATTTCAGCTGCTTATTGGTAGGGGATGATACATTATCATGCATATTGAGTAAACACACATACACGTTCATGTCATCTTCAAAAACTCATGGCTGGGTAGGTTAACCATTGTTATCATAAGCAATACCGTTGTGTTGGCAATCATTAATATTTTGAGACTGTTTGCATTGATGGTGACAAATAAATGAACAATCATTGAACACCAAATTACAAATCCCTTTTATTAAATTACTCCTTCCGGTTTTATATATAAGAAAAAGTTTACTCTTTAGATGTATTTTAAAGTTGATGTATCTGGATAACATTATAGTCTAGATATATTACATACAACAAGTACTAGTAAATTGATTAAAGTGATTAATTTTCAATGCAATTTCAGTTGAAAAATGAGGGAACAAAATTGTCAATAAAACAAAATATGATGCATTAAGTGTTGATTGTTTAATAGTACCTAAAGAGTTATGTGTATAATATTTATAGCTAGCTAATGGAGTCGAAAAATAAGACTTGAAATTACAGATTAAGTCAACTATCGAAGGACAAATTATTGTGCTATCCTTATATCATGGGTGTTGGGGGTGGGGTTGTGGGCAATCCTTATATGTCCCATGTGTGCCGTGAAATGACAATTGACAAAATACTATGTTTTTCTCAAAATAATTGATTCAAACATATTCATACTTATTAATAAATAAAAAAGTATAAATAATCAATAATAAATGATTAGGGTCAGTTTGATCTGTAAAATAAAAGTACTGGACATAACAATACAGGACAGTACAAGACAGAACAAATATTTATCGTATTGAACAAATTTTTTCTTGTATGATGCTTGATGGAGAAAATGTTATTTTGGTGATTTAAACAACTTGTGCCGAGGACAAAAAGTTGTCCCATGGTTCAGTGGGGGACAAGAATATATGTTTTTGTCCTGTCTCTTGACCCCCAGTTTGTCAAATTTCAGTGACAGTTTTAACATCAAACACAGTACAACTGAAGTTGTCTTGTCCAGTCCCTTATTTTTTAGCAGATCAAACGCACCGTTAAAGTGTTGATTTGAACCCTTTAAATAAGTGCTCATAAAAATCAAAGAAAAAGTTTCTACATTTTTGTTAAGTAGCCTTTTTATGTGTAAAAATGGATTGTGACAATAGAACAAACGAAGAGATATACTCCCTCCGTACCAAAATAACTGACCTAAATTTGACTTTGTGTACTATTTATATGATCTATTTTGATAATATTTTTCTATTTATATGTACATGTAAATATATGCATATGAGATGTTTGATTTGTCTCGATGAGTATTTTCAAAATATATAATTTTTTTAATTTTTTTTCTTTTTTTTTTAATCAAGAAAAACTTTGATTGAACCAAAAAAACAAGAGGTTACAAGGCGATCACAAAGATCCAGCCCAAGGTATTAAAAACGAACAAAGTAAAACAAAAACTAGCCTATTTACATCATTAGTTTAGCTAGATGTGTCCTTAAGTTCCTATTGGTCCATCCTCTATATACTATTGCATCAATTATTTTTTCATCAGTCTGCCGGTAAGTGTGACCAACATTATCAAAGCTAACATCATTCCTATATCTCCAAATTTCATGAACACTTTCAGTAAAGGCCAACTTTAGGATTTTAGCACGACCTCCGTTACCCTTAGACTGCTGGATGATCCACTCCACTTCTTGATGCCAGCCCAGAGGATTATGATCAATCTGTATCCATTCTAGGATTTTCCTCCAAATGCCCTTTGTTTCACTGCAGTTAAACATAAGGTGTTGTTACGTTTCATCAGCATTACAAAAGCAGCAACGAGTTGTGTCATTTGATCCATATTTGTGTAATCTGTCACGAGTAGCCAACCTTTCATGACAAGCAAGCCAGAGGTTAACAAGAGCTCGAGGACGGGCCATGTTACCATAGAACAAGGTTCTCCACACAACACTTAGAGCTCTATCATGAATTGCCATGTACATCTTTTTCATGCTAAATTTCGGGGCATTCAACATCTCTAACCACACTTGATTCTGATGGGTATCATTACGATGCAACATAATGGCCTTAATAATCCAAGACGCGTTATCAGGGACATGAGCCTCCATAATCTGCTGATTTTTAATGTAGTATGCATGTATCCATTTCACCCAAAGGTTATCTGATTTGCCACACAAGTTCCAAAGAAGTTTCAGCAAGGTAATACGATTTCAAACCTCAAGATCAATGAGATTTAAGCCACCATTGCGCTTGGGCTGACAAACAGATTTCCAAGCAACGAGGGCTTTACGGCTAGCCTTAATACTACCAGTCCAAAAGAAAGTCCGACAAATGGAGTTAATTTTTTTTTTATCACAGTTTTGGGAAGAGACGGACACTGCAATCAGTAGTTCGTCATAGCAAAAATAACACTTTTGAGAAGCTGAAGTCTCCCGACATAGCTTAGAAGTTTAGAGCTCCAGTGAGTGATTCTCTCAACAATTTTATCAATTAGACCCATGTAGTTGTGAATAGATAATTTTTTACTCGTCATAGGAATCCCAAGGTATCTAAAAGGGAGCTTACCTTCTTCAAAAAGAGTGATTTGTTTAATATTCTCCTTAGTGCTTTGATCTACAGTACACCACCGGAAAAAAATGCAACACTTATAATTTTTAATAATAGATAATTTAAGATATTAACGATCAAAGTTGTACATTGGCAAATATGAAGGTGGTCAACCAGTAATAAAGTTCCTCTATAAATGAATACTTTAGAAGACCTCGGTTGAGGATTAACGCAAAAATAAATAAATTATAAATTAAATAATTTGAATAAAAATTTAAAAATAAATGGTTTACTAAGTTTTCCGTGGATTGTGAAGTTAGAATTCACATGGTTATGTATGAACTAAGTGTATGTTTGTTTTATGTATGAACTAAGTGTATGAATTAAATTGATTTTGAAATGTTTGATTTTTCTAATGTAGAATTGGGGTGTATTTGTTTTGATAAAATCTAAATATTTTTTTAGGAATTTTTAGAAAAATCTAAATTTGAGTAAAATATCTAAAAAAAATCATTTTTTGAATGTGAAGCTCTTACGCTTAAGTTTCTTTTTCTTTAAATTTTTATTTTAGAAAAGCTATTAGAATTAACTTTTCATTTTAAGGCTAAAAATGATTTTTAACAAAATAATTTTCTAAAAAATTTAAAACAAGCACTATTAAAAAAATAAAAGTAATTTTTTTAAGAAAAATAGTTTCTTTTAACTAGAATCAATTAACTAAAAATCAATATTGGGAAACGATCATAATTTAAAATCCTTATTAACCCATTAAAGTATTAAACAATTGTGTAACCAAAAAAAAAAGTATTAAACAATTGAACATAATGAAGTAGATCAATTGAATTTGAATGCACCTTTCTACCAATGAGCCCGTACAATATGCACCGACGGACTGAACCAATGGGAGAGTCGCAGGTATAGACATATATTATCTTGATTTTTTTATTTTTATAATTATGTTATCTTGAATTTTATGATAAAAATGCTTTTCACATGAATATAGTAATTCGTAAAAAATATCATCTCGAAATAGATGTTATTTTTAATATGATATTAGTTATTTTTACTAATACATTTAAATTAATATAATGTAATATCGACATCTTTAATTATTGTAAATATTGGCATCTTTCATTTATTTTTATAATTTTTTGGTGTAATATAATATTATTAATTAATATATTAATATTTAATAAAAATTATTATTTTATCATTTATAAAAAAAAAATTGTGTAACACAACAAACGCGAGTTAGTTTTTTTGTCGAGGGTTATTATAAATTTATAAATTATTATTTTATCATTTATAAAAAAAATTGTGTATTATTTTATTTGCAGATCAATCCATACATGTGGATGGTTGGAACAAGATTATTAAGTGTAGAAAGTTAGGTGGTTTAATTAGGGATTTGTCTTGCCCATATGTAACACTACTTTGTTAGGCAAAGTGTTTAGATCTTGGTGGGAGTCTAGAAACTTCAGGTCATATTCTGGGAGATAAATACCTCTTTAGGGAGTGTTTATTACATGAAATTAAAATGCATTCTCATCATTAACTTCTTTAGGAATATGATATTGGGAATCTTATTTTAAGAATCTGTTTGGTTGATTATTTAGTTTTTAGTAATTATTTTTCAAAGAAATGCTATATTTTTTTTTGTGATGCATGCAATTGATGAAGCCGGAGCGTAAAACATGTATAAATAATGAGTGATTTCTGATAATTTGAAGTAAGAAAGAGAACACATGAATGAACCGAATTCACATTCGAATGAGAGAGATATTGAGATTGTGCAGGTATGAGATTGCATGTTGAAGGAAGGCTTATAAGAATTGTTTTGTCCTACCTATATCAACAAAATACATTTTCCTTTTGGTACAAATTCTAGTTTTGCACTACCTAGTTTTTTTTAATATAAAAGGCTTATAAATTCTAGTTTTTTTGTCGAGACTTATAGAATGTCACTCATCCAAAATGTTTTTTTTTGTCACTCATTCCGTAAGAACTCTACCTTGGAGCACTCTTTAGATGAATGACATTCTAGAAAGTTTTCGGAAAGAGTGTCAGTGAGGACAAAACACATTGAAAAAACTCATGTTGATTTGTGGGGACAATCCTCAATTCATAAAGACATTTTGATTAGAGACACAATCTGATTTCAACGACTATGATAACTTATTTCCCCCGTCCACGTTGTTCAGTTAACGGTAAAGGAAACATCAATTTTTTTTTACCATTGTTCAGTTACTCCATCCGTCCTAAATTATAAGTGTAATTTTTTTTTATGTATTTGATTAAAGATTTGAACCAAATACATTCACTTTTATTGACCAATTTTTATTTATATTTTGAGACGAAAGAATTAAGGATTAACGTATATTTAGCCGCTTCATTTTTAGAGAAAAAAACTCGTGTCCAAATATTGTGTTAATTTTATTTTAGAGATGCATGAACATCTGTCTTATCTCTCTTAAGCGCGGTTAAAGAATGCACGAGGTTAAAGGGAAAAGGGACAGAACTAAGAAGGTTCGATAGGGTGCCACGCAAGTTAGAGATCCCACCTTAGCTGGATACCGTTCTTGTTCTGTTCCAACAGCATCATCAGTAATATATCTCTCTTCTTCACTCTCATATTCACACGCTTCTCCTTCAACCTTTTTTCATCCCCATTTTCTCTTTCAGATCTATACACACTTTAACAAACCAAAAACCTCTTCATTTTCACAACAAATTCAACCATAATTTGAAGTACTATAATATGAAGTAGTAACATCTTTGTTCAGTTCACAATGATGGGTTTCAACCCATCATCCAAAATGGGTAGTACCAAAAACTTGCATGAAACATCACAGAAAAAAAGAGTTCCAACAAGAGTCTGGTTAAGCTTCCAAATATCAATGGCTGTCCTCGTGGGTGGAAACCATACATCATCAAGGTTTTGTACTCGCTAAATTCTTCTCTCTTTCTTCTCTTTGGCTTTTCAATTTCTCAACAATCTCTCAAACAATCTCTCAAAAATTCCTCAAAGTTCTTGTCTTTTTGACAAAATTAACAAACCCTTTTGTTCTAAAAGATCCAAACTTGGAAATTTCATGGACACAAAGATCCTGAATTTCCAGATCCTTAATGGGTCAATCATTCGGCGCGTGTTCTTTCGTTCAATTCTACTTGCAGCTACCATTTCCATGGTTGCTCTTCTTCGTCTTCGCGCCTTATCGGAGTTCAATTTTGGAAATTTAGTTCCAATTGCAAGCAATTTCAATTGTTTTGCAGATTTAGAAAACGTCACTTTGAACCACCCCAGTTCAAATTTCTTTCAGAATCGCTTCTGGGGTGTCATGAATTGTGAAAAAGACGTTAACTTGACAGTGAATGTTGTCACTGAATTAATGGGTAAGCAGTTTTTGAACTGTGAAGCTAATACCCTTTGTGTTGGTGAAGGTTCTTCAATGGCTGTTAAAGCAATGAAACAGTTGGGTTTTTCAACTGTTAGTGGTGTTTATACCAACCGTTTTTTCTCCCTCAAGATGAAGAGATTCGTTTATGAATTAGATTATCAAGATTGTTCATTTGACTTTGTTTTATCTAGAGATCTTGATAAGGTTTCTGTACCTGCTTTACTTGTACTTGAGGTCGAGCGTGTTCTTAAACCGAATGGAATTGGTGCACTTATTGTTGGTGCTAAAAGTTCACATCATCACAACGATTTGATTAGATCAGCTACACCAGTTTCGTCATTATTGAGATCTTCTAGTGTTGTTCATGTTGATTCTATTGATGATGAACTTAATCTTGTTGTTTTCAAGAAAAGATCTCAAAATGCAACTACTTTTTTCAATCACAATCAGATTAGTTTACCTGCTGATTGTCCTAGCTTGACATTAACCAAGCCTCTGATAGATCTAATGGAACCTCTTGTGAGCGAGAAACCGTTGCTCGCGTCACCGGTTTCTTATTTGCCTAAGTTTGTTGATGTTTCTACTAGGAAGAGGTTGGTTTATATTGATATTGGTGTAGGAGAGCTTTTGAATGCAAATGTTAGTGATTGGTTCCTACCTTCATATCCAATCGATCAGAAAGATTTCAATGTGTATTTTGTTCACTACAACACTTCGATAATGTTGTCTTATGTGAAGCGACCAGGTATCACGTTTGTTTATCACCCTGGATTAGCCGGTAAAGTCACTGCCGAAGTTGATGATATCGGAGATGAGAATGAAGATCTAGATCATTATGGTGGGGAAGAAGAGTTTGATTTCCTTGCTTGGTTCAAAGAAACTGTGCAATATGCTGATTTTGTTGTCTTGAAGATGAATGCCGGTGAAGTTGAACTCAAGTTCTTATCTGATGTATTTGACAGTGGAGCTATATGCTTTGTTGATGAATTGTTTCTAAGATGTCCTGAGAAAAGTGATGATGATAAAACAAATGCTGTGACAAGCAAGGAAAATTGCATGGATGTTTACAAAAGTCTCAGAAACAGTGGTGTCTATGTGCATCAATTGTGGGGAGATGAAATTGCTTACAAGACCAAACCTTAGGTGTTTAGCCTTTGGTAATTATGGTGTGAAAATAAATTATGTTTTGTTGTTTGAATTTCTTTGTGTTTGATCATGTATTTGGACTATAGTCCAATGATCTTGTGTGTTGTTGTATGTTAAGGTTATGTACTGTAGGATGCTATGGACATCTGAGTGCTTCATGGTTGGGTGCTTAATATTAAATAAACAACCATTGTTTGTTGATGTGGTTTGCTAGTAAAATATGTGTGGATTGTTTGTGATTGATGCTGTTTTTCCTAAGTTTGAGGGAGTTTTTATTTAGTTTTATTATAATTTAATTGGTGATGATTGGTTTGAGTTGATGTTATTTAGAAATTGGCTTGAAGCTTGATCATGACAGATAAATAGAAAGCCATAAAAAATTACAAAAAGAATCTAAAAGTTGAGATAGTAATTGGCTAAACTTTCCATTTTGATATATTGAGATAGTAATAAAATAGTAGAATCTAAAAGTTGTATTTAAATTAGGAAAGACAATCTGTTTAACTGAATCATGATTGAATTGAGTGAGTTTGACATAATCAAAGATTAATTAGTAATGTGATTTTGGTAAAAAGTTACAAGATGCGTCTTCCACTTCTAATTACTACTACTTTCTAATTATAAATTTATATTTATGATAAAGTTGTTTTTGACAAAAGATTCATGAAAAAGTTGACATACATTCAATTTAATTCATGTTTGGACGTCACAGGCTTAGTTAGGAGTCATAATCAACATCGTAGAGCTTTAAATCTGTCGTTTTATGGCAAAGTGGACATCCGTTCAAATGTCCAATTCATAATTTTTTCATGAACCGAGCGCAACAATAGAGATTAATCTTCGAGTTTTGTAAAATTTAAATGAGTGACAAATTTTTTCTAACTTTTTAACACCGTTATACATTTAAATCAAGAGTCAAATTTAAGACATTGGTTAAACTAGTAGAAACTCACGCTACTTCATGTAAGTGGTCGGATTGTTCGATTCATACTTTG
The DNA here is from genome assembly GCA_951799995.1 of Trifolium subterraneum. Taxonomy (NCBI): domain Eukaryota; kingdom Viridiplantae; phylum Streptophyta; class Magnoliopsida; order Fabales; family Fabaceae; genus Trifolium; species Trifolium subterraneum. The sequence goes on along the minus strand of OX637468.1, from coordinate 7,171,010 downwards.
TCCTATATGATGCAATGTTAATAATTAAATAATTTACATTGTCCTACATTTTGACATGTGGCTAATCATGATTTGGAAGTTCAAATTTACTTTCCAAAACTAGTCCTTGGTTTCATATTATAAGAAAAAAAAACTACTTTTTCTTGTCCCAAATTATAAGTAAAAAAAATTAACTTTTACCATTTTCAAGGTTTGTTTTTACTTATTCTCATAAAATTTACTCTTTTTTTTCCCATAATCAATAACCAATCAATTTTTTTTACCTCTTCCAATGAAACTTATTTCAAGAAAAACACAAAAAAATTATACTTCAAACGAGTTCAGGTTCACTCCATTTAGCCGATTAATATCATAGATGTGTGCCAGGTGTTAAAAAAATATCCAATGACTGAGTTTAGATCCCAATTTTTTAATAGAAAATCAAAGCAAAACATTGTAGCGCCTCTTCAACTCTTTTTCTTCTTCAACAACAATCCTTTCTCTTAAACTCGCCGCCGATTCTTCATCTTCCCCTTTCACTCACTGCCGATTCTTCATCCTTCCTGTTCTTCTCACTTCTCTTCTCTGTTCTTCACTTTTCTAACTTCCCTCGGTTAACAATAATTCCGCATTCCATTAAAACATTAATTCTAACCGTTAAAATTCAATTCAAAACATTACTAATTGAATATATAGAAACAAATTAAACTAACCTAACATTATACTAATCGATCTATTTCAGAAAAACAAATACAGTAGTGATCTATCAATTAATCTATTGATAATTGATTATTGAATTTCATTATAGTCCATCCTTACAAATACAGTAGTGCATATTGAATCCTAAAAGGGGAATATGGCATAGAGGGGCAGTGATGTGCGTGTTGAGAGAGAGATATTGTAGAAGAGGTAATGAGAGTGCTATGTCATTTGAACGGAAGGAAAGAAGCGGCGGCGCCGGAAAGAGGAAGAGGGAGTGAAGTTATGAGATGAAGAAGATAGCGCAGTATTAGAGGAACAATTTTTTTCTTCTTTTTAGAAGTTTAATCTCAGCCATCCATATTTATGCAATTAATTGGCTAAATGGAGGATACATTAAATGGAGGGAATCTAGACTCACTTCAAACTATCACATTTTACTTTTTTTAATAAGTGTGATTTTTCTTTTTGCTTATATTATGAGACGGAGGAAATATATCATAGCATAGTTGTGCTGTGCTGTCTGATAGGTATATATACTAGTATTGTAACCCGTGCATTTGCACGGGTAATTACCCACAAGTCAATTATACAACATTGAAAATTGAACATATTGTTATACAAAAATTTGATGATTTTTTTATTTTATTTTCACCACCAGTTTAATCTTGTTTGGGGTCAGTTCTAACATCAAGCGGTTCCAATTCCCTCTCGATCGCAGTTGTGAAGGATCGAACTGTGGTCCTCCCTACCAAGTTCAGCGTCAATCACCACCGAACCAACTAACGATTAGTGGTTAAAAATTTGATAATTGATGTAATAGTTTTTGATTAAATAGATTAGCGGTTAAAAATTTTATATTAAGGATGAATACCTAAAAACATATCTTAATGATAAACAAGTGAAGTGTTTGAAATTCGAATTACGATTTTACATATATAATCTAACATTATTATCAACCGACAAATTCAATAATTGAATAAAAAAAATTGTCAACTTATATATGACACATAAATGAAAAATAAATTTGTTAAAAGGTGAACATAATGTACAAATAAATTAAAGGGAATTTTATTGCAATAAAATATTAAAATAAATTATATTTTTCTATAAAATCTCAAAATATTAATATCTATATTATTGAATTTTAATTTGTTTTTTTTAATCTAACAATGGTGACCTTAATAAATGGTTTTACTTATGTCCTTAAGACTGAGTTAGGATTCTCTCCATTTTCACTTCTTTCCATTTATTCAATTACCAAAGTTTTTAAATGTTTTGGGATGTATAAAAGACATATGGATCCACTTAATGTCATACTTTTATGTTTATATTTCCAAAATTATACACTAATGGAGAAAATGAAAATAATGAGAAATGGATAGGAACCCAACTCCTTAACACCAATCTTTGTGAACACCTTCATCTAAATTTATACCCAAGAGCTAAATGGCTTCTTTTTCTTCCCTTCATTTCATAATTGTGTTTTTTGTTTCAACTTCTTCTCACTAATTGTTACATAATATTTTGCGTTCTTATAAAATTCGTAGTAGTTAGGTGTTTTTTTGTTGGATTTAAGGTTGTAATTCATTTCAATTTATTCTCTTTATTCAATTATTATTATTACTTATTCACCCCCGCCTTCTTCCTCTTATATTTTGTATTTCTTTTGCCAAAATTTTCAATTTTTCATCTATGTTTTTATTATTGAAAGATAAATTTATAGATCAAATGAGAGAGAAAGCAAAAAGTAAAAAATCTATATAAAACTAATTTTATATTTTATTTGAATTATTTCACTTATTTATATTTTTAATTCATATATCTAATTTTAGTTTAAATAAAATATCACTTTATTTGTTAAAAAAAAATTATCACTTTATGGTTTGAATGGAAAAAAATTACTTCAAAAAAGAATATAACTTAATTACATTTAATTTAATTAAATAAAGAAGTTTAAAAAAACCTACAAATTGAATTATTAATTGTTATAAAAAAGTAGTCCAAGCTTTTCCAGAGACTTCCAACGTCTCTCTTACCTTCTCCACTTTTCTCAAATCTCCAAAATTTACCTTCGTCCCAAAATATAAGCAAAAGTTTGTCAACAAAAATGAATATATTTGGTCCAAATTTTTAACCAAATACATTAAGTTTCTTTGACTCACTTTTACTTATATTTTGGAATGGAGGGAGTATCTCAATGATTCTTCACCTTAACACTTATATTTCATCAATTTATAATAGCTTAATTAGCTAATTTATTAGCTAAATAAAAATAGTTTACAGTCTTTATAATGAATTTCTTTCTGGGAAAAAAAATACTATTAAGAAAAAGTGATCTTAAACCAAGTTTATTGGATGCATTGGCATATACTACAATTTCATGTGCAATAAGCCTGTTGCTGATTTTAAACCAAGTGTGTTATATAAATTCCATATTCATTCTTTTTTAACTGATCGGGAAAACCAGAAAAGTGAGGGAAAAAAGCAGGGAGAAGTATTAAAATATTATTACAGTTACAGTTGGGCTGTACATGAAGTTTGTGAAATTAACAATGTATCTTTCTTTATTCTTCAGTCCCTACCTTTATCTCCAAAAGCCTCTCAACTGGTTGTCTGCAAATCGGGCATCTATTCGTCTGGAACCTCAAAACCTTTGCACATCCGCTACACATGCACTGCAACAAAAAAAGAATCAACACTTGAGGGACCAGAACATTCAATTTTTAAGAAAGGGACTATTTTCATTAACTCGATAAAATAGGAGATCAAAAGTGCAATTAAGCCTTGCAAATAAGATATTTGCCAAGATTAGCCATAATATTGACATTGATGACTACCATCAGAATCACTCAATACACTAATCAAAGAAAAATTTCATTCAAAAAGGGATGCTGCATATACCATTCGGAGTGGACATTATGCTCATAATATTGATATTGGCGACTACCATCAGTATCATTCAATTAACGAATCAAAGAAAAAATTCATTCAAAAAAGGGATGCTGAATATACCATATGTCGGCAGGGATGAACGATTGTGTCACGAGGCTCCGACAAGCAGATCACACATTCCTTTCCTTGGTCATTGTCATCCTCACCACTCTCCACTGAATTTCCAATACCATATATCTCCTGCAGCTCATACCTCATCCCATTTACAGACAAAATCTGCTTAACAACTTTTACCCGAAATTCTCCTTTATCCTTCTCAAACACCGCTTGAGTTATCTGAGAGTTTGTCTTGCCAGATGTCACAGTTTCATTTGATCCATCATGTTTATCTGATGATGCATCTGCCTTCACTGCTAGAGGGTAGACATCCATGTCACCCACCTTTAATAAATCTGACTCCCCAAACATTGAAAAGTTAATACCAGTTCCAGCTTGCTGTCTGAACTTCTGTCCAAGACCTTGCTGGAATTGTACAGTCACAGGTGCAAGATGGTTTTCCTTGGTCGGTGTGAGGATGCAACCTTCATCTTCTTTTGCAAAGAAATATACAGTGATGCTGTCAAAAAGATACAAGGAAATAAAACCTTCAGAACAACTAAATGAAAACCTCAAGCAAAAATGTCATATCCATAATCATCATTATGATTTGATAACAACCGCGCACATATGGCAATTTGCATTCAGAGAATCAGAAGCACTAAAATATAAAAATGTGACTAAACCGGCATGCATTTAACTGCTTCCAGCTTACATAATGTTCCTAAATACAGGAGAGCAGAGAACGATAAGTACTTATAATTGCCAAGAGGAGGAACACTAGCAATACACTCTTCAACATATTTCATGCGACTGATCTATTTTTTCACAGATAACCCCCTTGTCTCATAAATTGATAACCTTTTAAAAAGTGTATTGGCTTTTTAAAAAATAAACTAATTACACGGACACGGAGTGTGTTGCAGAATGTGTAAAAATAGTGTTGTTAACATAATAACATTTCTCTGACTGAGTATTTTATTGACATTTTCACAAGTTTAAAACATAAAAGAGAGTTACTTATGCAATGTTTGGCAAAAAGCATAAGACCATAAGTGAAACCTGGCATGGATTGAATCAACTACTTAGATACTTATCACAGAGAAAGTAGGTATTGCGTCTGCATATACCTTGAAACGAGTTGCTTTACTCAAGAGTTCCGTAAACTTGTAATAGTTTACATAATACAAAAACAATGTTTGAAACATCTACCATAGTATCTAAACAATGATTTACTATGTGCATAATACAAATTCAATATTCTGTATACAAGCAAACATAGTATCTAAGATGGATTCAGAGGCCAGGCCAGGCCAGGCCAGACAGACAAACCAGACTAGACTAGAATACACAAACATGGCATCACAATTCAAAATTGAACGAGAAACTCACAAATCATTGGATAGTACACAAATCAACACGCAAAATTGATGAACAATATGACAAACAACATAGTTGACACTCAATTGGGTACGTCATATTTTTATCGGTAATGCATGTCACAATTTGGACAATAGGGCTTCCGATTCACGATTTGATAATCATAGTTGATACTCAATATGACATAATTAATCTCCTTTGCATATAGATCCATATCAGGATGGTTGATGCATTTGTGGAGTCAAGTCCTACAACTGTTTCTCATTTGATCCATCATGTTTATAACTATTTGATATATGTATATAAGTCATCTGTTCTGAAATATTTGCTAAACTGTGATTTAGCGCAGTGGGCAATGCCATATTTTGCAGTGCCAGGGTTCTGAGTTCAAAACCAAGAATGTCCTATTTTTTGTATTTCTATCGCATTTTCTTGTTCCAAAATGCTTAACCCAAGACTATAACCCGCACGCAGATTGCAAAATACAAGCTAAACTACCACTACTCCAACAAATCATTAATTATAGTTTGTCTAAACTAGTTTATATTTATTACATTATGCGTCATTGGCCACATGAATACAATGAATCAAGTTCTGCCACGAACTATCTCGTAGAGTCATTTAACTAAGGTGGTAAAACTTAAGAGTCTATATAAATTCATGGAGAGTCCATACTCAAAGACTCGAGTCATAGACTTCTTGTCATGATTATAAACAAAGATGTATTCCCACATTTGACAGAAAACACAGTATTGGTATATAGTTCAGCAAACCAGAACCAGTCCACGACTTTTGTGACGTTACTTCTCCTTTTATTTAAATTAAAAAATTTCCTATATATAAATGCATTAAAAAACCTATAAATGGTATATGTACATAATATAATAGCATTAACACAATTATAATTCAACATTCCAAGTAGCAAACTAACAATTAATATTTCAAAGTTCTTAACAAGTACGCAGCAGTTTTCTATATGAGAGAACTTTAAATTGGAAATTATCCTTTTATCATGAAGGAGGATATCGGCATACAGAGAGAAAATCAAGATCTAATCAATTACAAATGCTCACAATGTTACGCAATCAAAACTTGTTATTGCCTAACATCTCAAAAGACAGAGACAAGAAAGGAAACAAATCACAGCTGAGCCTTTTCATCCCAACTTACACGCAATCTCACTAATCGCCACCACGCTTTTTAATACGAACTCATCTTTCTCCAATCAGCTGCCCTCTTCCCCATCTCTTATGAACTCTTCTTTCACTACAACTCACTACCCAACACGCACTTTCTGCAAACACCACCAAATTGCCTTTTTCTCCCCCTCTATCTGGCCTCTCCCTTTCTCACTCTCCACCACCTCCTCTTTAGTAGTCACCTCACTTAGACTTTTTTAACGTGCTATTAGGACCAATTTTACCTTTCTATCAACTCGCTCACTTGGCCATATACTCACGAGTAGCAACCGGGTTTGCAAACATTTCTAGAAAGTGATTCAACTCGATATCCTTACCTAGAAACTTAGATCGAACAACTTCATGACTCTACAAGCGAATTTGACAACCATACATTCAGCCAACCATCCTAAAACACGTGATTCTACGCAAATATATGAGTTTACATCAAATTGATTTGGAAATGATTAATTCAATGAATTCAATGAATTGAATTGACAATTTGACAACCATCTTTGAAATATAAAATTCACTATATTTCGCTGCTACGTAGCCATATTTTTAGTTATCGTTGCAGTAAATAAAAGTAGCACCATAGTCTTCCAGCTATTCTATTTGCCAAACTACCAAATTAGAATTTCAATTTGAACGACAAAAAGATATTGTAGGAAAATCCTCCTTTTGTAGCCACCTCCAATTGCCTGTTATCGGACAACTTCATCTCAGTGTTGTCAAATAGAAGAGATAGTGGCTCTACAGCGCTATAGCCTATAGCATAGTAGATTTTGACGAATCTGCTATGAAAACTACATTCCTATCCTCATTCCGGTAATAGCGCAATAGTGGTGTAGCAGAAATAGCTGAAAAAAGAGAATTTTAGGGAATTTAAAATATTAAAACTGAAGAATCTGCGAGTATTACTCATACACTCACCGTAATACGTAAGTTCAATACGTAAGCTATACTTTGCCTCCATTTCCTTTTTTATTTGCATGAAGCAGCATGCCTCTTTTTTATATACAATTTACGTATTTGAACCACTGTGTGACTTTTGCTATTTGTCTTAATTGTAATAGTGCAACACCGTGTACTGAGTATATGGATTGGGTTTAGTCTCACATCACCTAAAGATATGACTTTTGTAGTGCTAATAAGGCCTAGACAGTCCTCACCTTACATGCTAGTTTTGCGGGTTGAGTAGCCATAACCCTAAATTTCAAGAGATATTAAGAGTAGAAAAGGAAGTTAATTCAAAATAAAAAATTATGCTGGTATGGTAAATCACCCGCCAATACTGCCAATAGCATAAGGCCCTAAAAAAGTCCGCCAAAACTATTATGGAGGCACCCACTTTCTCCTTTAGCATGGTTCCCTGCCCATTCTTAAACAAAACCTACAATTGACATCATTAAAATCTTCAACTAACATTTGGCATGTGAACAAAACGGAACCAAACATAACCGATTGTTCTATCCTTTATCGATCCAACATTTCAATCAAATCAAAATATATACATCACTTTCTCAACCTCGTATCCTGTCTACTCCTGTTCTAGTATTCTACCATACCAAGTTCAACCTATAGACTTCATAAGGAAACATCATAGCTTTCAAGCCAATATCCATACAAAAAGAACCTCATCTTTCAAAGTTCAAACTGTTAGCTAAACACAACAATATACAAAAAGGGTATCATCAAAAACTCAAAACACAATGCATAATATCAAAAACTAAAAAAAATACATAAACATTAAAATAATGCATTCATCATTGAAAACTAACCTTCCAGAAACGGTGGCATCAAAGGTAAATGAAACAAGAAAAAAACCAGGGTTTTGTTCATCAGGTGAAACAGAAAGAGTCTCCTTCTTAATATTAACATCATTCCTTATAGTAACAGCTTTCTGATGCTCAACAAACGGTGCAGGTTGATTCATCACCGGTCCACAAGGATTAGGGTAATATCTGGAAGGGTCAATATGTGGATGAGGATGATGATGCATCGGTGGATAATAACCAGGATAATGATACTGAGGATAATGCATAGGTGGATTCGGGTACGGTGAAGCACCAGGGTAAACAAATGGTTGATGTGTTGTGATTTCGGGTTGTGGTGTTACAGGTGGTGGTGGTGGATGGTGACCGCTTCTCCTTGAACTGCCGTGTCGACGACGGTGACTACCGCCGTTGCTTGAAATGTTTCCCATGTTGATGATGAAATTGAAAACCCTAATTTAGAATTGATTTTGGTTGCATATGTGGTGAATTGAAAAGGAAAGGAATAAAATTGAATCGGAGATTTGTTTGTTATAAAAGATTATGAAATACGAAATTATTAATTTATTGAATGAGAGAATATTATTGGAAATAGAAAGGAAGAAAGGAATAATGAGAGAATATAGAAATAGGGTTTTGAAGATGATGATGGTGGTTGCGTATATCTCCACTGAGGAGAAACGCCATTGATGAACACCTTTTTTACTTATTTAATTTCATTTTATTAAATTAATTATTTATAATTGATGTGATGAGTGTTTTACAGTTATCAATTTCCAACGACCCACTACTTTAGGCGCCACTTTTATATTGGAGATATGTTATTTTGATCGGTAGGAAGGAAGGAAGGAAGACGATCTTCTATGCGTAATTGTAAAGATTAATTATTTGAAATTTTATAGATTAGTGGGGTTTATTTAATAAAAATTGTCTCATCAATATTTCATTTTTATGTTCTTTTTTTATGGGGCAGCTTTCCATTTTTACGAAAAATTAGATTTATGTGGTTAAAATTTTTTATAAAAAATAAATTGTTTAAAAGAAAACGAATTTAATGTTTGAATGTAACAATTTCTTGATCATATTATTAGTTCGAATAAGTTTTGATAATCGATCCAATAAAAAGATTAATTAATAATATAAAAACAAAAACGGTATAAAATACACCAATGTTATATGTGAAAATTTGTTTTAAAGAAACATTTCTCCTTGTATTTCAATTTAGTTAGTTGTTTCGGATATTATTATAACTAAATTTGACTTTTTTTGTACATTGAAAAAGTGATGTATGTAGCTCATATATTTTGAACCACTTTTTCAATATACCAAAAGAGTCAAATTTACTTATAATAGTCACCGGATGGAGTATCTTAGTATAACAATATATATGATAAAATTATTAAGGAGAATGCTAAACAATGTCCGTGCTCCAGGACACTAGTTAAGAAAACAAAAATAGTAATTTGACATTGGAGCTTGTACAATCAATTCCTCAAAAGTTTAAAAAGTGTTATTTTTTATTTAAAACTTTCTTTTTTTTGCTTTTCTTAACCAATGTCCCGAGGGCACCAGTTAGCATGGCCCAATTATTAAAAGTTATACTTATAGTTTTGCAAAATCACGGCAAATCAGTACGATTCTGACATGTTTTTTTTTAAGTATGTCAGAATGGGACACAAAGTGGTTAGACTCATGGGCGAAGCAATGCTACTAATTATTTTTTTTAATTAAATAAGCTAGCATATTTTGTAATAGCTAATATATATAGCTATTATAATTGAGTTTATTCAAAAATTAGTAAAAATAAAAAATGTCAAAAGATATTTATTAGATAGATGTATTTGCTTTAACTCTTAAAATAGAACTTTATAAACAATACAAATGGTCAAGATAACATTCAAATGTTTTTTTTTAATTTGACTCAAATGTTTTTTTTTAATTTGACTCCTCGTAGAAAAATGGCTAACTTTGTTATTGGTTAATATATGTTTTTTTTATATGAAGAGGGCAAAAGCCCAAAAAAAACAGAAACTATGAAATTACACGCACAATCCTAGGTATGGAAGTCATGGAGATGTTAGCAAAGAGTATACACTAAAAATTAGTTCATTTTTTACTGGTCTTTTTTCGTCTTGTGCAAAAATCGAATCATTAATAATAATATATTTGCCGTTCAAAAAAAAAGTATACACTAAAAATCTATTGGAGGATTCAAGAATTATACAATCAAAAATACAATCAAAAGAATCTTGCATAAGACTATCGACTAAACTATTTATTTTAAATTAAAAGTGAGACACACACCCTTATGCAATATTAACAATGGCCTCATCATCATTAATGAGTAATGTTTATGAGTAATGTTTGAAGTTAGTAGAGGAATGAAATTGCAGAATATATTTAGAGATTATTGTGCTATTTCAAAAAAAAATTAATGACTAAATTGAGCTATAATTACAAATTTAAAACTCAAAAGTGCTTATATATATTCACTGGTGTGTTTTATTTGAACAGTAAAAATGTCTCAAATTTTATAATAAAAACAATCATTATAACAGTACCGAACATGTTTTTATTTTATTTTCTTCTTAAAAATAATTTATAAAATGTGATTTGAAAAATAGTTTTACAAAACTAAAAATGAAAACACACCCTAAGAGGCTTATTTGTTACGATTACTGTTTTAGAAAAAATCATTTTTTTTTTATAAAAGTACTCACTTTTAAAAAATTGCTTATGTTTGTTACCGATTAAAAAAAAAATCATAGTCTAAAAATAATCCGAAAACAACTTTAAAATTAAATGAGAACCTACTAAGGGTGCGTTTTTTTAAACTTTTTAAAAAATGATTTTGTTTTGGAAAAATCTAAAGATTTTATATTTTCAGATTTTAAAAAAATATAAAAATTGAGGGTCTGTTTGTTATGGATTAAAAGAAATAGTGATTTTGATATTCAATAGTTTTTAGAGATTATATAAAAAAAGTAGAATTTACTTTATATTTATTTATGTTAATTAAAATGATTATTTCATAAAATAATCTTTAGTTTACTTAGATATATTCAATGTAAAATTAATTTTTTTTAATTATAAAACAACCTGCTTTTTAACACTTATTTCTCTCTCATCTAAAAAAACTTATTATTTGATAAAATACTCTTAGCAGCTTTTCATATGAACAACTTAAAGTTATTTTGTGTTTCTTTACTAAACTACAAAATCATTTTTTAAAAATGTGAAACTCATACATCTATGTTTTTTGTTCTTAAAAAAGATTTAGAAAAACTGTTAAGATTAGTTTTTCATTTCAAGACTAAAAAGGATTTTTTTTTAAAAAAGTTTCTAAAAAATCTAAAACAAACACTATTAAAAAATAAAATAAATTTCTTCTAAAAAAACTCTATAACAAACGCATCTAAGACTATAATATCTATTGTTTGGTAATATAATATGAAAACGGGGTACCTGCAAAGACATTAGAGATACTTAAAAAGAAACATGTAAAGCTTAATTAGAGAATGATCACAATGAAATGTATTTCTATTTCCACGTATAACATCCTATTTCTTCACTTCCATGCATACATGTATTAGTGCCACCCTCCAAACATAAACCTGTACTAATGAAACTCCAAAAGATGTTATAAGAAATAAAGAATATGAGATTAAAACTAAATTTAATAGACATAATAAATTAATAATAAACTCAATTTAGTACTAAAAAATAGAAACCAAACAACTTCAGCCTAATCTTTCACTAGCTTTCACAGCATGCTTGGCTTCTTGTACGCCATTCACTAAGGCCATCAATGTTCTGATGGGCGCTGCAAATGGCATACAGGGAGCCAGGCACACGAAGCATGCTACTAACAGAAAAACCAAATTAAATGTAACAATTTACTTAGCCTTATGTCTCTCCTTGCATGCAACATGATAAGATGTATATTGAGCTAACCAAATTTAATTCTTGTGATCTTTGATAATAAGTATTGATGTCCATAACCCCTTTGTGAGGGTTATAAACACTTTAAAGAAGGTATGATAGTAGGGTTACAAGTAAGAGGGTTAAGGAGGAATGAAGGGGGGGACAGAAAATGAAAGCTCATTTATGTTTTTCACTGGTGGATATGAGATGGCTCTAGGGATGTCTTAGTGTTGAAACCTCTTTTTTAACAACATATATAAAGGGTTTAAGTCTGTCATTTTTGCCTTGAGAAGCTGATTTGTCTGCAAGTGTTTGGATCCTTTTAGATTCTATTCCCCCACAATTGAGTACTTCCCTCTTCTGTCCCTTTCCCTTTTGCACTTAGTGTTGTTTCTTTTTCGAGTAAACAATAATTTATGTCCTTAAATATGTGAGGTGTGTGGTTACAAGTTTCTTAGTTTATGAAAATTATAAAAACATATATCTTAATGCATTTTTGTCAGTCAATTTAGACTTTACTAGTGTGAATCCTTATATATATATATATATATATATATATATATATATATATATATATATATATATATATATATTCAAAATAGTTACAAATGAATGAAAGACAAACGGACAACAAGTTGCGCGTGCCGCTAATCCTTTCTGGACCGTAAAACCAATCCTCCTGAAATGTGATGGCTTTAGGGATGTCTTTCGTTAGTTATCCTTCAAATGAGTCTTTCGTTAGTTATCTTCTAGGAGAAACTAACAAACTGTGATGACTTTACAATTGTTACAAAGATTAAAAGCAGTTCAAGTAAGCAAATAGCTATCCTAAATATCTCATTTTCTTTACATGAGAAAACTGTAAATCAATTAGCACTATCATCATATTAATTACTCCAAAGTGTTTGTTATTGTGGCTAATTAATCTCCAAAGACTCTCATTATTCAGAAACAGGTTATTTGTTGTTTCAACATGGACTCACACATTCATTTTATTTATCAATAAAAAATAAAAAATTTAGATGCACATGCATAAGCAGTGTGACTAAAGCAGAAATAGAGTTCCCTTGTAGTAAGACAGGAATCTCTCAAGTAGAACAAGAAAGTTGAAAATAAAGCTGCAAAATTTTCAAAAAATGAGAATCTTGTGGAGAATGGTCTAGTGTTTTCAAATATTTTTTTTACGAAAAATAATGTATGAAGGTATATGATTGGAGCTATATAGTATACTACTGTATTCTACTATGCTACTTGTTTTGTATGATTGAAGAGAACTTTAAATTGTCTTTGATTTCCTTTTACACAGAACTGACATGTTTGGCAACATCTGTGTGTTTGTAATAGCCTTGTTACCCTTCCTTTTGCAGATTCTATACTTCTGCTCTTCTTTGTTGCTTTCTTCTTGTATAGCAGATTTAGTTCAGTGCACATGCATTCTGCTCCTCGTGTAATTCAATTTCAAACACCACTGTCTAAAAAGAATTCTAAACACTTTTGTTTCCTTTTGTCAAAGAATCCTCACAGTCACATGAATACTTGTGAAATTGACTCCTGTGACTAAAACTCAAGTACATGAAATTCTCATAATTTGGTCCCTCAACACTACTTCAAAGATTATGTAAAATTTGTCTACAAGTCTCCATGTTATTGCTAATTTTGTTACACTTTATGCATGAAGTAGGACAACTTCCCATCTCATTAAACTCCCATGAACTAGAAAAACAATAACAGAAGCAATAGTATTATTTCATATCACAAGCTAAACTTAGATCTCTCATTTCATTTATTTGGTAGTGAGTTTCAAGTCTAAAAAACTAAACCCTTAATTTAGTATTTAAATCATTACTCTTTCTTCACTTTAATCTCTAAAATATATAAATATAATAAATAGTCTCTAAAGTGTATGAAATTCATCATTTTAGTCCCTCCTATTACAGAACTAATATGACTGATTTTTATATACTATACAAACTAAAATGAATGATTTTAAATACTTTTGAGACTATTTATTAATTTTATATACTTTACAGATTACATTGAACAACAGGTAAATACTTTAGGGACCAAACATAATGGTTTATTCTTCACGTTTAAGATAAAACTATGTCCAATTCTCGCGAGCTAATGGTCAATTTCATTTTCCAAACCAATCTTCAATCTCTTGCTCACGTTTACATCTAGAAACAGAACACCTTCGAAAAACCAAGATTTGGTAGGACAATACGGTGTTTATGAAATAATAAACCATTCATTCCGGCATTACTCAAAACATGCTAACAATGGCATAATGTTCCTCACACAGCTCTGTTAAAACGATGATACATATGAGCATCTATGAATGCTAAATAATTTATTTTAACAAACTTTGAAATAATGTTGAATGTACGGCAACAAAATGCTAAGCATTATAACCTAAACAAGAATCTTATCTGCACCAGAATCTAGAGTCATCAATAAACACAAGACAATATTAATATTAAGCACAACTTGAGAGCTCGCAGCACCAATATATCATCAAGGATTCTAGTTCTTCACGGTTGTTACATACTTGAGAAGAATGGAAACAACATCCCCCGAAATTCTACCAGCCTCAGTTTTCAGGTGTTGGATCTTTGTATCAGTCTCTTGCTCAAGTCGCTTGACATTAGCACCAGAATCTCCACTGCTCTGTATTCATAGAATGAAAGCACACAAACTTATATTAAAATAGAAAGGCAGTCTAACAACAACATTTCCAATTATTACTACGGTCAATCATTAACATACCGCTGATACTTTCTTTTGAAACTGGTTTTCCAAATGAGCTCGATGTTCGGCAATCTCCTTTTCAGCCTCTTCTTTGGCCTGTTTCAGCCTAGCATATTTGTCTAACAGTAGAAATGCAGAATACTGATTAGTGTACAAAAGAGGGGTTCGGCATAATAACTACTTAACTGCTTGGATTTAAAATAAAAACAGTAAAATACAAAAGCTGGGAAGGAGGGGAATGGAAACTGGTTTATCACAGCAATATCTCATACTCCCTCCGGACTCGTATATAAGCAAAAATTAACCTTTTAGATTCATTGAAAAGATGATGTATTTAGTCTATATTGTAGACTAGATACACTACTTTTCCAATGAATGTAGAATGTAAAAAGTTATGTTTTGCTTATATATGAGTCTGGAGGGAGTAATTTGTTCTATGACATATATGAGGACACCAGAAAACCCATTACCATCATAAAACCAACAGTTTTCCATTTGAAAATGAAAATATCAACTCAAGAGTAATAAATGGAAGAAGGAAATTCTCATTACATAAAACGGCACAGTAAGACTAACGAAAACACATAAATGGACCGAGAAGCAGATAACATTATGACAAACAGCGCGCAGAAATAAAAAAGTGAAGATCGGCTACAATACCATTTTTTGCAGCATTCACAATCTGTTGTGCTACTTGTTCAGCAGCCAACAGTTGTTGAATTCCACCTTGACCACTGCTGGATGCCATTCTGCGATGAAAATAAGTTAATAACTATTAACAGTCAAATGAAACTACCGGAAAGAAAACATAAATCTAAGTCCTTTAACAATAAAGATGAATTCTTTTGCAAACAAGCCACTATGATTTTCAATTGGAAAGAACGAGATGGGAACACCAAGACATTAGACTCAACAAATTCGACAAATAATCCATTGGGAAAATTTCCTCCTCTATCTCCAAAAAAGGAGGAAGAGCAAGATCATAACACAAATTTTGCAGGATAACACGATCGGGAATGTACAATAACGCAACATCAAATAACAGTATGCTTGTCAATTGTCACACTACAATTTCACAGACCAGTGAATCTATCCATTTCCTTCGGTTCACACTTCATATGTAGTGGAGTGATCAAATTTTTATATTATTCCACAGAAATAACCAATTCAATCATGAAATTGTAAGCGTCAAATAATTTGGTCTTAAAATTAACAAACTTTCAAAATTTATGTATGAAATTGATAACCGTCGATTACATTAGTTCTCTGGATTGGTCAATTCACTCAATTGACTCAATTTAGTTCTGAAATTGTTCCAGATGAACTAAGGTGATCGAATATTTTCAATTTCATTAGCATTCAGTACCAAATTGTGTAACCTAGTAGCAATTTGAACATTATTAATAATTGTGCAGTACAATTACTCATACGTGATGTGAAAATTTCAAACAGATCAACAACAGAATATTCTATGGCTACTCAAGTACTACACCAATACAATCGATCACAGAAAGATAAAAATTCAATAATCAATTACGTAAAGAATGCAGTGGAGAAATCAAAATTGAGGTAAGTAAAAACAAAAGACGGATGAAATTGGAAAATGGTTGCATTGGCATTGAAATTGAAGATCGGAAGAAGAAAAAGAACGTGAGAGGCATACCTATCTATCGAATCGAGTATTAAACTCAGAGGAAACTGAGAAAGACTGCGTATGTATGAGAAAAAGCCCTCAAGATCTGTATACTTTTATTTTATTTTATTTTTGGAAAAAAAACAAAAGAAGAAAGATCTGTATAAATGATCCACCGATCTTTTTTTTTCATGTTTTTTTTAGGATAAAAAATATGTGTTTTATTTTTTTGAATAACAATTAAAATTTCTTTGCAATTAAAAAGTGAAGATCAATTTTCGTCCATCACAAATTTCTGACAGAACAGTTTAGTCCCTGACAAAAATATAATTCAAGTTAGTCCTTAACATTTTCATATCAGAGACAAATTAATCCCTCTGTTATAACAAATTGGGGACTAGTTTGCCGTTTGTCCAAAAGTATGAAACTGTTATGGACTAATTTAGGTTTTATTTTTGTCAGGAGATAACGTCCAGTCAGAAATTTGTGAGGAACCAAAATGAGTCTTCACTCTTCAAATAATTAAACATTGTCCTTGCTCAGATTCTAGGTAATAATAGCAAACTCGTTAGTGTTAGAATTTTTTTTTTGTGCTGGTTAAGGTTAGAATGTCGTCATTATACTAGTGGAAAAAAAAAAGTAATTTCTTTGAATATAGTTTGATTGAAGTTTCAATTTGATGTTCTTCAACGTAAAATTTTAATCTATTTAACAAAAAAAATATATTAACCAATTTATATGCAATTTTTTTTTTTTGACGAATTATATGCAATTGTTTTGTCTCCGCTTCATTACATCAAAACAAAGTCAAGAAGAGCAAAGAGTAAACGGTTTAGGCAAAAATCCATGCAGCCCCCACTATTTTAATGAGTGAAAGGTGCAATATGTCTTGTATTAGACTCGGTAGAAGAGTGTAATTTGGATTGTATGAACTATTGTTGGTGTTTTCTATCTTTGAGTTTTCTTCCTCTAAATGCTCAATTTTGTCCTTTGGAGCAGGAATGTATTGGGGCACTTTTGCTCTTGCTATTGTATTGATTGGTGTTGTGGGGTGCTTTTGTTGTTTTCTCCTTTGGTTATGTGTTTATTGTTTATTTTTTGGCATCTCTGGTGCTCTTTATTGTTCTGAATAATTCTTTTATTGATGTTTTGTCGGATATTATTATATAAAGAATCGTTATGACTCAAGTTGGTAAGGAAATCAACACAAGTATTAGTTTCTTTGTAAGTATGCTTCTGCAAGACTTTATAATCAAGGGTTGAATGACTGTAATGTTACTTGAAGTTTACTAAATAAGTTCAATAACAATTTGAGAGTCACATTCAACAATATAAAATGTAATGCCTTGGGACCGAACAAGATTAAAACCCAAGAAAAGACCTCGAAAGTTTAGAAGAAATAACAATAGAGGTTTTAACATTGTAATGGAATATTATTTCGATGAAGTTACCGTGAGAGTCACATATCAAACCACCACAAGTCGAGGAGCGATTGATGGTATTATGAGAGCCATCAGCATTCAGTTTGCAACGAGTTTTAAGAAAAGGATGTCAAACAATATGTAACTTGATGTTAGAAGAGTGTAGAGTGGGATACTTCGAGTTGTTGTATATTAAACAGTAAAGTGAATCATATTGTTTGAAGAATTGAAGAGACTATTATCAACAATAGTTTTGCCCTAAAAATTTAGGTTGTTCCCATCTTTCACTAAATTTTAAACCATAACAGCAAATGAGACATCCAATGAGAAATAGAAGCAGTAGCACCAATGTCATTGGAAGAAAAATTCCATTGCAACAAATTATGAAAACACAAACATCTCAAATATGTCACAATCACAAAGCACACACATAATAGTTTCTTCTTGAGCACCACAACAAATACAAGTAGCATTGATAGTCATATGATGGATTTTGTGCTCAACATTCGTAAGGAACCATGACAAAACTTCCAAAGATAAGCACAATTTTTTTTATGTCTTAGTCCAATTCCAAACCAATTTGAAGAGAGAATCCGCGTAAGATGACCGGTCATTAGTGAGATACTCTATTTCATTCTAAGACATTTAATCCCACAATCTTAAAACATGTTGCATATAAAGCACGTATACATGAAACACCATCGACTAAAATGTTAAGCTCAATTGATTAATGAAATTTTTCTAGGAGTTAAATTTTTTGGGATATTTCAAAAGTTAATTATTATTTCCATTTTATCGTGACCCAATTTAATTAATTTTATTTGGGAATTAATTTTAATTATTTACTAATTTGTTTGACTTGGTCATATAGTGCATTGCACGTTTTGTTTGCCTACTAAGTTTTTGTTTGGATATATCTATATTATTTTGGTCCAACTTAATTATGCATGATTCTAGGCAAATTCAGTTTGATCTAGTTCCACGTTTTGCAACTCTTTCCTAGATATACTCCTTTCAACAGTCATATTTATAGCACATGTTTTTCAGCTATATAAACACTCAGGATCAGAATATATTTTTCCTCCAATAGCATTGTGCTTGCTTACCGATACTTTCTGTGTCAATAAAGAAGGAGTTTTAAGTGAACAATAATTTTTCATACTCTTTTATCAAGTGTCTGAGTTACTACCTTGTTGTCATTCTCGTGTCTTGATAGCCTCGACATGCTTATCGTCGAGAAGAACAAGTTGTACTCTGGGAGGAATTGCCCAATATTTACGAATAATTCCTTCAGTATTTACACGCCTCCTGTTAATTTATCCTCTAGCCATCCGCACCAACAGAATCGGCATAAGATGACTAGTCATTAGTGAGATACTCTATTCTAAGACATTTAAAGCATGTATACTTGAAACACCGTTACACCATCAACTAAGATACGTATTAAGCTCACTTGGTTAATGAGTTTTTTCTAGGACAAATTGTTTGGGAGGACTCGAGCTCAATTTTTTGTGAACATAATTTTTACCATATTTTACTTATCTTACAGCCGAATTTTAAATTACCGGAATTCCTTCCCAAAAACGAGAGGGTTAAAAAAAAACAACTTGAAAAACCACCACGCAGTTTATCCTTTCAAGAATTACTTAATGTTTAAAGGACTTCAACCAGAAGCGTAATTTGGTAGGCCAGCCCGTTTTTTCTCCGAGCTTGAAGATGTGACGTGCAATTTCATATTTGGCTGGCTGGCCCCTTGTTTCTCCGGATTCTTGTCGAATATTATTGCTATCCTTTCTTCATGAAACCGAACATCTACATAAAATTTTTCGTTTAATGTTATCGTTATTTTTCCATCCATAATGATTTTGAGTTTTGCGTCACTTTCATTGTTGTGCATAAATGTTTTTACAAGGTGGTATGTATTAAAGAATAATCAATTCAAAATTCTAAGATATGTTAAATAATAAAACAAATGCATTGTCCACAAATCATAGTTCAAAGGGTAGAAATACCAAAATTGCTAGTGTCAGATGTCATGACCGGGGTTCCATCCCTGATCACTCAATTTTGTGTGTGTGAGTTTTCAATGACAAGGTGCATATAGGAAATAAAAGACCTGCTTCAACGGGTGACCACTGACCATAATTTCACAAAGATAATAAGACTACTCAAACTTGAGAAAGTTTTGAGTGGTCACTGGAATTTAGTCACAAACATTTAATCGCGCAACATGTTTGATAAAAAGTAATTAAATAATATGTATTTTAAATAATTAAATAATATATATTTTTATATGAGTGTAATTAAATCAAGTGATCAAATATTTGTGAATATATAAATATTTTTTTAAACTCTAGAATTAAGTCCACCACCAACAACAAAAAAATTATAAGATTTTTCAGACAAAAAGAATACCACACATAAAAAATGTCTTTTATTAAAACTTATTTTAGATCATATTTATTATTATAAAATTATTGGAGCTAATAGTGTATACTTAATTCAGTCCATACAAAATTTTCCTCTAGCTTTCGTTTTTTTGACAATAATGAACTATGAGATTGGTTCAGATAAGTTAATATGAGATTGTTTATGTGGCAGAGCTTTGGAGTCTGTTAGAAGGTTTTGCATTTGGCATGGGAGTGTTGCTATTGAAAGTGCAGCTTCAATTGACTCCAAATTAAAGTGGTTTGTAACTATGCTACGATGTGAGAAGTGACTTGTGGCGACTGATTTGTGAAGAAACAATAAAATTTTAGAATAATTTGCAAGGTAGTACAAGAATGCAATTTTGTTACTCCAACCTTTCATGGCATTTAATCTCATTAGTCCATAAAAGAGAATATGCGTGATTATTTCAAATTCAAACACCTTCACATGACTCCAAATCTCTCAAACAGTTAAACATACAAATTATACTATGGTCCCCAATACAATACTCATTTGTAATAAATGCTTAATGCATAACAATGATAGACCCTCAAACCCATAAGTATCACCATAGAACCACCTTCAATTCCAACAGAAAAATTAATCATGCATGGACCACATCAATGTACTATGACCAACGTTAGATAAATCCATTAAATACAACACAACCATAAGTAGATACAGCACAACATCATCATTTCAAATTTATCAAAAAATGAAATAGTGACTAGTAACTAACTAGAAAGACACCAACATGCAACAATTCAGTTCTAACTGAAGAAATTAGACTCTCGTATAATGTGAGTAATGATCAGAGTTCGAATTTCAACACATTCATTCAAATACGTCTCAAATAAGCGAAGAAACATATGAAGAAAAAAAACTAACAAACTAACTAACTACGATAGTCACATGTGACATGACATTAATCAAACAGAAATTTAAAATAAATGATGAAATCAAATTTAACACAAAACTTAAAGTACATAAATTAATTAACTAAACCATAATTAAACAATGTCATACTACATTACTACATAGTAATGGGGATTCCAATACACCGTTTCTAAGCATACAATTAAGTGATTAAACCTCTGTAATTTGGTCACATGAAATTGCATCACAGATTTGAAGAACTCCTGAAAGAACCCAAAGCCTTAGCTGCTTGTGCTCTCAACACAAACTGGTGGTAAATTGCAGCAATGGCAGCACCAATAAAGGGTCCAACCCAGAAGATCCACTACACACAAACAACATTAACGTTTCAGAACCCAATTAAATATTTTCTATACTAGAACAAGTTAGAAATAATAGTAACTACTATTAATTAGAAGAACTTGAATTAGGACTTGTGATCTCAGGGTACCAAATTCAAATAATGTTGTACTAATAATAATAGATAGTATCACTTTAATTAATAATAATTTTCTTTTTATGTTAAAATATAGATAGAAAAAAAACAATCGTCAGTCGGTTCAGTGGTGATTGGCGCTGAACTCGGTAGGAAAGACCACGGTTCGATCACCTGCAATGCAATCGGGTCGGAAACAGTTGATGCCACGTACCAAATTAGGGGGTCAAGTGGACCGGATACTGGTGTGAAAAAAAATATATCGATAGAAAATTATAGAAAGTGATGCATACTTGGTCATCCCATGCTTTCTCATTGTTGTAAATCACAGCAGCTCCAAAACTTCTAGCAGGATTGATACCAGTTCCAGTGATAGGAATGGTAGCAAGGTGAACCATAAACACAGCAAACCCAATTGGAAGTGGTGCCAAAACCTATACATATAAGTAAAATAGATTATAATTAAACTTAAAAAGTACTCTTTTTACACTTTTATGAGATTAAAAAAATCAAAGAAAAAAAAAGTGCAAAAATGAGAATTAAGGAGTACGTAACATACAGGAACATGAGAATCTCTAGCATTTCTTTTTGGATCGGTGGCTGAGAAAACGGTGTAAACAAGAACAAAAGTTCCAATAATCTCAGCACCTAACCCAGTTCCTTTACTGTAACCATCACTTAACATGTTGGCACCACCTTTGTATCTGTTATAGTAACTTTTCTGAAAACCTTTTACTAATCCAACACCACATATTGCTCCTAAACACTGTGCCACCATGTATAATACAGCTCTAATCAATGATACCTTTCTTGCAAGAAATAGCCCAAATGTCACCGCCGGATTTATGTGCCCCCCTGTCACCAGAAGAAATGGTCATTTTACAATTGTCTCTCTCTCTCTCTCTGAGAATATAAAGTTAAGCTCTTATCACTGAAGTAAAATCTCAAGTATATTAGATATAAAGGTTAGTGCAATAATTGTTGATTAGACTTTACTTACCAGATATACCGGCAGTGCAATAGACGAGGACAAAAATCATGCCACCGAAGGCCCAAGCGATGCCGAGGATACCGACACCGTCACAATGGGTGCCGTTATGAGCTGGATCAGTTTGGGCATTATAGCCAATGACGGTTAAAACGGTGACATAGAGGAAGAGGAGAGTGGCGACGAATTCGGCTATGAGGGCTCTATAGAAGGACCATTGGCTGAATTCGGTAGTGTCAAAGAGTGGAGCTGGTGGTGGGTCTTGGTAGTCCTTGTTTGGTAAACCACCACCTTGAGGTTCTGTTTCAAAGTCTTTTGCCATTGAAGTTAGAGAGAGTGGTGTTTGTGTTTTAGGATAATTTTGAGAGAGTGAAGTAAATGTGTTTTTTTATACAACACTACATGTGATATGTTGCGTTGCGTATGAAACAGGGGATTGAACTGAACTGCTTAATGTATAAATGGTAGTTAGTTTTATTTTTGGTTTAAATCCTTCACTTTTTAGGAAAATTTGCAATATAAGTAAAAAAAAAATAATTAACATATGTTTCTGAGAGGAAGGTGCTGATAATTTGTAATTCTTAAGTAAAATTTAACTAAGAAATATATATTTTTATTAGGTCATGTTAACAAAAGACAAATGTTAATAACCCACTTAGGTTGATTTAGTGGTGTTGGCTTGGGTCTTTGGAGTATGCTCCTCTTAAAGTTTCACGTTCGATTCTCATTTGTGTCAATTTTGATGGCTAGTCTATACAGAGTAAAAATTCTGATTTTAAATGGGGCTCGCGCTAATAGAAGGTATCTCTTCCATGTAATTTTCACGAGAGGAATTAATGCATAGATGGTCATTTGGCAACAAAAAATAATTTATGGTTAGGATTTGACTAGATCCACTATAAATTGTAGAGATCATCTCCAATCACTTTGATAACTTTTTATTAGTATAATATTTTTTTCGACCTTAATTATTAATTATAAGTAAATTTTTATTTTTTAGATCGTTGAATAACTGAAATATTTGATCTTAATAACTGACTAAATACAATAGTTATCAAATAAATATAAAATTTAAAAATTTGTGTAGGTAAATGCTAACGAGTGTTCCGGAGCACTTTTTAAGATCTTCAATAGTAAGTTGTTATATAATTTTTTATGGAAATATGTAAAATTAACACATTGAAAATTATAGTATTTAACTTTTTGAATAAAAATTTCTTTAAATAAAATGTTTAAAGAATACTCCCTCTAGTCTCATATATAAGAAAAAATTGACTTTTTAGATTTATTATAGAATTTATATATCTAGACAATAATATAGTCTAAATACATTAATTCTACAATGAATCTAAAAAGTGAAAATGTTTCTTATATATGATACTAGAGGGAGTATCTCGAGAGCACTCGTTAGCAAGACTCATTTGTTTATAATTAAGATTGGAGTTAGTAATAAATGATGTTTAATTTTTTAGTATTAATTTTGGTTCTTGTGTTGGTAAGAATTTGAAAATGGATAACCTTTTGGAGTAGCTAGTCTAGTTTTGATCCGGATTCTTTTGTCTAGGCACCGCTTTGTCTCTTGTATTGGTGTACCACTCACGTGCTAATATAATCCTTCTCATGTCCATCGTGTCATGCGTCTACACAAATACTACTACCGATGATATTCTTTCTTTATTTTCGAATATTTTGCCACATACTTCTAAACTGATGACAGCTTTTAAAAACAAAAACTGAATGAATGAATGTTCCAGTAACTAATTGTATAAATTGAATGGGGTATACTTCATAGATAAGATCGGTTTTTTAGAAAGAAAAAAAAAATATTCCACTAAATAATCCACAAAGTATAAGACATGTTTTGAAGGATCCTTCACTACGGATCAGGATTGCAGTTACTGCATCACCAATAACGAATCTCGGCCGTCCGATTTACAATTAGTTGCTGAGATTGTTTTGATCATAAAACTATATATAAGATCAGCCAAAATAATACCATCCTATGTTATACTCTCCCTAATTTTATTTATAAGTAAAAAAAAATTCATATTCATTTAATAACTATATTAAAGATTAGATATATGGATTATTAAATAAATATAAAAAATAATTTATTCAACAAAAAAATCTTTTATTTGTTTTGGTACAATAGAGGGCAAAGCCCAAAAAGAAAGAAACTACGTCACATTTCTAGGCATGCAAATCCTAAAAATATGATTAAAGAGAATTTGTTGCAACTCACTCGGTGATCAAATTCAAATGATCCACAGTAGTGCTAGAGTTAGCAAGCTTATCAGCACTCCGATTTTCTTCGCGCCAATTATGGTTGATTCACACATGTCAGTTCATTTTTAGCGGTTTCATGATACATTGTACTAAAATAGGGATATTCCCATTAAACTTGAAATTGTCAGAGATCATATCAATCAATATCTTTGAGTCACTTTCCACTATAAAATGAGAAAAATGTTCCCTCCAAGCCATGTCCAACTCCAAATACAAACCCCGCATCTCAGCATGTAATGCATCACAAGTTTCAATCTTCTTGGTGTAGCCTTTAATCCATCTACCATTTGAATCTCGAAAAAGATCATCACAACCAGCAACCTCTCCTCCATTCTTACTCGCACCATCGCTGTTGAGTTTGACCCATCCTTCGCATGGTCGCTTCCATCCTATGTAGATAGTGTCCTTCAATTTAGGCCCCCTGTGGAGAGACTTCAATTTGGAGTCTTCGATATCTTTAGTGAATATCTGGATCAATTTAAAGTTAGATTATTCAGCCTTCTGAAGTCAGCTTCAAAGATAGTTTTATTTCCCCACTTCCATAAATGCCAACATGTCGTCGCACCACCATCCTGTGAGGTTACATCGTGGCTGAACATATATTTAGATTATGGGAAGAGGACTTATGAGCAAGTCTTACATAATCACAAACTCAAATAAAATATATTTCGGCAAACTCACGCAAATATAAAAAATTGAAAGATTAATATTTTTAGACACGCCAATCATTTAATCTTTTATTCTTTACATTTTGTGTATTTGTATGAGTGTCCAAATACTATTTTATGAGTAAATACTGTAGAGAAGATTCAAAGGGAGAATAACAAATAGTAGTAGTAGTAGAGTATTTGTATGGTCGGGATCTTGTGCATTATACTAATTAATTAACAAGGTTTAGGAACAATATCTTGATGGGAAAAAGAAAGAAGATATGGTGCTCACTGGTGGGAGGGAATCTCAATGCGCAGGTATGACGACACGCGTAATAAACGTTACAGAGTAAATAGATCGAAAGAGAAGCAGACTTAGCGGATGGAGAAAGTACGTAAGTCACATGAAAACGTGGGGTGTGTTATGGTGGCTCTCATGACCCATGAAGATGACATGCATGCAGGAAGGAAGAAAGGAGGGACCATATACATCATACATGGTGGATCATGAATGAACATCAACAAATCTCCAGTTCTGTAGTACTATCCAGCTCACTTACATCTCATATGTCGCCCCCACTACACCATCTTAATAAAAATCCTATGCTTAAATATATTTTTATTTTTTTTTATCTAAGTTCGAGAATTTTTCTACTTAAAGTTATAAATAATAGCTTCTAATGTTATAATTGATTTCTACACTCAAATTTTTTGTTCAACTCATTTTTACATTAATATATTCAAACATAAATCACTTTAACTATAAATCAATTTGACCAGAATCAATTAATTGTTCTCATTGCAGAATTAAACATATTAAAAGTGAATTAGATGCATGAATTACGATAAAACCCTATTTTTCTTTTGAATTATTAGTATGTACCATTTATGTGTATAAAGATACGTGTTAATTTATCCCTATAAATCTTGTAGTTTAGATTTCATTCCCGCTCATGTCATGAGATCTAATCTTGAGATTGTGAGTCACTTTGTTATGTAGTAGAAGCTACTGACTTATACAAGTCTCACTTTTTAGGTGAGACATTCTAAAATGTGATTCCTGGGAAGAGGAGTGCTAACAACATATCTTCTAACACACTTTATTTAATTGGTTGAAATTCAAATGGATTCAACTAAATTATGTAGGTCTCACATAAATTTGATGGGACCCATTTGAAATTCAACCAATTAGAAATAGTGTTTTGAAAAGAGTGTGTTAAATGGTACTCCCTCCGTCCCAAAATAACTGACCCAGTTGACCAACTTCACGTTTGCCAATGTACAATTTTGATTGTTAATATCTTAAATTATATATTATTAAAAATTATAAAAATTATATATTTTGAAAATACTCATTGAGACAAATCAAACAACATCTCATATGTATATATTTGCATGTACATATAAGTAGAAAAATATGATCAAAGTAGATCATATAAATAGTACACCAAGTCAAATTTAGGTCAGTTATTTTGAGACGGAGGGATTATGTTGTTAGCATAATTCTTCCTGGTAATTTATAGTTGGAGAGTCACGTTGTTGTTTCAGTGATACTTCAATTAGTTTTGTTAGGACTAATTGAATTGATCTTTGGCAAAATGCATTTATAAGTCCTTTAAGTTTTACATTTGTACCAGATAGGTCATTTAAGTTTTAAGTTTATATCAAATAGGTCCTTACGAAATAGGACCTATTTGATACAAATTTAAAACTTAAAGGACATATCTGATACTTAAAAAACTTAAAAGACCTATCTAATATAAATGTAAAACTTAAATGACTTATCTGATACTTATAAAATTTAAAGGACCTATCTGATACATTGTTATGAAATGCACTATGTGTTGTTTTGATCATTAAAAAAAGAAAGATGCAAAATATTTTTTTTAATAAAAAAGGAAAAATAATATCATACTACTGTCATAATTTTGTCCGAAAAATATAGATTTTTTTTTGTAATATTTGATCTCCGTGGATCCCGCAAATACCGTGGGGATCTGTGGGGATGAGGACAAATACTCCCCTGTAGCTGTAGGGACGAGGATGGAGGCAAAAGTCCCCCCGCAGACCGTCTTTTTCTCCTTCTCATAATCTCTAAGTCCACGCGGAGACCCATCAACATTAGGAAAATAATCAAATTTCCATTTTTTTAATTAAATGGAGAGTAATCTTAAATTTAACCCTCTAATTTTTAGGAGAAGATAATTTCGATAATCCAGAAGTCGATCGCAAAGTATATAAACTCTGGCTAAAAATTGTTGCCACCAGAAATATTTCCCTTTTGTTTATCTATTTGGTCATCATAATTTTGATTATTTTTTGGACTAAATTTACCGATTTTTTTTGCGTGTTTCGGGAGTAAAAAAGAAACGTTGGGGTGGAAAGAGAAACTATCAAATTTTTCATGAATGTTTCCGTGAGAAACTATCAAATTTTGTTTGGGCTTACACTGTTATTGAATGTCTGAATTAAGAAGGAAAAAAAAAGATTATTTTTGTCGAGAATTGTACCAAAAAAAGAAGAAAAAAAGTAGAACAAAATATTACAATTTATCTTAATTAGTTTGTTTATAAAATAAAGAAAAACACATTTGACCCATAGAAAGAAAACAGAGTCAGTCGTACCAAATCAAACAAAGTATATTGGAGACATTCCATACTCTTTTTTTTTTTTTTTTTTATAATATGGAGACATCCCTAATCACCCAATTTTGCTGCACCATTAGTATTGAATTTGATTCAACCCAAAAGATTAAACTCCCACTTAACCTCAATGGTTTTAGGAGCAGGCCTCGGATGACTAGAAATATTAAAAGCTTTAATAGCTTGAAAACCAATAATGGATTTGGGCATAAACCTTTGTAAGTAATTCATCTGCATGATGAGCCATTGAAAGCTGAATTTGGTCACCGAATTCATTTTCCTGATGACTCATTATTTATTTGTTATATGTATGTATGTATAGTAAAACTAGTATGTAGCCCGTACCAAAGCACATGTATAATTATCGTGTCGTTAACTTTTTCAACCGTTTCAAAAGTGGTAGCTAGTATATAATGATCTTGGAAAAACACCCATTAGTCATGTTTTGCACTACATCTGGATAGACATTACGAGGCTCTTCAGGATCTGATGAAATCACACAATCACATATTTGTCGTAAGTTTTAGAACCTTACAATGCCTCCATATGGCTGTAGCATTTATTGTTGTGGCTAGAATGTCTTGTCTCCCACCTTTTCACGCAATAGGTAATATTTGTCTGAAATCACTCCCAAAACAATAGAAATTCCACCAAATGGTTTAAGTGAGTTGTCTATGCCGTTGTACGACATGATGTCACGCATTGACCGGTCAAAACACTCAAAAGAATATCTATTTATCATTGGTGCCTCATCCCAAATGATTAATTTTGTTTATCGGAATAAATCGGCCTTTAATTTGAATCTTGTTATTGATATTATAAAGAGATGCTTCATTAATCTCAATAGGAATGTTTAGTGATGAATGAGCAGTACGACCACCAGGTAGTAGCAATGACGTTATGTCATTCGAAGCAACATTTAGGGCAATTAATCATTTGGATCATAATCAAGCCGAGAGTGTATTCCAAATAAAAAAATTCTTGTACCTCCATAACCTTATAAGAAGAAGAAACCTCATGATCCAGACTCCACAGAGGATACAATTTGCTCATGTATTAACTTTTGTTTTGATGTTAACTTACTCATAAGTGCATAATGTGTCCGCCGCATATTAATTGCATTATAATTAAGTAATTATTGAAACATCACCTTTTTTTTTGTCTTAGAAGAAGTGGTAATCCACTGAAATTAAACTCACAAATAATTGTGAGATCCCGGGTTCGAACCCGGGTCACGACGTCCGGCCTAACAATTTCGACATTTTTGCCAGTTGAGCTAGGACTTATGGGACATTATTGAAACATCACTATATGTAGTTATAATGGAATTATACATTAAAACGATAAACAAAATATATGGCATCTGTAATATGGTAATTATAATTGTTTAAAAGGTTTTATACGTTATATATGTATTGATATAGACATATTAAATATATTAAATACAAATTTAATTGAATATTTAATCTTATTATTTTATTACACTAACAAAAGTAGTTATTTTGTTGTCTCTCGAGATAGATCACTTGGTTGACAATTCTAGCCTTCAATCTTGAGACTCGTTATCGAGATACCAAAAAAATTGAGGGAAAAACTATTATATTTAAAATAATTTTAGTCTCAATCTAAAAGTTTGTCCCTCAATGACATATTTAGAATTGAAGTTGTCGTGGTGAATTTAGCTCAGTTGGTAGGAATATCACATTTTATATGTAGAAGTCGGTGTTCCAACTCCGGAAACTCCACTTATCAACCTTTAAGGGTGAAATTTTAGCCATTAACCTACTTGACCAAAACTAAAATAAAATTGGAGTAATGGATCATCATTTCTTTGACAAAAAAATTAATTTTAAAAAAGGAATTATTTTCACGGGAGTAATAAAATAGTGACAACTATACATGAAATATAAAACACCGTAAATCATAAGTATATTCTCAAACTTCTAGAATAAAAATATTTTTTAAAAATATAATTAAAAAAAGTAAATAAAGTCTTGTGAGCTTAGTTCAGTTGAAGGGACATTGCATTATATATGTAGGGGTCGGGGTTCGAACCTCGGTCATCCTTAGGAATGACAATTAAGCCCAAATCTGCGGGCCCCGCCCGAACCCAAACTCGAGTCAACGGACAAAACCCGAGTTGACTGGGTTTGGGTTCGGGTGCCACCCGATTCCACGGGTGCGGGTTTGGGATCAATCAAACCCACACCCGAAACCACACCCGCTTATATATTAAACTACTTAATTACCCCTTAGTTTATATACCAAACTATTTATTTA
Source organism: Trifolium subterraneum (assembly GCA_951799995.1). Taxonomy (NCBI): domain Eukaryota; kingdom Viridiplantae; phylum Streptophyta; class Magnoliopsida; order Fabales; family Fabaceae; genus Trifolium; species Trifolium subterraneum. The sequence goes on along the minus strand of OX637468.1, from coordinate 7,140,655 downwards.
TTTTGTATCATGTGAGGTGAAACTTATTTGTTTAATTTGGTTGATTTCTAAGCCTATTAATATTTTATTTTGGTTGAATATGGAAAGTTACCATTACTTCATTTTGGTTGAATATGAAAAATTATATATTTTTTCTTTTAGTAGATATTTTACTTCGGGTGGAAAAACCCGAACAAAAACCCGAACCCAACGGGTGTGGGTGTGAGTTTTGTTTTGCCACCCGAACAACCTTTGGGTTCGGGTTCGGATTTGGGTGATGATTTCGGGTGCGGGTTTGAGTATTTTAAAACCCGCACCCGTGGGCACCCGTTGCCATCCCTAGTCATCATAGGGTGGAATTTATTTTATTAGTTATTGAAGACAATAATTTAGGTCAATTGACACACAATCTCGTAAATAATAATACATTAAACATAAATTTATATTAAGTTGAAATTTCTTCGTCAAAAAATAAAAATTAAGTTGAAATTTCAATCAAGAAACATTAAACAAAAATCCAAAAGAAACATACTCATGTTCAACTACTACTTCTTTATTTTGATAATCTTTTTGTCCATTTGGATTTTTGCATCGGATGTTCCTCATGTTTCATCAAATGAAAATATTATTTTCTTAACAAAAAGAGTGAATACACACATCAAGTCAACAACCTCTTCCCATTTCATAGCATTTGGAATTTTAGTGGTTCTTTTTGAAAATTTTCTTTATATCCTATCATAAAAAATTTAAATTGACACACACGCACACATATATAAAGTATTAAATTTATAAATACAATTAACATAGAATATTATTATATAGTAAAATGACAAACATCAATCGAATCAACATCAACCATAACATTATATAGGAACCATTGTGAGAACCGACATAAAATGAGGATATGTTATAAACCATAACCATTGAATTCGGTCTTTGAACTTATAGATCAATGTTCTTCGCATAAAAACTCAAATTCAGTCTCCCTGCATAACAAACAATAAATCATCATAATCTAAATTTTTTGACTAAAAATAGCAATTTTTTAATTTTGTCAATCCTAAACCTTCCAAACATGCGGACCTTTTACTTACCAATATCCGTAATTGTAATGCTGGTGATATGTTAATAATGAAATTGTGTTTTAGAGACAATGCTTTCGCACAAAGATGAAAGAAGCAACACAATACAAATTGTAAAATAAGGATGAAAATAAAATAATTTTGTGGATTTGTTATGGCAAAATTACTTATATCTATACCTATATATAAAGAGGATACATGAGTTTGGGATGACTTTTTCATTATTCATATTTTACCCTTAATTTAGTTTCACTACTCCCATTAAGTAATTGGTTATTTTTAAAAAAAAAATTCAAATCCATAAAAAAATTTAATTAACAAACTCACCGTAACATAAGACATGTCTTCTTTTTTTGGACATAACTTAGACACAGGCAGGCGCGTTCCTTTTAATATAATATTGAGATGTTTCTTTTTAATATGTTTTAATAATATAACTGTTACAACTTTTATATATCAAAACATTTATTTTTTTATGACTTAATTGCATGTAACCAACATTTTTTCTTATTTCAAATTTCAAAATACATAGATACCTTTATTTTATTAATTGTAATTTGTTGGCTTAATTGCACTTGATGTCCCCCTATTTTATAAACTCACGAAAACAGTCTCTCTATTTTAAAATTGATCTTTTTGGTCGCTTTATTTTCATATTTGTTGCAATTTTGGTCTCACCCCATGTTTTTCCTCTAAAAATAGTGATTTTTTGCGTCCTAAAAAAGTGATTTATCGTCTCCAACATTGATACTAAAGACGAAATATCAAATTTGATATCTAAATTCACTTTTTTTGTATGTCAAAAGTCACCACTTTTAGGGTCAAATACATGAGTTAAGACTAAAACTGCAACAAATGTGAAAATATAAGGACCAAAAAGTTTAATCTTAAACTATTTTTGTGAGCTTGCTAAAATAGGGTACCAAAAGTTCAAAAAACTAATTTGTTTGTAACTGACATATGTATTATATCACTTTAATAATATTATTGAAACGGTTAAATTGTAAATTAATATTTTCTTGTAACTGACAAAAGTTTAATGTAAAACTTAAATTTAGAATACCTTTTACTTAATACAAAAATATTATAAATATATTAAATGAATTAACAAATGCACCATAATGGAGAAGACATGAGAGACTAACATTTTAGAAGAGAGAAAGGTAAATAGTTGTGTCTTATTCATATTAATAGAATAATCTTTTTGACCACTTGGACATTTGTATCAGATGTTTCTTATGTCTCGTTTAGTGAAAACATTATCCTCTTAAAAGAAACGGTGAAGCAACACTCCTAGTCAACAACTTAGAGCTGTCAAAATGGGCTAGCCCATATGGCCCAACAAACCCAAAAATTTGTAGGGCTTGGGCTTTAAAATATTAGCCCGAATGTTTTTAGGGCTTTTTAACTCGATTCGAAAAATTCTATTTAAAATACGGGCTAGCCCGCATGGGCCATGGGTAGCCTCTTACCAGCATAAAGCAACACAAACGCCCAAAAAATTAAAATAAAAACTAAAGTAAGTATCCAGCAATGACTTATGTGATGGTTTTATTGGTTAACACCTTAATCCCTACACTAAGTTAAATATGATTGTATCTGATTTCTAAAATATGACTTGTAATTGTTTTATAATTCTTCGTGGAACTTAAAAAATAATTGATTTCTAAAGTTTCATTTGCATTTTTCACAATTTTTTTACTCACTCTTCCTCTTGTGTTTCTTCCTTCATAGTTTTGGAAACCAATTTTAAATTTTATTTTTGTAACCTATTTTACATTATTTTTAAAAAAATATGTAAAAGAAATACAAACAATATGGGTGGCCCGTATAGTGCCAAATTATTATAATCCAATGAGTGAAAAAACTAACCCGACAACTTTCTTTCAACCCCTCAATTGTTATCCCAGAGGCGACCTTTACGAAATCATCTTCATCACTCAACACATTACGATCCTGAATTAAGCAAATTCCAAGGGACGAAGAATCACATTTTTCCATCATCCTATTGTCCAAATTGATCAATCGAACGTAAATTATAAAATACCACCGTTACAAATAATTGTTCAAATTCAACGAACAATTGATATGCATACATTTTCTTCAAATCATTGGTACTTATGAAATCAGGATTAAACAATAACTTAGTTAAAAACATCGAATTTTGAATTGTTGCAGATCCTATAAAAGATGCATGTAAATAAATTGGTTTTAACCATTTTAGAAAAATATCACAAATACCTTGCTATATCTTGATTTTAGCCATTAATATAACGACTAATGTATTTTCGATTTTGTCAGCTGCAACGAACGCATTGAACTCATCAACGTATGGACCAAATATGGTAACTTTAAATTTGAATTTGTGAAAGTAATACATATATTAGTAAACATATTTGGAGTACATCTGAATATATTATATAATTTGAGTACAACACATTAATATTACATACTAACCATCATATTCCAACTGGATTACAACCTTTTTGGTCTTGATATCATTGCGTTCATACTCATTTTGAGTTCCCACGCCGGTTAGCATGCCCATAATGTCGACAAAATACAATTTTATGCACAAATATTGACATTAAATGTTTACAATATTATCTTGACAAATATAGCAAATGATACATAACATACTAATATTTCTTACCAAAATGATAGTTTGTATCGTAATCAGGAGCGAACGTTGTAACACGACTCTGAATCAAATATATATTAGAAGGAACTTTTATCGAGTTGCAAAGTAAAATCTTAATGTGGAACTGAAAATTTAGTTTATATTCATGCCTAATAGAACGGTATGATCCACCATTTACAAAACTCCAAAATTAGTAATTGCGTACACATTACCTTCCTTAAGGTCATTTTCAAACTTATAAATTAAAGTGTGACACACTGTACCATAAATTTTATTTCCCTGAACAGACATCCGAATCACACATTCAACAACATTCAAACTCTCAATAACTTGGTTGATTTCAGATATTAAGTTAATTTTGGGAGCCTTTTCGAATATTTTAGCAAATGTCTTTGTGATTTTGTTGTGACAACTAACTTAACAAATGACTTTGTGAGTGTATTGTGGCAAAAAATAGATTTATTTATAGTCATATTTATAAAAACGTAAAAAGAACATGATTTTATGATAATTTATTTGTAATTGTTAATGATATATATGTTACCAATTTAATAAATAAAAACGTTTTATTTAATAAATATTTCAATTTCATTATTTAATATAAAATGTAACGTCATCAAATTTTATTAATTCAATTATTAAATAAAATGTACATATAAATATTAATATCATTATTTAATATGAAATGTAACATATACAATTTTATTTTATTTTTTAATATAAAAATGTAATGTCATCAAATATAATTCATTTAATTAATTCAATAAAATGTAACCTATAAAAATTATGTCATGTCACAAATAATAGTTAGAAAAGTATACTTGGCAAGTTCTTATGAATAGACTCTCATTTGTATATAATATAGATATAGATATAGATATAGATATTGTGCGCACATGTGAAAATTAAACCCGTCATTGTTATTGTATAGTTACTATTACTCCTCCCGTATTAAAATAAATGACCTAATTTTGATTTAGTGTACTATTTATTGATCTTCTTTGACTATATGTTTCTACTAATATATACATGCAAATATTAGCATATGAGATGTTGTTAGATTTGTCTCGATGAGTATTTTTAAAATATATAATTTTAATAATAAATAACTAATAATTAATTATCAAAATTGTACATTAACAAACGTAAATGTGATCGAACAAACCATTTATTTTAGATGAGAGGGGAGCACATTATTTAATTGTCTCTTTATTTCGAGGGATAATTTTAAGGCAAATGCTAACGAGTGCCTCCGGGGCATTCTTTAAACCCTTAAATAGTAAATTTTTTATATAATTTTTATAGAAATGTGTAAAGTCAACGCATTGAAAATTGTGTTGTTTAACTTTTTAAATACAAAATTTCTTTAAATTAAATGCTTAAAGTACGCCCCAAGAATGCTCGTTAGCAAGACCCTAATTTTAATAGTAAACCATATCTTTGAACATTTAAAATGACACGTTTGTCTCTGGACAGTATGTCAAATTTGACATTTTCAAGGTTGGTTCTTTGTTAATGTTACCTTATCTGCTTTGCATATGAGCAAACTTGGTGTATATATCCACGTCTCATACACCAAAGTGATTTCAACTCAAGAGATCAATTTTCCCTTCTTTGCAAAAGGCTTATAATATCATAAATAAAATACCACGTCTTGACAAATTATTCTCATGACGTGTCAAGATATGGTCATCCTAATCATCATTGAATGGTGATGAAAGACAAAGTGGACCACACAGCTTTTACTTTCACTCAATAATTCAAATTGTGAATGCAAGATAATGGCCAATGGTCTAAGTTCTAGTTTAATTTCTAGACTAGATACATTTGTAGTATTTTTTTCACACTCATATGATCATAAGGAAGTTGTTTAATTCTGTTTTTTTATTTATTAAATTGATTATTTAATTTGTTCATGTGAGCTAGGGACATTACATTTTATATACACAAGGCTAACTTAACAAAAAAAATCAATTATTTAATTATCATATTGCATTTTTTTTTTTTTATAATGAAGAGGGCCTAAGCCCATATTATATGCATTCTAAGTATTAGTTAAATGTCATTATCTATTTAATGTAATTTCTGCAAAACCACTTGAAATATCATCATTAGTTCATCACCTACTAACAATAAATTAGTTTAACTAAGTGCTAAGAATTTTGGACCTCAAAATTTCAACGCCATAACATATATATATATATATATATATATATATATATATATATATACTCCCTCCGGCCTTAATTATAAGCAAATGTAACTTTTTAGATATATTGAATAACTAATGTATCTAGTCCACTTTTTAGACTACATACATTAATTATTCAATGTATCCAAAAAATGATATTTGCTTATAATTAAGGCCGAAAGGAGTGCATCAAAGGTTTGATGGTTGAATAAGATATTTGTTCGAACTCTGGTAGAATTGATTTGAGATCTGAGAGTGTGTTTCTCTTTAAGGTCTTATGTTCGATTCTTTTTTGTACCAATTTTGGTACGCTAATTTTGTTCGAACAAAATTTTTTGTTCGATTCCTAGCATTAATTTCTATTTTTTCTGTAAAATTTTAGTCCAAATTATATATTTTTTGAATTAAATTAAAACTATGCTATGACTACTTTTTATATTATTAATTAATTTTATTTGAATATTTTAAGCTTCTTAATTTTTATTAGAAATATAATTTTAATATTTAAACAGAGCTTTCAAATTGTTTATAATGATCTTGTCTTTAAGCATGTGGTCTGAGATTCCTTCTTTGACATATGTGCATGAAAAAAAATAATTATTGAGAGAAATAAACCCAAACATTTTGCGTTTATTAACATATTTTATAATAAAGATTAGTCACCGTTAAATAATAACAACGATGAAAGCTTTCGTACTAATATTATATTAACAAAAAAAATGAAATATCAACTAACAAAATTATTGCACTTTTTTCCTTTAGGACCCATTGGTCCAAGTGTCTCGTCTAGAAATTCCACAACCCTGGCCTTATCTCTTTCTGTTTTCTCCAAAAGAGAAGAAAATAAAGACAATAATATAAGGAGGGGGAAATCAGAAATTTGGTTTTTTACTTTTTTGTCTTTTTTCTCTCTTTCAAATAGTCCAAGAGCATCCACAATTGAGCTCCTCAAATTTGAGTTCTTAACTGGATCTCACGTGTACACATCATTCATTTATTATTTTTGAATAATAGTTCTTAATAAGCACTCAATCTCTGCAACCCAGCACCTCTTCAAAAATTCTAAATGGGTCCCATCAATAACTTTACATCACAATATATTTAATTATTAATAATATATAAAAGTAAGCGGGTCCCTTAAAAAAATATATTTTAATGAAAACTAAGGTGGACCGTGGAGGAGAGAGAAAATTCTTATTTAAGAATCGGTTCCTATTAAGAATTCAAAAATATATTGCTCCAATGGTAGTTCCTATTAAGAACTGGTTCTTAATAGTATAAGAACCACCATTGGAGATGGTATAATTAGATTTACATATTTTAAGTATGGAGAAGGGAAGAACTTCACTTACAAATGTGTTATGTGAGTGAGTATATTTACTTCGAGGCATAAAATCACAGTATATTTTGATTAAATTAATAGAATAATATATATTTACTTAGAACTTTCTGAAGAAACTTTTATTTTATTATTATGATTGAGCTAACTATTCAATAAGTATAACGATAAGAATAACAAATTGAATATGCCAGCCAAAATATTTACTTTTTGATTCATAACTAGAATGTTCAATATTGATTTTCTTGAGACAATCTCGTATGAAACTATATGATAATGTGAAAGTTTTTTATATAAGCATGCATCACTCCCTATTGTCTAATGTATCATGAAGGTATTGTTTTTTTTTCCTCCTTAATGTATTGGGAAACTTTCTTTGTATACATCGTGCACATGACTACCATATAGACTAAGATCTTCTCAAAATAAATGGAAAATGAGAAAAATGAGTAAACTATCAATTTGGTCTCTAACTTCGTAAGACACTTTCAAATAAGTCTTTGATTTTGCAAATATCTCAAAGTGTGTATTAGGGAGGGTGGTGATTTTGGAGGCCATTGGTTTGAGGAGCATGTTTCAAAGAGGGTGGGGGACGGGTCAGATAATCTTTTCTGGACAGATCCAAGGGTGGGCGGGAGTCCTTTGTGTGAGCGGTTTGGGCGCCTGTATGAGTTAGCAGAGACCAAACTGTGTACGGTGGCTGAGATGTGCTCACTAGGGTGGGGGGCGGATGGAGAGGCGTGAGTGTGGCGGATGCAGTTGAGGGTATGGGAGGAGGAGATATTGGGGGAGTGTCAGTCTTTACTTCTTAATCTCTCCTTGCAGGTTCAGTCTTCGGATAGGTGGTAGTGGCAGTCTGACCCTGATACAGGCTATACGGTTCGGGGAGCATATCAGATCTTGACTTCTCATGATTCAGCTACTACGGACGATGCAGAAAAACTCATATGGCATTCTCAGGTTCATTTGAATGTCTTTATCTTAGCGTGGCGCTTACTGCGTGACAGGTTACCCACAAAAGCCAACCTGGTCACTCGTGGCATCTTATCTCCTACAGCCCACTTGTGCGTTTCTGATTGTGGAGAGGTCGAGACGACCCATCACTTATTCATCTCCTGCAACACTTTTGGTTTTCTTTGGACATCCGTATGTTCGTGGGTTGGCATCACATTGGTGGAGTCTACTTCTTTGCGTGACCACTTTGTTCAGTTTACTTATTCAACAGATGGATCTTGGGCGCGTCGCCCCTTTCTGCAACTCATTTGACTTGCTTGCGTTTTGGTTGTGTGGATGGAAAGAAATCATAGATTGTTTAGAGGCTCAACATGCAATTCTCATCATTTGTTGGACAAGATCAAGATTTTTTCGTTTCGGTGGTTGAAGACGAAGAGTGCTACTTTGGCTTCAAACTATCATAGTTGGTGGTCTAGTCCTTTGCTCTGTTTGGGCCTTGTATGATTTGTAAATGATTTCTCTCTTTTTTTTGCTACCTTGTAGTCATTTGTAAACATTTGTAGTCTATCTCGGTACATCTTGTGCTGGGGAGACTGTTTATTAATATATCTCATTTTGGCTTGTTCAAAAAAAAAATCTCAAAATGGTTCATGACTTTATTAATCTATCAAGTTAGTCTCAGTATTTAGCCACTTGTTATCAAATAAGTCCTTATATTTTAATAACTTACTATTAATTTGGTCCCTAACTTTATCCGCATACTATCAATTTAGTCCCTAGTCTACATTTAGAAGAACTAATTTGAATAAAGTTTCATAGAGTCGGGGACCTTTTGAAATATTCATAAATTCAATGACCTTTTTGAGAGTGCTCTACAAATTCAAGGACCAATTTTGGTGGTTTACTATAAGAAAAATTATTATTAATTCAAGTGGTATTTTTTTTAGGGTTAAATATGTTTTTAGTCCCTACATTTTGTGAAATTGTTAAGAATGGTCCCTACATTTTAAAAATGGTAAAAAAAATCCTATAAAATTTTCCGCTATCAAGATTAGTCCCTGCATTTATCCTTTATGGACCATTCTTGACAATTTCGCAAAATATAGGAACTAAAAACATTAAAAGGTAGGGACTATTCTTGACAATTTTCCAAAATGTAGGGACTAAAAATATTAAAAGGTAGGGATTGTAACACCCAAACCCATTATTTAAATATTTGTACCTTTATTAAAAATCTTTTCAAAATACGCAACGGAAAAATCACAATTTAATTATAAAACGTTTGGTTAAAGGTATTACAATCGTCAATATACTTAACTAATTGATTGATTAATTAGCCTAAAACATCGTCTACAAAATCATTCTTATAAAATATACATTTTTAAAATTAAATACATTAAGTCATAAAGGACCCTATATCCTAAATACAACCATTTCCCCGTGTCATGCTCAGAGCGGAGCTTCACCAAACACTTGGGCATCAAATAAGCACATAACCTGTAAACCTGGATCACCCAATGGTCCAGAAGTACACAAAACAGAGAGTTAGTAAACCATAATCAACAAAATACAAGTGTAAGGAATATCCCTAACACTTCATCATATTATCATGCATAATCTAACTCATACCTATTCTCAATCTTAAATCAAACATAAGATTATTCACATAGCACATTGAAACACAAATTAGAAACAATGCTCAACACCATAATTTAATCAAATAACTCACACAATGTCACATAACAATTACCACATAATGTGCACATAATCCTAATGCAATCTAATGCCATAAGTCATGCTATGTCACCCTAGACATATCTAATGCATGTGGTACCATCGTCTTTATTAGAGTATATCTCACCTCTAATATCCGTCTTTATCGAATAAATATAATTCGATATCCGTCTTTATTAGAATCATAGATTCTAATATCCCTAATTCAATACATGAATGCATGAATGATTCATGTACAACCACAAACACTTAATATAACACAATATTAAGTTCTACGCTATGATATAGAACACTATCCATATCCGTCTTTATTAAGATATCTCACAATCTTAATATTTGTCTTTATCAAATAAAATTCGATATCCGTCTTTATTAAGATAACATAATACCTTAATATACTTATTTATTAGAATAACATAATTCTAATATTCTTCATTCATATACATACATTCATCAATCAACTTCATCAATCATTAATTAAAATATCATCAACAATGAGTACTACATATAATGCATTTACTTCACATTTCAATAGTCCAAATAATATTGAAAATCATATACCAACAATTAGTCATTCATTTCTAATCAATTTGCTTCACCTAACTTATTTCATTTTCAACATAATGCTAATAATATAAGAAAATCATATTAAGCAAGCATTATCTCATAAAACTAACTCCGGAATCGGAATCTACGCGAAAAATCGAGTGAAATAGGTTTCGGGTGCATAAACCGTCAAAAAGTCAAAAAGTCAACAAAAAGTCAACTTTGGTCAACCAGGGATCAGTCTCCTGCGCGCCGCGCAGCAGTCAGTCTGCGCGCCGCGCAAGGATCAGAGAAACAGTTGAAAAAGCTGCGCGCCGCGCAGGGATCAGAGTGACCTGCAGAAAAGTGCGTTTTTGTGCGAAAAATCACTTATTTGACCCAAAATCACTTATTTTCAGTTCCAGAAATTATACCAAGCATGAGTTATGTTCATACATGTTTAAAACACATTAAAAGTAACTTATTAACATTAATAATCACTTATTTCTCATGGATCTTGACATATTTGTAAAAACTCATAAACATTCACAAATCTTAACAAACATCTACAAATGCCCATTTTTACCCATTAAAATTGTTCATAAATCATGTTAAGAGTATATTAAACATACTATGAACATGAGTTTTCACTTTCATTAAGAAAAATCATCCCAAAAAGCCCACGAAAATGAGTGGAGAAAGTTTGGGTTCGGAGAAATCGACATTCTCCCCTTTCTCTAGCCACTCACAATTATGAAAACTATCTCTCTTACCTTAGCTCGACGATTCTCGGATTTGGCTCTTGAATCTCCAAGAAATTCCTTGCCCTAGCTCTCCTCCTTCTCTCTTGCTCTTCCTTCTCTCTTCTTTCTCACCAAAGTCACAAAATGTGACAAAGTGAGTTTTCTCTCTCTAACTCTTGCTATTTATAGCTCTCCCCATTTTGTGATTCACTTAGGCCCAATGCCTTAAAGCCCAATAAGCCAACACTCATGTAATTCTCACAAATTCGCACAATTAACTAATACTCTCGCTTATTAATTAATCGCCACAAAAGTAAATAATAATAAACTATTTTACACACAAATAATATATTCATATAAATAACGAATAAATGAAAATCGGGTCGTTACAGGGACTATTCTTGACAATTTTGCAAAATGTAGGGACTATTCTCTACGGATTGGACTAATCTTGATAGTGCAAAATTTTATAGGATCTATTTTGACCATTTTTAAAATGTAGGGACCATTCTTAACAATTTCGCAAAATGTAGGGACTAAAAAGATATTTAACCTTTTTTTAAAATAGATAAAATGACAAAGTTATTATAAACTTACATACAACAAGTGAGAGAGTTGGGATCATGACATCCGACTTAATAATTTCGACATTTTTATCGGTTGAGTTAAAAATTATTAAGTGCTACTTTTTACAATTACTTCAAAGTGGATTTAAATTTCATCCATGGAAGTAATCTCTTATTATAATTTTATTATTAGATTGAGATTTCATGAAACAATATATAATTTGAATTATAAGTCCAAATTCATTAGTCGTTGGATATATTTTTTAGGTATTGTCAAGTGGATAGTAACGAACGAGCAGTACAAATTTGAAGAGGTATTGATTAATACATATTGTTGTGTTTATATGAGTTTATAGTAAACCCTAATTTTTTTTCACTGCCTATAAAATATGGAATCCAGCCATTCTGAAAAGTATTTGACGAACATTGTAACTAAACATTATTTTAATTGTATGTATTTGTTATGACTCTATAGGCTCAAATCATATGTTAAGCTCAAGAATAAAAAGAAGTGGCGATTCATCGACATTCTAGAATAATCTTGTTAGCATTTTATTATTATTTTGGTCATATATAATCATGTATTGCCTTATGCAATCACTATCAAAATATGAAAAATTAGTCTTTTCTTTTTATTTTTCTTCTTAACAGACTTCTCTACCATCCGGTGGTGGATCCAAGGTCCAGCATGCCTGGGCACGTGCCCAGGCTCGACCAATTATAATTTTTTTTAGGGTTCTTACTTTAATCCGAAAATTCGAATTTTTGAGCAAAAATTAATAAAATTTAAGCGTATATGCATAATCCTCATGAAATTCTGAGCAAAATAGTATATTTACCATCGAAGTAGAGTAAATCAATTTTCCAACCCTAAAAGTATTTTATAATTTCGTTTATTTTTTATACTCTCATCAATTTTATGTTAGAAACTTATAAGTTACTACTTCCTCCGGCCACATTTATAAGCAAAAAAATTATTTGCGTGGTGTTTAAGAAATTTAGTTAAGTGTAATTAAGTTTTTTGATTTAATATAAAACATGAATAAATTTACTATATTGTACCCTTCTTTTTCTTGGAAATCACATGCATTTTGAAAAGTAAGAGTATATATTAAGAATAACAGTATTAATTAGTTTAAAAATAATTAACTTTTGCTTATAATAGTGACTAAAATTTTAAGTGTTTTTTTGCTTATAAATGTGACCGAAAAAAATATAAAATTGGATTGAATGAAGGTTGCGGTCCCATACTATTGATGTTCACGAGGGACGTACTACATATTGAATGATCACTATTTTTGCATCATCATAGTTAACACAATTGATCAAATTAACGAGTGTCCCATCCTAAACCATGTGAGTTCCATTACATTAAAGAGATATGTTATATGAATCCAATAATGCTGTGCAAAAATACGACATTGTTAAGACAAAAAAAAATACGACATCTTACTTTCTTCACTTATAACATGAATATCAAGGTGTATAAAAATATTAAAAAAGCAAAAAATATAACTTGTTGTATTTTTGTTAAAAAATTGTGTGTAAATAACATTTTCCTATGTTAATTCAACCCATATTATATTTCAATACTTAGGTTCATTAAAAAATAAATATATTTGATCTTATAATATAGACCGATTACATCTTCTTTACGTTTTATTGAATAAATTTTATTTGGTTATAAAAAAAAAATAGACTAGATACACCAGTTTTTTAATAAAGTAAATTGGATGCATTTGACTTATAATATAGATAGACTAAAAACATCGGTTTTCCAATGAACTCAAAAAATTAAATATATCTAATTTATAATATAGAATAAATGTATTAATTTTTCAATAAACTAAAAAAATTGAATGTACTTGACTTATAATACATAATACAGACCAAATACATCAATTGTTTATTTATTATAGTGACATGAGATTATTAATTACTTGTTTAATTATAATCACGCGTAGAGTGAGACCAGAGTATAAATATATAGAGAAAAACCAGAACAAAACGAAAACATAGTAACACAAAAAAAAAAAAAACAGAGGAAAACAGAGAAAAAGACAAGTTAACTTCATTCAATGGCTTCTTCTAGGAAGAGTTTCCTTTCAAGAAAAAGTTACATTTTTCCAACAACATCAGAATCAGAGACAAATTTCAATACGAAATCATCAGAAATAACTGAATTGGAGTTTGATGAAGCTGATATATGGAACATATCATATTCAAATTCCAACACAACAACAGAACCAAAAAAGAGTGTATCAGGTTTAAAAAGAGTTTCTAGAAAAATGGAAAATAATAACAAAGTTAATCCAATAGCTTCATCTTCATTACCAATGAATATACCAGATTGGTCAAAGAAGAACAAAGAGAATAGTGATGATGATGAAGGTGATTATGATGAAGAGGTTCATCTACATCCTCATGAGTATCTTGCTAGAACAAGAGGAGCTTCTCTTTCTGTTCATGAAGGGAAAGGAAGAACTTTGAAAGGTAGAGATTTGCGTAGTGTTAGGAATGCTATTTGGAAGAAAGTTGGGTTTGAAGATTGATTTTATTTATTTAGTTAATTAATTATATCATGATATGATTAATGCATAAGATAACTAATTAGTCTAGTCTACCTTCATTTTGAGTGTCTAAGAGTTTTATTAACATTTATGATTTGGATCACTCATTATGCTTGTAATTGTAATTAACTGTATTAATCTTTTTAATGCATGCTTAATAATTATGTACTATAATCTTTTGTGGTTTTGTGGCCATGTTTCTTCTTGTTTTTGTTGTCTATGTTCTGTTTTCATTGCCTTACTATTTGTAAAGTTTTGTTTTATTTTTGGGAAAAAATTGTAAAAAGAATTAAAATAAAATTGAGCAAATGTAATTTAAGCTGACTCTAATTTCATTTTTTTTAACACAAAATTAGATATATAAACATTTATATGGTTTTCAACTTTTAATATTCTCTTTTGCATTGAATAAAAATTTTCCCCTTCTTAAATCGGATATTCATACTCATTTATGTGCGATGTCGGTGTTTATGTATCTAAATAACACAACCCATAAAATTATGCAAAAATAAGGATCACAACTATTTCTTTAACCATGATTTTTTTTTCTTTTTGCATTTCTCGTCCATTTCTTTTATAGAAACAAAATTATATTATTTTATCAGAAATTATACAAAAATACAAGAAAGTAAATAATAAAAATTTTGTTGAGTTTAGTCAAAAAAAATAAAAAATTGTTGAGTAATCTATAATAGTATTATTGTTCCGATCCGACCTCAAGTCCATATTCCCGAGAGATTATCCGTTTTAAGGATAATTCGTCACGGTTTTGTCCTTTGTAGAAAAGGCGTCTCAATGGTTTGAAAGACGTAAATGTTGTATATAAACTATCATTTGTCTCGATTACCAAGTGATGTGAGACTATTTTGGCGTATTCACAACAATTATTATTAACAATTACATTTTCTTCAAACAATTATGATTTAAAACCATGATTATCTATTCTTATTGGATTTAACTATGAGATTAGCTACATAGTATGTTGAAGAGATGAAAATGCAAAGACAAAGACACGTAAGGAATGGGAACATTGTTGAAAACGATGTCGTGTGGAAAATGAAGACGTCATTAGAGTCTGTGGGTAACATGAGTGAGTGGTGGTTAAACAAAAGTCTTAAACAAACTGGTTGGTGAGAAATAGCAATTGTTCATCAAAGAGTAGCGTTATTTACACGTTAATTTTTATTATTACAATAATAAAACTAAAAACAGACATTTTTTTTTTATAATAATAAACAATCATACATATTCTAAATTCTAGCATATTCTTTCTTTTTCTTCAAAAATAGCATATTCTTTCTTTATTTTTTTTCCCTCAAATAAAGAAAGTGTAAATGATGACATACTTACAAGATCATGTACATATATATATATATATATATATATATATATATATATATATATATATATATATATATATATATATATATATATATATATATATCTCTTAAATAATGCAAGTAGTATATATCAACGTGTGACACAAGTGGTGTATATATTTGGTCTTGAATTCGATTTCCAGCTGTGCGTATAAAAAGTATTTGTTGGCAGAGATCAATTTCTTAAATAAATTTTTCAGTTGTATCAATGAGATTAGTCTTTACAGTTGCGCGCGGAGGATGATGCCTTTGGTTTTCAAAAATATATATAATAATGCAAGTAGTGTTGTCTTGGATATATAGCCTTATGTTTGTTGTATAATACCCAGAAAATCATCTACACTGATCAATTCAACTATGGAAATTTTATTCAAATTTTTTATAAGCAAATTTGAGTTTGTTGAAGTTTCCTTTGACTATAAATCAGGATAATTCTTTTGTAGTTGCTACTTGTTCCAACTTCCAATCGTTATCTACATCACTTTTTTCTACTAGAAAAAATAAATGTACCTCACTTTTTCCCCCTTGAGTTTTTCCTTTTGTGATACTTGTTTGTATAATTTAAAATAACGGTAGATAGGACTTTAGATCGATGAAATAATAATTAATAAGAATGATGAAAGACCAAAAAAAAAGAAAGAAATAAGAATGATGAATATTAATTTTTCTTATAAAATCATTTATATGGATTAGTCTTGTGGTTCGCTTAAGATTTTAAAGTGTGTTTCTTTCAATATTTTTTGGTGTGTATGAATTGTGCTTTCAATTAATGGGTCCTTAAACAGGATACTGAGTGTTACAAAAAAAAAAAAAATTCTTATAAAAATGTTAATGAACAAGTCTTGTCCTAAATTAGTGATTATTTGGATGAGATAAGTTACACGACAGAATAATTGTTAGATATAGAGTTATAGTTGAGTAAATAAAATGATAGGATATAGACTAGAGGTGGT
Organism: Trifolium subterraneum; assembly: GCA_951799995.1. Taxonomy (NCBI): domain Eukaryota; kingdom Viridiplantae; phylum Streptophyta; class Magnoliopsida; order Fabales; family Fabaceae; genus Trifolium; species Trifolium subterraneum. Next base: position 7,123,999 of record OX637468.1, on the reverse strand, counting down.
TGGATAGAATAACAAGCTCCATCATCACACAAGATATCAAAATGTTTTTATATAAGGCATAAAAATACATAATTACTAATTTTGCTTAAGTAGAAAAATGTTAGAATTTGTTCTCATATTTTATGGGTTACAATCAATTGTGATGTTTTATTTTATAAAAATGAATTGGTGTTGTAAATGCGAACTATTTGATGATGTTTAAACCAAATAAATGTGACCAATAATTGATCTTTTGGATAGGTAGAACCTATGGTATGATATTACAAATAAAGAGGTTAATTAGGTTCCTTTTACCATACTACCACTCTTTTTCAAATATGCTCTTTGGAGGTTGTTCCATTGAAAATCCATAATCTTGAAACAGATGATGAGCAAATGAAGACATTTTTCAACATCTCAACCAATTTTTTATAATCGTAATTATGGTATAATTGTAAGTGTGTTTCAATATCATATATCATATAATATTTTAAGATCGATCAACTTTATCTTACAAATGACTTTAGTGTTGCCATATGGCGATACATGATTGGATAAAAGAAGAAAACAACCAATTTGAGCTAAAGAGAGTAGTTGATTTAATTCAATCAAAGTATGGAGTATCTTATCACTGTCAGCATCGATCATTGATTCATTGCTAGTATCATTTCATTCATCACTTCTCCTTGGGCTCAATTGGTTGACTTCTTAATTCTTATCATTTCAACCTACATATTTGTGACACTGATTATAGTTTATAATTACTTTCATGCTATATTTGTATGTGCTTAACATTTAACACTGCTATACGTTCACTTTTTAAAAACAATTTAGAGGCTGAAAAGTTTTGATCTCATCTATGCATAGTGATTGATTTTGAATATTTGACGCTAAATTCGTCCCTAAATTAGTCGTTAATTAATGAACTTGTGATTGATTTGTTGGGTCTTCACGAGGGGCAGCCGGAGATCATCCACATTGGGTTCAAGAACAACTTCACAAATGAGATGAACATCACACTCTTACCCAAAATCTTTAAGGTGTTACATTTATGAGTAACCTTCACTTATCTAAGCAATGTGGGACTTAACACTCACACTTGCCACAACAATCTCCCCCTCAAGTGTGAGTCCATCCATACCAGGATATACTCCCCCTCGTTTCTTAATCCATCACTTGCACCGTTGTTGGCTACACTCAACGGGACACACTGCCTAACCACCTTTTAATTTGAGCGAATTTTGTTTTCGTCCTTGTAATTTAAGCAAATTTTGTTTTCGTCTCTATAATTTGCCAAGTCAACACTCCCTGAACACGTGACAATGGTCCGGTCAGCAGATTCTGGCCATAACAGCTTTTTTGTGTGATATGACCACATTGATGACTAAAATGAAAGTAATTTGAAATTACAGAGACAAATTAAAAGTCTTTTTTTTTTTTTATGAACTAAAACTCAAATTCACTAACTCGCTAATATTTCAGGGATCAAAAATACATTTTATCCTAAATTTATTAGCATACTCCTATAATACAAATATTAAGATATGATTCAAAGTATATATGTGAAAAATGTTTACCCTATAAGTAAATAACAACTAAAAAGTAAGAATTAAAATTGCACATAATGCAAGATGAAACAGAATTGGAATAAATTGTCATAGTTGGAAATACTCATAAGTGATGCAGAATCTCTAATCGTTCTCTCCCTCACATTTATTCCTAACAAAAATTTTCATCAAAATAAAATATCAATGTAAACCATATTATATAATCCTAAAGAAAAGGAAAAAATTTGCTACATGAAGGGTAATGAGTAGCTCTACAATTAACTGACTGTTTATTTTCTTGCCGTGCATGGCTCCGTTGCCGCGCCGTGCTAGTGGAATCCATTTAAAATTTTCAACCTCCTAGTTTTATGATGAAGTCACTGAAAGAGCATCAAATTGATTATTAACAATATATCATAATTATTAATTCACTAAAAGAGCATCAAATTGATTATTAACAATGTACCTGAATGTTTAATCTCCAATGTTTCTCTTGCCAAGGTTTCTTTGCATTAATTCTTACGATTCGTCTCAAACCGATCACCAGGGGAACATTTCGGCAGGCCTTGTAGATGAAGATCAGAAAAGTTATTAGTTATTTTTTTCTCGATATTTTCATTTCCAGCGTCAGCAGTTGTATTCGAAGAAATTTTGTTCGCGATTGTAATTTTTTGGCCAAAAAGCATGAGATGCGAGGGCTTCACACGGTCTGATTTCTCTGACGATTGTGTAGAAGTTGATATCGATAGCGAGCATGAAGCATTCTCACTTGTGTTTGGCTTTTGCAATGCTGAGTTATAAGGGACCGTCGTCGATGTTGTAGCAGTATGATTAAACGGTTGTTGGAAACTAGGCTTAAAGAGACCTAATGGAAATTTATTGAGGTGAAAGCTTGATGAGGAAAAACCGAAATGAGGATGCCTGGCTCCCTGCATGCCGACAGGAGTAGTTTCGGGTAAATGAAAAATTGGAACATTCGGACTTAGGAAGTTGTTTGGAAAAGTTGGCATTGAAAATTGACCATCAAGGGGGTAATTTGGGTGTTGAGGCAATCTCAATTTCTTCCTCGGTGGTACGTAAGGGGAAAGAGGGATCAAAGGCATGTTCGATACTATTTCAACTTGCCACGGATTCACCCTTTTCACATTTTTAAGTAACTCCGGTTCATCCCATTCAACCTAAAAAGTGTGATAAATCATAAGATTGTTCAAAGTGGAAACAAAGTTCAAAATGAAATTCGAAATGACCTACTCATTGTTAAATAATATGCACACATAAATAAAAACAAGAACATTGCAAAAATTCATTAGTACTAAGCTAATTCTCTTCAAACGATTGTATCAGTAATAAAAATGTTCTACTCAATGGTAAGTTTGTAAAACAATATCAACTGTCAACAAATTTAATACTATAGATAATATATAGGAGTAGTAAACATGACTATACCTGGAGAAATCTCCAAAAAGATTCGGGCCATGCTGGATCAGAAGCCTGAACAGAAACAACAGTTCCGACAAACCAACTTATCCTCGTTGAGTCCTCAGTTTCAATGGCCATCTTGAATCTCATTCCATGACACCACCTAATCTGAAGTGCTTTTCCAATTAAAGAAATTTTCACAAAGAACTCGGGAGTACCTGCTCGAGGATAGTAAACCACATCAAACGGCTCCATATTAGTACTACGTTTTACCGCTTCAATAACTTCTTGAGCTTTCACTTTCCCCCTACCCATCATCCCATCACTTATTCTCAATCCATTTCCTTTACCATTTCTTCGAAGTTTATTATCTTCCTCTCCCGAATACGATGTAAATACTCCGTAAGGTAAATCAGAACGAATTCCAATTCCACTGCCAGGTTTCATCTCTGACGAAGGATCAAGTCTAACATCCCTTTTCCTTTTAGCCCTCCGAAGTCCGACATGAAGATCACCGTTTTCAGTTTTCACAAACACAATTGAATCCCCAGAAACAATTTTCTTGTCACTAACAAAAGGGCTCCACCCAGTTGTCAACAGATGCCGCTTCGGCGTGCCCCTATAAACGTGTTTGAAAGGCCACGTTTCGCCATGAACGTCTTTGGGATAAATGTCCTGAGAAGGAGGGTTACCTGAATAGTCTAAATTAGGAAAAAGTGTTTCAGCACAGTATCTAGGACAAGAAAACCCACCACCATTGTTTGAATCAGATTGTGTCAAGGTTTTCGCAAAACATTGATGTTTATCCTTAGTTTCAGACACACCAATGCCACTAGCACCATCATCATCGTCAAAACGAACCTGGCTAATATGCATAGGAACAAGCCTGAGTTTTGCAAACACTTCATCTGTCTCAGGATCAGCCATATATTTGATAGATTCAACTCTACATGGAATTAAAGATGGAATTTTGTGTGGAATTATAGAGTGAGCACTAAAATTCACTAATTCACATGCATGCTCGGCGTGACCTTGAGGAAAATAGAAGATCTTAGAGTTAACTTCCGGCATTTGCACCATTCCTCCAGCAATGGCATGCCATAGCTGAGGATCCACACTCCTGTTCAAATCTCTCAATTTTGTCTTTGACTCCTTATTCATCTCAGTTAGACCTAGATTGCCACCTTTTCTTTTCGCTTTCATTGTCAATTCCTGTAATAAATATTTTTCTAATTATACATAGCACTAAAACAAAATGAAGAATGAAGAAGCATGCATTTTTCTTTTAAAATTTTCCATCACTCTTCAAGTACATGTTAAAGTTCATTTTAGCTATCATTTATTTTATGAATTTCTTACCTGAAAAAGCATATATGATCATACAAAATAAAAATAAAAATAATAACACATGAATCAGTCTACATTTCCTCAAGAAATCACAGAAACCCACAATAATTATTCCTATAAATTCTTACCAAATTAAATTTCTCATATATGATCATAAAAAAACTAAATACACAAGCATTAGTGCTACTTGTCCACAAGAAATCATAGAAAATCCCAACTACAATAATTCCTATAAACCCCCAACAAAGTAATATCTCACAATTTATGAAACATGAACGCAGACACGAACACTAGACATCATACTAACACCGACACGTCTGCATCAATCATAATTCTAAAAAATAACACAATTCAATAGGTAGTGGACACTAAGACATGCACACGGCTAACCTAAGGAGTGTCTGTGCTTCGTAGCACACAATTGCAACGGTCATAAATATTGACAACCAAACTAAAACAAAATCTAACAAGATTCACCATGTGAAGTAGTTGAAACAATAAAAGAGAAAGTAAAATATAAGAACCTGTTAAAAAATGAAAATGAAGAGAGTTGAATAATGGAGTAGGGTTGAGAGTATGAGAGACAGAAGTGTCTGTGTCTGCGGCAGAAGAACAAGAAAAAAGGAACGAAAAAAATGATAAATAAATAAATAAAAAATGTCATGTAACTGACTAGACGATAATGTTTCCACGAAAATAGTTCCAGTCAAAAAACCTAAGTAGAAGTTGAACATGTTTTTTATGCATGCTGAAAAGAACAGGATTGAGTTGAGTAGAGTGGATGTTGGCGTTCAAATAGGGATTCTGCATGATATAACCGACACGAATGCACAAATTAAATGACAACACAGACAGAGGAAAACAGAACAGAACAGAGCAGCATCGTGGGTGTGTATGTGTTCTGTTTTTTTGCTAACCAAATAAGAGCTAGATTTATTTTGCTTATCAAAAAAATAAAAATAAGAGCTATTTTGTAAGTACAAGAAATAAATAAATAAATAAATAATATAATAAGGAACCTATTTGTTTAAAAAAAATTAACTTAGTAAAAAAAAAAACAAAACCAAAGTGAATTACTATTTCAATTTTTGTAGTTAGCATGATATTTGTAAGAAATATCCACTTAATTTTCTTCAATAAATTTGTGGGGTATAAAAGGCGTATTTTCTCATTTTAATCGAATTTTCTTCATAAGCACGAGTCATAAATTGAATATCTAACCACCCACTGCTCTTATTACTGGACCATGGTTGGTTACTCTTTCAATTTTTAATACAAACTCAAATCGAAATATGTCCTTTAATTAATATTGCTTTTATCAAATATGTACAAATCAATATTTTTCACTTTAAATTTATGATGACAATAATTAGATTTTTTCTAGCTACACCCCAGAAAATTCTTGTTACACCCCAAATTGACCAAAATACCTTTAAAATAAATTAAATTTTCAACTTTATCCATAAATATGTTTCTCACTTTTTCCTCCATTCTCCTTCTCGTTAAAACCCTCAAACCACTGTGGCCGTCGCCCAAACCGCCGTCGTCGTGGCTGTTATCCTTATGAAGTTATGTTGATTTTGAGTTCCAATTCTGATTTTGTTTTTTCTTGATAAGCTCCAATTAAATTTGTGTTTTGATTTTCTGGGTTTCAAATGGGGTCAGCGTGAATTCATTTAACGTATTATTCTATGTAAACTGAGTTTACATACATGCTAATGTAAACTAAATTTACATACACTCTGAGATTAATGTAAACTGAGTTTACATCCTCGCTAATGTAAACTGAGAAAATGTAACTTGAACCTTTTAAACCAAGTGTAAGCGTGAACTAAGTTTATTGAATGTTATGTGAACTGAGTTTACTTAGGTTATATAAACTCTATTTTGGATTATGTGATTAACGGTAGATTACACATGGAATTGCATGAAAAATAGAATTGGAAAGTATAAATTTACTAACTTATGCAATAAAGTTTTGATGGAAGATCTTTGAAATTCAATTTTTTACTGTGATTAATGACATATTAATGGAGTATGTGAGAGAACAAAACATTTAATTAGGTTTGTGAGAGAGGGAGAGAAAGCGTGAAGCAAAAGCATAAAAAGATGAAAAATTGTTTTTAAAAATTTATACAAAAAAGGACAATTTTGGAATTAAGATTAAATTTTAAGCATTTCTAATAATTAATACCCTCTCCATCTCAAATTATAAGCAAAAAATAATAACTCCCACCAAACCAGCCCAGGATCCTCAACAAGAACATCACTATGACGTTGGTGGACGGTAAACTACCCGTTTTAAACGACGAACACCATTCTTTCAACTTTGTTCGGTGACTAAATATTGTCAATTCAGATCTTGTCGTTTCGGTTATGTCAAATGCACCAAAATAACGATATCACCCTCCCTACCATTGCATTGTCCCCGTTTATGCACATTCCAAACACTTTGTTTGTGACTGTCCCATGTTGGTACGCTGCATTCTGCAGTAACTATGACATACCTGCTTCCGACCAACACTTGTGGGCTACTAAACATCCAAAAAACACATGAATAATATCCTCTTACCTACACACGGGACAACTTAATTAGTTCACAATCTACATAACGTTGCGTCAATTGAATTCGCGTCGGGAGACACCCCTTACACAACCATCAAAGGAGGTTGAACTTTTCAAATACCATTCCAATTACTCTCCACATGGTGCCTATCACTTTGAATAATACATCTCATAGCTAGGTTGTAAGCGGATTTAATCGATAGCACCCATTTTGAGATAAGATAGGATGATAATTGCATCATAAACTTCATCCAATATTATTTTTCTTAAGAGAGAAAATAAAACATTTATCTAGTAAAAAGTTTAAATAAGAAAAACATAGTTCTCTCTACAGAGCATGTCTTAGGAAGGGGGAGAAATTCCACATTGTTAGCTTAGCTATTTGGTCTCATACACACACAGGTTAAATTCTCTATGCAGTAGATGGAGGGCTACCAGATGAGGATGGCCCTTCATTCATAGCCGCCTTGCCATTGTCATCCTGTTATTAGAACAAAAATATAGTGAGTGACCTCTACTATTTGACATACACAAAAATATAGTCAGTGTTGTCAAGCGCAGATCACGGAATATAGGAGCTATTTGACATCATTTTACCAAATAGTATTTCCCAGAGCAATAGCGATTGCTACAGCCACAATTTAACAACACTGAAACAACCGAAGATATAAAAGAACAAACGCAGCCTCTAGAGCTGCCACTAACCTGTGGATACTTCAATAGAGACCAGTCAAAAACAAAACCTGCATAACAACATCCAGATTGTAATTATTTAACAGGAGGATAGCCTGCCAGACAAAGTATACAGAATACTAATATACAAATTAGAATGTATTGAATTATGGACCTTCTCGAATAAATAGATCTTGAAAAAGCCTTTTCAAATATGAATAGTCGGGATTTTCTTCAAACTTCAATGATCGGCAGTAACGAAAGTATGATGCAAACTCTGAGGGACATGATTCGCAGAGCTCCTGTCACACAAGTGCAAAAATTAATAAAATGAAATAAGAGGCAGCGAGATGAATGCAGTTGAGAAATGAAACAAGAAACGGCGAGACCAGTATAGTTGAGAAATTAAACGGAAGTCACCGGTACCTCTATGGAAGTTGTTATCTTCTTCTTGCTGATTTTATCACGTTTTTCTTTTAAGGTGCCTGTCATCTTCAGTCACTGCCAAGGAAGACTGAAAATAGAACATCGAATGGAGATAGTAAGAATAATATGATAAATATATCCAAATCTTGCAAGGGCAAAATACATGTGTATATTAACTATTAAGTATCCAACCTTCCTCTTAAGAAGTACATAAGAACATAACCAAGAGATTCAAGATCATCCCTTCTGCTTCGTTCTGCCAAAAAGTAAAGTAAGATAAAAAAAATTAAAGCTTTCTAATTGTTTGTTGGCAATGCAAAAAGGAATTACATAACATATCACTCACCAATTCCAAGATGAGTGTTGACACTAGCATACTGATGTGTCCCTGCAAAGCCCCTATTTTCCCTGCGCAAGAAAGAATGTTTTTCATAACTCAAGAAATACAAATTTACATTAACTAAAAAAACAAAACAAAAAACAACACGATGAGGTAACATCAAGTGAAAAAACATTTACCTGTATGGTATGTGCTCATGAGTCTGAAGATCTCTGAAATTTTTGGAGAGGCCAAAACCAATGATGTAGACCTGAAATGAGGTACACAGCATGATATAAATAAAGTTAAAACCTAAAAGAACTGGAGTAAAACATTAGCATTCCCTCTTAAAATATAAAAACATAGGGACTGGGTGAAAAACTATAAAAGTTATACCTGGTTTGATTGACGTCCTACGCCCATCAAAAAATTGGCTGGCTTTATGTCACAGTGAACGAAACCTCTAGAATGCATATATTCAACCCTGTCAATATGAACAACAATATGAACCAAGTGAAACATTAGGATCACTATATAATTAGGCCCTTTACTTCATAATAGTTTCTTCCATGTTGACTTACTAATTGATCAGCAAGCATTAACACCGTATTCAATGTGAACTTCCGGTTGCAATAATTGAACAGATCTTCCAAACTAGGTCCAAGAAGGTCAATTGCGATGACACGGTAGTTTCCCTCAACTCCAAACCACTTGAGGCGAGGCACCCCCGCTGCAAATAAGGAACCAATTTGGGTTACTCCAAAGGAAAATTTCAATTGTTTATGAAGGTTTTTCAGTCTTAAATCTACTTTAAGGACATGGCTTAACACAAATGGTTCTGATTCTAACTAATTTAAGATTATGAATATGAATGAGTAAAGAGAAATAGCAACATTGACTTACTTCCTCCTTGAAGAACCTTGTACAATTTTGATACATAATGAAGCAGACTAATATCACACTAACTGTTATGAAAAGCTTCTTAAAACAAGGCAAAAGAAAGAGAAGGAAATTGTCAACAACAATACAAAACAATGCCAAAAGAAGGAATATTACAATTACAATTAATATCTCAAAAGAAAAATAAGAAACATGAAACAAACCTATATAAATATCCGCAGAAGATCCACTTCCAATTTTCATTCCCAGATTAAACCTCCCAGCAATTACATGATCCATCATGAATTAACCTAATTGTGCATAAAGGGGGTAAATCCAGGATAAGGGTAAATTAAAAGGAGCAAATTTTACACAAAATGTAACTATATATGAAGCCCCGATATGTCGACATCCACGATAATTTGAGAAAATAAATAATTCAATCTAATAGTAAGTGTGAGAGTGATAAAAGAGCATTGCTATTTAGTAAGAAAAAATTACATATGGAAAATTAGCAAATTTGACCAATTAAAAATTAGCTAATCATACATGGGAGAGAGTGATTAGAATTTGATCAATCAAAAATTGCCACATAAAATTTTTCTCTTTCTTGCATCAAAAAATTCTTACTAAATAGCATTTTCCGTGATAAAATCACAATAAATCAAAATGTGCTTAATGAGTTGAGTATTTTTAACTAATAAATGTTTTTACTTTGCACGAGAGTCACTCATTTTTAATATTTTATAATTTTTAACATTTCATCAACTTTTATTTATTTAATTATTAATGTTGAAAAATTATAAAATAAACTATGTATACATGGAAACCCGTTTGAGAACTCAAATGAAACTGTAAAAAAAAAAAACTCAAATGAGAGAAACTCTATTGGATGCTGCACTAAGAATTTCCAATGGATTCATAGTACAATATTCAGGCTAGGCCATTATGCATGTGCCACATGCGTTGGTTGGTGAAGTTTCGAAGTGGTGTATGGGTTGAAAGTTAATTTCTTTAAAAATAAACTTTATGGAATTAATCTTGATGATAATGTTTTGTCTGTTGCGTCCTCTTTTCTTCACTGCGAGGTAAATTCTATTCCCGTCCGCTTTTTAGGAATTTCTGTTGTTGCTTATCCTAGAAGAAATTTAACTTAGAATCCTATAGTGGAATCTATGAAGAATCGCCTTAATGTGTGGAATTGTCATAATTTATCAATTGGAGGTAGAGTAACACTCATTAATTTGGTTCTATCTAGTCTACCTCTAATCTAATTTTTCTTTTTTTAAGGCACCGTCATGTGTCTTAAAAGAATTAGTTTGTATACAACGAAGGTTTTTTATGGGGTGCAAATTCAGAGTCAAAAAAGATTTGTTGGCTGAATTGGGACACCAATGCCTTCCAATAGATAAAAACGGGTTGGGTATTAAAAATCGACTTGTTCAATCAAGCCTTACCTTACAAATGAAAATGAAGAGGACTTTGTGATCAAAACTCTATGTGGTACAAATTGTTAGATCATAGATATGAGAATACTGCTGATAATTTTTTGTCTTCATCGCCTAGAGATGTAAAAGGTCAATATTTATAGTGGCGAGATTGTTAGAAATAATATAAAACCGTAGCCTTTCCTAACCGCTTAAGCTTTTGGGATAACCGGTTATTTGACAGAGATATTATAAAGGTTGGGGGTGTTGAGAATGGAGATTGATTCAAACATAATGTGAGGAATATGTTGGTTCGAACGTGATAGCTTAAAGGAATTGTAATTTTTGCTCATGAACTCATGGTGCAGTATGCACATGATAATACCATGTTACGGTTTAAGAAATTACCATTATTACTATTGCAATAGAAAGAACCTTGATGATGCAACATTCCAATTAAGAAAATTGTAACAGATTTGAGTCGTAATATGAAAACAATGTTACCTAACATAACAATAAAATATTCTTTGGAAGGTTACATTTGCAAAGAAAGTGGTCCTAGACATCTTTTTTATGTTTGCCAAAACAAGCACTGCATGATGCACATTCAACCGTTTTTACTCGAGTCAATGGCCAAGACTAGCTCATGAAATTAGGACCAGTAGTTGACTGATATGAATAAAGATATTTTTTCCTATGACCCTATGCTCTTTCTTTTTTCACTCATTGCTTGAATATAGCCTCTTTATAGGACAGGCTTACAACACTACTTTCACACCTATTTTTATTACATTGTTCTCTTCCTTACTCAACAATTTACTAGTGTGTATTTGGTTTTACTAACAAAATTAATTTGTAATGTCTATCACAAAAAATACATATATGATCCGATAACATTATTAGCATATGTTTGTTTGTGGAGTCCTCATTAAGTGCAATCACTCATTCATGCAGTCGGTTGCAGTCAGTATATCAGGACTATCCTATTAAGATCAGACAGTTCTTATTTAAGACGGTTTTTAATGTTTTTAAAATTTTAAATTTTGATTATGAAATCATGATCGTTCGATCTTGATCAGATGATCTTAAACTTAATGACTGGAAGCAGTCACTGATTTGTGACTGCACGTGAATCCAACTCATTGTTTATGTGGTTAAAATCTGAACTTTCTGCAATTTTACATTTAGTAAACATTGAGACGCAAGAAACAATACATTGCCGTGTAACCAAACATATGTGTTATTTGTCTTTATGGTAAGTTTTACGCTAAACTTATTTTTAGAGCTATCAAAATATAAATTACTTCACTCCAAACTTAATTTTAACTTACTTAATTTTGCAAAATTAATTTTATTCAAAATCACATATGACAAAAGTTAATACAAAAACACACGAAACATTTTACATTTTCTTGAGGGACACATCAAAACATTTTACATTTGAACAAAAACATTTTACATTTGAACAAAAACATTTTACATTTTGAAAGTTGAAAAGTAAAAAGTGAAAGAAAAACTCATAATGTAAGTTTGTTCTAAATTTATTTTTCCTATAGCAAAGTGAAGACATCTTTAAACTTTGATTGAAGCTTTTACCTATAATTTCTCTTTGCAATTTCATGTTTCAACTTTCACCATAATTTCAAAGGTATATCCATCAAAATTCAAAGGTATACAACCACTCAAAGCTTCCAAAGTTATCTCAAAACCTATATAGCCAATTGTACCAAAGAAAGTTCTTTCAACCACTAGCAATTGTTAGATGAAATTGGGGACCAAAGATAGCTACTATATTGTCTTCAATAGATGCATGTGCCACATGACCCCCTTAAACTTTTTCTTTCAATACCATGTTGCCCTTGAAAACACATGGCATTGTCCCATTTGTTGAAGAATAAATGGCCTACAAAATTCAATCTCTTTGTCCAACATGAGCCTAGGAATACTATCTATATCAATTGCACTTCCACTATCATTTGAAATTGGCCCCTTTCACCTAGTCACCCTCTTGTCCCTTGTTTTTAGTTCTATGGACCTTTTGAAACTCTAAATTTAGTTACTTCATGACAAGCCTAGAACATCACTGTCCTATAATCGGTCCCATTCTTTATTATTAACACATATTTAAGGTTGGACCATAGTTCAACACATTACCCCTATATCAAGTCATGTACTATCATTTGTGTCCCCATTTTATATCTTAATAATTAAATTACTTGCCATTTCTCTTTGATACTTAAAAAGAGCAATGCTTTTAAAAAACCGTATATGTAATCGCAATTATAACCGCAATATTACATTTTTTATGTCTCCGCAATTGCATTGTACTTGTAGTTGTCATCGGTCATCACAACAACAATATTTCATAATAACATGAAGAAATATTGGGAAAAACGCAAAAACCATATTAAAGAAAGATAAACTTGAAAAAAAATTCTAAAGTACAACACCTCGGCCTTTACACGCCAATTTTGTAAAAATGAGTTCCACTTAATAAATTATAATGCAACCATGACCGCAGTTTAAAATCTTATCAACACAAAAGATATAAGGATTACTAGGAGCTTGAGTTTTACACATAAAAAGTACTAATTAATCAGCATTTAATAATAAGTTAAGAAGAAGGTACTTAATTATACTTACAAGTTACAACTTTAATAAAATCAAAGTTTATAACAAGGTACTAATAAAGTAGTTTAACTTTCATAGGTTCAAGTCAATCCAAGTAATTTACAATAAGAAATTAAAGGACTATAAAAACAAAACAACATAATACTGATAGTTGAAAAATAGCTTAATCTTCCACCTCCAAAATTCTATATGGTCTCATCTTCCTTGCAAGTGAAGTAAACACAGCTAACAGCTATCTTGAGATGTCATAATCTTGAGGGTATGCTAGCTGCTGTTCCATCTGCCAGCTCAACTTTGAAGCAACACCCTCATGACATGGAACATAATCCTGTCAAATTAAACACAATGATGTTACATATGAAAATTTGATTAAGTACATATTTCGATATTTGACGCAATACGGTGACACTGCAATTTTGTTGAAACTCTAAAGTATAACTTTTGTCAAATCGCACCAAACATGATATAATTGTACAATTTGTTTTAAAAGCTTAATGACATAAATGTGCTTAATGTTATAATCTTTTTCATTTCAATTTACAAAATTTTCAATTATCTACTTATATAGTATGAAATCACTCAAATCAAAGAAACATCTGTTTGATGTGACTTTTCTATTGATATGAAAGAAATTGATTTCACATGGGACATAAGCTTCAACTTGTGAGAATCAAATTGAAAAGGAGTTGTACCTGTAATAATACCAACAAACCCTTACAAAAACTTCTAGAATAAACCAGAGGATATTGGATTGATCAAAAGTTGAGATGCCAGTTTTTGGTTTTAAGTTAAGACAAATTAATTACCTCCAAATTCTTGACTAACTCTTTTGCAGTTGGTGCTGATACAATAATGTGGCGAGCATTTTGACTAATAAATCCTTCTTCCACAGCTTTGTCAATGAATGACAACAAAGAGTTAAAGTATCCATCAACATTTACTAATCCAACCTACAATTTCAGAATTTCAATCGTTAATCAGATAAAAATATAGATATAGATATAGATTCGTTACAGGTTATAACGAGTCAATTATTACCGGCTTGTCATGAATTCCAAGTTGAGCCCATGTTATGACTTCAAGAAGCTCCTCAAGAGTACCATATCCACCTGCACGCAACTTGCATAAGTTATTACTTATGAATTATAATTATAACATCTAATATTTTTTATGTCTGCACCGCCGCAATGTTATCACAATTGAAGCTACATCAGATACATTTAACCACAATTAATAACAAGACGCGACTGCGATTTAAATCCTTGGTATATGTAGTTAGTACTAGTATTACTTTGTGTACAAATGTAGTAATGGATGTGGTAGTGTCAGGTGAAGATAATAATTAATTATAACTTATTAATAAGTGATTCCTTGGGAATCAATTTTCATAGGAGGGATCCCAAGAAAAAGAGTGAATGAAAACACAGTCTTTGCGTGCCTCCACTCTATCTGTCACCAATTATCAATACTAGCAGTAGTAAGGTTTTTTGAAAAGGATCAAGCATTGTCAGATACAGGTGCTAATTGCAATTGTGATTATCTTATGAAAGTTCCTTTTCATTTTTTACTTTTCTTCATTATCAAATAAAGCAAGTTTTTTAGTATCACGCCATTGTTCAAACAAAAGTAGTGGAAAAAATGGTATATAACCTGAAACCTGAACCATAGTTGCTCAGATATGCATGCAGAAGCTATGATTTTCAGTCCAATATTTTATATTTTAAGGGATAAGGTTAATGTAATGTAAGGTCACTATCATTGTTCATTTTCAAGTAAGCTTTGAAGGGTTGTTTTTTCTTATACTAATCGTAAACATCGGAATGTGTGACATGAAACACGGACACTTCTCAGATTAAATGTGTTTCGTTATCAGACATGTGTCTTTGTTAGATAATGTTTTTCTCAAACTATTATCGATATCAATGTGTTACTATCCGATATATGTGTATCTCTCTGTGTCCGTGCTTAGTAAGGATTAAGTAATTTGCATCAATACAACACAAAACCTTAAAACAACATGATTTGAGGCACTTTCTCAATATTGTGAAATTCCATTTTTGTCCTTTGATAAATGGACCACTAGTCAAAGGTATTCATTACGTGTTGTGACTTCCAAATCCAAATCATCCACACACCAACACAACACAAACTTGTCAATCAAACAATAACATTTAATTATAATTATATAATTAAACATTTTAATTTAAAAAAAATGAAAGATAAAAAGGTTTAGCAAAGAAAAACCCCACAAAACAGAACAAATCTTGGATTAGTCTAGAAAGTTGCTTAACTTTACTAGACAAAAAGAAACCAAGTAACATAACACCAAAAGATTAATACTGACATGAATCAAATACTTAGATATGGTAATTACTAATTACTTCACGCTATAACTAGAAAAATGCTACAAAATGAACACAAATATTGCATGCTATATTGCTAACCTGGTAAAGCAATGAAAGCATCTGAATGCTTAGCCATTTCAGCTTTTCTTTGATGCATATCAGCAACAGCTTTTACTTCTCCTACTGTTTCACCAGTTAGCTGCAAAATGGCATCAAAATGGTAAAAAAAATCAGATTAAAAAAAAGTACTTTTTTTTCAAAATAAAAAAATGGGTTTTAATTTAATGAACTTTATTAGGAGAAGGAAAAAGAGGTTAAGCTTTTTGTGGACAATTACCTCTCGAGGCATGAGTGTCTTGGGAATAACACTGTAACAACAACAGACAATAAAATGACAAAGATAGTGTTAGTGTTAATTAATGATGAGTGAAAAGCATGGTGGTTAATTATTGATAATGAGTTTTTTTTTTCACTCCCAAACACACCTTTGGGAGAAAAAAGAGATTTTTTTTTGAGAAAAATAAAAATAATGATGAAAGAAGAAAAAAAAAAGTGTTGTATACCCAATGACATGGCGACCACCATCATGAACAGCTTGTGAAACTAAACCCATTAGACCAATGCTTCCACCTCCATACACAAGATCAATGTTCCTTGAAACCTTCGCACAACAACAACAACATCATTAGCAATTAGTATCATTAAATAAAATACAAGGATAGATCAGATACATCAATTATTCGATAAATCTATATTACAAAAAGCAACTATAGAATATTACCAGTATAGACCAAGTACAACAATTATTCGATGAATTAAAAAGTAATTTTTTTGCTTATAATAGAGAACGCCAAGAGTACTAAAACAACAAAACCAAATAATGGTGGTGACTATGATTATGTATGACCTATGATGTCAAGAAACAATGAATGAATGACCCATCTTGAAGAACAAGAAAAAAAAAACACATTTACATTAGTACATTTTATAACTGTTACTTTGAAATGAAAACAGTGGAAGAAAAAGCACAAAATGTTATTCATCAATAGAGACCATTTGTAAGTCTGTACAAATGTTTGACTGAAACCAAAACCTTAATAGGAAACAAAAATGGAGATTTTAATCAATGCTAAACAAAAAATTTGAACACTTTAGTTTAATGTTTTTGGGGTTATTGTGAATGATGGAAAAAACAACACTTTAGCCTTCAACTATGACCAATAATACAGAGTATATAACCTTACAAAGACTGAAAATTCACTATAGAAGCAGAATATCGAAGATGTCATGTCACATCATAAAATTAGCTTCATTTTCCTAAAAAAAAAAATAAATAATTTTTATATTTTTATGAATATTCTCATAAGATCTCATAATATTCTCATACCCCATTTCAAGTCCTATGAAAAAATGGTATTTTGATAATAAACTTAGCTTATGTTTGATATCACGGTAAGTACGTCAGAATCACGCTGATTCATCGTGATTTTGCATAAGTTATAGAGTGTAGTTTTAGAAAAAACATGGTAGATTATCGTGATTTTGACATATTTACTGTACCGAACATACACTTAACAAATGAGAAAAAGGGGGTTCTTGGATTGGATTGAAAAAAAGAGTGGAAAATGAAAGTAATGAAAAAAAAAAATTGATACATACCAATTCATTGCCAAGTTGAATGGCAGCATCTTGGTAAGTAGTTTTTTTGCCAGGACTACTACCACAGAAAACACAAATTCTTTTGAACTTTGAATGTTTTATCTCAACAACACTGCGTGTGTCCATTTTCTTATAGTAGTTTTTGTATTTGACTTTGTTACAAACACAAACAGAAAGGTTGTTGTTGTTAAAGAAAATTTCCCTCCAAATTAATTGAATGTGTTCTTAGTGGAATATGAATAAAGAAAAAGAAAAGTGTAACTATAGTAGAATTGTTTGGTTGCTTTCTTACTACTACTAATCTGTTCTTCTCATGCCTTTATATATAAAAATTTGTTGGTCTTGGCACGTGACTGTCTAGGTAGCACGCTTCAACTACTATTGTATTGCGGTCCCAATTTCCACACTTCTTTTACTCTATTAAATTTAAATAAAAGTTGTAACAAAATAGAGATTTCATTTTCTCTTTTTTAATATTTTTTGTTTTAAAAAAAATTAGCCCTTTTATTTGGGAGGCTATGTAGAAATAAATTGTGATAAATTTACTAATTGGTTTTAATGGTTTATGAGAAAATGAATATTTCATAGTTAAAACAACGCTTGCATAAATATATCAATTATTAATAGGAAAATGATTGCATAAATATATCAATTATTAATAGGAAAATGATGTTTTGTGCGATAGTTTCTAGTAACGAAAGGCAAAAATTATTTTTAGGACAAAACTTACATACACTTCCATACATGTATTTCTTACTTTTTCACTCATAAAGAGGTGGTTATTTGTGTTTTTTCATTTTAAAAAAAAAAGAAAAAATTTATTTTTAATAAAAAAACTATCTCTTTGTGAGAGGAAAAATAAGAAATGCATGTAAGTTTTGTACTTATTTTTAACCATTGATTTATACAATAACCTCCCCATTTTTTCCATTGGATCTACTTGTAACCGTTTTAGCATTTTATATTGCAATGAATCATGTATAATTCTTGCTTTTCTTGTGTAATGTCTTCGTACTATTTAGCAATTCTCTTATTAATAAGGTTTAAATTGACGGTAAAATTTTACCTAATATCGTCAACTAATTTGTAGGTGGTGATAAAGTTGTCTTTTTAAATAACTTCTTCTTTATTTATTTATTTATTATATTCTATGTACTAAGTTTTTAATGTATTTAAGAGCCACGAGTTAAATTAGATTTTTTTTTCTCTTTAAATCAAATTTTCTCTACGCACAAAAATTGGAGATTGAATCCATGACTACTTATTTGAGGGATCTAAATCAGTTATCATTGGCGATAATTTTGTTTTTTTTTTGTCTTCGATGAAATGGTAATCCACTGAAATTTAACTCACAAATAATTGTGAAATCCTGGGTTCGAACCCGGATCACGGCGTCCGATCTAACAATTTCGGCATTTTACCAGTTGAACTAGGACTTATGGGACATAAATTGATTATTTTAAATTATATAATTTTGTTATTTTTACGAATAACTTAATCAAAAGATATTAAAGGGACATTTTTATTTTGGACATTTTATATAAGAATTTGTGAAGGTATATGCTTTTCAATGTTCACCTCTAGAAGATAATTTATGAGTCTTATTAATTTTTTATTCTTTATTATACTCCCTTTCACTAACTTAAAAGTAAAGTCAAAAAACATGCGTTGTGACATTGTCTCTTGTAATTGTTCAACATTAACGTCAATTGAAATTGAAAGTTGATATTGTGCACATGTATAGACTATAGAGTCATTGAGAAATCTTCATTTTTTGCTTTCACAATGTTTCATATTTCTTTTTTTAGAATGCTATTGTATTTTTTTCCTTTCTATTCAATTTTTATGTAAAGTTCATTGAATCATAATAAATAGTATTTTTATTTTGATTTAGCAAAAACAAGTAAAACTTTTTACTTATCTCAAAATACAAAGAATGGCTCTACTAATTGTTCAACATAATCGTGTGGGGAAAAGATATATAAAAGACAAAAGTGAACATTGATGCTACTAATTTTCTACTATTTTTGTTTGATGCAACGAATATAGGATATTATTTCAACATGAAAAAATTGCATACCAATTAGTTTCGGTGGAATCTCTATTCAATTTCTGTAGCATTAAGTTTTCATTGTTCGCTATCTATGAAATACGGACATAAACACCAATAAAAATGATATAGGATCAATGTAATTGTATGTGTCGGTGTCCAAACAATGTCGGTGTTTCAGTGTTTGCTACTCCACACAAGTGAGTGGTTTTACAAAAGGACACACGTGTTTGATTTTATGTCAGCTATACTTATGAAGAGGACCATATATAATAGTACTTGGATACTGTGGCGTTACAAGTTACAACTCAAGGAGAATTTGAAGGGGACAATTTGGGATTGTGATTACAATTTTGTGGAGGGAAGTTTGCACTTATCTCATATATGAGGTATGCTTGTATAGTACACATATCCTTTTCTTAATAAATTAAAAATAATCAATATTCTTATTTATTAAAAAATTATGCACATTTTTCATAAATATGCTTTCCATTTTTTCCTTTGATATTAGACGACAATATTGTAATAGTGGAAGAATTTGGTGGCAAAGATGTAGGTTTCCTCACGGTGGCTATATAGTTTTGATGAATGAGGCCAAATGGCAAAGCAACAATTAGAGTGCCAAGTAGAGATGGTGACATGGGCAATTTTTGCAAGTGTTGATGATAAGGGGCGGTGAAGAATGCCACCATGAATGGTAGAGAAAGGGAACGAATTCCATACGTTACATTAAGTCATCAAATTTAGTCTTGTGGAGGCTGAAGAACAATTTAAATAATATGCATAAGATTATAGGTTTAAATTGTATTGGTTTCAATGTAGCAACAAAAAACACTCCATACATTACATTACAATTAAGAGTGAAATGTGAAAAAAGAATAAAAATATCAAAAATATCAACTGTGAGATATTAATCCAACGATTCGGGTGAACTGACTGTGTGACCACATCAAATTAATGATGACAACCAATATCGGTCATTTTTCATATTCTACTCATTTATACTTTCCTCTAAAAAAAATTACTACAACGAATTAGCATGCACTATCGTATGTTAGGTTGAGCGGGAGAGACTAAACTTCCATGGCGTGACAAAACAAGATTCAAATCTTAATACTGAAAGAGGTACCCACAATTAATGTATAACATAACATGCTTATAGAAGAAAAAAAAAGCATATCTAGTACACACAAGAGTCTCTTAAGTCTTAAATACAATATTTTTCCGCCACCAGTATCGAGTCTATTGGACCACTTGATGTGGTTCGTGGGTCAATTCTGGCATCAAGTGACTATAATCACCTCTTAACCTAATCCAACGTCAATTACCAGTAAACCAATTAATTATTAATCTATCAAAATATAATTTAAAAAATAAAAAGTTGTATAGATATTTGATACCATGGAGTGCAAGTACGGACTTAAAATTTGTTAAGCTATTTAAAAATAATAATAAGTAAGCAAGCACGATAATGAATTTGTCCTATTGCATTGGCTAAACAAGATCATGAAAACTTGTTTTCTTTGATGTTTATTATCTTGGCCAGCAAGTATGCTTTAAAGTTAACAACATATTTTACTAAATTGAAATGAGTACTAGGTTCTTTCACTCAAAAAAAATAATGAAAAACAATGTGACATCTTATTTTAAATACTCTAATACATTACTTAAATCATGTCTATGTGCATCTCTATAATTATTTATATTGACTACATGTTCACTCATCAACTAGCTCAAAGTGTAAACAATCTTCATTTTCCTTAAACCCCTTCATCTCAATATCATTATCTTTCCTTCTTATCTTCTTTGATTATAACTTTTGAGAATGGTATCTCATCAACTATGACCGGACAACTGTAAATTTGGCAGTTGGGCTTTGGAAGAAAAAGGAGGTGAAGACTTATTTTTCACTTCTAAATTAAGGAGATTATAAAATATTTTTAAAATTGATTAAAATGGTGATTGAAATATTATACGATCTCTTGACGATTCTTAATCATTAGCTTGTTATTGTTCTCTCTTAGAAATGAAAGCTGTGTTTAACTCAACCTTACAAAATCAGTTTGTAAGAGAAGAATTGTCTCTGCTTTACAAACACATATTAAGTCATCTGACAATCGATGTGAGATAACCAAGACATTAAATTCAAGTGGTAAATAAACTTCCCCTAGAATGAATCTTTCTGGAGAATTCCAATTCAATTATGATGAAAACAATTCTTCGTCAGACTTTTCTAATCTCTTCAACGATAATGTCAATACATTTTTTAGTTTCCAAAATTTTCCTTTAAAAATCATCTCTTGTCTTTACTCTTTACATTTAGAGTCGGCAAAGATTCTTTGGTCTAAAAGGAGTTTGGATGGAGGTAGATTTAAGGTCACATTCACATATGATACAATCCCACTATATAACCCTCATCTTTATTATATTACAAACTTTTATAACAGGGTCACAAGAATATAGCATATATAATTGAATTCCACCACCTGAAAAATTGATCATATTGGTGTGAAGAGTCTTGAAACTCGTGATATGAATGAACTCTCACTCTGCCTCATCTCTCTAACCCTTTCCACTTGTTTTACTCTGTTTTGGTCCATAGTCCTTACGTTACTACTCTTTTCTT
Source organism: Trifolium subterraneum (assembly GCA_951799995.1). NCBI lineage: Eukaryota > Viridiplantae > Streptophyta > Magnoliopsida > Fabales > Fabaceae > Trifolium > Trifolium subterraneum. The sequence goes on along the minus strand of OX637468.1, from coordinate 7,102,108 downwards.
TATTAACCAAAAGTATGTAAGAAATCATTCAAAATGACTTTATCTAGAAGAGGACTTTGTCAACCAACAAAGTGAGTTATGCATGACTTTTCAACCAACTAAAATAACTATGTTTAACGGATTTAAAACACACTCCCTATATATCTTCTATTCTTAACCAACCACCATAATAAAGTAAACATAATTCTTTTTCCTCTAAAATGAAAAAAGTATAGTGGGGATCTCTATGTCTCTACTTTACCCTGCAAGCTAAGGCATCAACACCATATGAATCTTACCATTGTTTTAGATCCTCTGCCGCCATGACATTTGGTTTAACTAATTACATGTTTAGATTCACAGTGAGTATAGCAGAATTATACCGAGTCATTGTAATTTTGATAAAAGTTACGTTTTAAAATTTGAATAAAACTACAGTTTTGCAGTAATTTTGCCAAATTTATTGTAATTTCTAATATCCATTAAATACCTGTTTAATTCCGTATGTGGTGATAAAAATTGATTTTGAATGGATCAACTTGATAAAAAATATTCAAATTCACCGCATGTATCTTTTATTAGGTTTAACTTTAGAATTAGAAAGAGGCCCAAGGTATAAAAAAAATGTGAGACTTACACTATCTCTGGGTGTATTTACAAGGAATCAGATCCTCTTCAGCTACGTACTGAATGGTCATGCGCAAATTTCAGCAATTAATTTAAATTTACTATAGCAGTCAATAACATGGACTAATAGATGGACGACTCATATCAGTGCAGGACAAGAAACAGGCGAGGAATGGCAGGAGAAAATCCAGATTCATATTTACGACTAACAATTTTAATCAATGAGAACAAACAACATAAATAGATCTTTACGTGGTACTCACAACTAACTTTTAACCAATTTTTACTTCATATGTATATGACTTGTTCTAATTGTTCATCGAGTATATACCCCAAATTAATGAGAGGTAGTGTAGAAAAAAAAATGAGAGGATACTATAATTAATTAATTAATATTTATGAATGGGCATTCCTGACAAAAAAATTCTTACTATTTGGTTAGTGGTGCAAATTTTGTTTATACTATAGTGAGTGGTGAACAAGTTATGGGTATCCTCAGATGTTGCTCCAATGATATTGAGCATTGTGCATTGATGATTGAAAATAAAAATAAAAATAAAAATGGGTAATGTCTTATATTACCTTGTAGCCTTATCTACCTTCCTTAATTCGACACCGTTGTTGTATACATAGGAAACATTTTATATATTTCACACGCTCCTTTCCATTCTCCCACAGTTCTTCAACCATCTTGTCCCTAACCCCATTCTATGTCTCTCTTCTCTACTTGCTCAAGCCTTATTTCTTTAAACTCAATCACCCATAACTAGTTTTTTTTACAATTTTTGTAAAAACATAGGTGAATGCTAACCTGAAAGATTTGATCAAGTGGTGCATGGTGCACCACTTGTCAATTATCCGGCCTATAACGAATACGAATTCTACAAAATTGACTGTTGGATTGAAAGTTTATATCATATAGATCATCCATATAAATTTTGAAAAAAATGAAAATCATTTGATATGTTATTGAGACTCATCAAGATTAACAATTTATGAATTTTTATTGAAAACCGTTAATCTTAGTGGGTCTCAATAACACATCAAATGATTTTCATTTTTTTTTAAATTTGTATGGATGATCTATATAATATAAACTTTCAATTCAACGGTCAATTTTGTAAAATTTGTATTCGCTATGGAGTAATTGACAAGTGGTGCACCATGCACCACTTAATCAACTCTTTCATGTTAGAAAAATCCAAAAACATATGCTATTTAGGTTTAAGTGTGATTATCTTCCCCAGGTATAATCATATTAATTTGAGGCACTGTTGTTCACTTAAAGTTTGATTGCGAGTTGGTTTTTTTTTAGAAGAGGAATATTTTGGAGGGTCGAGTCTAGATTTCCTCTCAAAGTCGGTCCAATTGACGAAGAGGTCTAAAACAAAAAATTAAGGAGGCCTTAAAAATACACAAGACTTTATTTATCATATGATATATTTATAATTAAGTAGACTTTTTTTTTAGTTTTTGTTTGTACAAAATTTTGAGGCCTAAAACTCCTGTTTGAATTTGTCAACCCTTGAATCGTTCAATCTATATTTGATATTTTTTTTAATAAAATAAAAGAACAACATGATATTATATGCACGTGTATCATGTTATTCTTTCGATTTTTAAAATATATATACTAAAATATAAATTTAACCCTCCAAAAAAATTCTCTCCAACGAATCCAACTAGAAACATCCTAGCCGACACTCTAAAAAAACCCTAATTTCTTCAGATTTATAAATTTATTTGATCTAAATTCAGTGCAGAGTCAATGACTCTAGCATCTTTAACGTTGTAGATTTTAAAGCATAACTATTCTGGGCATTTGAATTTTGTCATATCAATTGTAGGTTTTATCATTAGACTGTTTTTGCTACTAATTCTGATGTTGTGAACTTGTTCGTAGATTCATCTTTTTTAGATTTTAGTGATTTTAAATATGTATAATTTTGATTAATGTACTTTACAAATTTGAATAAACAAAGGTATGTAGTTGCATTTATTTAGCCCAAATTAAAACCTTATAATATTCAACTCACAAACACACCTTAAATGTGGACACCCTTCACTAATTACCAGTTACCACTAACATTTGTCACTATAAAATCATGAATATACAACCATTTCACAACAGATGGTGTTTAATTATGACTTATGCATAAACTAATTGTTGACATTTTGTTTGTATCTGTTTTGCCAGGAGGATTATAATGACAAGACCTGAATACCCCATGCCTTTAAGCTAATATTGGTTTTCTATTGAGTTATAATCCCAAAATAGCTTCTGGCTGTTCTTGTTTAACTTTATTAACATTTGTCTAGTTTTTGTCCTCCTCTATTTTAGAAAACGCATAATCAGTTTTTCTTAATTGGGGATTGAGCTTATGAATAAAAATTGAAGTGAAACTCCTGCATGCTTGCACGCGGGATTAAAGCATGTTTTTGTGTGTTAATGCAAAATGGATCTTAAGTATATTAGCTGTTTTGCTATCTAATATCTAAATATAGGACATACTAGTACTAAGTAACATGCATGATATATTAAACTTAAGACAATAGAAGAAATACTATAATTTTTTGGTTATCCCGTTATTTATACGAAGTTTTCACCGCTGTTAGAAACCACTAATCTTAGTCGGAGAATCTATGGGGCACAAAGGTGAGTTCTCCTCTTCCAATCGAATTTTTTCCATATGCATGAGTTAGAAATCGAAAGCTGACCACATATTTAAGAGGACAAAGACCTTTACTACTTGAATCAATTTATTGTTGGTAGAAGAAATATTAATTAATTAAGGGACTAAGTTTTAGTTGTTACTCCTATATAAGATATTGTAGGATTTATTTTGAAAAATATTTTTAAAATATCAACTTTTTATTATTTTTACTAATATATAATTAAAGATATGATATGTTAAACAGTGTCTCCCAATCAATGGTTAAAGAAATAAAAATAGAAATAAAAGCAAAAATTTTAATAGTCGCTAAATTAAGGTGATCAGACATACTCTATCCCTTCATAATTTAAGAGTAATTACCCATCAACCAATGAGAACAAGCTACATAATTAAATTTGTATGTCGTACTCACACCTAACTTGTAACAAACTTTTGGATTTGCATGTAAATTTGTATATGATTTTGTTCTCATTGGTTGATGGATAAATATCTTCAAATTATGAAGGAATAGTTTAGAAAAAAACCCTAATTATACATTGACATATGTAAAATAGTCAACTGAATCACTTATTATAATTATAAGATGAAAGAGTAATAATTTTCTACATATTAAAAAAATAGTTTAATTTTCGACATATTCCCTAGCTCTTCACGAGTTTTAAGGTTTTTGTCATTGTAATTGGAAAATGCTTATCACTTTGGCTAGGGGAAAGTGCTGTAAAAAAAATAGAAACTAAGATTTTAAACTAAAATATTTGAGTTTGGTACATATGCATTTGACTAAACACAAATATTCCCTCGATTCTCCTATAAAAAAAAAACCTTAAATCTCTCAATTTGAAGTGAATAATAGAACACAATAAAATACGAGTTCAAATGAGATGCACTGTCATTGTAAATCAATTTTCTATATGTCCCAAATGAGAATTCACCATTTTGACATGTCACTTCACTCTCGTAATTTCATCTTTAAATAACTATTATGAATGAAAAAATAAAATAGTCTTATAAGATATCATTTGTAAAATTAATTTGCGGTGATAAAAGAAATTGTTAGGCTTGTACCAAAAAAAAATCGTTAGGCTAAAATTGTTAGACTTCAATTTCTAACTCAACTGACAAAAATATGTCGAAATTGTTAAGACAAACGTTATGACTGAGGTTCAAATCTTATCTCTATCACTTGTGTTGTGAGTTTATGATGGCTTTACGATTCGTCAAAAGGAAGTGCTTAGACATCAATATTGACGACTCAACATTAACCTGATAGTAGACTCTTGGAGTTTGCCTTGAAAATTGGATGAAGAAGCAGTGCATGGTCTGATTCTGGTGGTGGCGCGTCGCGCCAGTCTCTTGCGCGTTGCGCGAGCCTATATATAAGTTGTGCGTTTTCTGATATTTTAAGGTGTGTTTTAGGGTTTCTAAGGCCAACAAAAATACTAGGGTTAATAGAGTAACATCTTGGGAAAACTCTAGGGTTGGAGAAACATTCTATCACCTTAAGAAACACTTATTAATTAAATCTCTTGGTCACATGAAGAGATTTGGGACAAGGGTAAAATTAGGGTTTGCTAATTCTTGTAACTCTTTGTGAGAATCTCATTGTAATCAAGTCATTGATTGATAGTGGAACGGAGAGCTCTCTCCCCCAGAGTAGGTGGTATTAGCCGAACTGGGTAAACAAATTCTATTGTGTTCTTTACGTTTTCGCAGTTTACCTTTTGTTATTATTATTGCCGGTCTCGGTTGTTTTGGTTGCTCAATTGTTTTGCTACACATCAAAATTTATTGGTGTGATTTAATCAAATTCACAACACAGACAGTCCAGCAGATCATGAAAAGGCTCTAATATCATTTTAAAATTGAAAGTTGAGTCTAACTAAATCCTAAAAAATCAACTTTTATGGTGAAAACTACCCTCATTTATAAACATATATTTAAACTATCTCGCAAACGGAGAGGAGACTCTTAACGATAACCATTCTAAGTGGATTGAATGTAGGCCAAGATAGTATAAAACAATAGCAGCAATAAAACGCTGTAAAGTGTCCTACAAAATGGTGTCATGAAATCGTGCACAACATAAATAACCAGAAAGAAGTTAATGGGGAACAAGTTGATGAATGTTTGAAGCTTATTACAGCTAGAATATGTACTTGTATGCCAATTGTGTCAATGCCAACGAACGTGTGTTATGAATTTATCTTAAAAACATGATAATAGTATTGGAGGGCATGAATCTGTCCTTCACAACTATCCAGTACTCTCAACACCCGACCTGTTTCTTTACTGCTTACTTTCATTTTCCAATGCTTATCTTTTAAGCCATCATTTCTCCATAACTCTCTGGCTTTACTCTGCTTTGTCAACAGAGTATGGTCATATATTCAAAATTAATTATATTCAAGGGTCAGGATGTTATACCTTGTTTCTCTAGATAGATCATTTTCATCCCAAATATCTAAATTTTAAGTAAATATGAAATCATATAATATGGTAGCTAGAAATAATATTTGGCCGTACTTTTCTTATCTTGCGGTTGAATTCTCGATTACTGGAATTTCAATTTCATGTGAGCTAGAGAGTTGACACCAAAAAATATAAATTCATTATGGATAAAAATCAAAATTGAAACAAATGATGAGATCTTTTTTCATAAAGATAGAATTGTGTAGGTAATTTTATTGACACAAACCGTAAGTATTTAGTTTTCTTAACCATTTGATTTAGGGTTTGACTATTGATCGGTTCAAATGAAAAAATATTTGTTGAAAGAAGTAGTAGATATTTAGCAAGTGTATAATTTTTTTTGAATTCATTGGAAATTCATTGGTGCAAATAAAATTAAAGGTAATCGACAATGGATTATAAATGATTAGGAAGTTTAATCCTCTCTTTTTCACTACTTGATAATTTAGGTCCTAATCATAGTAATTGAATATTCTATAAACACGATAAATTAGCAAACTAGATTAAGATCGATTCCTTGGCTCAAAATCTCATTTATCTAACACAAAGGTATAATTCCTTAGGTGCACAAATGTTATCAACCGCATGATTTAATGCTAATTTTTATAATCATGTGTTGATAATTTTATATTCCTATAGCAATCGGGCCTTGATTTCTCTGCTAGGCAGATTACTCAGTTCACACCACAAGTCATAAGATAATTTTGCGAAGTTATGTCTGGTGGGAAAGGTATCTCGGCCATTTCTCCAGGCAGCATTGTTACCTGCGCCAAGGGACAGTAAATATTTATTGGGAAATGCTATTTATCGCATGGGAAAAAAATAAGAAGCTATTGCGAATGACTTGCAGCCATTAGATATGCTATTTGATTGAAAACATGAATGGATGAATGTAAATGGGGTCCCACCAAGGATATATACTTGTTTGGATTGTCATGATACTCTCGTGAGTCGTTGCTTCATGACGTAGCATTAACCATTTTTGTTTATGACCGAGAGTCATCAAGAGGTCAACTTTATAGATAAATCTTGGTTATTTCGAAAGATTAATCTTTAAAATTACACGTGAATATGAAACTTTGTATTACAAAAACAAAATGTGCATGTGAATTTTTAAAATATATTAACGTTCACCGATTTTAATCAGTACATATGATTAAACTTCCCACTCACATTTGGACTTGCATTGTGTATATCGTAATCTTCAATGAGGTAAGTGGTTCTCTCTAGTATTGTATGGCGCCGGCGGTGTGATTCTCCTAATTAATCTTGATTTTTTATGTATTCACACAATATGATTCTATTTCAAATTTTGCATAATGTAATTCAGTAGTACTAAAAAAATGCAATGATGCATAATGATGAGGGTTGAATGAGACCCTGAAACATAATGTAAGTTAATGGCTAGCTGGTTGGTCAGGATTCAGAAGCACTACTCATTCATGTCTATGATATTGTATTGTGGTGTTCTTGGTAGCTACCACAAAAAAATGTATAACTACAAACGCGGCATAATCACTTCTTAGTTGCTCAGTGTTTCTGAATTCTGACACACACTTGAAGGAGAGTATGTAACTAAATGGAAAAGAGAAAGCATAACTCCAATTTGCAATTACATGTATTTTTGTTTTGGTTACCTCTTTCTCCTAACAAGATGCGACGTTCATATAGTCCTTATGTCTACTTAAATTTCCACAACTTTCTTTTTCTTTGTCTTTTTTTTAATTATTTTGTTTCTATATTTGTTGTAATATAACAAAACAATAATCATAAGATTAATTTGTCATTTTTCTTTTATAGATAGTGACTCAATGGCGGAACGTGGAACTATCTATACGTGAAGATGTACAAGTGGGATTTATTTTGGTTATTTAAGAATAAATTAAATGATGAGATTTCTAACTCATATATTCAATTTCTTAATGTTGTTTTGGATTAAGATAAATATTAAAATCGGTTGGATTATGAGGGGAGCTTCACAGCACATTAAATTAAGAGCAATTACATAAAATTGAACAGTATATTATTATTCAAAGTATTAAAATATTGAATTTACGAGTTTTTTTTTATTTTATATGTTGTTCAACATTAACTCTTTTATTTAATATGTGACTTTAAATTATATTTGATATATTTCAACAAGAACTTTTAGTGATAACGATTATTAGTATATATGTTGTTGCTGTGATGCTCTCTTATTCTCTCAAACACTTATGTGAGGGAAAAATTCTCTTACAAAAAGGAATGGCAAATAGATGAGTAAAAATCATTTGGATGGATTTTTAATAACTTAATAATCTAAAATGCCCATCAAGATCAATAAAATCACTTAATCTATTAATTAACATTTCTAACATATAAATGTTCAATGAACTAACAATGAATTGCTGTCAATAAAAAAATTTGAACCTTTGAAATAGGTGGCCAAAAGTTCGATCAATAATTTTTGTCAATAAAAAAAATTAGTTAAAAGAAAAAAAAAATCCATCTTTTATATATGTCTCACATCTTTCTATGAGAATATTATAAAAAAAGTTCAAGCAATTAATAAAATAAAAATATTATTACTATTTCAAAATAGTTGTCACAAACTACCATCCTACAATTGTTGTTCAATATACCACCCTAAACCCTCATTTATTTTTATTATCTCTTAGCTCACCAACCGGACAATACGAAACTTATTTGTGTTTTTTATTATTTATATTTCTTTATTAAGTGGAATTTATGATATGCTTTTAACAAATGAATTTTATAATTTTATTTAAGGGTATCCGATGAATTTATATAAATAATAATGAATTACTAACTACTTATTATAAAAATAAAAATAAAAAAGGATTGAGGTCAATCCTTTAATTTTTTTATTTTATTATTAGTGTGAATGTTCGGATAATTTTACCTTTAGATGATTGGATTGATGTCAATAAACGAATTTTTTTACTACCCTACTTCTGTTATGTTTTGGTACCAAAACAAACAATTTTTAAGATTAATTTTTAAAGTGAAATAAAGACAAAAATGGAAAATATTAAGGATCTTATAAAAATAAATGTGGTTTTTGCTAAAGTAGGGATGTATTCATGTAACTTTATACTCTAGAAAAAAAAACTAAGACATTAAGCTCAAATGATTCATGAGATTTCTCTAGAATAAATTGTTCGGAAGAACCTGAGTTCGATTTTTCGTGGGAACAATATTTGGGCAGACTTTACTTACTTCGCGGTCATACACTGATTATCAGACCCTCTTTCCAAAAAATCAAAGGGTTAAAAAAAACTACACACTGGTTATTAATTACTTCATTACTATCTATTAATGATAAAAGAAAAATATTATAAATATAGTACATAAAGTTTTTGTTATTGACCTAAAATAATGGCTTTTAGTTTGGATTGCTCAGCTTTGTACCAAAATAAAAAGCAAGCATTTGGAATTAAAAGTATCTTTATATTTACCTTATTACAAACAGAAATGATGACTCTTGTTTAATTTGGTCATTTGGTGCTTTTTTGACCTTTGTTTCTAACCAACATTAAGCATGACTGTTTTTAGTTTCAACTTTCAAGTGAACTAAAAACTGACTAGGAAAATTATATGGGTCATGTTTTTCAAAAGTATGTTTGGCTTCTGAGTCTCACTTTGGAGCGTAATTACAGATCATAGTGGTCCATATGGATGTGATGTGAAATGGGGTTTCATGTGAATTATAATGATAACTAAACTTGGTAGTTAACATTACAAATCAACCTTTCTTTTGTCTACAACTATACTTCATATAGACCAAAAAGACAATTTACCTTTCATTTTGTTCCTTTATACTCTCAAAGTCATATGGACCCATTTGTATTTGGAAGAGTTTAGGTTAATATTTTTTTGGTAAAAAAAGTCAGCAATATTTTTGTAGGAATAATTAGTTAAACTTATTTGTTTTTTATTTTTAAGATAACATTTTAATTAATTTTAAAGTAGGTAGGCATAACGGAACGACGAATGACATGTTTTTCTTTTCTGTCTTTAAATTCAAAGGAGTTTGTATACCCTTATATCTACTATGATATCTATCGTGGATAAAAAATATAACTTCAACCCTATACCCAATTGAGTTTGGGAATCTTCGGCCCATCTCATCCTTTCATGAAGTTGTACTATATTTTAGAGTTATTGTATTAAAAACAAGAAGTAAAAGTCCAAAACTACGTCATTTCAAATGTCCTTGTTATTCGTCGCACGCTTATCTTTAGAATTTAAGGGAAACTCGAATCCAAATATAAATTCAATCAATTCGAATTTTTCCGTCAAAATTGATATTGGTTCGGAAGAATATCCACAAGTTATGTTATCATACTTGAGAGTAGGTTTATATGCTTCTTTTCTTATTTGCTTTTTGTCCCTTGAAATATTGTATCAAATCTTTATCTAGCATTTAAACTTTACCAGGACAGTCGTTACCTTTTATTCTTTGTGGCATAAAATAGTTAGTAAATAGTTTCTATCATTAGACCAATAAATCATACCATTAATCATACAATAGTAGATTTTTCACCTATTTAACATCAAATTAATCAGACACACACTAATGTAAAGTTGAAATTTTGGATATATAGAAAAGGGTGATTATAAAAGTACTTTTTTCAAATTTTGGATATATAGAAAAAGGTGATTATAAAAGCACTTTGTTGAAATGTATTGGGGCCATTTATTAGTTGGAGAAATGTAGTGTTTATTAAGTCTATGTCTGGTTGAGCGTTGCACATTGCTCAGCTGAAAATGTGATTCCACCATGCTTTCATGTTATTTGGATTTTGAAAGAGAGATCAATTTCATACTCTAGAATTTTAAGGACAGTCGAATGAGCCTTAGCCGATAGCTCATCCGAACACGAGTAAGTGAAATATTTCCAAGCTTACTGAGATCTATGATCTATCATAATTGTCATCAAGACTTTAGACTTAGTCAAAAGGTAGTAGGACTAGACAATTAGGCGTTATTATGATCTCCATGTTTATAGTTCCACTAGGCGGTTATAACGTTTTCATATTTTATTTTTTGTTCAAATCTTTTTCATATTATTTTTCCATAAAAAAACAAAAGAATATGAAAATGATATAACTACTAAAATTGTCGCCAAAAACGGACATTCTAATTTTCATACTCCATAGACTAAAAGAGATTTTGTTGAAACTTGGAAATTAACAAAAATAACAATGCTCTCTCTATCCCATTACAAGTGTGATAGTACAAAATTAGTAAAATCATATACTAACTCTTTCTTGCGCGGTAAGGAAGACAAACACGCTTAGGCACTTAACTTCACATTTTGGACATCATATCATATCATATGGTCAAATATTTTAACGTGGGATTTGTCTTCAACTTGGCCTAATGCTTAGAGACAAGATTAGTTTGCTAAGTAACGTCTATTAATTTGAGTGATACATTAACAACCGGGGTTTAATTTTATACTTTATCCTTAAACTGCTGCAACAATTTGAACAAATCACAACCGAAAGCTTATAGAAATTAAGAAAAAGTCAATTCTATAACTATAAAATTGTGGATAGAAGATCTACAAATATAGCCGTAGTCGATTTCTGTCCCTTTTTTCATCTTCAACATGACAATTTATATTTATTTATGTCTATTTTAAATTGTTGTATATTCTATATGTTAAAATAAAATATAATAGATGAACAACAAAAATAAAGTAATTCAAATAGTGAAAAATTTAGACTACTTAAAAAATTAGCAATTGAATTAAACAAGGACAATTACATATGAAAAATATTTGGTTGTGAGGAGATAATCTAAATAATTTTTGGTTGGTTCTGGTAAAAGATGTTGTACCTCAAACAAATGGTGAGACATTCAAATTTCAACTCTTGCCTACGAAAATAATCTAATGGAAGGTAGGAAACACACATTTTTGTTCACACGGTATCTAATAGAGATTAATTAATGTTAATGCTCCTTACTTAATAGGAGTAATACTTATAAAACATGGTTAAAAAAATGAACAAAGTAATGTCTGTGATTCATGCTTGGACGGCACAAATGACAATATGGTCAATGTTCATTTACTGTGAATATTCCAATTTCCACCCGATTTTCTGCACCAACAATATACATTTTCGCAAATTTCGGATTTGCTTTTGTCACGTTGTGAAATAACAGTAGTATCAACTCCAACTAAGTGTGCATGGTTAAGACTTAGTAAGAATAAGAATAAACAATTATGCCTAGACCAAAAAAAAAAAAGAATAAACAATAATGTCTGTCGGCTATAATCTAGCAGTATATGTTAGGGTTGAGCATCTTGGATAATCCAAAATAACCGTCCATAACCAATCCATAATCATTTATTATAACCGGATATTAAAACCAAATATCATAACCGGTTTTGTAAAAGTTTTTACAAAACCAGTTATAAAACCGGTTATGTCCATAACCACTTTTATAACCGGTTTTTGCTTTTCAAAACCGGTTTTTGGTTTAATAACTGGTTTTTTTTTTCCAAAATCGGTTTTTATGTAAAAATTCAGTTTTCGATTCTGAAATTTTTTTTAGGACAAAAATTATTCGATCTTTCTTTCGGAAAAATGTTTCCAATCTTTTTTCGGGAAAAAATTTTCGATTTTTTTTTCGGAAAAAAATTTCCGCAAAAACTTTCAGTTTTTTTGGAAAAAGTTCTCGATTTTTTCAGATAAAAACACTTTCGAAGTTTTTTCTGGAAAAAAAAGTTTCCGAACTTTTTCCGGAAAAACTTTCGATTTTTCCCGGAGAAAAGTTTCAATTTCAAATAAAAACACTTCCGGAGTTTTTTCCGGAAAAAATTTTCCGATTTTTTCCGTAAAAACTTTCAATTTTTTTCAGAAAAAAGTTCCCGATTTCAAATAAAAACACTTCCGGAGTTTTTTCTGGAAAAAAAAAATCCGATCTTCTTTCCGGAAAAAAGTTTCCGCTTTCTGATAAAAATACTTCGGGAGTTTTTTCTAGAAAAAAAAAAGTTTCCGATCTTTTTCAGGAAAAAGTTTTGATTTTTTTCCAGAAAAAAGTTCCCGATTTCAGATAAAAACAATTCTGGAGTTTTTTTTGGAAAAAAAAATTCGATTTTTTTTTAAAAAAAATTTATTTGAATTTGAACTTTAAGGAATTTGGACATAAAATTTGGTTATGGTCATCCATTGATTGGTTATGGATATTCAAATAAAAAAATAATGGATTTGGTTATAAAACCAAAACATAATTAACCGGTTTTTAAAATTGAATATGGATTTGGTTATGGTTAATCCATGATAACCAGTAAAAATGAGCCACCCTAGTACATGTAACATTTACATATTACATAGGATGAACAAGTAATACTACTATTTTTTTTTATGAAGAAAGACTTATAACATTTCATTAATCAAAATGTGTTCAATACAATGCGGTATTTTAATTAACACTTGGGGACTAGCTAAAAACAAGGCCACCTTAGCAAGGTTATGGACAACCTCATTTGCTTGTCTCCGGATAAACTCAGCACTAGAGTCGTTATAAAAATTAGAAAAACATAATTTACAATTTTTAATAATGTCCTCAAATTTTGTAGCATCTGGTATAGGTGATAAAAAACTATAAACTACTCTTTTCGAGTCCAGCTCAAAGTCCACAGGTCCTAAGTTGAGCTCATGCACCCAATTAAGCGTATAAAGAAGACCAATTGCTTCACCGACATGAACTTCACACTTAGGTGAAAAACACTATGTTTTAGCACGGATAAACGTCCCAGCTTCATCTCGAATACACATTCCAATACCAACTTTAGTACTCTCAAAAGAAGCATCAATGTTGCATTTAAACCGGCCGGGTAGGGGGCTTCTTCCAATTACTCACAACAACACTTTGGTTAGCAGTTGCTGCTCTGTTTTGTACATGCCGAATAGCAACCCAGTCCTTTAAAGTATCCTCCGCACGAGCTAAAACAAAATTCTGGAAATCAATAATATTATTCCAAATTTTATTATTGCGTTGTTTCCAGATACTCCACAAAACTGTGGTAGACATAGCAGAGTCGCTGTCATTTAGACGCTGAAGCAAATTTAAAATTGCAGTAATACTACTAATATGAAATTCAGTGTTTAAACTTTTATATTACTACTTATTCATCTTTAAAAGATGAAATTCTAACCACGACTTTTTGACAAAAAAACCGTCAATATAGATGACGAAGCTCATGCCATTTATTATTTTTTTCAAATTGGGATTTCCAGTCATCTACAAACTTGGATATTCAATTGCAATCAGTGATTTCAAAATAAAATTGAACGATGTAAATTTCAACTCTAATTTTCTAACATTTTTAACAAAGAACCAAAGCTAGCTTAAAATCTACACCGCCCTTCAATTCGACTGTCACCGGTCCCGATATATTTGAATAGGGCCGGCATGGTGAATATATATGTGCAAGGTATTCTATGGAGCTAGATCTCTATTTATTAAGGGTCTCAAAAAAATTATATGGTAGTAGATTTATACTAAAATGAAAAGGCCGATTTTAAAAAATAAAATAAAAATGCCTTGAATTTTTTAACTTGTCTTTGTTAAAAAGAAATTTTAAAGGACCAATTCGAAGTGACTAAATCCATCAATGCTTCATTACAAAAGATAAGTGAAAAAGAAAAAAAGAAATTTTATGTTAGAATTTAAATGAGAATTCTTTTTTAAACTTTTTTCAAATGAGTTCATTTTTTACTTTTAGATCCGGACTCAAAATAGTCAAAGTCGGCTCTATAGATGTTTCAATATGGTCGAAACCCTATTAATTGCCCTGAATTCAAATTAAAATTGAATCCATATTAAACAATATGTGTCTTCGAAATACATATTGAGTAAATCTAAAAAAAACGTAATATAAACTTGAAAATAGTATATTTAATATCTTAAAACTTTAAAAAAAAAACTATTCTACAGAAAATTCGACGCTATTTAATATTTTCCTTTAAATTTTTCTGGATCATGTAATACTATCAACAAGTTGGTGGATGAAAATAGAAAGCAGTCTTCTTCTCCACCGAATATGAATATGATGATGGATGATGAATGTGATAAGGTAGCATAATGAGTCACAAATCCCTAGAGTAAATTTTTTTGCTGAAAAATATTTAGACAAAGATAAGGTATGAGAAAGTTGTTTGGCAAAGAGTGCTTTGTGGTTTGGCATCTTTTACTACTACCAACAAAATAAACGAACGAACATGGTCGTATTCACTTTGGTTAGGATAGAAAAAAGAACACGACAAAGACTGCTACATTTGCACCGCTTTGTATTCATTGTCTTGACTTTGACATTTTTATTATTAGGTCACATACTATTTTTACTCCTTGTCATACGGTAAAAAGTAAAACTGTTACATTCAATGGGGTTTTTACACGTGTCATCCCACTATGACACTGCCATATGTATGCAGTAACCTCATCAATTACTGTTATGATGATGATGATTCATGATTAGGATTTCTTTGGATGAAAAATGCAGACTGCACAATGCAGACTTTGTTACAGAGGAGTACGATCTTCCCATTACAATGGAAAATGATTTAAAGGCTATACTATTATACGGCATCGTTTTAGCTAGCTAAGGTAGTACTACACTAGCATTTTATTTGCCTCTTGGTGAGGTTAAAATAGGTGGATAGGTTGTTGATTTGCCAGAATTTTTATCATTGAGGTGTTATTGGATATGCTAGTGATTATTTATGTGTGTTTTATGTGTTTAATTATGTTATATTTTTAGCTTGTTGGTTGAGTTTCAAGTTGTGTCTTTTCATGGTATTGTAGTGCGTTGGGGATTTTAGCCGAATGACATTTATTCTTGGGCTTATAGTAATTAGCAATATGTGTTTAAATCTCTCTATATATTATAATTTTTTTACCAACTAAAATAAGTTCAAAAAAAAGATTATGCGTCAATTTTATTAAATAAATTTATTTTCTGAAACATTTCTTGATAAGATTTTATTATATTTTGATCGAATTTCAAATTATATAAACACCCCCTTTATACTTTACTCACCATGTTTGTTTTATGAATGGTGTGTGTTTACTAGACTGTACAGTTCGATAGTGTCATTTTTATGGATATAGAGATCGGTAGATTATTAATTTTCTTCTTGTATTGATTGGATATAGTACTATCTATACTTATCCTCCTGATGTAGGTTAAATACCTCTAGTACCGTTACCAATTTATATTAAAGAATATATATATATATATATATATATATATATATATATATTTTCTTTCTCTCTTATCTACGTTTCTTTTTATGTTTCTTAAATATAAAAAGGAAATACATCCTTATTTAAAAAATTATATTTTTTTATTTATTTTGAATACAAAATTTATTTCTTCCTTCTATGTACTTCTTATAAATATTTCACTTAGAATAAATTTTAAATAATATTTTATTTTTAGAAATATTTATCAAAGTCAACCAATTATTTTGAAAATATTTTTGCTATATTTGTTTATTTAACTAGCCGAAGCATTTTTTTAATGACAAATTATTAGTTGTTAATATATTACATTATATGTTAGTTTTTATTTTTGTCAGGACTTGAACTCTGGACCTCCAACTCTTAGCTCAACTAGTTCAACCAAGACTATATTTTTGCCATTATCGAAATAATGGGATCTCTTCTATCTCAATTATCTCTCTTTGTTACTATAGTATTGAATATAGTTGAAACCACCAAACGTTACATTATTACATTTATATTTTTTTTTTACCATCAGTATTTGCCTAATCTAATTTAGGGGTCAATTATAGCATCAAATGGTATCAATCTTTTCTCGATCGTAATTGCAGAGGATTGAACCATAGGATAATATTAATATTAAAAATAGAAATGATAAAAAATACTAGAAAGTATCTTCACTCTTAAAACAACCTAACACATTGTTTGGTTCCATGGAAAGTGAAAGGATGGAAAGGTGGAAGGATGGAAAGTTTATTGAAATTTGTGATTCCATCGTTTGGTTGCAATGTCAGGAAGGAAAGAAAGTGGTATCTTGGGTGGGTCCCATGTTCAAAACCCATCCCCCCATATGTGCGCGGAAAGCATGAAATGCACTTCAACTCTGGAAATTTCCAAAAATGTCCTCACTATTGAAGAGTTTTTTTTATTTGCTTTTCACGTCAAAAAGCTTCTAGGATCTGCCATAATATATATTCAGCTAGTGTGATGGTTATTTTTTAATAATATATATTCAGCCACTTTTTGTATGTATATAATTTTTTATATTACCAGATGATAAATATGATAAATAACTGTGCTATCCTTATATATACCATTCATTTTAATATTTTAACAATATAAGGGCTTTTATGTCTTTTAATAAATTCATTACTTTCTTTCCTTTCACTTTCTTCTCACTTTCACTCATACCAAACAACTAAAAAATCATCTCACTTTCCATTCACTTTACACTCACTTTCTTTCCTTTAACATTCTTTCCTTTAACTTTCTTTCCTCTTACTTTCTTTTGTCATCCAAACAAAGCATAAGGGTAATAAATGTCATTCATTCCTCCCATTAATCATGAATTAATGCACTCAAAGCCTGATTTGTAGGAGTCAGACGTACTATGTATACATAGCTGAGTGTGAGTGGAGTGAGAACATAATCTGGTTATTGCATTGTTTTTTGGAGCAACCTTGGTCAATTTTGTCTACTTGTTGAATTTGATGGTGTTACTTTCAACGATAAACAAGGCTTTCTTTCTCTAGCAAATTTCGGCGTCGACAAAAAACATAACATTAAATGAAAAGATAATTAATTACTCCTAGTTTGATTTTAAGATCGAGTGAGACAACACAATGGCATAAAACTCATGCATTCTTCTAGTGTTTCTTCACGTAAATGCGGTAGTAGAAAAGCTAGTATGAGTCATGATCAAAAAGCAATTATTTGACTATAACTTTTATCCTAGTTCTATGTGGACCACTAGTCCACCAACATAGTTGTAGATCAATATTCTCTCTACCTTGCAAGTGTGAATGAATTAAGTTCCATATTGTTTAGAAAAACGAGAATTGAACACTTTATAAGTGAGATGAATATTTCTCTCAATGTGTTCTGAACTCAATGTAGATGATTCTTCGACTGCTCCCTTGTGACCCAATACTCTCCGATCTTATTTGAGTGCAAATTTTCTTTTTTTAGATTCATTTAATTATTAATGGGTGTAGTTTTTTTAACGGCAAATATTATTTATTATTAATAATAATCGGTCTCTGCACAAAACAAATAGAGACCGAGAAAAACGGAACTATAAAAATAAATGTGTCGTATTAATGGATGTAGTCTATATTATATTATAGATTAGATAATACATCTAAAAAATGAAAACTTATTATGTATGAGACTAGTGAATTATTTAAAACAAATTTAAAATAGCAATAACGAATGACACCATCTCCTTAAAATAGTAGGTTATAAGTTCTATTCATTTTTATCAATTATCAATGGAATAATGATCTAATTGGTGTCGTTTGTTTATTAAAAACAAGGAAATGAGAAAAGTTAGCTGAGTTTAAATAAGTTTTTGGGCATTTTTGTTTGAAATTAAAGTGTGCAAAATAGGCCAAGAACATAAAATAATGTTTAAGTATCGGAAAAAAAAAATACCACCATAAAATTTGCCTTGTTTTGCACACTTTGATTTCAAACAAAGGATACTCAAAAAACTTCTTTAAGTTGCAAAAAGTTTTGGAGTAGAGAATGCTTTTCTATTCCGATTGAATCAACAACTTTTTAAAAGAAACATTCAAAATGGATAGAAGTTTATTTTATTATTTTTTTCTTCCATTTTCTTTTCATTATAATGAATTCTCAAGATCCGAACATAATTTTGAAATGGTCGGTTTCTAGTCAAAGAAAGTACTCCAAAGCAAGGAACAAATTAAATGATTTGCAATCAATTACGTTGCATGTGCTTTATTGCTTTCTAAAGAACATTTGAAAATTGTAACGTGATTGCATTGCTTGTGTATAGTATTACCCACATTTTTGGATCAATCTCCAAACATTAAATAGTGACCCATCACACTCAAATTCAAGAACATATCATTTATTGTTTTTTTGATCGGTAAATAGTATATTTTTTTTGTCAAGTAGTCTAATAGTTAGAAAATTCACCTTAAAGATTTTCACATGAATTAAAGACTTCTTTATAAAACTATATATCACTGTGAAATTTACAATTGGGAAACAAAATTTTATTTTTCTCTCTGCCATTATATCATTAGTGGTAACTGGTAAAGGTAATTTTGTAAAAGATTATACACATTTTAAACAAATTTATTATTACAATAATTTATTTATTTTTACAGAATACAATAATTTTTTTAATAACGATAAAATTTATATAGGGTCTTATAATAAGAGTTTTAAAAAAAATATCAAGAAAAAGAAAATCATTTTCTTTTTTATTTTTATTTTTATTTTTTTGACAAAAAAATAAATCATTCTCTTTTTTAATTTTTTTTATCAAATAGCTTAATAACAACAACTACCACCTAATTCATTTTAACGACGAATGTTTAAAAGCATGAGAACAAAATAATTGTACTACATCAAAATCAAATACTCACAAAATGTGACAAAAATATAAAACCATAAAAAATATAACAGTGGTGCATCGAATGTGTCATATACGTACACCTTTTGATCAGGGGTCTTAATGAATCTGCCATATAGTAGCACAAAAGATTGTCAAGGGTATATATTATTCAAAAGAAGAAAAGAAAAGAAAAAAAGGTTAGGAAATGATATGAATCACTTAATTATACTAGGAGAAAAGACAAAAGCATAGGGTGCATTTGAACATGGCTAATGCAATCGATATGGCTTCATTAAAGACTATTTGTCACCAATTTTTCAGACAATGTAGTAGTCGTCCTTAAACTTTCTTCCTCACCACCACTCCTAACCAAATCTGCTTTTATAGCTACTTAATTACGTATATTTTTGGACAGATAAGTATTTTGTGGTCACTAAAAAATCATAGATTTAAAGTGAATGAGATTAGAGTTTGAATTTCAATTATGACATTTAATTTATCGATTTTGATATTTTTGTCAATTGAGATAGAAATAACTTGTGGCTTATTATTCATAAAAATATCATATGTAATATATAAAAACAGGAATTTAAACTCTGATATATTTATTTATTCACTTTAAAAACATAAAATTCTCACAATTGATCTACTTAACAAAAAATATTATCATCGGGGAGAAAGAAGTAGTCACCGTGAATTTAACTTATTTGACAGTGACATCCTATTATAATATGTAGCGGTTGAGTTTGACTCCAAACACCTCACTTATTCACTTCAAGTGTAAAATTTTTAGTCATTACCAGGCTACTTAATAAAAATATTATTTTATTAGATTTGGAGTGAATTAACGATATCACAGAGAAAATATAGATCGTATTAATCCCTGAGTGTAATGTAATGTCCATGTAACAATATGTTGAACATGTATTAAGATTGGTGTAGGCAAGCATGCAAAAACTATATGATATCAAAGCAATAGTCCATCATGGTTAATGAATAAGTTTTATGTATCGATTAGCGGAATGAAAGCTTGTTTAATTTCATTTAGTTTTTTGTTTGACTTAGCTTGCAAGACAGATTTAGGGGTATATCATGTTACAGTATATAGGAAGTCTAGTATATAAAAGTGTATTTATCTCTTACATGCATGCACTCTACTATCATTACATAATCTACAATTAATCTCTTTATTCAAAAACTATATTGATTGTGAAAATTTGAACAAATTTGCATGACACATATTGTTTTTAACTAATAGAAAGTAACAATTGATGATTATTTTGCAATAACTATTTTTAGAGTGTTTGTAAATATTAAGTAATTAAACTCAATAAAAACTTCGATTTAAATTTAAAAAATTATTCATTTTTTAAAATTCAATTTAGTGAGTGAGTTAAAATGGTCAAAACTCAAAACTATAATTAAGCTTTTATTATTAATTAAGTCAATGAGGTAAAAATGTATTATCATTGAAAAAATGCAAGTGCAGTGGATACATTTGCTTGTATTATCATTATGCATCTAGAATTCTTCTGATTAAACTTATATTATGACCCCTTAGTTGTAAATTCTAACCTCCTTGCTCAGTTTGCACTTGAACTAACGAATCTTATAAAAATATTTTTATAGCAGGTGAAAAACGAGTGGAGGGGACAAAAATATTATATTTTATAAGGTTCACTACTTAAGTAGCAAACTGCATTTATCCAGATTTTATGCCCCTTGAGTTCGCTACTTAAGTAGCGAATCATGTTTTTTTGAATTTTTGCCCCTATAGCAATTGCTACTTAAGTAGCAAGGGGGTATTTTTAGATTTTTTGGGGGCACGTGAGAAAATCTAACGGGAGCCAAAAGAGGTGCGAAAAGAAGTTCTCCCGGAGGTATAACCCATTTGAGTCTAATCTTTGAAAATTGTTTTTTAGGCCCCCTATAATACTCCTAGGCCCCCCGTCTTGACCAGTTTGCCCTTAAAACTATTTGGGTACATAACTACCAAAATACGCTTATTTTGGTACGTAGCTACCAAAATGGCAAAATAACGTTAATTTGATTACTTTGGTATGTAATTACCAAAATATGCTTCGATTGAGTTTCTATCTTCCGAAAACGCTTAGGTTCGGTTTCTATCTACCAAAATGGCGAAAATATGGCAAAATAACATTAATTTGGTTACTTTTGGTACGTAACTACCAAAATACGTTTATTTTGGTATGTAGCTACCAAAATGGCAAAATAACGTTAATTTGATTATTTTGGTATGTAATTACCAAAATATGCTTCGATTGAGTTTTTATCTTCCGAAAACGCTTAGGTTCGATTTTTATCTACCAAAATGGTGAAAATCTGGTGAAATAACATTAATTTGGTTACTTTGTCACGTAACTACCAAAATGGTGAAAATTTAGCGACTTTTAACACAAAGAGCTTGACACTTATTGCATTAGTACCGAACACCTAAAAATCAAAGTTTACTCTTAATGTGTATGAGTAAACTTTGATTTCTAGGTGTTCAGTACTAATGTTATAAGTATATAGTTGTTTGTGTTAAGGTGGAGTATTTTTCTACTGGAAACATTTGAATACTAGAATTATTTGTATTCTATGAGCAAATTTATAACAGTCGCGAGATTTTCATCATTTTGGTAGTTACGTACCAAAATAACCAAATTAATGTTATTTCTCCAAATTTTCACCATTTTGGTGGATAGAAACCGAATCTAAGCATTTTCGGAAGATAGAAACTCAATCGAAGCGTATTCTGGTAGTTACGTACCAAAATAACCAAATTAATATTATTTTGTCATTTTGGTAGTTACGTACCAAAATAAGCGTATTTTGGTAGTTACGTACCAAAATGGTTTTAAGGCAAACTGGACAAGACGGGGGGCCTAAAAAGCAATTTTCCTAATCTTTTTGAATTCCATAAACAGGCCCTTTTCAACATGTTATCTTGTACGGCCCTTTTCATTGTTGGGCCGAGTAATGGACTGCACGCTTCTGTCTGTGGAAATTGCTCTTCAACACACCTATTATGAGTGAGAATAATTTGGTCCTAAAAATTACTAAAAGTGCTGTAAAACTAAATCAAAACACCTAATTAACAAATTACACTAATTAAAGGATAATAAAACATTGCATTCACTTAATAATTAAATAATTTGTGGTATGTCAGAGGTAATAATCAACATTTCTGTAAGCTATCACCTAACCATTCATACACTCATCCTAAATTCTAATTCAACTTAAACCTCTATGAATTTATATTTATGCACTCTTCAATAATAATAAATTTTAATCTAAATTAACAGCATCTCCAATAAGAATATCAAAGAGAGTTTCATAGGCTAATGATCTCTACTTTTTTTTTTATTATTCAAGTTCCATAACGTGGTATAGAGGTACTAAAATTGATGATATTGTCCCTTATTTAAGGTACGTATCATCAATTTAATATCAATAATTTTTAAGTTAAAAAAATTAATATAAAAGAGATTACTTGTAAATAATGTATAATATTCAAAGTGGTATCACCATTGAAGCAAAATATGTATGAGTTGCTTAAATAATACATGACATTGAGGGACCACTTGTTAGTATTGTATGATACTTAAAGTAGTATCACCATTGGAGGTGTTCTAATTATAAAGAGAAAAATGTGTGATGTTATATGGACCGGTCTAAGGGTTAAGTAACCCAAACAAGAGCTTTAGGTCTTTTTTGGCTAAAAAAATGTCTAAAAAAATTCATTTAATTATAAATATAAAATATGACATTTAAATTTGAGTTTAATTGTTGTGCACATATATAAATGTGACACATCATGTATTTTTAATTACCATACATGATGCGTCGATATATTATTGAATGTATACGTAAAATAACTTTACACTGACGATACATATATATAAATTAAATTCTTTAAATTTTAAGTATTTTTTTAGTCCCAAACTAACATAATAAAAAAGAATATCAACAATGAAAAGGGCCGTACAGGAGAACATGTTGTGTGTGCAAAAAAAAATTAGAAATAATTTTAGAAAAAAATTGTTTGCTAATTAATCTTTTGACTAATAATAGTAGTCATGGGTGGAGCCAAGGAATTTAGGAGATACTCCCTCCGTTTCATATTATAAGCAAAAAAAATTATTTTTTTTGTCCCAAATTATAAGCAAAAAAAACTACTCCCTCCGTAACGGTATATAAGCAAAAACCGTCAATTCACACAGTTTAAGAAATGTGGTCAGCTTTATTTATTCTCAACTGTAGTATCCAATTTACCTCATTATATTAGTAATTAGTCAATTTTACCCTTATGAAAATTGTTTAGTTACAATAGTTAATATTTCTTGTTTACTGTAAAAGCAAACACCTTCATTAAGGTAAGCCGACAAAATCAGTTTGCCATTAATAACTAGTCCTACTTCCTTTAGTTTTTTATAATATTTCTATGCAAACTCTTCGGTTTCTTTTCATTCTAGAGTACAAAAGCCAAAAATACTGAATTTATAATAATACTCCAATCACTATAGTAGTTGAAGAATCAGAAAAAATAAAAAAGAAGGCAGGAGTACTACCATTACCATTGATTAATGTACGCATGCTACTACTTGGAAAGTTTGAGTACTATTTTTTCAAGGCACCATTCATTAATTGAGTTTGGAGTAATGTGAAAAATTGTATCACATTTAATTAAGGGTACTTTTGGCATTCTATACTTTTATATGATGAGAAAAGCCAAATTTGCTTATATTTTGTAACAATTTAGTTTGAATTTTTTTGCTTATATACCGTTACGGAGTGAGTACTAACTTTTATCATTTCCAATGTTTACTTTTATTTATTCTCATAAAATTTACTTTTTTCTTTTCCCCATAATCAATAACCAATCAAAATTATTTTTACATCTTTCAATGAAACTTATTTCAAGAAAAATACAAAAAATCATACTTTAAACTATTACAGTACATTTTACTTTTCTTAATAAACGTGAAATATATTTTTCTTATATTATGGGGCGGAGGGAGTACCAAACTTGGAAAACCATCGGCCAATGAAAATAATCTAATTTGAACGTGAATAATATAAATAGAAAATTTGGTTAAAAAAATATAAATAGGAAACGTCACTCTGAACTTAACTTGGTTTAATATAAGATATTGTCAATAACTAATTAGGGGTGATTTATATTTCTATTTAATCTTCCACTTTAATATGAATAATTTCTTTGGTAGTACATTTTATGAATTGTTTAGAATAGGTTTTTTTTTTCAAAAAAAAAAAAAAAGGTTTTTTTTTTGTAATTGAATAGTTTTTTTTTTTCACTGAGTCTTCAATAAATTAAAGTAAATAATTTTTTCTAAGTGAATTTATAACAATGTAATTGGTATTTTTTGCACTTAACTTTTTCTCACCACATGAACATATTTTTTCTCACATGTCCCTCAATAACAGTAATCATGTTCAAGACATAACAAATACTCCCTCCTGTCACATATATAAGCAAAAATAACTATATGCGCGATGTTTAAGGAATTTTGTCAAGTGCAATTAATTTTTTTGATTGAATTTAAACATGAATAATTTTACTATATTGCCTTTTAGAAGTAAGAATTTTTCCTTGGAAATCACATACACCTTTTAAAAAGTAAGGGTATATTAGGAATAACAGTATTAATTAGTTTAAAAGTAGTTAACTTTTGCTTATAATAGTGACCAAAATTTGAAGTATTTTTTTGCTTATAAATGTGACCGATGAAAATACTAAATATATACATATCTCCCAACCACTTGACATGAGTAATTGCATATAATCTAGAGACAACCTTTGTTTTTTTGGGTTAATTCTTTGGTTTTCAAGGAAAACGAATTTTGAATAATTCAGATTTCGATTGCGAGGTAAATAAAGTCCGATTAAAAAAATTGTTTTTGTCAATAATCAAACTCAGATTTTTTGTGTGTGCATTCTTATATTTTGTTCAACATATTATCGTACTTATATATTTGTACCACAATGACACCTGTTTGAATTCAATCCTAATTTGCAATTATTATGGTGGGGAAACCGATTACATTTGATTGTATCTTGATACTGAGATAAAACAAAAATTGTAGTGAAATGTATTATCAATGAGAAGTATATGAAAATATGTTATATCCATCTCTACTTTGGGGATGCTCGCGGTTCGGTTTGGATCGGTTTTGAGGTAAAAATTCATCCGATCCAAAATTAATTTTATTTGCGGTTTGGTTCGACTTTGAATGATAAATAAAAAAAATCCGATCCGATCCAATTCAATTTTACGCGGTTAATTTGGATCGGTTTTTGGATATCCAAATTATAAATTGTAATTTTTTTAAAAAATATTAATATTATAAAAAAAACACCATAAAGTAATATTTTGAATATTTTTGAAGAAATAAATATTAAGTTTGATGTAAAATATAACATATAATACATTAAAAATTAATATTTTTGAATGACAATTATAAATTATATTTAAAACACATCAAAAAGTAAGAAATAGATTAATTAAACTAACAAATATCATTATCAAAATTTAAAATGAACAAAAAAATAGTTTAATGCAACATATATTCATATTAATAAAAATATAAATAAGTATTAAAATATATGTATTCGGTTTTAGATCGGTTTTGAGAAACCAATCTAAAATTCGATCCGATCCAGCGGTTTTCTTAAAAGAAAATCCAAACACATAAGAAAATATTCGGCTTTTTGCGATTTTCAATATTTTTGAATCGGTTTGCGGTTTTTATTTGGATTGTTTGAATTTGAGCACCCCTACTCTACTTATCACCACATAATTTAAAAATATTTGTATAAAAATATATCAATAAATATATAAATAATCTCAAGCCTCAATTGCATGATCATTGTGAATACTGGAATAGAGCCTTTCAAAAGAATAACTTAAATTCCACATGCAACTTTTTACATATGCATTCAATATTAATTGGATGAGATTTTCCAGAACTGAATAAGAACTCAGTTGGAAATCATATGAAGGCTCTCAATTACTTTGCATCCTTGGCTTCTTGGAGTAGTCAAACGGATCAACTTTGATTAAACTGTCACAAACTTTACCACCCATTGAAACTAAGTATTCAGAAGAGTCTTCCACGTGCATCCATTTTCTGCAAGGATACGGTGGGTCTTGAATCAACTCCTAGCCCCAACAAAACATTATTTATATTGGCTTTTGTTGCCTGGGTTGCTATCCCATGATAATTATCAAGTTTACCCCAAAATTTATCAAGAATAACAGCTAGTTGAAGTCTTGTAGATGGGCATTTGCCAAGATTGCTCTAGATGATTCTTCAGTTTCCCATGAGTCTCAATCTTCATCATTCCTTTCATTGCTTTAATTTTCACAATCTTCTCAAACAGAGCATTTGTTTCAATTATAGTTTTTGTGTCTTCAAATCTTGTATCAAAACGATAATTACTTACAGTTGATATAGTCCCTGACGTTGAAGCGGAAACTGAATATAATTAAATGATTCTTCCTTAAAGAATTTATCTAAGGATCGGGCTCCATTATAGTTTTAGGTAGATTAGGATCAAAGTGATACTTTTGAGCACTTTTATGTTTTTGTACACATTATATTTCTTGCAAATCAAACCACTGCATTGACTTGGAGTTTAGGCGGAGAAGTGGTAGTTAATGGGTTCTTAAAGTTAGACATTCCAGGTTGGCTTCACTATTCGACGATTAGAGTGATTGATGTGCTACCCGCCCTTTATTGTGTATGGAGTTCAGGAGCTGAAGGGATGTATCAGCTACTTATATTCACTCAGGTTTTAGTAGCTCTGCAACTTCCATCCTCCGTGATTCCCCTTTTTCGAGTTGCTATGTCTAGATCGATAATGGGCGCACACAAGATCTCCCAGCCGGTGGAACTTTTGGCATTGGTCATATTCATCGGGATGCTAGGCATAAATATCATCTTTTTGGTAGACATGATATTTGGGAATAGTGATTAGGCAGCGGATTTGAGATGGAATGTGGGGAATGACGTGTTCGTTTCGTATTCGATTATTCTCATCGCTGGGTTTACATATCACTATGTTTGATGCTCTGGTTAGCTGTCGCACCTTTAACATATGCCAACATTCAATTAAATACTCATGTGTCTTGAATTGAGATATGCCAAAAACTGTACCGAATTTGCTAGTTGTTGGTGAAAAATCAATATACAACTGGAACACTACCAATTAGAAGATTGGGTATAGTCTCTGACATATCCCTGTTCAACACTTGAGCATTTAATTGAAAATTCAAAGATTTTAGAGGTGTAGAAGCTAACCAAAACATCAAACATAATGATATAAAACCAGCAATGAGGATAATGGAATACCAGACAAAAACGTCATTCCCCACGTTCCATCTCAAATCACCCGCCCAATCACTATTGCCAAATATCATGTCTACCAAAAATATGATATTTAAGCCAAGCATCCCGATCAATATGAACAATGCCAAAAGTTCCACCGGTTGGGAGGTATTATGTGTGCTCATTATTGATCTAGACATAACAACTCGAAAAAGGGGAATCACAGAGGATAGAAGTTGCAGAGCTGCTAAAACTTGAGTGAATATGTGTAGTTGATACATCCCTTCAGCTTCTGAACTTCAGACACAATAAAGAGCGGATGACACAACAATCACTCTAATCGTCGAATAGTGAAGCCAACCTGGAATGTCTAACTTTAAGAATCCATTAACTACTACTTCTCCGCCTAAACTCCATGTCAATGCAGTAGTTTGATTGGCAAGAAACAAAACGTGTACAAGGACATTATACTACTCAAAAGTATCACTTGCAAGTTTTGGTCCTGGTCTACCTTAAACCATAATGGAACTATCCCTATTTGAATGCTTTAAAGGAGAATCATTTTGTTATGCTGTCAGTTTCCACTTCAGAGTCAGGGACTAAATCCACTATAGTTAATGATTGTTTTGACTCTAAATTTGAAGATACAAAAACTATAATCGAAACAAATGCCCCGTTTGAGAAGACTATGGAAATTAAAGATGATTGAAACACTGAAAGTGATGATGAAGATGGAGACTCATGAGAAACTGGAGAATCATCCAGAGCAGTCTTGGCAAACGCCTCATCTACAAGACTTCAATTAGATACTATTCTTGATGAATTTGGGGGATAATTTGATTATTTTTATGGGATAGCAACCTAGACAACAAAGACCAGAATAATTATTGTTTTGTTGGGACTAGGAGTAGATTAAAGACCCACCGCATCCTTGCAGAAAATGGATGCATGTGGACATGACTCTTCCGAAAGTTTCAGTAGGTGTTATAGCTTATGATAAATTAATCAATGCTATTTCATATGACTTTTTCTAGCATCCTAGGATGCAAAGTAATTCAAAGTCTTCATATGGTCTTCAAAGGAGTTCTTCCTCAGTGTTGGAAAATTCCAACATGGAATTTAATTGATTATGGTGAGAGGTTATATTCCACTGTTCGTAATCTTCATTCATTGAGGCTTTGAGATTATTTATAGCTTATTTATTGATATATTTTTATACAAATATTTGTAATATATAATTATACAAATATTCGATTAACTCACACCAATATATTTGATGTGTGTGGAGAAATTCGATTAAAGCAATCAAACAAGCAAGACTGACAATAATAATAATCAACAAAAGTAAACTGCGAAAACGTAAAGAACACGAGATATTGTTTACCCAGTTCGGTGTTAATGAACCTACTCTGGGGGGAGGACAACCCTCTCCGTTCCACTATCAATAGAATACTTGATTACAATGAAATCCCAATTGGATTACAAGAATTAGACAATTCCCTAATTCTACCCAAGTCCCGAATTTCTTCCCGTGACCAAGAAATTCAATCAATAAGTGTTCCTTAAGGCGATAGAATGTTTCTCCAACCCTAGAGTCTTCCCAAGATGTTACTCTATTAACCCTAGTCTCTTGTTGGCCTCAGAAACCCTAAAACACACCCTGTAAATATCAGAAAACACACAACCTATATATAGGCTCGCACATCTACACGCCGCACAGGAGACTGGCGCGCGACGCGCCATTGACCGAAACACCAGCAGCACACTGCACGACGCGCAGGATCAATGGCGCGACGCGCCACCACCAGAAGCAACACTTTCTCCATCGATTTAAAGGCAATTCTACAACAATCTCCACCTTGCCTTTTAATTGATCATGGTGCCAACTTCCCACCAACTGCCATGCTACTCCGCATGTTTTAACACCACACCTATTCGGCCCCCCGAGTCTACCTCTCCGTACTATCGAAAAAGCTCGCCTCCCATTGCCCTTGGATTTTTAGGACAATCCACAAGTTACACCGTACCATCTTCAGCCCCCGGAGTAGCTAAGTCCGTCCTCCTGAAGAAACGTTTGCTCCCAACTATCATCGGATTTTTAGATAGTCCAACAAGCTCCACCACCCTCTTCGAACCCCCGAATGTCTCCCGTACTCTTGAAGAATTGCTTGCCTCTCAACTTGACCTTGGAATTTTAGGTAAGTTCCACAAGCCACCCACAAGGTCTCCATAGCTATACACTTCTTTGGTCCAACAATATCACTCTCCTCCCTATCTCCTAGATAGCCAAGAGCTATTGTTGATTGTTTGTCCTCTTTTAGTCACACTAGTAACAAACTTCACCTCAAACCGAGATTCCTCCACCAAAGACTCAAACTGGTATTTCCACTATGACTCTCACCTTGTAACGCAAGACCTTTTCCACTACTTTTCAGTAGTAACCTGAGTATTATTCCACAGCCTCTCTAGGCCGAGCCTGAGTATTCTTATCACCGCCTCTCCAGGCTGATGTTGAGTATTATTTCACCGCCTCTCCAGGGCGAGCCTGAGTATTCTTATCACCGTCTCTCCAGGCTGATGTTGAGTATTATTCCACCGCCAGGCCGAGCCTGTGTATTCTTATCACCACCTCTCCAGACTGATGTTTGAGTATTATTCCACCGCCTCTCCAGGCCGAACAATCATCTATGGTTCCCAGCTTATGACTATGAGTGCTCCCGCACTCTCATAGCCTTCCTCGTAAGTTTCATCACTCACGACAATCTGAGCCGACGAATTACCACCGCCCCCTCTCCGAGGACAGTCCCTCTTGAAGTGACCGGGTTCTTGACAATAGTGACATTTGAACTTGCCACCACCCTCACCCGTTGCCCTAGACTTGGACCAATTCTTCTTCCCCTTCCATCTTCCGTCGTTCTCGCTTCCACCCCTCGCCACACTCAAACCTTCTCCACTATCATCAACTCTCAAGCCTCTCAACTTTATCAACTCCTTAGTTCTCAAAGCTGATTGAACTTCATCCAGAGTGATGGTGCCTTCCTTGCCATATAGCAATGCATCCTTAAGGTTTTCAAGGGATTTGAGTAAAGCACACAACAAATGAAAAGCTTAGTCCTCATCTTCTATCTTCATATCAATGTTTGCCAGATCATCAATAATCTTATTGAATTCCGTAAGTTGTTCCACCACATATATACTTGTTCTCAACCATACGAAAGAAGTACAGTTGTTGCTTCAATAACTGTTTATGTGTCAGGGACTTAATCATATATAACTTATCAAGTTTCACCCACATACTAGCTGCACTTTTCTCTTTGGTCACTTCCCTCAGTACCTTGTCTGCAAGACACAAGATAATGGCACTCATTGTTTTGCCATCCATCTCGGTCTTCTCCGCGTCTAAGAGATTAGCCGGCATACCCGCCACTCCTTTCAACGCCCCATCACACTTTTGTTGAGTTAGTATTGCCCTAACTTTCACCTTCCACAATCCGAAGTCGTTACTCCCGGTGAACTTCTCAATTTCCCACTTAGAACCCATGATACCTTAATCGTTTGATCCTTGCCTCACGGTGGGCGCCAATTGTTGTAAATTCGATTAACTCACACCAATACTTTTGATGTGTGTGGAGCAATTCGATTAAAGCAATCAAACAAGCATGACTGGCAATAATAATAATCAACAAAAATAAACCGCGAAAATATAAAGAACACGAGATATTGTTTACTCAGTTCAGTGTTTCTCCATCGATTTAAAGGCAATTCTCCAACAAATTTAAATATGTTGTATCCATCTTTGCTTGTCACCACATAATTTAAACTCTTAAAAGGGTTTAGCCGATGAGTGAGTTTTTGTGGGATTATTTAAAGCAATCACTCTAGTTGTCAAATAATGAAGTTAACCTGAAATATCTAGTTTTAAGAAACTACTCACTACTACTTCTCTGCCTAAACTCCAAGTTAATGCAATAGTTTGATTTGCAAGAAACAAAACGAGTATATAACCAAGTAGAGCTATTGGGATGTGCATCACATGCAATAAGAGTCACATAATTATATTTGTTTAGACTATATATGTCAGACTTGATGTGAACAATTATTTTTTTTATGTAAATCAATTATGTTAATAAAGAAAATTTGTTCTATCGGTGACAATGAATTCTGAAAAGTAAGTAAAATCTGACCTGTATTGTAGAATTCATTTTGCTGAGTGGTCATCAACATACTATTTACCAAATAAAGGTCATTGAATACACATAAGATGGTAAAAAAAATGGTTATGACACAATGCATCTCTAGAAGTGTTTTTTAGTCCCTAATGTCACTAAATGAAATTAATTAGATCAATAAAATTCAGAACTGGAACCAAATATGACACAACATAAATGGCAATCTTTCTCCTATTAGTGCATAAAAGTGAGAGAAATTATCACACCAGAGATGATATCTTATAAAAAAGAAATCCAAATTGATAATTATATTGTTGTATTTAATTATAATATTTTATAAGAAACTTATTGGGGATCTAACTATAAATCATGTATGCAAGAAAACTATCTCTTAATTCGGTGAAAAAAAATACTGTGTTTAGATCTTTATCTCCCAACCAATGAGTTTTAGCACATTATTGCCAAAACATATATCCTCTTTGACCAACAGGTGAGTGTGAGTCATACACATTCTTAGTGCATTAAAACAATTGACATACATTTGTAGTTGTAATCTGAAATCTAACCTTATTCAATTGATTGTGATATTTGACAATTATAGTTTTTCAGCTGATTTATGACAAACAAACATTCAATAATTTAATTCTTCACAAATAAAATTATTCAATAATTTTATGTAGGAACAACACTAATTACTATTTAAAATGATTCAATAATTAATGAAATTAATGATAACACAAAAAAGACAGTTGGGGCAACTACCCCAACTTTGCCTATGATGATTCCGTCACTAGCGACAAGCATCATCCAAGTCAATTTCTCACAATTGATAACGATAACGAAGTCTTTTACTTCTATAAGTGAAGGTTTTTACATCCTCTCGAAATAATTAAAAGCATCTTTGATGTGCATGACATGCAATCTTTAATAGCATGTTTGGTTTGTGTCTAATAGAAATTCTTGTGTCCCAATGTTGTGTTTGTCGCAATTTTACGAAATTTAATATTGAAGTTTCTGTTTAACTGTACTGATATGTTCAATTCACCGCTAGACCAAACACACACTAATAAAGATTTTTCCTACCTAATGGTTAGTTAAGTTAAGTAATTGTCGCTTCATTAATAGTTTGTGTTTTGGATATTAACAGTAAACTTATGAGTTTGGTCTCTACTAGCAGTACCAAACATGCCTTTCACGCCCCATATCCCAACAATAACTTGCTGTGATCCATTAGACTCTATTTTTGTTTTTTTTTAAAGTCAAAGTACTCTCTTCAAATACAGTATATCTTAATTATGAAGAGTTATAGCTAGGTAATTAACAAAATCACAAATAGATTGCTATTTATTACTTGCAGACATTGCATAGATTTGCTTGTTAGTACAACTTGGCAAATAGCAATGTTCTTATAAAATAAAAAATCTTGGTAAGGCTGGAACTGGAAACATAATATCTTTCCTTTGATCCTTTCTCTAAACTAACAATATCTTTGAATGATAATATTAATGTCTTAAAAGACAATTTGACTCAAAATAATGCCTTATAAGACAAAGAAAACCAGTATGCAAATTATAAAACTATTTTGACATTCTAAAATAAATCATACTTATTCTAAAATATAGATTTTTAAAACTATTTCATAAAATCATTTTGATATAAAAAATTTAAATTTAATTTTATACCGACAATATGGTCACTTATCATTGAATTTGTGAGACACTGTGGATTATGGATAGTGTTAAATAAGTGTATTCATATCACATCTAGAGATATCTCTTATTTTAATAATTTATAAATCAAATTGACCAATAAAAATAAAAATTTGAAGAATAAACTAACAAATTAAAGATATAATTATACTACTAATAAGTGTTCTAAAAACATTAGTTAAGAAAACAAAATAAATTTCAAATTTTCAAAAAGTTAAATAAAATTTAATGAATTCGCATTTG
Source organism: Trifolium subterraneum (assembly GCA_951799995.1). Lineage (NCBI taxonomy): Eukaryota > Viridiplantae > Streptophyta > Magnoliopsida > Fabales > Fabaceae > Trifolium > Trifolium subterraneum. Next base: position 7,068,273 of record OX637468.1, on the reverse strand, counting down.
CGTCACTAACTCACATCCCTACTACACTTTATGTCTTTATCTCTCATCCTCATCTTTTCATTTTAATTTTCAGTTTCTTTCTTCTTATTCACAAAACCGATACGCTAAAGTTTTGTTATATACCAAATAATCCAATTTCAAATTTATTTCACTCATTTTCAAGACAACATTTCTATATTTATTCCTTTAATAAGTGCTTTAACAATCTTTAAAAAATTTCTTAAAAAGATATTTTATGACTAAAATAGCCAACATAAAAACACATTTTGACACTCTACAATAAAATAGCCAACATAAAAAATGACAGTGAAAAAGTGTCAAACATTTAATAATCAAATTACCACTATTTATTCCAAGAAAAAACACACCAAATAACCTAGTTAAAAATGTAATTTTAGAAAAAGAACACAATAAAGAAGAAAAAAAACTGTCTTTTCAGAGCTTTCTAGCCTCCTTTTAACATTTTGAACACACACACTCTCTCTTCAATCTTGAAACCCCAACCCATAATTTTCATTCATATTTTAATAACTCCTTTTTCCTTCATCCTTATTTCTCTCTCTTCATAGTACACATAAAAATATATTAAACTATTTATCAATCAATTATCAATGATATAAATATAAAAAATTATCATCATCATATTTCTTTGCTCCTTTCAAGTTTATTATTCAGAGTTTATGAGATCTACTTCACAACAAATTGTACTAGAATTTACAGAACCCTAATTCTACGGTAATGAACCAACAAATTTTCAATCCTAATTCTTCTTAATTCTCTAATTCTACTTTCATAATCATAATCATAATCATAATCTTCCTTGGAATTTGTGCAAATGTTCTTCACCATCTGCATCAGATCCACGCAAATGATTTTCATGCTTAATTGTTTTTCTGTTATTACAGTACTTCAGTTTTTCTTTTCACTGTATAGGGTTAAGGGTTTTACTTCTTCTTCTTCTTCCGTTTACTTTGGATTTTCATAGCTGAATCATCTTTCGCCACTTGTCTTCTATGATTACGTGTATTTGATTTCATTTTTCATTTTTTTATTTACTGTTTAAGATTTTTTGGCTCTGATTCTCATGATTGATAAAGTCGGTTTATTAGTATAAGATTATTATTATTAAGATTTGTTGTTTACTTTTTGCTTACACTTGCTTGTGTCAAACTCAAAACTCGTGTGTGTATGAATTTTTTTTTTTTTTTTTCATTTCGTAGCATTAATTGTGATAATCTAAATTGAGATAAGGATAACTATGAATGAATTCTTAAATGCTGTAACTATTCCTCTGTTTTCTTCTGTTTTATGTTTTGAATTTTGACACTGATTTTGTTTGTTACATTGATCAATTTTGTGGATGCAGGATTTGAAAATTGATTGGTTTTTGGACTGTGGAACTGAAAAAGCTTGATATCAATTGAATTGATTTTCAGTCGTATTGAGGTGATGATTGGAATTGTTAGAAGGGTACTGTGAATTTTTTTTTTGTGAGCGGTTATAGGTTGACTTGATTGAAAATATCATATTTGTATTTGATGATCGTTGGTAGTCGTTGATTTTGATATAGGGTGGTTGGCTGCTGATATAGGGATATGCTATTTGAGAAATTGATTGCAAATTGCAAGTCGTTTTCAATTTTATAAGTTGACTTATAGTTTAAATATAGCAGCTAACTTATCAAAGATTGGCTTGTAATATATACTATATAGTCTTTTGATAGAAATACAATTGAGTTACACTTGTACAATTATCTATCGGGTCGTTGAAAGTTTTAGCTACTCCGAAGAAGTGTGTGTCTGAGTATCATATTTTTCCGGGCTATATCATAGAGGAAAATGGAAGCAGAGACATTGAGTTCTGAACAGGTGAAGAATAAAATGGAGGCGGAGAGATTGAGCACTGATCACCCTCCTGGGTTTCTTAGCCGAGCACTTCCAGCTTTTGTACCCGTGCTTTTGATTTCGATAGGATATGTTGACCCTGGAAAGTGGGTGGCAAGTGTTGAAGGTGGTGCAAGGTTTGGTTTTGATCTGGTGGCATTCACGCTTATTTGCAATTTGGCTGCTATCTTCTGCCAGTATTTATCTGCAAGGGTTGGTGTAATCACTGGAAAAGATCTTGCTCAGGTATCATGTCATCTACTTTAGGCCTTAGGGTTTATACAATTACACGATTGATGTAGTGAGATTATTATTATATTTGAAAAGCTCCTGAATTCTGAAGTCTGAACTGTTTTAACCCTACCCCCCAAATAAAAACTATGTATTTGATTTTCAAACAATTTTTTAGTTTTATATTATACTCTTTATTTAATGTAGCATCTTGCTATTCACTCCCTGTCAAATAAGTAGTTGACATTAGGAAATCGAAAGATGGAGGGCTATTGAGAAGAATAAAATTAATTGTTGTTAATTTCAATCTTCTGTTGGTTCATTTTGTTTGATTTTTATGTTGATATTTTCTTTTTCCATATCTTAAATGTGTTACGGTTGTTAAACTGGCAGAGAAAAAAACGTTGAGATGGACAATAGTTTTGTTACCCTGTTAACACTAGTCCAATTGTGGTGGTTGATAATTGTGAGCCAGATTGAATGGTCTTCTCTTCAATCTGCCTATTGAATTGGTTACTGAGTCTATAGTGTGTTTCTGTATTTCTGCCTCAAACTCATGCAGAAAATGACATTTACATGAGCAAAGCTCACTTGATTTGTATGCTTTGTTTATTTATAGACTAATTTCTCATTTTTTAACTGAAGATTTGCAGTGATGAGTATGATACATGGACATGCTTTCTCCTAGGAATTCAAATGGAACTTTCAGTGATTATGCTAGATCTTAACATGGTAATTCTCCTACTCCTACTCTTGATTAACGTTAAGCACCCAGTTAGTTTTTTTCCACATGGTCATCTGCTATTTCTCAAAATTGTTTTGACTTGACACCATGGTTTAAACTGTTTTGCAAGATCTTGGGCATGGCACAAGGATTAAATCTTATTTTTGGGTGGGACTTGTTCACCTGTGTCTTTTTAACTGCCACTGGTGCTGTTTTTCATATACTTCTTGCTGTCCTCCTTGTAAGTATTATTCTTCACTTACTCACTGTCCCCTCTTGATCAGCACCGGACTTATTATATTGCCTTTCCGTAGGACATTGAAAAGGCAAAATTCCTAGGACAGTTTGTGGCAGGCTTTGTATTAATTTCTTTTATACTTGGACTACTCATCAATCAATCAGAAATTCCACTTCCCATGAATGGAATACTAATGAAGTTGAGTGGGGAGAGTGCATTTATGCTGATGAGTCTTCTTGGAGCAACTCTTGTGCCTCACAACTTTTACCTTCATTCCTCTATTGTACAGGTATTATTTCTTCTCATTCTCAATTTTCATTTATGCAAATGTAGTGAAATGTCTGTGTCTATGGCATGCTGCCAAGAAAATATCTTTTATTTGTTTGTGGGTGTTTTTAAATCTCATGTTCTGCTTGTTTGTAAAGATGAATTGTTCGACTGTTGCTATTTTTTAGGAGTTTATTATTTTTAATGAATCTTTTAATCAAATTAACAAGGGTTTTGAGTGCTACTGCTGGTCATTAATTTCGTGTTATTGTAAAAGACTTCATTATCGTTGTCGGTTGTGAAAGATTGACTTGGGTGATGCTTGTTGCCGGTGACAGATTCACCTTAGACAAAGTTGGGGCAGTTACCCCAACTGTCTTTTTCGTGTTATAATTAATTTCATTAATTATTGAACCATTTTATCATTATTCTTGCTTAGTAAAAATTAAGTGTAGTCCCTACGAAAAATTATTGAATAATTTTATTTGTGAAGAACTAAATGTGCAATTGTTTGATAGATAAATTATTGAATGTTTGTTTATCACAAATCAGCTGAAAAACGATAATGTCAAATGTCACAACCAACTGAACAAGGTCAGATCTCAGGTTGCAACTTCGAATGTCAATTGATTTAATGTACTAAGAAAGAGTATGACTCACTTGTTGGTCAAAGACGATATGTTTTGGCGACAACGTGCTAAAACTCATTCGTTGGGAGATGGAGACCTAAACACAGTATTTTTTTCACTGAATTGAGATAGGTTTTTTACATACAGAATTTAGAATCAGTAGGTTTCTTATAAACTATAATTAAATACACCAATCTCTTGATCAATGTGGATTTTTCTTATAAGATATCATCTCTGATCTGATCATTTCTCTCATACTTCTCACTAACTATGCACTTAGAGGGGAAAGATTGCACATCATGTTCTGTCTGTCATATTTGGTTGTAGTTGAGTTTTGTAAATCTAATAAATTTCATTTTGTTTTTGCAGTGGCATAAGGGACCGAAAAACATTTCTAAAGATGCATTGTGTCATAACCATTTTTTGGCCATCTTATGTGTCTTCAGTGGCCTTTATTTGGCAAATAATATGCTGATGACTACCTCAGCAAATGAGTTCTATAGTACGGGTCCTGTTTTGCTTACTTTTCAGGATGCACTGTCACCAATGGAACAGGTTTTCTTTACGTACATAATTGATTTACATAAAAAAATTTGTTCACATCTTGTCTGTCATACACATTCTGAACAAATATGATTATGTGATTCTTATTGCAGGTGTTGCGCAGCCCTATAGCTCTGCTTGGTTTTGTACTCGTTTTGTTTCTTGCCAATCAAAGTACCGCATTAACTTGGAGTTTAGGCGGAGAAGTGGTAGTTAATGGGTTCTTGAAGTTAGACATTCCGGGTTGGCTTCACTATTCAACGATTAGAGTGATTGCTGTGCTGCCCGCCCTTTATTGTGTTTGGAGTTCAGGAGCTGAAGGGATGTATCAGCTACTAATATTCACTCAGGTTTTAGTAGCTCTGCAACTTCCATCTTCCGTGATTCCCCTTTTCCGGGTTGCTATGTCTAGACCGATAATGGGCACACACAAGATTTCCCAGCCGGTGGAACTTTTGGCATTGGTCATATTCATCGGGATGCTTGGGATAAATATCATCTTTTTGGTAGAGATGATATTTGGGAATAGTGATTGGGCAGCGGATTTGAGATGGAATGTGGGGAATGGCGTGTCCGTTTCGTATTCTATTCTTCTCATCACTGGTTTAATGTCATTGGGTTTGATGCTCTGGTTAGCTGCCACTCCTTTAAGGTCTGCCAATATTCAAGTGTTGAACTGGGATATGCCAGAGACTGTACCAAATCCAATGGTTGATGGTGAAGAATCATATATAACTGAAACAGTATGTCATGAAGATGCATCTATTGAAGCCGATGAACCAAAACCAGCTCTGGCAAGGACATTAGAGTACTCAGAACTCGCAAGTTGTCGTCCTGATTTACCTGAAACCATATTGAAACCTGATCTCCAGGTGAATGCTTTAATGGAGAATCATTCCGTTACACCATCAGTTTCGACTTCAGAGTCAGGGGCAGTATCAACTGTGGTTAATGATAATTCCGAGTCTAGATCTGAAGACCCAAAACCTATAATGGAAACGAATGCCCCAGTTGAGAAGAATGTGGAAATTGAAGATTATTCAAACGCTGAAAGGGATGATGACGATGGAGACTCTTGGGAAACCGAAGAATCATCCAGAGTAGTCTTGGCAAATCCCCCATCGTCAACATCAGAAGGCCCTCCATCATTCAGGAGTATTAGTGGGAAAAGTGATGATGGTGGGGGTAGCTTTGGAAGCCTATCGAGAATAGAAGGATTAGGACGTGCTGCAAGACGTCAGCTAGCTGCCATTCTTGATGAATTCTGGGGACAGCTTTATGATTTCCATGGGCAAGCAACCCAGGAAGCCAAGGTTAAGAAAATTGATGTTTTACTGGGGCAGGGAGTAGATTCAAAACCCACCGCATCCTTGCAGAAAGTAGATGCATGTGGACAGGACTATTCTGAATACTTGGTATCTGAAGGTGGTAGAGCTTCCGACACTTCAATCAATGCCGGTCCATATGACTATTCCAAGCAGTCTTCATATGGTCTTCAAAGGAGTTCTTCCTCCGTGCGGGCAAATCCCATGCATTTATTGGATGCATATGTACAAAATTCCAGCCGGAATTTCATTGATTCTGGTGAGAGGCGCTATTCTAGTGTTCGCAGTCTTCATTCATCCGAGGCTTGGGATTATCAGCCAGCTACAATACATGGTTACCAGACTGCATCCTATCTTAGCCGGGGATTGAAAGATAGAAGTTCTGAAAACATAAATGGTTCAATGCCATTGCCATCGCTGAAGTCCCCTTCCACAGGTAATCCAAACTACAGGGATTCCCTTGCATTTGCTTTGGGGAAAAAGTTGCATAATGGCTCAGGTGTAGGCCATCCCCCTGGGTTTGAAAATGTAGCTGTCTCTCGAAATCGCCAACTACAATCTGAGAGGTCCAATTATGATTCTATCTCCTCTGGAGCTTCTGCTAATACAGTCAATTCAGTGAACACTAAGAAGTACCACAGCTTGCCAGATATTTCAGGATACTCCATCCCCCACAGAGCTGGCTATGTGTCTGATAAAAATGCGCCATGGGATGGTTCTGTTGGATATGGTTCTTTTGCTGGTAGGACGGGTTATGAACCATCTTTATATCCAAATTCTGGATCAAGAACAGGAGCTCATTTGGCCTTTGATGAAGTCTCTCCATCTAAAGTGTACAGAGAGGCACTCTCTTCACAGTTGAGTTCTGGTTTTGACACTGGATCCCTCTGGTCTAGACAGCCTTTTGAGCAGTTTGGTGTTGCTGATAAAATCCATAATGCTGGAATGGAAGGTGCAGGAAGCAGGCCTAATGCAATTGTTCAAGAAACTTCATTTGATGTTGTAGAGGGGAAACTTCTTCAGTCTGTTAGACTTTGCATTATGAAGCTCTTAAAACTGGAGGGATCTGATTGGTTGTTTAAACAGAATGATGGAATTGATGAGGATCTGATTGATCGTGTAGCAGCAAGGGAAAAGTTTGTTTATGAAATTGAAGCTAGGGAGACAATTCATATGGGTGATACTCGCTATTTTCCTTCTGATAGGAAACCTGTTTCTTCGATGAAAAACAACGAGGCAAATGCCTCAAGTCTTTCGGTTTCCTCAGTTCCTAACTGTGGAGAGGGATGTGTGTGGAGAACAGATTTAATAATAAGCTTTGGGGTCTGGTGTATCCACCGTATTCTTGACCTCTCAGTTTTGGAAAGCCGACCAGAGCTTTGGGGGAAATACACCTATGTCCTCAACCGCCTCCAGGTAAACTATCTGAAGAATTTGCTATCAGAATGTAATTATTTTTGCTGTTCTTAAAGTGGTAATCTATTGTTCAAATCCTAAAAAATGGGTACACTTGGAGAAATTGGTCAAACATGTCATATATTCATTACTCTTATCATTTCTGGCACGTTCTTTCAAACAATGCCACCATGTCTTTTCTGTGTGTTTTATTTATTTTTGTATATTTCTGTAATGTGTTATATTTTATATTGCTTTAATGTGCAGGGCATCATCGAACCGGCTTTTTCAAAGCCCCGTACTCCATCGTCCCCATGTTTTTGCCTTCAAGTTCCCATGACACACCAGCAAAAGTCAAGCCCTCCTCTTTCTAACGGGATGCTACCCCCAACTGTGAAAGCAGGCCGGGGCAAATGCACTACTGCATTAACATTGCTTGAGCTGATTAAAGATGTGGAGATCGCCATCTCTAGCAGAAAAGGACGTACAGGTACTGCAGCCGGTGATGTGGCTTTTCCAAAGGGGAAAGAAAATTTGGCGTCTGTTCTCAAACGGTACAAGCGAAGGTTATCATCCAACAAGCTCGTTGGCAATCAGGAAGGGACTGGTTCTCGCAAGGTCGCCTCATCAGGATCATACAACCAATAACATTTTGCATTAACAAAATCAGGTTTCTTTGGGGATGTTTTTATAATTTATACTGTGCAGCAGCTCATACCTAGTTCAAGGAGTGCTCTGCCTCCATGTATCAAATTCCTTGCAGAAGATTTTATCTTTGTATGTTACATACATATAAGGAAAGAATTATATGCAATTGTGGCAAAATGAAAGATAAAAAATGGATAGATGGAAAATAGCTCCAATTTGTTTTTGTTTTGTTTGGATTTCGTTGCTTATCTAGCTAGTGGATAGAAGGCAAGGAGACAATTAAGTTTTGACCCGATTGTTTCCTTGATTAACTTTTGTATAAACACTCAAATTTTGTTGTTTGAAAGTTTTCGCAATGAAGTCTGAAAAAAAATGTTACACAAGTTCAAAATGATTGGTTGGTTGCATGACATGTATTTCATGATGTATATTCAAATTGGACAGTGCACTCTGTTCTCCTAGGATCCAAGATGGATAGGATGCCTTTGGGCTAATCCTATCCGTTTGATCAATCAAGGGAACAAAATCATGCCATCTGTCCTGTTTAAGAAAAAAAAAATGAGCAGGAACTGTTCATCTTCCTTGATATCCAAAATAAATGTTCTTCTCTAAAACTTTTCTCCATCAAGCTTTTGCTGTCCACCATAGCTGGTTGCCCGCTGTCAAACCTCCACCTGCAGTTGACCTGTGACAGAGCAGTTGTTGACGGAGGGTCTGCGTCTTTGGTTGAGTTGTTTATCAGCTCTGATGAAGCAGATGTCAGCATCAGTGGGAAATCGGAGGAAAGACCAACATAGAGGCCGTGAACATCACCGGTGCGGCGGCAGCGGCAGATCTGTTATACCTTTTCTTTATTTTTCTTTATTTTTTTTGTTCAGAATTGTGTTAACTAAGTTTTAAAAAAATGTGTCAAAAAGAAGTTTTAAAAAAATAAAAACAGAGCAGGACACGTGGCATATTTTGGTCCATGCGATTGATCATACGGGCAAAATTAACTTAAGGCACATGACTTTTCCAGTTCAAAGTCATCTAAGCCTGATCCAGATTCACACGGTAGAATAATCACACAGTTTCACACTGTATTTAATTCAGCCGTTGATTTAAAATTGAACAGTACAAATTTAATTTTTAGTTTTACACCGTAAAATTATCTCAACCGTCAATTGAAAGTTGGATGGTCTAGATTTGCTACAACGTCATGTTGTATCTGTGGGAAATCTGATTGCTCTCCTATTAATGTTAGGTTTGAGCATGTAGATGAAACAAAGTGGTTGGAAGACAAATTTATTAAAGGTGCATAGCTAAATTCTTTGGTGGATTTTAATCATCTACAAATGCGGTAAATATTTCACACATATTATATTGTAATTAAAATTATATATTGTAAGTAAAAGAAGAAATTAACATGGAATTACCTTGTAAATATGGGCCACATTTTCTCGCTTAACTCGGATCTTGTTTCAGCTCATCCTTGATCTTTGCTAGCTCCGATCTAAGTTGTCTTGGTTCCTAAACACCATGTTTAAGCCTTTCTCTAGCTCCATTTCCACCCTCGACCATTGTGTCAAAGTTTTAGATCTGAACCCTAAACTCCGCCGAGGCAAGCCACCACCCACATCTACAGAAAAATCAAGGCCTTCGCTCTAGGGTTGCCGCAATCTCGATATCGTCATTGGTTTTCAATCGTTCTTTGACCAACTAGTTAATTTGGACAAACTCGAGACCGTATACAATCGATTTATGTATCTAGCTATCGAAGATATGATTTGTAACTAGATATGGCTAGAGATCGTGGTTGTCATTTCTCTTTCGCATTGAACACGTGCTGAAGAAACTGATAGGTTGGAAGCTACGATATTGATTTTGACTTAAAATTGTTTCGATTATTGAACATTCTATTGTTCCTATGTGTTTTGACATACAAAGCTATCAGTGGCGGCTCGTAATGCCCAAACACGTTTATAATTTTAGGGTTCATCTCCTATGGCCGATTGGTTATTTTATAATGATGTAATTGTGAAAAGCGAATATATTATATTTTATAAAGTGAATACAAATCTTTGACTAAATTTTTTTTTTCCTTTTAAATTTGTCCTACATTAACGTCATTACGCACGTGCGCACACACAATATTGAAACTTTTTTTCTTCTTTCAGTCAATTAATTTTTTAGATCGAGTTGCTAGTGTACAAATTCAGTGGATATATTGGTTTCTATAAAAAAAATTAATCGTATATTTCGTCCTTTACATTTTTATTTTTGGTTTTAAGTTGATTCTCTATGTTTAAAAAATTATAAGTTGGTCCCTTATGTCAACATAAATTCGTTCTTTCCGTCTAATTATGAGTTAATTTCATTTAAAAGTTTCACGTTGCACCTTACTATGTATGCAAGTATGTTAGCCACATAGACAATAGCTTAGTAACATAATAGACTAACTTACTTTTTAAACGTAAGAGACTAAATTGAAACTTAAAAGATCAAACATGCAATTATGCCATAATTTTTTTTTATCATTTTAAAATTTTCTAACTTATATTAAAATATGGGTCTTGCTATGGCACATGTTAAGGAACTCGGAAATGGAAAATTTATTTTGAAAAAAGTAATATTTTGATTTTTACAAAATTGAATGCACAAATTTTTAGGTGAATATTTCTATATTGGGTTTGTTAACATGTGCCTTTAGCTTTCTATATTTTTGACAATGTTTACCAATTGAAACTTTAAAGAGAACATATATCGGGTAGTTTATCATAGTTATACATTTTCAAGAGAGAAAAGTCGGAAGGAAATGTTAATGAGAAAAAGGAAAAAGAAAAATTTAAAAGTAGGAAGATGAGATCGATACCAATGAAAAAAGAGCATATAGTAATGCGTTAGGGTCAGGGATGAATCCATAAACTTATCGTATCAGAGACCGAAAAAAGTAAATAATAAAATGAATGTATTTATTTATAGAGATTATTTTTATTTGCTTTGTCCATATAATTTTATGTTTTTCTCATCATGTTATAGGTACGAAATTCTCATCACCATTTGACGGTGATTGACTAATTAATCACCTTCGGAGAACATGTGAGGCACAAAAAATGAGTTCTTCCCTCTCAATTGAATTTTTCCATACGTAGTAGTAGTCAGATATCGAACTTCTGACTACCTGTTTAATTTAAGCAAACAAACACCGTACTAAGACAGAAAGTCAAAACAAACACCATACCAAAATAGAAAATCAAAACAAACACCATACCAAAATAGAAAATCAAAACAAACAACTATGCGCTAAAGCGAGAGTAAAACCACTCCTGATGAAGAAATCACAAAAAAGAAAATTCAAACGGAACCTAAAAATATGTTGAAATCACTTATTTAAATATAAAAGAAATAAAAATAATCAAGAGGATTGATTTCGAATTCAAATTTGACCCTAAATCACTAAAGGGATCAAGTATTGTTTTTTTCTCCTTTTATCTAGCTTTTAGGTTAGATTCACACACACTAAGGACGAACCTCGACCTCTTCAATAATATATCTAATAGTTATCAATTGAGCTACAAGCTTAAATAAGTGGAGCGTTGATAGTTCGAACGCCAACTCTTACATATAAAATATGACGCGCCTACCAATCGAGCTAAATTGACTAACAATTTTTTTTTCTTTCCTATTATAAATAGTTTATTATATTTTGCGTCTCAAATAATATAATACTCCTATACTATAATAACATGAAATACTTTTGCGGTTCATAAAAAAATAAAGAGTAAATATCCATTTTGATCTATCACAAATTTCTAACGGGCTAATTCAATCCCTGACAAAAATAAAACTTAAATTAATTTTTGGCATTTTCATATAGAAGATTAATTAGTCTCTTTTTTTGATAAGCAGGTAAATTAGTCTCTAATTCGTCATAACAAAAGACTAATTTTTACCTAGGATAAAAATGTCTTAAATTATTGATTTTTTTTTTTCAAATATTAAATTGTCTTGTCAGAAATTTGTAAGAGATGAAACTGAATTTTCACAGTACTTTTACGTCACAATCAGACAGAAAAGAAAGCAAAACACCCTCCCTCAATTTCTCATCCTATCCTTTTAATCAAACTGATAATGAAATCTCATCTTCTCCCTTCTTCCAATTAACAATTCCCTCACCAGATTTTGTTGTTTCCATCACTCAAATGATCACTAATACTATCATCAGGTACACAATTAACAATTCCCTTTTCTTTATTTTTTTTCCCAAATCACAAGAAATCTTCATTAATTTGTACCTAAATTGATTTTGTTATTAAAGTTCTATCAAACATCAATTTAGTATTAAAAATATTTTGATCATGTATCTTTATTAATTTTTTATCAGGTAGAGAATGGGTTTTGAATTGGTGATATCGTTACCATTAATATTGTTAATCTTGATATTGGCTTTAGTATGCTACCGTTTGGGGAGGTGCAGTGGTAGTAAACAATCAATTTCTCATCCACAGCAGTTTGGGCCTCCAGCACCTCCACCACAAGCGCAACCATGATAACAAAAGTCAAAAAAATTCTTGACTTTGAAAACTGCTATGTAATTGTAATAATTATATAGTGATACTATGTGCTTACAAAAAAAATAAAGAATATATAGTGATACTATGTAATTGTTCTTCTATCTGTAATGTTAAAACAAAATGAAGGGTGGAGATTAAATAAAGTAAAATATGACTATTTGCACACAACCGAGACTAATTAGTATTCTGCCCAAGATATTTTATTGTGTGAAGTAGTTACAACAGTGGATCTTATGCATGACAATAAAACTCTGTTTACTTTACCACGCAAGGAAAGTCAAGAATATCATCAGTAAGAGTGGTTACTATTGACCTGATCAAGCGCTTTAGGGAGATCACCTTCACCCATGTTCCGAGAATCTACAATCGCTTGGCTGACTCGTTAGCCCTTATTTAACTTAAGGAAAAAATATTGATGACATTCCTGCTTGACTTCCCGCCCCTTAGCCACCTCTTTTCTTTAGCATCCTAGAAAACACTCCTTATCCTTAGGCCGAGAGAAGGCATTGGTTTTGGTGGGGCAACATTGTCTGACCAACCCGCGAAGGGTTGTGAAGTTGGACCAAGTACGGAAGTTGCGGCGGCCGCAGGTACCCACCCGCCTCGCCCCGATTTTGACAGGGAAAAAGTGAATTGACTGGATTTGGGTTCGGGTTTGAGTTTTTCCCGATTTTAAAAAATGGAGATGGGGCAGGTAACCGGGACATTGATATCCACCTCAAACATGTCCCTGAACCCGTCCCACTTATATCTAATTACATTTTACCTTCCTTAAATTATGAACCCTTAGACAAAGTCTTAAATTATATTCATATTTTTATTTTTAAATTGAGCATCAAACAAGTTGTTTTTTCTATTTATATTTTTTGTTTGAAAAATTATATTGTCAAAACAAAATAGTTTTTGACTTTTACCCCCTTTTTTTAATAAAAAATACCAAAATTCAACTTATGTTCATATGAAGGTGAGGCGGAATAAGGATACCCGAAAAAATACAAGCTAACAATAACAAACCAAAAACTAATTAGAGACACCACTAGAAAACTCCTACTCCTCGAAAGAAGACAAAAAGGGAACTCCTCAGCAAAGAACACCTAATAATATTGAAGTGAATTTATTTCTTGAACTTCGTCTGAGTATAGATTTTGAATAATTTTATCTCCATTTCTGCGTAAACACTCAACTACTTACCAAGCTCCCAAGTTTTCCTAACTTCTTGACCATCCTCATCTAAGTTATCTTCTAAGCTTAAACCAATGGTATCATGCTTTATTTTTAGAGCATTGCTATTTTGTAAGAAAGAATTTGAGCAAGAAAGGCAAGAATGAACACATGTCATTATTTTAGAGGATAATTTTAATTTATTATAAATTTAATTTCCTTTTTAATAGAAACCATGGGGGTAGTAGTCTTAATGGATGGTTGAGATTCATTCTTCTCTTTCTTATTTTTACACATTATTGCAAATAAGCATTTCCTTTATTTTTCTTTTTTCTTTTTCTATTTTGTATTTTTCATCCCTTAATCTTTTTGACCGATGTAATCGCTCCTTTATCATTACAAGATTCAATTGGGCTGTCACATATACTATCTAAAAAGTTAATATTTGCATAAAATTAAACTCAGAGGAAGTACATATCTTGCACAGATAAAATATATTTAAACCACCGAAATAGTGTGGCACAAGTGGTAGATACTTAAGTCCCTTAATTATTTGGTACTGGATTCGATCTCTGGCCGGTGCGTATGAAAAAACATTTGTTGGGAGAGATCGACTCCTTAAATGGATCTCAGTTACCTCGAAGGGATTAGTCTCTACAGTTGCGCGTAGACGATACCTTTGGTTAAAAAAATATTCAAACCATTAATTATTTTACGAACCAATTCAATATCAAACTTTTTTAATCAATGTAGTGACTTTTAATTTTTTTTTAAATAACTAATATGATGATTATAAATTTATAACTACATAAATTTTTAGTCTCCAAACTTAAAGAGTTTAATTACTCAAATAACAAGACTAGAACTAGTCAGACATAACAAGACTTGAGCTAGTCCGACCACTAATGTTAGTAGTTGATGAAAAAGTATTTGAGTTGTTGTTTATTTTATTTTACATATGCATTAAACTTTTGTCTTCTTCCACTATAAATAATAATATTTTACATATATGCATTAACTCAGTTGGGAGAAACATTATATTATATAGCCGAATTCTAATCAACCACTTATTCATTTTATGAGTGAAATTTCTAAGTATTATACTATTTGATAAAAAATTAAAATGTTTTTTCTAATTTACCCTTTAATAAATTGATAGCATTTATCCATCGACCAATAAGAACAAGTTATATGCAAGTCCACATGTACAAATTCAAAAGTTTGTTATAAGTTAATTGTGGGTACCACACAAATCGACTGATGTGATTTATTTTCATTGATTGATAAACAAATATCTTCAAATTATGAAGAGTTAGAGTAACTCTCACTAAAATAAAAACAAAGTAGTTCACCAAAAAAAGAAAAAGTAAATGGAAATATCATGGAGTTGACCATTTCTTCCTTAATTAGTCTTAATTCACATGTAACATTTTTCTTCACGTAGAAAATTTTCAAAGCATTTATGATTTTATATTCTTGGATTTATACGCTACCTTCATTTTTCATAATTTTCTTATTATTTTATCTTCAATAATGGCTTATCCCTTTGTCTGCTATAAGTCAACAAAGTTCAGCGTGTTTCTTTCTTAGAAAAACTTAACATCACAGAACTAACTAAGAAGACTGGCCTAGTATTTATTTGTGGAATTTTTTTATTGATATAAATTATTTGTGGAAATTTGTTAAGAAACCATTTTTTTCTTTTTTCATAAGCAACAAAGGCAAGTTGTTCTTTTATATGAAGAGATGTCACTGGCCAACCTGCGAATTTGCAGATTTAATAAGTTAGTTAGCGTAAAAATCATATATTTTTACTTACATTCACATGTCGTATTTAGTGTAAAATTGTTAGAGAGAATCTAGAGAGATAGAATATAGATTGTAATGACATATTTAATCAAAAATAAATGAAATATAAAGAAATGTAAGATTTTTTAATATAGAGAATTCAAATCTCAATTATATAATTGAGTTAAACACCACATCTTAATCTAAAACATTAAGACGTTAGATTTATGAAATTTTTTTTCATTTATAAAGTACTCGACCTCAATTTTTTTAACCAATATAAGACTTAATTCAATTGTACTTACTACCACATGAATTGTGTTTCATTGCCTTGAAAACTGGAGTTGCATTGTTGACCAACCTCGTTGCAAGATAAGCTTTACCTGCTTCTCGGTGCTCCAGTCCACCATGTGGGTGGGATTCACACTTGGTCTCTTTTTTTTGCAGTAAAACTAATTGAAAAATGTTGATCAAAATCTAATTAATCAATTTATTGTTTAGTTTGATACCAGAAAATGTAATGGTATCATTTATAGTTTCTTTCACAATTATCTTGAGTCGGTCTTAAGTTTGATTTAGAGTGTCATCCTTCTTCATTGTTTTTTCTTCTTCTTTTACTTTTATTTAAATTAATATTGTGCATGTATATTTGAATTACTTCTTGTTTTATTTGTTACGTTGTACGATGTATTTTGTTTTTTCCATTTTAATGTGGTGTTTGTTTTGCTCAAATAGACAAATTAGTTACGATTTATTACAAATTCAACCAATGATATTGATCAAGAGGCATACATACTATATCATTCTCGTAAGAGATTTATTGTGACTATCAACCTCGTAAATATTTGTCTCCGTAAGCTTAACTCAATTGATAAGGGACATCGCATTAATATGCAGAGAGTCGGAGTTTGAATCCCGGACAACTCACTTATCCACCTTAAGAGTGAAATTTCTAGGCTACTTGACAAAAAACCCCTCATAAATGTTTAGTTAACATGTGATAGAATTGGTCATCTTAGAGCCACATATAGTCGATTTGAGCGAACATCTATAACTATTCCAACACACAATCATTTTAATTGTATTATCATTATTATTTACGGGTGTCAAAAGTATTTACGGATAAATTAAGCGACCGAAAGTAAGAATTGAGCGAAAGTGACAAAAAGTAATTAGAATAAAACATAAAGTACAATACAAAAACAACTAGTTAAACACTTGAACCAACCAACAAAAAGACTTCCTCGCCACACAAAGGGAGGGTTCCACTCATAAATAGTACAAGGAGAACCAAATGACTTACCCAAAAACCACTTTCACGATGATAATTTAATATGACCACTATAGCTAGTTGCTCAACATTCACGAATTTATATGAGAAAATAAGATCATTACGTGCTTTTCAGATCAACCACACCACAAAATGGAAAGACAAAAGATTGAGAAAAGACAAAATAAATTAGGCGGCATAGTCAGCTCCTGCCCAAGGCAGTTGAAAATCTTATACCACACGTGAAGCAAGATCTCAGATTCACAAAAAGATGACGTGACGACTCTAGAGAAAGGACACACAAGATAATATTGACACGATCAACATATGTAATAACCCCACGACAAAGTAGATTGTTTTGAGTAGGAATCTTATCTAAGAGAACCTGCCAAGACAATGTAATGACTTTCAAAGGTGTCCAACTCTTCCGCACTTACAATAGGATTTGTCGCTTAGTAATCCGACAATCTATCAACTGGAAGAGATCTAAATGTTATACTTTCATACGTTGACCGAACTGAAAATTGATCTGAAAGGTCACTCCACTTATCCTCCTACCACCAAGTTGAACAATGACAGAAAATCTAAGTGCGATTTCAAGAGAAGACAATACTCAATTTAATTAATTTACCTTGAAATGAATTTTATTAATTATTTTCTCGCACAATTCAAATTCAAATATGACATTTAACTTCGAGTGGAAGGAGTAGTAACTACTACATATTTAATTCATCGTTATCATAAATTGTTTATACATAATCTCTGCTTTTTTAATCAAAATTATATACATATTCATATTTTATACCCAAATAGCTTACAACATTTTTTTTGAAAAGGTATATCTTACAACATTAAGACACTTTAAGTAATTGATGGACTGATTCAAAAAAAAGTAATTGATGGACTAGATTACAAATAATAATGCATGTTATGTACATGTATTAAGTTGACCGACCCTTAGAGTTGAATCTACAGTCGTGGTCATGCATGGTTGCTAGCTTCCACTATATTTCTCACCACCTACCTCATGTTTGTTTGTGTCCAACCCCCTACACCAAACTACATCTACCAACCAAGCATACAGTCACACGTGGCACACTCATTACCGTTAAATAGCAAGTGATTAATCAGATGGCCATAATTAATTTCCAACAAACCCACATTTTATCCCAACCTATCAGATATTAGAATAATAAATACTAATAAAAATATTAGAATAATAAATGATAATGCAGCCTCCAAAACAAACTTCTATATAAAGCCAATTACTCTTCCTTCATATCTCAGGAAATTCACAACTCTTTCCTTTCTTTCATAATCATTTGAATTTCCATTCTCTTTCAAAAATCTAGCTACACCAACACAACAAACTAAAGGATTAATATTAATTACAATTAGTATTAATTAAGATGGAAGTAGTAGCAGCAGCCATACTAAAAAACAACATTAATGATTATGATTCATTCTGCTTAACTCATGCTAATGCTAATAACATGAAAGTGAATGCTGCTGATCCTTTGAATTGGGGTGTGGCGGCTGAGGCAATGAAGGGGAGTCACTTGGATGAGGTGAAGCGTATGGTGGAGGAATACCGGAAGCCAGTAGTCCGTCTTGGTGGCGAGACACTGACAATTTCTCAGGTGGCTGCCATTGCTGCACACGATGGTGCAACGGTGGAGCTGTCGGAATCTGCTAGAGCCGGCGTTAAGGCCAGCAGTGATTGGGTTATGGAGAGTATGAATAAAGGTACAGACAGTTATGGTGTCACCACAGGATTCGGCGCAACCTCACACCGCCGAACCAAACAAGGTGGTGCTTTGCAGAAAGAACTCATAAGGTAATAATATACTTTATTATTCTTTAAAATTCTTTCTTCATTTGCATATCTCTATCTCCTTAGAAATAATTTTATTCATGGATTTTCATAAGAGAATCTACATTACTCCTTTGATTTAAAGTTTAAATTATTAATAACCAATTTTTGTTTTTTGACAAAAATTAAGTTAACTTGAATTTCATGTATAACTTTTTATCCTAATTTTTTTAGATTAAATCTACTCACCTATTACTATTTATAACTTTTTTTGTCTGTTTTGTTACAACTATCTGATATTTTAATATTTTAATAAATAATAAAAGTGTAACTTGTCTTTTGTTACTTTAAATATAAAAAACAAGTGGTAGGGTATTCTAACCACCAACTGTTACCAAAAACAGAACCCATCAACTGTTAATACATATATACCTGCATTTTATTTTTAGGAGATACTCCCTCCGTCCCATATTATAAGGGAAAAATGACCTTTTTTTTGTCTCAAATTATAAGGGAAAAAACAACTTTCAAGAATGTTTTTTACTTATTCTTATAAAATTAAATGCAAATTGCATTTAAGTTTTTCTCTCTCTCATTTTCTCAATAAACAACAACCAATCAAATTTGTTTTTACATCTTCTCATGCAACTTATTTCAAGAAAAACCCACAAAACTATATTTCAAATTCTCAAGTTTTGGTTTTCTTAATAAGTGTGTTTTTTTTCCCTTATAATATGGGACGGAGGGAGTATATAGTATGAATTTTTTAATAATTATTTAAAGGTTCACCTTGTTAAGTTAGTTTTTCTTATGACATTAGTTACTTCTTTTAGAAAACATAAAAGTATGTTAGTAGTAATTAATAATTTTTTGTGATGCTTATTCAACTTAAATGATTGTTTTCAGGTTTTTGAATGCTGGAATATTCGGAAATGCAACAGAGTCAAATCACATACTACCACACACAGCAACAAGAGCTGCCATGTTAGTGAGAATTAACACACTTCTACAAGGCTATTCAGGAATTAGATTTGAAATCTTAGAAGCCATCACCAAGCTCCTTAACAACAATGTCACCCCATGTTTACCACTTCGTGGTACAATCACAGCTTCAGGAGATTTAGTTCCTCTTTCTTATATTGCTGGTTTACTAACTGGACGGCCAAACTCCAAGGCTCACGGACCCTCTGGAGAAGTACTTAATGCAAAAGAAGCTTTTCAATCGGCTGGAATCAATGCCGAGTTCTTTGAATTACAACCAAAAGAAGGACTTGCACTTGTTAACGGAACTGCTGTTGGTTCTGGTTTAGCTTCAATTGTTCTGTTTGAAGCTAACATACTAGCTGTGTTATCTGAAGTTCTATCAGCTATTTTTGCTGAAGTGATGCAAGGAAAACCTGAATTTACTGATCATTTGACACACAAGTTGAAGCACCACCCTGGTCAAATTGAGGCTGCTGCTATTATGGAACACATTTTGGATGGGAGTGCTTATGTCAAAGATGCTAAGAAGTTGCATGAGATGGACCCTTTGCAGAAGCCAAAGCAAGATAGATATGCACTTAGAACTTCGCCGCAATGGCTTGGTCCTTTGATTGAAGTGATTAGATTCTCTACAAAGTCAATTGAGAGAGAGATCAACTCTGTCAATGACAACCCTTTGATTGATGTTTCAAGAAACAAGGCTTTGCACGGTGGAAATTTTCAAGGAACACCTATCGGAGTATCCATGGATAATACACGTTTGGCTCTTGCATCAATTGGTAAACTTATGTTTGCTCAATTCTCCGAGCTTGTCAATGATTTTTACAACAATGGGTTGCCTTCAAATCTCTCTGCTAGTAGAAATCCTAGCTTGGATTATGGGTTCAAGGGATCCGAAATTGCCATGGCTTCCTATTGTTCTGAGTTACAATATCTTGCAAATCCAGTTACAACCCATGTCCAAAGTGCCGAACAACACAACCAAGATGTGAACTCTTTGGGTTTGATTTCTTCTAGAAAAACATATGAAGCCATTGAGATTCTTCAGTTGATGTCTTCCACATTCTTGATTGCACTTTGCCAAGCTATTGATTTAAGACATTTAGAGGAGAATTTGAAGCACTCAGTTAAAAATATTGTAAGTCAAGTGGCTAAGAAAACCTTAACTATAGGTGTCAATGGAGAACTTCACCCTTCAAGATTTTGTGAAAAAGACTTGTTGAAAGTGGTTGATAGGGAACATGTATTTGCTTACATTGATGATCCTTGTAGTGCAACATACCCATTGATGCAAAAATTGAGGCAAGTACTAGTGGATCATGCTTTAGTTAATGGAGAAAGTGAGAAGAATTTCAACACATCAATCTTCCAAAAGATTGCAACTTTTGAGGAAGAGTTGAAGTCTCTCTTGCCAAAAGAGGTTGAAAGTGCAAGGACTGCATATGAAAGTGGAAATTCTACAATTCCAAACAAGATCAATGGGTGCAGATCTTATCCACTTTACAATTTTGTGAGAAAGGAGTTGGGAACTAGTTTGTTAACTGGAGAAAATGTCATTTCACCAGGTGAGGAGTGTGATAAATTATTTACAGCTATGTGTCAGGGAAAAATCATTGATCCTCTTCTTGAATGCTTAGGGGAGTGGAACGGGGCTCCGCTTCCAATTTGTTAACTTTATTAGTTACTTTGGAAAATGTTTTATCTGTATTTATGCAAGTGTAACAATAATAATTAGATTTGTCATGTCTGTAACAAATTAATATGGAAAGCTACATTTCAATTTTCTACACTGTTTTTTTTTTTACGCAATTTTCGACAATGTTTTAAAACCCGAATTTTCAAATTAATACGGATCTCATTAATTTTTTTATGAACACTCCGATACGCATCTTATTTGGATATGTACTATCATACCGCTAAAGTGAATAGGTATGATATGGCTACATACATATAATTGGTTGGTGTTGTATTAGTTGTGGATGGTATAGCGTGTTCTTTTGTTGGAATATGTATGTGGTAAGTGGCAACAAACTTGAAAATAAATTGCAGGGATTTTCAAAATAAAAAATTGTCATGCATGAACATGATTCATGTTAGAAATTAGAACACGTTGAAAAAAAATAGTATAATAGTAATAATGTAAGAGAACACAGAATCTCGTTTACAGCGTATTTGACGCCGAAATCTTAATATAAAATTCGATTTTAATTTCTTACAAATGTGTTTTCTGACTCAGCGTTCAAATTTTACCTCAGAAAGCCACCATGTGTTTTCTACATACTAGTATCGAGACACGGGTAAAAATGTGTTTGTAGAATTATTGACTTATAAATAATATATTTTAATATATTTTATTAAGCACAGGAAAATATAGCTGAAAATGTTAACTAAATTAAAATTTAGTTTAAGAGGTCAATTTATAAAAAATAAACATCGCACACATAATATTAGTATTAGTTTAAGTTTTTTACATATAAGTCTGCATAAATTAACTTAACATATTTTGTTTTTACTTATATTATTAATATTTGTGTTGAGTTTCCATTGAAGATCTACAACAATAATATCAAATCATCAAAATATATTTTGTATGTCTCTCTTAGTCGCGTTAAACCAAATTGTAATTTCCTATAACTTTTCAGTTGTATTCCTATCTATCAATCATAGCTCCTTCTCTCATAACCTCTCTCAGTCACATTTTCTCTCTTTTCGGACTTCACTCTCACTTAGGTGTTCGATCGCACTTGCCGGTTGTTATTAAATTTGGAAAACTTATATTCTATGTTAAGTGAAAATTGGGATAAAATTGAGGGCAGTTTAATTTAGCGAAAAATAGTGTCAATAGTGCAATAGATAAGTTTATCCTAATAATCACTAAACTTAGAATAAGTATAAATTTTATATGTCAATAAAATTTGCCTTTTAAACAACTTAGTTGGCCCATAAAACTATGAGAGAAAATAGTTATCTCATTAGATAGTAAGATGATTGATTTCATTGGTAAAACTCGAGTTGAAATTATAAAAAAAAAAATATGTGTTTTAATATATGAGTAGAAATATAGATTATAATAAAAATTACTAAAAGATATATTCTTGTATTAATATATAAGTGAAAATATATGTTCCCGTATAAATTTAAAAATAAAAACAGTCTTCGTATTTTTATAAGTAATAATATAAATTCCATAAAAATTACACAAAAAAGGTCTTCGTATTAATATGTAAAAGAATATAGAACCCCATAAAAGTTATAAGTAAATAGTTCTCCGTGTTAGTTAATATATGAAGAGAAATAGTCCCGGTGAGGTTAGCTCAGTTGGTAGGAACATATCATTATAAACGCAGGAGCTGGAGTTTAATCCCCGGACACTCCACTTATCAACATTTAAGGTGAAATTTCTAGTCATTAGGCTACTTAACGAAAAAAAATCCCCGTATAAATTACAATAAAAAATAGCAAAATAAAAAAGGCAAAAATAACTTGTTTTTGTTGTGTTGCATTTCGGTCATGTGGCATGAGCGAAACAATAGAATTTTCAGGGCAAAAATAACACTTTTATTTGTTTGGGCATTGATTAAACTTGTTGCTTCGGTGTATTCTTACTGTCGGTAAACTTTTGTGGTTCTTTCAGGCACACCTTGTGCTAGAAAAACTTGATTTCAATATATTTCATTTTTGCTAGTTCAAAAAAAAAAAACTCCCCTTTTAATTATTATTATAGAATTTAATAATAACAAAAAATAATGCACTAATGAATGTACCTACTAATTTTTTAAATAAAATTATTAATTGTAAAATTCAAATCATTGTCTCATCATTAAAATCAACATCTTTTATTACCAAAAAATGTTCTATATTCATTTCTCGCTATTTTTCAAAAATATATTAACGCGGTATCCTTTTTATTTTTTGTACGATTCATCCCTTTTAATATATATCAAAATATAATTATATATTTGTCTGTGTTACATCTTGCTATTTATATTTTATATAATAATTTTTATCTAAAAAATAACATGATAAAATCTTTAATAATTTTTTCATTTCAAGGTTTGCGATCGATAGATCAACAATTCATAAATGGAAATCCCAAATAATGTATTATAGTATCAATTCAAATATAAATTAGTTCAATGCAATATTTAATATGAACTTTAACTCAAAACTGAAATTTCAAATTAAAAATACAACTTAAAAAAAAATTACTTAGAAAAGGAAAAAAATTATTTATTCAAAATTATTCAATCATCTGATTTACATACTATATACTCCCTCCAGTCACTATTATAAGCAAAAAAATCACTTTTTAGGTTCATTGAAAATATCATGTTTTTCAATGAATCTAAAAAGTGATTTTTTGCTTATAATAGTGACCGGAGGGAGTATATTGATAAATCATTCAAAATTATTCCTCGAGTTTTCGTTTATCTCATTTGTTTCAAATTTTGATTTTACTATAATTCAAACGATGAATATGAAAAAAAATTAATGATTTCAAAAGATAATACCATGGAAAAAAATTCTAAGAGAAAATGAAAAACTCAAACGATAAAAATAAAAAAAATAAAAAAATAGAGTAACTTATTAACGTAAAATGGCTAAAAAAAAGGAAATACAATTGTGAATATACTAAATAAAAATATTTCCAAAATCAACATCACAATCCTAAAAAAATTTACAAAATTGTCACCGAGATAATTATTTCTTTACATAACACAAGAGAATGAAAACCACTACATGTTGCAGACTTCATATCACTTTGTTCTTGCTATACAATATTGTAACTAAATCTATCACACCATAGTCTTTTCCAATATCCTGCAAAAATAACAATGAACGTATTAGATCAATATCATCTTAAAAAGTTAAATGTAATAAACTACCAAGATGACCAATATGATATAATTTAATGGCAACCATGTTGGTTATAACGGCATTAGTTTTGTGTTCCTTGCACACCATGAACATCTCCATCATATCTGCAAATATTATGAAAAAAAAAAAGTTCTACCGTTGTTTTCAAAATAAAGTTGCATATAATATTTGATGAAATCCCTTACCAATAAAAAATCTATAGCGTATAAATCTGAAAACACAACTTAATCTCCTAACAAAAACAAAGAAAATGGTGAAAGTATAACATATAGACTATATATAAAAGTTAATCTACGACTTGAACTACCACAATTTCATAAACTTGAAATAACATCGCTATGAAACTAAACCAAAATTTTATATTTTCCTAAAAAACAAAGAAAAACATCGGCCATCATGTTTTTTTATCAAATTTAAAATTAAGTGAAAAAGCATAGAGAAAAGGAAAATTGTGTGAGAAACGTTGAAAATTTGATGCAATATTTATAGCAAGAAACACAATCAATTTATATCAAATATTCCTAAAATTGAGTGATTTGATTTAATTCTATTAAGTGCATATGAATTCTTTGTTATAAAACTTCAATAAATTAGCAATTATATTTTAATTATATTTTAATCTGTTGATTAATATTAATATTAATTTTAATTTGTCGATGAATATAACACATAAATTTAAAGAAATAAATTGCTAAAAAAATATTTAAAAAAAATGAAAGTAATTTAAGAGTATGGAATATTCTTAGAAGAAATAAAATATATAGAAAGTATATTTCAGAATTTCAATTTTTTTATACATCACGTTTTTTAAATAAATTAAAGAACAATTGATTTTCAATGTAAATCCTTTTGCTATTATCATTTAAATTACATGATTTTTTATTTGGTTATTTATATTATCATTTATGTGTGAAATTTTCTTGCAATAAAAACTTGTGAAAGTCAACTCACGTTTTCCTGATTTTTTGTTTCTCTTTGTGAAAGTAGATATACATGCCTTATATATACAAACAAAGAATATCAACACATAAAAGCAGTCAGAAATTAATGCAAAAAAAAAATCACAAAAAATCATATAAAACATTTAATTCATTTATGACTAAAACAATATAAGAGAAAAATGACTTAGAGACTGCCACGTGTACAAATTCTTTGAAAAAGGGCTCCTAAATAATATTATTATTATAGATTGCTTGATAGATAATTTTGTCACCCATTATTGTACTTGCCGGCTTAATAAATTAATCTCTAAAAATATTTGATTCATAAATAAATAACTTCTGATAACTGAATTTTAAATAATGAGACTATAAAAATCTCTTTGCTCTTATAAATATTACTATAATAATTCAAAATTTAAAATGGATAAGTTAGTAACATGTGAATGAATCATTTTAAATTTGTATATTGTATTAAAAATAGTGTAGTTGTATAATTCTTCGTAGTATAGACATATTAGTTATTTTGTGCGGATTCAAAACTCTAATATAAAAAACAAATTTATAGTCAACCTCAAGTTTTAAATGGAAATTAAAGATAGACCAATTAATTGTAGACATTGTAGAAATTAAATTAAATTATATTATATACATAAATAATTGCTACTAATTCATTGTTGATTTTTTATTTACAAAATATATTTTATTGGTCAAATAAATATCAATAGAGATGACGGTGATGAGTATACATTAGTCTTTTTTTTTGTTACTAAACATTAGCCTGTGATGTTAAATTTTCTAACGCATTTTTAGTTAACCTCAATTTTAAATGGAAATTAAAGATAGACAAATTAATTGTAGAAATTAATTAAATTCTAGTATATACACAAATACGGAGTAATTGCTACTAATTCATTGTTATTTTTTATTTTGGGAAATATTTTTGATTGGTCTAATAAATATCAATAGAGATTATGGTGATGAGCATACATTATAGTTTGTGGATGTTAACCTTTCTATTTTATTGATAAAAGATTTTGTTACGTCTATTAACTATAATATTTTTTTACCAAAAAAATATAAGAATTTTTATTTAGGAAAATAACTTTGCACGGGAAACAAAAGAAATTGGTCGATTAATAGAATTAGCTGAACAAAAAAATGATTTATTCTTCAAAAAAAACAAAAAAACAAAAGAATGATTTATTCCTGACATATTTTACTTACTTACTTTTTTCTTTTGTTGAGAAAACATACTTATTTCTCTTGTAAATTATGTTAAACAAATATATTTCTTAATAATTTTTTTACAAATCTAAATTGTTTCTAATGTGATATATGCACATGAAATACACAATCATATATAAACAGAAAGTCCACAAAAATAAAAATCACATTGATAAAAAAAAACTACATATAAAATAAAAATTGCAAGAGAAAATATACAATAAAAATGAACTCAACACTATTGGAAAAATACATCATTTGATTAATTTATTGATACATATTCATCAAGTAATAAACTTTGAGTTTGATCTTGATTCAATCCATTTGGTGTGAATATGATGCATTTCTTCTTGCTTTGATTGACTTCTCTGTCATGAATAATAAATCGAATTAATAAATAAAAAAATATAAACATCAAAAGGAAATAATATGAATAGTAAAAAAAACAGTATAAGAAATCACACAAAATAACCACATAAGAAATGTTGAACAAAGAAGAAAAAAATAATAATTAATGAGTGTTGAGAGAGATAAAATAAGAGAGAATGGAGGTGGAAAATGTGTGATTTGAATGTTCAACCAAATACCATTTTATATAGGGGAAGAAACATGGGTATATAAGTAATTTTATCCATAACATGCACTTAAACCGATTAATAACAAATATATTGATTCCTTTTTTGGTGAATGTCATATTATGACTTTTTGTAGGAAATTTAATATTTAACACACAAACTTTAGAAAGAAGCAAAAAAAATCATAAAAATTAAATGCTTATAATGAAATACTAAAATAAACTTTGAAAAATTTATAAAGAAAATATGATGCACGAAATTTATAATATAATTTTCTTTAAAAAATATTTACAATTGAACCAATAATAATATTATAATAATAATATGGAAATATAAAAGAATTTGAATTGTTTCCTTTTTAAAGCATATGAGAGACAATTCATTTTGTTATAAAGCATTTAATTCATTTATGGCCAAAACAATATGAGAGAAGAATGATTTAGAGACTGACACGTGTACATATTCATTTGAAAAAAGGCTCCTAAATAATATTAGTATAGATAAGTAAACTAACTAATTCAATTAAAAATAGTATAAGCTAAAAATAGCTATTAAATTACCCAATCGCATATAAATTGATATTTCTGTCCAGCAGCTGCAGCCATTAATAGACAAAATAATAATAAATAAATAAATAAAAGAGTTTAATAAAGATGTACAGATGGTATAAAATAGTTTTACACGATTATTCAATAAACAACTATTATTTTGCTATGTCATATTAAGAAAGTGGGATAAAGTGAAATGATGTAGCAGAAAATATAGTTAGTATTGATTGACAATATACTATCGGTGCATATTTCTTTTTTAATATAAAAAAAAAAAAAGAAAAAAGACGTAGTAGAGCTCATTGAATTTGGTCATCACTCACCATTGACTTGAAGACAAGCCAGCCACCTCGAAACCACAGTTTTCATGTTGACCGACCCCATGATGCACACAGCACACTTGAATAATAATTGAATAATATAAATCAAAGTCTAATTTATCAATTTATCTACAAATTTGATTTAGAAGATCAAATTACATAGAGATATAGGCGTAAAAATAGCTTATAGTTGGATAAGTTAGCTTATAGCTGATGGCTTATAGCTTATAGCTAATAAGCTAATTGAAGTGTTTGGTAAAATTAGCGGTTTAACTAGCTAATAATGTAAAATTACATGAAAGAACATTATCACTTTATAATAAAATTTATATCAATTAATATTTAAGATATTATTAAAAAATATTTTTTATTTAAAAAAATAGTTTTAAATATTTTTACCTTTTATTAAAAAAAGTAAACATTACAGTAAAATTTTTTTTTTTGAATCAAACAAACTTACTGCATTTCATTAAAAACTAAACGTTCAATACAAAAGGGAATATTCTCAAACCTATGGAAGCTAACCCAAGAATTGGCCGCACTAGCAAGAGTATGAGCAACCAAATTCGCTTGCCTCCTAACAAACTTAACCTCAAAGTTTATAAAAGATGACATAAGACTAAGGATATCATGAACAATTGACAAAAACTCAGAGTTGCCTCTACGCTTCATATGAATGGCCTCTATCAAAACTTTCGAATCACTTTCAATTTGAACTCGATTCAGTCCTCGATGTCTTGCTTCTTCCATTGCTAAAAGTAAAGCCCATGCTTCCCCTTCTACAGATGAAATCACAGTTTGTTGTCATTGTATCATACCAGCCATGAAGTGACCACTATTATCGCGAAAACACAATCCCATCGAGGTCCTTCCAGATCCAGACACAAAGGCAACATCAACGTTACATTTTACCCAGTCCAGAGCTGGTTTCTCCCACCTTACTACATCCGCTTTTGTAGTCCCGCTCACATTATTACTCTGTAACTTATGTACTGAGTACCAATCATTCCAAGCATCAAAAGCATGTCTTTCAATTTGACGTGGCATCTGTACATTATCATTCCAAAGCTTATCATTACGATTTTTCCAAATGCACCAGAGTAACATAGCCACTCTACCAACAGTATCACTACTTTCATTGCTGCACATAGCGAAAATACGATCCATAGCATTAGTTTGTTGGTACGTAGCATTATGTAAGACAGACGACATACCAGCTGCACTCCAACTATCCCAGGCTACTACACACCTAAAGAATATGTGAAGCTCATCCTCAATCTCCTCATCACACACAGGACAATTGAGAGTACATTCCACTCGTCGTTCCAACAATCAAGAACGAGTCGGGAGACATCCTCTACATAAGTGCCAAAGTAAATGACGTGCCTTGTGCGGAGCTTGAGCTTTCCAAATACCATTCCAATTGCCCATAACATGATATTTGTCGCTACCTATTAAGTAACGCATAACTAACTTATACCCGGATTTCACTGAATAACACTCATTTCTTTCCTCATCCCAGACCACTTTATCCTCACGGACTGAGCTAACAAGTGGTGTTTCCAGAATCTTCTCTGCTACATCCCTTGAAAACAAGTTTCGAACCTTAACTATATTCCATGCTTTATAGTTATCGTGTAACAAATCTCTGACAGATAACTGATAGACACCTGCTGGTTGAGGCGAGGGCACCCATCTATTAGCACTCCCACGCAACCAAGGATCATGCATAACACGAATATTATCCCCACTCCCAATCTGCCACCTACATCCAAGAGAAAGAATTTGTCTAGCTTGCCACATACTACGCCTGCAAAGCTGGGGTTGTATCCCAATGGTGCCTCAAATAAAGAGGAACGTGGAAAATATCTGGCTTTGATTAATTTTGCTACCAATGAGTTCGGATTCTGGACGATATTCCAAACTTGTTTTGCAACCATAGCCTTATTAAAAGCTTCAAAATTACGAAAGCCTAAACCCCCATAAGCCTTCGGGCAAGCAAGTCTCTCCCAAGCTAACCAATGAATACCTTTAGTATTATTATTATTAGTACTACCGTTCCTCCACCAAAAAGTATTTATCATTTTTTCAATATCATCAATAAGTGAAGCAGGAAGAATAAACATACTCATTACATAAGAGGGTATTGCCTGCAGAACCGACTTTATCATGATTTCCTTGCCTGCCTTAGACAGCGCACGCCCTCTCCAAGAATTAATTCTTTTCCAAATACGATCCTTGATATAGGAAAATATTGTTTTTTTACTTCTGTCAACCATGGACGGTAATCCAAGATATATACCCGTATCCAATACAAGTTTGACACCAAGGATACGAGAGAGATCTTCTTTAGCTGCCTGAGACATATTCCGACTAATAAAAACTTCTGATTTAACTAGGTTAACTTCCTGACCTGATGTTGTTTCATAAGTATGTAAAATCCTCATGAGTTCATTCACCTCAGCTATACTAGCCCTACAGAATAAGAAACAATCATTTGCAAACAAAAGATGAGAGACCTCTGGAGCACCACGACAAATCCTCACTCCATGAAGGCCACCCCTACCAACAGCCTAGTGAATGAGAGAAGTTAAACATTCTGTTACCAAAATAAATAAATAAGGAGATAATGGATCACCCTGTCGCAATCCTCGACCTGGTGAAATAGGGCCAACTCGGTCAGAATTCATCAACACCGAGTAATTGTCTGAACTAACACACATCATAACCCACCAAATCCAGACATCAGTGAACCCATCCTAGTCATAACTCCGCGGAGGAAACCCCAATCCACCTTATCATAGGCCTTACTAATATCAATCTTTAGTGCCAACTCACCTCTTCTACCCTTTGTCTTCCGCTTCAAAGCATGGATAACTTCTGTGGCAATAAGAGCATTATCAAGGATCGATCTACCTTCCACAAAAGCTGACTGCTCTTGAGAAACACATTTATCTAGACAACACTTCAGCCTGTTGGCTAACACTTTAGAGATCATTTTATACAAGACATTACAAAGCGAAATAGGGCGCAAATCCTTCATTGATGTAGGATTGTCACATTTAGGAATAAGACAAATATTTGTGTCATTGAGATTGGTAGGGAAATATCCCCTCTCTAGCCAAGTAGATGCGGCACTAAATATATCATCACTACACTGCTCCCAAAATCTCTGATAGAAAGTTGGATTAAACCCATCTGGTCCAGGAGATTTTTCTGGATGCATCTGAAACAACGCTTGTTGAATTTCAACTTTAGTAATAGGCGCCGTCAGAACGCGATTATCATCGTCGGTCACTCTCGGCTGAATAAGATTAAGTACGGGATCATGGTCTCCATCTCTTGGCTTGAAGAGAGTATCAAAGTAACTCTTGGCCACCTCACAAAGTTCTTCCTGCGTATGTGCCTCTGTACCATTATCAGCAATCAACTTTGTGAACTTCTTCTTTTTGCTACGCACAGTTGCTGACATATGGAAAAATCTAGTGTTCATATCCCCCTCTTGGAGCCAATGCATTTTAGCCCTTTGTTTCTAGTAACCCTCCTCTTGTATCAGCAAAGTGGCATGCCTCTCCGATAATTCTTGATATTGTATACTGCCCTCTGTCGCGGTGATTTTCGGACGCCAAGCTATTGGTTAGCTTTGGTTCTAAAAAATTATGATTCACCACCGAGCTTTAATTTATCCAAGGGAAGGGGAAAAGATCGAATAAACCCATAATAAAAATTTAGAGATTTAAGGTTCGGGGGTTAGTTATACAAAGGGAAGGTATTAGCATCCTATGTATCCGTAGTACTCTACGAGAACCTCTTGTAAAAATGTATTTTTTGTGCTAAAATGTTTTGCTTGTAAAATTTGCTTATAAATGATTGGGTAACGATGAGAGAATTTTTTTTATTAATTTCGGGATATTCAAAAGAAAGGAAGAAAAAAAGTTTTTATTAATTTTGAATTGGGAAGACACAAGGTCTTTTGCACTACGTACCCGTAAAGGATCAAAATCTCGTAGTTCGGGGTAAAATTTGTAAAGTGATTTGTTTGATTGATCTTAGGAGGAAAGACGAGTTGTCATCTTAAGTTTAAACTCCTTTTAAATCCGCCACGAACATACTGAAAAGTTTATATCTTTTCCTGCCATATGTCATGGGAAAATGAATTTCAACTAGAAATGACTCACGTCTAAACTCTCTCGAGAAAAAGTTTGAATTTGAAAAGCCAAGCGGCAAAAGATTTGAATTGTTTTTGTATTTTTTAGTCTTTGTGAAAATAGTTAAATACGCTTAAGTGTATTAGAGCGTTTATAACAAAGGTTTGAAAAAAGGTTTCTCGACGAAAGTCGAAGTTTATTATAAAAGATTTCTTTTCTTGAAATATTTGAAGGTTTTAGTTTTTTTGTTATTTTTTTAGAAAAAAAGTATTTTTAGAACGTCGGTTATTCGGACCGCAAGCCATCCGGCAGGAAATCCGAAGTCACCGGAGAGTGAAAAGTCATCCGCCAAACCACTCCTTTTTTCATTCTTTTTTTTATTTAAATAAAATGATTTTTTATTTCAAGTTCAAAAATAGCGAACAAGTAAAAGCGAGAAAAAACAACGTAACGCGAGGTTAACGAAAAAATTTCCCCTTTCCTTCGGACTTACACAAAATAAATCACACAATATATTTTTTACAATTTTTACATCGAAGCAATAATAAACAAAATAAATAACAATGCATATTTTGGCGTTTTGATATTTAAATACAGCATATAACATGTAAATAATGTACAAAAATAAATAAATTAAATGACATTTGAATATAATAGACCAAATAAATAAAAATAAAAAAAAAGTAGAGCAGGGGGTGTAAATAGCAAAACAGGGGGTGTGGATAGCAAAACTGGACCAGGCCCAGTCCCATAAGGCCCAAGGCGTGCGTTTTTTGTGGAAAAAAACAGGGATGAGATCTGGGCCGTCTGATTGATCAGACAGCCCTGATTTAATCATAGAAGTAATGAATCAGGGACCATAGATCAGATCTGGATGGTCCTGGGTGCGCGGGTGCACCGTAAGGCCATGCACCAGCACGCACAGGATTGGGTGATGGTATATATACCCAAAACCCACAAATTTTTTCATTTTTCTCTCTTCTTCGCCGCCCTCCTCTCTTCTTCTCTCATCTTCATCTCTCTGCTAGGGTTCTTCAATATGAAGAACCAGGGATGAATCTTCATCCCTTCCGGCGAGACGCCGCCACGCCGGAGCGATTCCGGCGGCGGCTCCGCCGGCTAGCTTATTTTTTTTTTTAAAAATTAAATTTTTTTTACATCAAAACCTTCTAAATCTCTTTCTAAACCCAAATCCACAAACAAAAACTTCTAAAACCTAGCCAAAAGTTCTAGATCGGAAAAAAAGAAAACGAGATAAAACACAAAAAAAAAACCCAACCTTTACGTGTTCCGGATTTGTTTCTTCTCCCTCTCCGATTCCGTTTCTGTTTTTTGAAGAAAAAGGTTCGTATACTTTTTTTTTTGTTGTTTTTTTTCGGTTTCGTGGGTTTGAAAAAAAGGAATGTTTCTTTTGATATTTTTTGGTGCTGTGGATTTTCTGGAAAAAAAAGAATGTTTTTTTTTTATGATTTTTTTGGTTCTGTGGATTTGGAAAAGGAATGTTTTTTTGATGATTTTTTTGGTTCTGTGGATTTGGAAAAGGAATGTTTTTTGATGATTTTTTGGTTCTGTTCTTTTGATGTTCTTCTGTTGGAAAAAATAAGTTAGGGTTTGGAGATGTTTTTGGTGTTTGGCCGTGTAAAAACCTCCCCTGTTCACTATGTTTCTGTTCATTATATACACTAAATTGAGTTCCTAAGATCCAAAGGATCTAGCCTGAAACTGGACAAGGACAATGCTGGAGGGAACACAGGACTGAATTTGGGAAAAAAAGTACAAGCTTTCTGAATTTCTGCAGAAAGCAGATTTCCTTTGCGTGTTGGAGAACTTGAAAGTTGACTTTGGACATTTTTTTATTTTTAAATTAATTAATAAAAAACAGAAAAAGCAATCAAGAAATAAATAAATAAATAAATAATAATAATAATAATATAAATGAAAAATAATGAAAATTGAAAAAAGACAAAATAATAATAATAATAATATAAAAATATAAATGAACACAAAAAAAATGAGGTATTTTAAAATACCTCTCTGCCGAAATTTCGTTTGAAAAAGCGAAGCAAATCCCGGACAAAAATGCATGACATATGGACATGATGCGGGATTTTAGGTCAAAAATTGGGGTATGACAGATGCCCCTATTTAAGTTTCTTCATCCGGAGAGATGAAGATTGAAATTTTCATCTCGATTGGAGGAAGAAGCTTAAATACAAAATACACAATTTTGGACCTAAGATGCCGAGAATGCTTATGATGCAAATGCAAATGCAAATACAAGACTTTGAATCTTGTGAGAAATCGCAAGAGACGAGCTTTTATTACTGGGGAACAGTGATATTTACAGGTGAGCAACATAAAGTGACCCGACTGGGGAAAAATGATAGGGAGAGGAAAATGATCCAACTCCATTGGTGAAGCAATATAGTTTTACTGGGGATAAGTTGCCTACTATCATATAGATAGTTTATAAAAGACAATGAGAAATATCACTTACTACCTTATGGATAGCTTAGCGAAGGTAAATGAGAAGAAAGAGAGATACTGTTTATATGGATAGCTTAACGAGTGACAAATATTGCTAACTAACATATGGATAGTCTAGCAGAAACAGAAATGACAAAAATTGTCTACCAACATATGGATGGTTTTGATATGTATATTATCTACTACCATATGGATAGCTTATAAAAGGTAATAACAAAAACGAGACACCGTCTACCAACATATGGATGGCTTATAAAAGACGAGTGACAAACATTGCTAACTAACATATGGATAGTCTAGCAGAAACAGAAATGACAAAAATTGTCTACCAACATATGGATGGTTTTGATATGTATATTACCTACTACCATATGGATAGCTTATAAAAGGTAATAACAAAAACGAGACACCGTCTACCAACATATGGATGACTTATAAAAGACGAGTGACAAACATTGCTAACTAACATATGGATAGTCTAGCAGAAACAGAAATGACAAAAATTGTCTACCAACATATGGATGGTTTTGATATGTATATTACCTACTACCATATGGATAGCTTATAAAAGGTAATAACAAAAACGAGACACCGTCTACCAACATATGGATGACTTATAAAAGACGAGTGACAAACATTGCTAACTAACATATGGATAGTCTAGCAGAAATAGATGACAAAATTGTCTACCAACATATGGATAGTTTTGATATGTATATTACTTACTACCATATGGATAGCTTATAAAAGGTAATAACAAAAACGAGACACCGTCTACCAACATATGGATGGCTTATAAAAGACGAGTGACAAACATTGCTAACTAACATATGGATAGTCTAGCAGAAATAGATGACAAAATTGTCTACCAACATATGGATGGTTTTGATATGTATATTACCTACTACCATATGGATAGCTTATAAAAGGTAATAACAAAAAGAGAGGGACTTCCCCGAAGGGAATATATAACTCTGCCAGGAACTCCAAAGGAGATATAGGAAGGTTAGATTGAAAAATACAGATTTCTCATGATGAGATGCCATCTGAAAAGTTCTTGATTAACATCTCTTGACCAGATATACTGGGAATGACATCACACAGGGAAGTTGAGAATATATGTGTTGGTACGCAAGCTCCTCCAATGAAGAGATTGTCGCTTGCTGATTCAAATTAGAAGTCGATCCAGGAAAGAACCGGAGAGAAATAGTCAAAAAGACTCTATTACCCAATGAGAAATGAGCTCGACTGGGGATCTTCCTATCCGCGTATTCGGAAAGGGATACAACTGAAGCAACTCGGAATATGTTTGATGGAGACATCTCTAGATTAGACTCAATGGGGATGACTCTTTTTGTGATGTATGAGTGATGGAGACATCTCTGGACCAGACTCACTGGGGATGACTCTTTTTGTATGAATGATAGAGACATCTCTGGACCAGACTTACTGGAGATGACTCTTTTTGTATGAATGATAGAGACATCTTTGGACCAGACTCACTGGGGATGACTCTTTTTTGTGATTTATTGAAGCAAAACACATGATGGTCAATGCAGTATGTATGAATGATTCTGTTTGCATGTTGCACATGGATATGAACATATGTATGGACATGTGAATGACTGTATGTATGTATGTATATGTGAATGATTATATGTATGTATGTATGTATGTATGTATGTATGCATGTATGTATGTATGTATGTATGTATGTATGTATGCATGTATATATCTATATATGTTTGTATGTATGTATGAATGTGTGAATGGTTGTATGTATATGTGTATTTGCTGATGCATGATATGCATTTGGTTGTAGGCGTAGCATTAACGAATACTATATGAAATGCATGATGGATGCATGAAATGAAATGTTGGTAAATACCATGCTTTGGATGCCAATAATTTTTGGACTTAATCGAATGTTGAATGCCAATAAAGACTGGGCTTTGAATGTTGAGCTTTTCAGGATGCCAATGAAAATTGGGCTTTGGAAGATGCCAATGGTATATTGGGCTTTTGACATGCCAATGGGTTTTGGGCTTTCTGGTTGTGAAAGTGGTGCCACTTTTATTAGAAAATTTGGAAATCTTGAAATGCATGCGTGATGCTATATGTGTGAATGATATGTTAAGAAATGCCTTAACGAATGTAGTTTGATGCATGGTTTAATGCTAGAAAGATGCAAGCGTGCAAGATGCATGATTATGATTTGTATGAAATGTGATGATTGATTGATGTATACAACATATTGACCTTGGGCTGTGCCATTGGAGGATGGGCCTTTTATTGTAGGTATTGGGTTCCAAGCAATGTTTGTTTTTTGAAGATGTCAATGAATATTGGAATTTTTTGGATGCTATGAGGTGAGGGGCGAAACGCTAAAGCAAAGCGCCGTGATCAATGCATGATGCATGGTTATAATTTAAATGTTTGAAAAGTTTCCTCGCGTTGGGAAATGGAGAGGGGTTAAGAAGATTTTTGCTAGCATGGTCTCCCGACACCCGAGTTGAACTCAATGGTTGTATGACAGCAGCTTGCTTGAGTAGCTTTGAAAGGATGGAGAGGACTTGCCCCTAGTGTAGCCCATTTTGCCCCTTTTCTTTTTTTCTTTGAAAATCCCTAATTTTTTTTTGACTGGACCGCTCTTTCGAGTTTTCAGTCCACCAAGAGTATATTTCTTTTTTGTGTCCCTAATTTTTGCCTGGACTGCCTTTTCAGGTTTTCAGCCCACCGGGACGCTCATTTTTTGCCTAAGCCACCCTTTCGGGTTTTCAACTTAGCGAGCTGTTCTCTTTTTTTTTATATAGAAAGAATCAAGATTGATATGCTGATATGCAAACTTCTCAAAGAGATGTCATTTGTTATTGGTATGCAAACTTCTCAAAGAGATGTCATTTGCTGTTGAATGCAAACCTCTCAAAGAGATGTCATTTGTTATTGGTATGCAAACTTCTCAAAGAGATGTCATTTGCTGTTGAATGCAAACCTCTCAAAGAGATGTCATTTGTTATTGGTATGCAAACTTCTCAAAGAGATGTCATTTGCCGTTGAATGCAAACCTCTCAAAGAGATGTAATTTGTTATTGGTATGCAAACTTCTCAAAGAGATGTCATTTGCCGTTGAATGCAAACCTCTCAAAGAGATGTCATTTGCCCTTGAATAAGCT
This sequence comes from Trifolium subterraneum, assembly GCA_951799995.1. Classification (NCBI taxonomy): domain Eukaryota; kingdom Viridiplantae; phylum Streptophyta; class Magnoliopsida; order Fabales; family Fabaceae; genus Trifolium; species Trifolium subterraneum. The sequence goes on along the minus strand of OX637468.1, from coordinate 7,030,527 downwards.
TCCCAAAACGGGTTTGAGCTTCTTCTTTCACTGGGGAAAGGAAAAAAAAAAAAACATACAAGCCTCTTAAAGATAAGCACTTGCTGGAGATGAAATTGATAATTTTTGTTGGAAAGATTTGAAGATGGACCAATATTGGTGATTCCGCTGGGGGGAAAAATTATGTTGTGGAATGTCGAGTTTGCAAAATAAATGCAATCTCCTGAACCACCTTCCAAACAGTAACTGCTGGGGATCAAAATTCAATCCAGGAACAATCTGGAGAGAAACGGTCAATCAAGACTTTGGTGAGGGAATATCTCAACTAAAGGGTTGTTCTATCCAAGTATGAACTGGAGTAGAACGCTGAATAAAATGCTTCCATAAGGAACAAGCTTAATGGAGATTCAAAAAATAGTGTGATTTTCTGCTTAAAGGGTAAACTCTAATTGAGAGAGGTATAAACACCTTATGAAGATAAGGGACAAATATCGAAATGCAAAAATGAGCAACGAATATAAATTTGGCAATGCGTGATGAATGCATGAATGTTATGATGTGTATATTGTATATGCTGACAAAACAGGCAAAACAGATAGACAAACAAAATGGAGATGACCAAACAACACCAATACAACCGGGTACTCAGCCAATCAAGATGGAAACGTCACTGGAGAGAGAACAAAACCACTGATAGGGTAGTTCCTTTCTTCGATGCTCAAATCTCACTGGGGGGTAGGAAAATACTTCTTGGGGGTGAACCTCCAAAATTCAATCCTCTAATATCACCATCCGTTGAAAGGGAATCAATGTGAATTCCTCTTTGATGCTTAACTGTGGAACATTCAAGTTCAGTTTCTTAGTTGGGGAATGCTGAATCACCTACCAAACATATTACAACAATACTCCCAAAAGATCAATTTTGTCGGAGGAGGATTCTTGGCCTAAGGAGGAAAAAATTATTTTGACAGATCTGGATTGCCCCTGGAAGCCATTTTGGGTACCCCAAGTTTACTGTGTTGATCAAGGTAACCTTCGATTCACAACTTGCCCCAGATCGTATGGCCTTTGAGATAAACCGTTTGATCAATGGATTCACAGAGAGATTTTTCGAATCTCGAGGTGACTGCCCCAGATTGGCGATACTTGACATAATCTTTTCTCAACAAATCTTCTAGGAAACATGCCCCTAGCTGATAGTCAATTGTAAGTTTTCCCGATGTCAAGCAAATGTTTTACAAGCAGAAAAAAGTTTATTCTGAAAATGAGAATTCTAATTCAATAGTTATGTGAATCTTGAAGTTTTTTTAATATATATTTTTTTTAAAAAGGATGTCGCAAAACCTTATGACCGAATCACTGGTTAGAATATGACATTTATTTTTTGAAAGACAAATATAATATAGCATATGATACCATCATAGATTTTGGGCAAAAATTATGGGAGTCGGGAACGCTTTAAAGTACGCTATCAAAATAAACCCTGCTTCAATTAGGACTTTTGAGGGTTGTAACGTGGCCTGGTTAACGGTTTTCAGAAAAAAGATTTTAAGGCTCAAAGATTATTTGTGCCCACCCATTCTTCGTGGTGTTCTCCAATCCTATGTCCGGTTTATTCAACCTAAGTTTTCATTTCTCAAAAAGGATTTTGATGATTAAGGAGCCAGCGAGGTTTTTGGAGTAGTACACTCACCTCTTTGTGGTTGTAGTCACACAAGTTTGTCCTTTTTTTTATATTGAGGACCTTGGCTTTGGTAGTCCTTTCGTATTTTATTTTCCCTAACTTTTGCCTGGACTCCTTCTTTTGAATTGGTAGTCCAGCGGGATGTCCTAATACTTTGCCTAAGCCACTTGTTTTCAAGTTTGGTCTTAGTGGACTTTTCTTTTTTGGACAAATCATGTGACATTTGACTTTGTCTTGATCTATTGAGAGGTGATGACTGTCTCGTTCTTTGGTGGATGAGGGATAACCATTGTGGTTGATCCTTATAAACACATGTCTTTTTGAAATCTGAACACTCGGTCAAATCAAATGAAGACTACCCTACCCCAGGTTAAATGTAAGGTTTTTTTTTTTTTTTTTACATTGAAAAGAAACTCCTACTTCAAGGCTCAAAAGGGTTAACAAGGGATTATCTTCCTTATATCTCCGGTGTTTGGGATTTGAAACAATGCCTGTACATCATCAACAAGGTTTTATTCAAAAGCACACAATCAATCTTTTTTGCGTTTTTTATCGTCATCCTCCCTCCAATTTCCGCATAAGCAAGAAGATTGGTAGAATTTGGTATCATAATGCCAAAAACAAATTTAATTGAAAACAAAAATGAGTGCAACGAATGAATTTCTTCAAGACTAACATACTTATTGTGTTGAGATAAACATTCAAGAAAATAAACAAGTTCTTATATACAAACAATGCATTAACCAAGAAAAATACAAATGACAAAAGCAATACAATGCCAAAATTTGGGAAGAATTTTCCATCTAGACCTGAGCATTTGCAGCGATCTATTTCAAATTGGCTTTCCCAGAAATTACAAACGAGGTTACTCGAGACTTGAACCAATCTCGTCGATAGCAGCCATAATTTGAACAAACCTCAATCATATCCACCTTTGCTCGGAGAGTAGCCACCTCTTCATGAAGCTCGTGGTTCTCTGGCTTAGACCCATCTTGATTAGCTCGGTGTTGTATTTTGTGACACAACTTGACTGGACGGAGAGAAAAAGACACGAATAGATCGCCAGAATGCGAAAACTTGACTGATGAATGATGCATGAATGCAATGCAAATTATTTTTTTTATTATATTTTTTTTTCTTAAAGGAACTCAATATTAATTGCAAACGTCGTAAGGAGACAAAAAAAATTTATATTTTTTTTATTTTTAATGGAAGGATTACAAAACCTATGACGTTCGCAAAGGTAATCCTAAGTTCCTTGAAAATAAAAGTAATGAATTTTTATGAATGCATATGTTATGGTATGGAAGGATATGGTCCGGAATAATTTTGAATACTAGTTATATGGTGCTAAAAAAAAATGTAAACTACCCCCTTCACATGTAGATTCTAGGCTTCAAAATGGTTCCTAAAATCATTGATCTTACTTGAAAACATCACAGCCATTGCAAATCCTCACAAGACCGCAACACTTCCAAAGGATCTCTTTTAGGTGTGGCCTTCGCGTCGACACCACGAGATATCCACCAAGAAGGTCAACGTTTAACCACAAATTAGAGTTCTAAACAGAGGTCCCTAATAACACGTTTCGAGGTTCTAGACTTGTTTAAAAGGTCCCTAGAGTCACGGATCCAACGAGAAAATATCATCGCCATTGCAAATCCTCGCAAGACAACGATATTTTCAAGAGGGTCTACTCTAGGCGTGGTTTTCATGTTAACCCTACGAGGTATCCACCAAGAAGGCCAACACTCAACCACTAACTTATCTTACGTGTTTGCTCAAGTCCGGGTAGAGGACTTTTCTCTCATAAATATTAAACCCACACATATAAGCATAATAAAGCAATATAAAATATACAAGAAAAATAAAAGCACAAAATATAACATAGATACAAGTTAGGCTCAACCCTCTTGGGGAGTCCCCAGTGAAGTCGCCATTTCTGTCGCGGTGATTTTCGGACGCCAAGCTATTGGTTAGCTTTGGTTCTAAAAAATTATGATTCACCACCGAGCTTTAATTTATCCAAGGGAAGGGGAAAAGATCGAATAAACCCATAATAAAAATTTAGAGATTTAAGGTTCGGGGGTTAGTTATACAAAGGGAAGGTATTAGCATCCTATGTATCCGTAGTACTCTACGAGAACCTCTTGTAAAAATGTATTTTTTGTGCTAAAATGTTTTGCTTGTAAAATTTGCTTATAAATGATTGGGTAACGATGAGAGAATTTTTTTTATTAATTTCGGGATATTCAAAAGAAAGGAAGAAAAAAAGTTTTTATTAATTTTGAATTGGGAAGACACAAGGTCTTTTGCACTACGTACCCGTAAAGGATCAAAATCTCGTAGTTCGGGGTAAAATTTGTAAAGTGATTTGTTTGATTGATCTTAGGAGGAAAGACGAGTTGTCATCTTAAGTTTAAACTCCTTTTAAATCCGCCACGAACATACTGAAAAGTTTATATCTTTTCCTGCCATATGTCATGGGAAAATGAATTTCAACTAGAAATGACTCACGTCTAAACTCTCTCGAGAAAAAGTTTGAATTTGAAAAGCCAAGCGGCAAAAGATTTGAATTGTTTTTGTATTTTTTAGTCTTTGTGAAAATAGTTAAATACGCTTAAGTGTATTAGAGCGTTTATAACAAAGGTTTGAAAAAAGGTTTCTCGACGAAAGTCGAAGTTTATTATAAAAGATTTCTTTTCTTGAAATATTTGAAGGTTTTAGTTTTTTTGTTATTTTTTTAGAAAAAAAGTATTTTTAGAACGTCGGTTATTCGGACCGCAAGCCATCCGGCAGGAAATCCGAAGTCACCGGAGAGTGAAAAGTCATCCGCCAAACCACTCCTTTTTTCATTCTTTTTTTTATTTAAATAAAATGATTTTTTATTTCAAGTTCAAAAATAGCGAACAAGTAAAAGCGAGAAAAAACAACGTAACGCGAGGTTAACGAAAAAATTTCCCCTTTCCTTCGGACTTACACAAAATAAATCACACAATATATTTTTTACAATTTTTACATCGAAGCAATAATAAACAAAATAAATAACAATGCATATTTTGGCGTTTTGATATTTAAATACAGCATATAACATGTAAATAATGTACAAAAATAAATAAATTAAATGACATTTGAATATAATAGACCAAATAAATAAAAATAAAAAAAAAAGTAGAGCAGGGGGTGTAAATAGCAAAACAGGGGGGTGTGGATAGCAAAACTGGACCAGGCCCAGTCCCATAAGGCCCAAGGCGTGCGTTTTTTGTGGAAAAAAACAGGGATGAGATCTGGGCCGTCTGATTGATCAGACAGCCCTGATTTAATCATAGAAGTAATGAATCAGGGACCATAGATCAGATCTGGATGGTCCTGGGTGCGCGGGTGCACCGTAAGGCCATGCACCAGCACGCACAGGATTGGGTGATGGTATATATACCCAAAACCCACAAATTTTTTCATTTTTCTCTCTTCTTCGCCGCCCTCCTCTCTTCTTCTCTCATCTTCATCTCTCTGCTAGGGTTCTTCAATATGAAGAACCAGGGATGAATCTTCATCCCTTCCGGCGAGACGCCGCCACGCCGGAGCGATTCCGGCGGCGGCTCCGCCGGCTAGCTTATTTTTTTTTTTAAAAATTAAATTTTTTTTACATCAAAACCTTCTAAATCTCTTTCTAAACCCAAATCCACAAACAAAAACTTCTAAAACCTAGCCAAAAGTTCTAGATCGGAAAAAAAGAAAACGAGATAAAACACAAAAAAAAAACCCAACCTTTACGTGTTCCGGATTTGTTTCTTCTCCCTCTCCGATTCCGTTTCTGTTTTTTGAAGAAAAAGGTTCGTATACTTTTTTTTTTGTTGTTTTTTTTCGGTTTCGTGGGTTTGAAAAAAAGGAATGTTTCTTTTGATATTTTTTGGTGCTGTGGATTTTCTGGAAAAAAAAGAATGTTTTTTTTTTATGATTTTTTTGGTTCTGTGGATTTGGAAAAGGAATGTTTTTTTGATGATTTTTTTGGTTCTGTGGATTTGGAAAAGGAATGTTTTTTTGATGATTTTTTTGGTTCTGTGGATTTGGAAAAGGAATGTTTTTTGATGATTTTTTGGTTCTGTTCTTTTGATGTTCTTCTGTTGGAAAAAATAAGTTAGGGTTTGGAGATGTTTTTGGTGTTTGGCCGTGTAAAAACCTCCCCTGTTCACTATGTTTCTGTTCATTATATACACTAAATTGAGTTCCTAAGATCCAAAGGATCTAGCCTGAAACTGGACAAGGACAATGCTGGAGGGAACACAGGACTGAATTTGGGAAAAAAAGTACAAGCTTTCTGAATTTCTGCAGAAAGCAGATTTCCTTTGCGTGTTGGAGAACTTGAAAGTTGACTTTGGACATTTTTTTATTTTTAAATTAATTAATAAAAAACAGAAAAAGCAATCAAGAAATAAATAAATAAATAAATAATAATAATAATAATAATATAAATGAAAAATAATGAAAATTGAAAAAAGACAAAATAATAATAATAATAATATAAAAATATAAATGAACACAAAAAAAATGAGGTATTTTAAAATACCTCTCTGCCGAAATTTCGTTTGAAAAAGCGAAGCAAATCCCGGACAAAAATGCATGACATATGGACATGATGCGGGATTTTAGGTCAAAAATTGGGGTATGACACCCTCTTCATCCTGGTTACCGCGTAGCTCATTCATCCGCCTAACACATTCGTCAATCTCTTCTTTAAACCTTATCCTTTTCTTTTTTCCCCACCTTTGAAGCTTATTAGCACATCTAGTCACTCGGTCAATCACCTCCAGATTCTCTCTCCCCCCCAACCCTCAACCACCACATCCTCTAAATCAGGCTCCTTTAGCCAACTATTCTCAAACCGAAACGAATGATTGATATGTGTCCTAATAATAGGCTTACACTGTAGCAATATAGGACTATGGTCTGAATATGCAGCCAGAAGATTAGTTAACCTTACCTGGGGAAATAACTGAAGCCAACTAGTGTTAGCCATAGCCCTATCTAACCTTTCTTCAATAACATGAGGGGTACCTCGACTCTTTATCCAAGTAAACTGATGACCCTCAATTGGAATATCTGTTAAATCACAATCACTAACTGCCTGTCGAAACCCCCCCCATACACAAACCATTCGGGTGAGGATGAATACCTACTATCCTTCCAGAACACAGCCAAACCTCCAGAACACAGCCAAACCACCACTTCTGCCCTCCACATCAATAGCTAAACAGGAATCAAATCCCAACAGAACACGAATGGATTCAATATGTCTATTATGCGATAAAGTCTCGGACATGAATAAAACATCTGGCTTGTGTCCCCGGGCAAGCTTTTTTAGATTCGGAATTGCACTCGGGCCGCCCAAACCCCGACAATTCCAACTAAGAATAATCATGAGTCCCGGCAGTCCTGGGAACTGCCAAGACCTGCCGATAAAAAATGCTGATTAGTTCGAACTTCTGATCCCTCCGCTGCTAAACTTGCAGCCCTTCTTCTCTTTCTCTCCACCTGAGTATCCATATCATCAGGATCAAGTTAATTTCCTTCATTTAGAGCTGGTGCTGTGGTCAATTGGGCTGTTGTGGTATTAACATTGTTTAAGGCTAGTATAGGCCGATTGGAGATCAAAGCTACAACAGGTGCTTCAATAAATGAACCATGGTTTGAACTTGATTGTCTAACTGCTGCTGGCCTTAATGGAGGGCTATGGCCCCTAACAGTAGACATTATCCCGCCATTCTCAGGACCTCTACTCTCACGTGGGGATGCCACACTAGTTTGGGCGGGTCCAGTCTGTTGTGACCCCCTCTCTCGGGAGGTGTTACTCGCATCCACGTCAGCCATATTTCGCCCTTCCTCATGCAGCCATCGCGACCCCACCCTACCACCAGGACGTCTTACTTCTGCCTTTATCTCATTTGACCAGCTCCTCCGACCGTCATCTCTTTCCATAGCATACTTAACCTCACACTTATTTTCTGCATGACCAAGTCGTCCACATACAAAGCAAAACAGACCGAGTTTTTCATACTTAAACTTCACAACACCCCCCTTTCCACCATTCAATTTGATCTTCTTCTCGATCTTCAACGGGCTCCTGACATCCACCCTAACTTTTACCCTCATATACTTCCTCCAGAAACTTGTGTTGTTATTCTTATCATACTCCACAAATTCCCCAATATAATTCGCAAGACCTTTCCCCACCGTCTCAAGCATCATGCCAATTGGTACATCATGGATTTGCACCCAAAAATTGACATGGAACAGAGGGATATCCTGTAGAGCAACCCCTATCTTCAACCTATCAATAATCAATGTAAAGTTATCAAAAGTCCAAGGCCCACCTTTGAGAACCTCCTCCACATCCAGAGGGTGGAAAAATTTGAATAGATACGACCCTTGAGTAGCTTCCTTCACTGTCATACCCTTCACTGGTCTCCAAACATCGGCTAAGCATGCCTTCATACTATTAAACCGTATGGGTCTGTCATGAACGAAGCGACCCACCAGACATAGATTCAAGTTGTGTTGTTCCTCAGTATCCTCCCCCACCACAAAATTCAATTCTTCCTCCTCATCAAGATTAAGATTTTCAAAATTAATCTCAGCCATACTATCAAAAATTTCGTGAGCAAACAGAATAAAAAGTATCAAGGACCACACAAAACTCTCCCGAAATCGGAGAGACACCAAACTCTCGAGTAGCACCGACTACCCAGAGACAACCACTAAAACAAAATCCCAACTAAACCAACCAGAACGGTAGAAAAGTAAAACAGAACAGAACAAATTCAAGGCAAATTCCAAACGATAGCAAAATAGAACAGAACGGTAGAACAAATTCCAAACCGAAGATCGCAACAGAGCAAACCCTTAACGAATTAGAATCTCAACAGAACAGTGGAACAAATTCCAAACCGTGAATCGCAGCTGTGAATCGCAACAGAGCAAATCGCAATTTTTTGAATCGCAACTGTGAATCTAAGTGTCGTATCGCTGTAACTCAACCAACCGAAGCATTAGAATCGGAAAAGTAAGGCAGCGGCGGTGTCTAGTCTTTGCATCGCAAATCCTTAACGAATTAGACGATCAGTAAAACTGAATCGCAAACCCTTGTGTTACGATGATGTTTGAATCGCAGAGATGATCGCAGCGGCGCAAACCCTATTGCAGCGAAGATCGCTTGTTGAATCGCTAATAATTCATGAATCGTAGTCGCAGCGGCGCAAACCCTTTTGCAGAGAAGTATTTGCGATTTGCTCTTTACAGTAAAATATATTTAATATGTATATATAAATTATATTATTGTAAAACTTAATTGCAACTTATACGATGAATAGATAATAATAATAATAATAATATTATATTAATTTGTTTCGAGATTTCACAATGCATGTGAGTTTTTTTTTTTTGTGCATTATGTGAGTTGTATATTACTTTTTTTTTAAAAAAAATTAATAGAGTAAATTAACTAGTTTGTATAGATCTGTGGGTGCAAAAATATACTACTTTTACAAATAAAAAGTCAATTTTGTGAACAAGTCGAAAAAATATACAACTCCTATAATTAATTGGGCTAAAAAGTCAATTTTGTAAAAGTAGAGAGTGGAAAGTTAGTTAAAAAAAATTGTGAGGATGTTACTCGTCATATATAGCACAAGTGTTATATAAATTTTGCAATAAAAATATAATAAATATTAAAATAATGTTAATTATGCTTGTTCAAAAAAGATAATTTTGACTAAATTATATTAATCCTAAATAATAATCAAAATAAGTACTAAAGGGCAAAATTGGGGTTTAGTTAAAATAATAAGGGTAAAAGTGGAAGAAAAGACAATAAGCTGTAAGCTAATTGAAATAGCATTTGAAAATAAGCTATAAGCTAGTCAAAATAAGCTATAAGCTCGTAACGAAAAGACCGTTACCAAACAGAGCTTTTAGCTTATAAGCTAAAAGCTATAAGCTAGTTTTTTGGCCTTCCCAAACAGAGCCATAGTAATATTATTTTTTATTTTATAGTAATATTATTTTACATTATAAAAAAAAAATATTGTCAAATAGTCTAGTAGTGGCTAGAAATTACACCTTTAAGATAGATAAATAGGATGGTTGAGGTTTGAACCTCCTAGCCCCTACATCTATATTCAAGTCAATGGTTGGCTTCAATATATCAATTTATTTGATAAAAAATATATCAGTTTATTGGCAAATTTGATTTAGGACATCAAATTACAGAGATGTGTAGTAGTACTATATTACACGATAAATAATGGGCCTATTTGTTTCAGCTTTAAAAAAATATATTTTTTCTTTGTATTTTTGAAAATAGATTTTATAAAACCGTTTTTCAAAATATTACAAGTTTTTTATATTCGTTTTTTCTAAATTCAAATACTAATTTTGACATCATATAACATAGACGTACATTATTAAAGAACAAAAAATAGTCAAAATCTCAATTTTTATAAAAAGTTGTATTTCAAAAATGATTTTTTATGAAAATCTATTTGAAATAGCTTAAAAAAAATGATTTTTTTTGAAACTTTGATATCCAAATTTGTTTTTCAATAAAATGATGAAATACCTAAAATAACATTTTAAGAATAATTATTCAAACAAAATTTTCATCTGAAGCTTTTATAAAAAATTTCTTTGTAATTTTTTATACAAAATTTTCTATTTTTAAAAAAAAAATCCAAAACTAACAGGCCCAATATTTTACATGATACATTACAAAATTCATTGTTATTAATATTTATATTAGTAAAAAATATTAAATTATTTGATATACATTATTAAAAGGACAAAACTTACATGCATTTCCATACATGCATTTCTTACTTTTCCTCTCACAAAGAGGTAGTTTTTTTTATTAAAAATAATTTTCTTTTATTTTTTCAAAATGAAAAAATACAAATAACCACCTCTTTGTGAGTGGAAAAGTAAGAAATGCATATATAGAAATGCATGTAAGTTATTAATTTTGCTAAAAGCTCTCATTTATATTTAGGTTGTGAGATACTCGCTGATTATTTTATGATCATGAAGGAGTTCATTAAGATCAAAGCTATCATTAAAAAGGGAAAAAATTCAAAACTAGGGGTAGCAAAACGGGTCACGTCCGTTGGGCCGGCCTGATTAACCTGACATTTTTTCGGGCCGGGTCTAAGTTTTTGGCTTAGTGTTTTAAGTTGGTCCGTTCCACCTAACCCGCTAAAAAAACGAGGTGAGACGTGCCCAGTTGGCCCGCAAGCATTGTAGTTTCATTTTTTTCCTCATTTTTACTAGGACGTACTTGAGATGAAAAATGGAGAAAAAAGTTAAACTTTACGGATGAGATTAAGCCGATTTTTATTTTTACATTTTTAGACCAAAAAATAAAGGGTTAAACTAAACTTTACTTGCATCGTTTCTGTTCAGATTCGACCTCAAGTCCACATCTCTGAGAGATTGTCCGCTTTGGGGTTAACCCGTCACGGTTTTGTCCTTTGTAGAAAATGTGCCTCAGTGGTTTGAAAGGTGTTGGTGTTGTATATAAACTACCCTTTGCCTCGAGTACCATGCGATGTGGGACTATTTTGTTGTAAGAAGTCCCCCAGTCGAGGCTAAGGGGCTAACGGGTGTCGACCACGGGCATGCGCGGGGCACCCACAAGTCGTTTCCCACATACGGCGCCAATGTTCAGATTCGAACTCAATCCACATCTCCGAGAGATTGTCCGCTTTGGGATTAATCCGTCACGGTTTTGTCCTTTGTAGAAAAGGCGCATCGGTGGTTTGAAAGGCGTGAGTGTTGTATATAAACTATCATTTGCCTCGAGTACCAAACGATGTAGAACTATTTGGTGTATCCAGAACAGTTTCTATTCCCTATCCAATTTATTTTGATTTTGACACTTATTTAGGTGATTGAATTTATTTCGAGGCTTGTATATTGTTGTTGAATTTATTTCGACACTTACAAAGAAACAAGAAGTCACATCATCACTAAACTATGCCTTCCAAAGGCACCACCACGAAAACATGAATACTCAATCTTAGAAAGAGAGATGCGCGAGAATTAACTACAAGAAGGACAAATCATATTAATTAAAGTACTAACTAATATATAGCTAAATATATATATCATTATAAGGAGAAAATCATTTACCCTAGCTTACCCTAAAACACTTTTTAAGTAAACAGTGAAAGTCATATGGTCAATTCATTCATGCATCTTTGCATTAGTACTCATACGATTATTAATATTATTTCTCCCTCCATTTTTAATTATAAAAAAAAAATGTTTTAGATTCATTTAAAAACTGATGTATTTAGTTATTCAATGAATCTAAGAAGTTGACTTTTGCTTATAAATTATAATTAAGGATGGAGAAAGTATATACTAGTATGGTATTGAGTTGACCAAGATTTAGAGTTGAATGAAACTATGAAAGTCATGGTCAATTCATGCATCTTGGTTAGTAGCTCGTTGCTTCCACTATATACTATTTTCTCACCAAACTCATACATCTACCAACCAATATTGAACTAAATACTGCAAATTCTAAAATGCCAAATTGCAAAATCAAACCGTTAATTATAGTAAGTAATAATCAAACGGCCATCATTAATTTCCAACAAACCCACTATTTTTATTTTCCCTCCCCACCTACCAAACTCACACACCACACCGACCCACACATGCAATAGAGAAATATTATTAAAATATTAAATTTTAAAAAGCCTCCAAAACAAATCTCTATATAAAGGTAACTACTCTTCCTTCACAATTCAGGAAATTCATAACTCAATTCCTAATTTCTTTCATATAATCATTTGAATTTCCATAATCGATTCTCTCTCAATATTCTATAATACCATACTACCACACATAACAACTTAATTAGAAATATTTATTTATTACTATTAAGATGGAAGCAGTAGCAGCAGCCATAATAAAAAACAACATTAATGATTATGATTCATTCTGTTTGAATCATGCTAATGCTAATAACGTGAAAGTGAATGGTGCTGATCCTTTGAATTGGGGTGTGGCTGCTGAGGCAATGAAAGGGAGTCACTTGGATGAGGTGAAGCGTATGGTGGAGGAGTACCGGAAACCGGTTGTCCGTCTTGGTGGTGAGACACTGACAATTTCTCAGGTGGCTGCCATTGCTGCACATGATGGTGCGACGGTAGAGCTATCAGAATCTGCTAGAGCCGGCGTTAAGGCGAGCAGTGACTGGGTTATGGAGAGTATGAACAAAGGTACTGACAGTTACGGTGTCACCACAGGGTTCGGCGCTACCTCGCACCGCCGAACCAAACAAGGTGGTGCTTTGCAGAAAGAGCTCATAAGGTAATATATTTTTTTTTTTACTTAATTTGCAAATCTCTTGCTATCTGTTTATAAATTATTTTCATCATGGACTATGTTTAAATTATTAATAATCACTTTTTTTTGCATAAATTAAGTAATTAATTATATATTTTAAAACATTTATCCTTATTTTTTGGATCGCTAATCTACTCTCATATGTTTTGTTTCTTTAGGAGTACATGTTATTTGTAACTTTTAATATGTTAATAAATATTTAAAATGTAACTTGTCAACGTCTTACTTTAAAATAGAAGCAAGTGGTAGGGTATTCTAACCACAAACTTACATAGACTTGCGTTTCAATTTTAGGAGATAAGTTATGAATTTTTTCAATAATTATTTAAAGGTTCAACTTGTTAAGTAACATTATTTTTACAGTAGATATGTTACTTCTTTTTAAAATAATATAAAAGTATATTGGTAACATTTTTTTAGTTTATGGTTTGCAATTTTCTTTAAAATAAATAAAAAAATAAATTCTTAATACTTATTCCACTTAATTCTTGTTTTTCAGGTTTTTGAATGCTGGAATATTTGGAAATGGAACTGAGTCAAGCCACACATTGCCACACACAGCCACAAGAGCCGCAATGTTAGTGAGAATCAACACACTTCTTCAAGGCTATTCAGGAATCAGATTTGAAATTTTAGAAGCCATCACCAAGCTCCTTAACAACAACGTCACCCCATGTTTACCACTTCGTGGTACAATAACAGCTTCAGGAGATCTAGTTCCACTTTCATACATTGCTGGTTTACTAACTGGAAGACCAAATTCTAAAGCTCATGGACCTACAGGAGAAGTTCTTAATGCAAAAGAAGCTTTTAAATTGGCAGGAATCAATACTGAGTTCTTTGAATTACAACCGAAAGAAGGTCTTGCACTTGTTAACGGAACTGCAGTTGGTTCTGGTTTAGCTTCTATTGTTCTATTTGAGGCTAACATATTGGCAGTGTTGTCTGAAGTTTTATCTGCAATTTTCGCTGAAGTTATGCAAGGGAAGCCTGAATTTACTGATCATTTGACACATAAGTTGAAGCATCATCCTGGTCAAATCGAGGCTGCTGCTATTATGGAACACATTTTGGATGGAAGTGCTTATGTTAAGGAAGCAAAAAAGTTGCATGAGACAGATCCTTTACAGAAGCCAAAACAAGATAGATATGCACTTAGAACTTCACCACAATGGCTTGGTCCTCTTATTGAAGTAATTAGATTCTCTACCAAGTCAATTGAGAGAGAGATCAACTCTGTCAATGACAATCCTTTGATTGATGTTTCAAGAAACAAGGCTTTGCATGGTGGAAATTTTCAAGGAACCCCTATTGGAGTATCAATGGATAATACACGTTTAGCTCTTGCATCAATTGGTAAACTTATGTTTGCTCAATTCTCTGAGCTTGTTAATGATTTTTACAACAACGGTTTACCTTCAAATCTCTCTGCTAGTAGAAATCCGAGCTTGGATTATGGGTTCAAGGGATCCGAAATTGCTATGGCTTCCTATTGTTCCGAGTTACAATATCTTGCAAATCCAGTTACAACCCATGTCCAAAGTGCCGAGCAACACAACCAAGATGTGAACTCTTTGGGTTTAATTTCTTCTAGAAAAACATATGAAGCAATTGAGATCCTTCAGCTAATGTCTTCCACATTCTTGATTGCACTTTGCCAAGCAATTGATTTAAGACATTTGGAGGAGAATTTGAAAAACTCGGTGAAGAACACGGTAAGCCAAGTGGCAAAAAAGACCCTTACTATAGGTGTCAATGGAGAACTTCATCCTTCAAGATTTTGTGAAAAAGACTTGTTGAAAGTGGTTGATAGGGAACATGTCTTTACCTACATTGATGATCCTTGTAGTGCTACATACCCATTGATGCAAAAACTCAGACAAGTACTAGTGGATCATGCATTAGTTAATGGAGAAAGTGAGAAGAATTTGAACACATCAATCTTCCAAAAGATTGCAACTTTTGAGGAAGAATTAAAGACCTTATTGCCAAAAGAAGTTGAAAGTGCAAGAATTGCATATGATAGTGGTAATTCTACAATTCCAAACAAGATTAATGGATGTAGATCTTATCCACTTTACAATTTTGTGAGAAAGGAGTTGGGAACTGGTTTGCTAACTGGAGAAAATGTCATTTCACCAGGTGAGGAGTGTGATAAATTATTTACAGCTATGTGTCAAGGAAAAATCATTGATCCTCTTCTTGAATGCTTGGGAGAGTGGAACGGTGCTCCTCTTCCAATTTGTTAACTTTGGCGATTACTTCATAAAATATTTTATTTTATTTGTATTTAACTTATTTGTATTTATGCAAGTGTAGCAATAATGATTTGGTTTTTTGTGCCTTTAACAATTTAATATGGAAAATTTCATCCTCTCATTTCAAAATGAAGCTTGTAATTTATTTTTTGTGTCTTACTATAATATGTGCCTTGCCCTATTAATTAAGAAATTAATAAACGGAGTATATATAAGAGATGTTAATTTTGTGTTAAAAAATTAATTTCCAAAATTTTAATCCAAGTATTGAATACATAAATTTTAAAATAATATTTTATATTGAATTTTTATCCTGTGCTATTATTTTTCTATCTTTTTTTTTTTGGTATAGTCATTTTTCTTACTTTTATAATATAGTTTCATTTGTTTGTCGGAATCTTTAGTGAAACTATATATTATATCACATGATTCTTATTGCAGATAGATAGATCGTGGTACATGGATTTTGTTTGAAATTCATCTACTAAAATTAAAAGTCAAGTTCTCACTATTGAAGTAACACATATACTGTCTGTCTATAGTGCATTAAAGACATTTCACATCGGGTGCATATTTGATGTGAACGCATGATATGGAATGTTCAATTTTTTTTGTTAAATCCTCTAAAATAGTGTGTGTAAAGATATCATTACTTAAAACAATGATATATATACTAGTGAGAAGATGTAGATCTAAATTAGTTTGCGCACATCAGTGCAGTCTGAAGAGAAACTAAAATATGATGATCCATAAATAAACTAAGCATATGTTTGCTATCACCGTGGGTATATCAGAATTACAGTGATTTATCATGATTTTACAGACGTTATAAAGTGTAGTTTTTTAAAAAAATTCTGATGAATTACTGTAATTCTGACATATCCATCGTGATATAAAAAACAATTACATTAATAATAATAATAATAAAAATAATAATAATAAGGCAGTAGTCACTAGTATACCTTCCACTACTGAACAATGGTCTTAAATACTGCATAACTATTCTCAATTTCTTTTATCAATTTGTAAATATCTGATCTATTTACTAATTTACTAATTCCTAAGTTTCAATCTCAAAATTCTTTAAAAACATTAAATAATTTCAATAGAAAAATAATTACCATTGGAATTCAAACTCACGGGAGATTTATTTTCACGCCCTAATGATTCATTGACATTGTTTGTAATCTCTAATTTTTAAGGTTTGTTTGTACAAAAACAAGTTAAAAACTTGAGAGACCAGCGTCTCCGAGTTTTTAGAGGCCATGTGCAAAAATATAAAAGTGACCATTTAATAAAGAAACGTAAATATTTTTATAAAAAAAACATCATCGATTTAAATTGTAAATAACATAAAAAATATAATCATTTTTGTAATTAACATAAAAAAAATTCATTGTCTAACAATAACAACAAAATATAATATAGCTACTTAAGACGAGTCATTCTTTCCAGCATTTTTTGAAGCAAATTCATTAATCAAGTCTTCGTATTCTATGTCACTGTTCCTTTTTTTTTCTTTATAAAAATTGGATCTGGACCTAACAGTATTGTAATATAATTATTTTTTACATCCCTTAATTTACTAATACTATTACCCTATAATTTTTTTTGAGACCCTTATTTGTTAAGAGGTCATATATCATGGCACATGCATGTTGCCCATGGTATAGGACCGCCCCTGAAACGACCAACTTAAAACGTTTGAAATATAAGAAACCAATTTAAAACATAAAAATAAACCTAAAAGATCAAATATACAATTAAAACTATTTTGTTTTATAAGACAAGGTCCCTATATTTTGTATCATAAGCATTCATGAGACACTCTCTTAAGTCAAAGATGATGAGTACTACTAAGTGTATATAAAAATGATATTATATATGTAAAAGTTTGACTGACGTATAGAGAGTTGAATGATGAGAGATTCATGGTCAAATCTCTCGCTGGTTGGTTGCTCCTTTCCACTACCTTTCTCGCCAACAACAACCTCATTTTTTGTTTTGTTACTTTCTTTCTGTCACTACCAATAACCGGCATATGAGACCGTTTAATCTGATTCGACGATCGATTATAATATCAAGTGGTTGCAAGGAATTGAACTATAATTAAGTTCGGCGTCAATCATCACTAAACTAAGCAATAAGTGTTTTGTTTCAATTCTATCCACACCCATCTACCAACCAAGTATCAACAAGATCCTATGGTGCCACGTTGCAGTATCATAACAAATCAATAGTAAGTGACAATCCAATGCTCATAATTAATTTTCAACTAACCCACTTATTATTTCTACTCCTTGTGCAACTTGTCTCTCCCTACCTACCAAAACCACACATGCATAAGAGAGAATTAATAATATTAGAATAATGCATAATGTAGCCTCCAAAATATACTTTATATTTTATTTTATTTTGATGCCAAACACGCCTCTATATAAAGCTAACAACTCTTCCTTCACATCTCAACAAATTCACAACTCTTTCATTCTTTCATTAATCATTTGTTTTAAATTTCCATTCTCTCTCAAAATTCTATAGCTACCAAAACATAACAAAGTACTAACATTTATTGGTATTACTAGTATCAATTTAAGATGGAGGTAGTAGCAGCAGCCATACTAAAAAACAACATTAATGATTATGATTCATTTTGCTTAACTCATGCTAATGCTAATAACATGAAAGTGAATGCTGCTGATCCTTTGAATTGGGGTGTGGCGGCTGAGGCAATGAAAGGGAGTCACTTGGATGAGGTGAAGCGTATGGTGGAGGAGTACCGGAAGCCGGTTGTCCGTCTAGGTGGCGAGTCACTGACGATTTCTCAGGTGGCTGCCATTGCTGCACACGATGGTGCGACAGTGGAGTTGTCGGAATCGGCTAGAGCCGGCGTTAAGGCAAGCAGTGATTGGGTTATGGAGAGTATGAACAAAGGTACCGACAGTTATGGTGTCACCACAGGGTTCGGCGCTACTTCACACCGTCGAACCAAACAAGGTGGTGCTTTGCAGAAAGAGCTTACAAGGTAATATACTTTTTCTTACTTAATTAGCATATGTTTAGCTATCTGTTTAAAAAGAAAATTTTCATGGGTTTTCATAAGAGAATCTATTATTCTTTTGGATTTAATGTTTAAATTATTAATAATATATATCAACAAATTATCTTGCATAAATTAAGTTATATTTGTCCTTATTTTATAGTTTGCTAAACTACTCTCATATGTTTCTTTAAGAGTTACATGTTATTTGTAACTTTTAATTTATTAATAAATGTTAATTGTAAATATAAAATAAAATTAAAAAACAAAACAATATTATGTGCAACTTTTCAAGGTATTACTTTAAAATAGAAACAAGTGGCAGGGCATTCTAACCACAAACTTACATATACTTGCATTTTAATTTTAGGAGATAGGTTACGAATTTTTTTTTTAATCATTATTAAAAGGTTCAACTTGTTAAGTTACATTATTTTTACAGCACTTAGGTTAGTATTTTAAAAAAAAAATCTTAATACTTATTCCACTTAATTATTATATTTCAGGTTTTTGAATGCTGGAATATTTGGAAATGGAACTGAGTCAAGCCACACACTGCCACACACAGCCACAAGAGCCGCCATGCTAGTGAGAATCAACACACTTCTCCAAGGCTATTCAGGAATCAGATTTGAAATTTTAGAAGCCATCACCAAGCTCCTAAACAACAACGTCACCCCATGTTTACCACTTCGTGGTACAATAACGGCTTCAGGAGATCTAGTTCCACTTTCTTACATTGCTGGTTTACTAACTGGAAGACCAAATTCTAAAGCTCATGGACCCACAGGAGAAGTTCTTAATGCAAAAGAAGCTTTTAAATTGGCAGGAATCAATACTGAGTTCTTTGAATTACAACCGAAAGAAGGTCTTGCACTTGTTAACGGAACTGCAGTTGGTTCTGGTTTAGCTTCTATTGTTCTATTTGAGGCTAACATATTGGCGGTGCTGTCTGAAGTTCTATCAGCAATTTTCGCTGAAGTTATGCAAGGGAAACCTGAATTTACTGATCATTTGACACATAAGTTGAAGCACCACCCTGGTCAAATTGAGGCTGCTGCTATTATGGAACACATTTTGGATGGAAGTGCTTATGTTAAGGAAGCAAAAAAGTTGCATGAGACAGATCCTTTACAGAAGCCAAAACAAGATAGATATGCACTTAGAACTTCGCCACAATGGCTTGGTCCTCTTATTGAAGTAATTAGATTCTCTACTAAGTCAATTGAGAGAGAGATCAACTCTGTCAATGACAACCCTTTAATTGATGTTTCAAGAAACAAGGCTTTGCATGGTGGAAATTTTCAAGGAACCCCTATTGGAGTATCCATGGATAATACACGTTTGGCTCTTGCATCAATTGGCAAGCTTATGTTTGCTCAATTCTCTGAGCTTGTCAATGATTTTTACAACAATGGGTTGCCTTCAAATCTCTCTGCTAGTAGAAATCCTAGCTTGGATTATGGGTTCAAGGGATCCGAAATTGCCATGGCTTCCTATTGTTCTGAGTTACAGTATCTTGCAAATCCAGTTACAACTCATGTCCAAAGTGCCGAGCAACACAACCAAGATGTGAATTCTTTGGGTTTGATTTCTTCTAGAAAAACATATGAAGCCATTGAGATCCTTCAGTTGATGTCTTCCACATTCTTGATTGCACTTTGTCAAGCTATTGATTTAAGACATTTGGAGGAGAATTTGAAGCACTCAGTCAAAAATATTGTAAGTCAAGTGGCTAAGAAAACCTTAACTATAGGTGTCAATGGAGAACTTCACCCTTCAAGATTTTGTGAAAAAGACTTGTTGAAAGTGGTTGACAGGGAACATGTATTTGCTTACATTGATGATCCTTGTAGTGCAACATACCCATTGATGCAAAAATTGAGGCAAGTACTAGTGGATCATGCTTTAGTTAATGGAGAAAGTGAGAAGAATTTCAACACATCAATCTTCCAAAAGATTGCAACTTTTGAGGAAGAGTTGAAGACCCTCTTGCCAAAAGAGGTTGAAAGTGCAAGGACTGCATATGAGAGTGGAAATTCTACAATTCCAAACAAGATCAATGGATGCAGATCTTATCCACTTTACAATTTTGTGAGAAAGGAGTTGGGAACTAGTTTGTTAACTGGAGAAAATGTCATTTCACCAGGTGAGGAGTGTGATAAATTATTTACAGCTATGTGTCAGGGAAAAATCATTGATCCTCTTCTTGAATGTTTGGGAGAGTGGAACGGTGCTCCTCTTCCAATTTGTTAACTTTATTAGTTACTTTTGAAAATGTTTTATCTGTATTTATGCAAGTGTAACAATAATGATTAAATTTTTTGTGTCTTTAACAAATTAATATGTAAAAATTCATTTCAATTTTCACTAATATCAAAATGAAACTTGTAAGTTATTTTTTTAAGTTTTGCTAATATGTGCCTTAATAGTACTTGTAATAATTAGAATGTAATAAAAAGAACTATAAGAGATGTTTTGAGTTGAAAATACAATTTTCATAATTTTATATCAAGTATTGAATACACAAATTTTAATACAATATTGCTATATTTATTTTTAACATGTATCTTCTCACTATATTTTATTAGTTTGAATACATGTTTAAAATACTATAGTTTGAAAAGTACTATAAAAATTATCAACAAAAAAAGAAAAGAAAAGTACTATATAATTAAATATATAATGATTAAAAAATACATGTTTTTTAAGATAATACTATTAAAATGAGAATTCTATAAAGAAACATCATATCGAATCGAATGTGAATTGGCCTGAACATAAGTTTATAAGTAAGAGGTCATCATCACCATCAAAACCGATTTTGTAAGGTTGAGTTAAATCAAACTCTCGATTTTAAGATGATATTAGAGTCTCTTCAAAGATCCATTTGATCACCTGTATTTTGGGCTCTACCATTTATATCCACGCACTAAGCCCAATATTATTGGATGTGAGAGAGTGTGTTAAGAAATCTCACATCAAATGTGAGCCGATTTGAACATGACTTTATAAGTAGGAGATAATATCTCTTTAAAAGCTAATTTTATAAAGTTGAATTAGACCCAACTCAATTCTTTTAAAAAGTCCACACATCAATTGCAAGATGGCGACTCAACTCTCAATTTTAAAAAATTCATATATCCGCATCCATAAAAAGAAGTACATTAATTCACATACTATAGTGAAAACAAAATTAATCAGTGTTACCCACTTACCCTTCCACCCAATAAAAAGATCTTCCTCAGCCACAAAATCATCTGAAAATTTGGTTTTGTCCCCCTTTATTGATCCGAGAATTGTAGAAATCTCTATTACCTAGTCCTATATTAAGGACCAAGTCAAAGCAAAATGATAATTAACTTGATCAAATTTGTTAGTATTATTTGTGCAAAACAGTTAGTTACAATTAATTGACAATTTCAACATTGTTAGATCTTACATCTATTTTTATCTAAATTTAAATCTGAAATTTGCAATTGTGTATCTGAATTTTCATTTAGTGTTTACTCTCTGCATACCAAATGCAACTTACAATCAAATAAAACCTCAACTATAAAACGATCATTCAAGTTTTTAATATTTGGATTAAAATTAGTATATATTCAATTATGTTTATTGTATCTAAAATAAACATAAAAGACTAAATATACTATTAAACATATTTTTTTTGTAAGACACTTTTTAAGTAAAAGATGATGAATTGATGAGTACTACTACTAGTATAGTGCTAGTGTAGAAGTTTGACCGACGTATGAGAGAGTCATGGTCAATTCTCTCGCTGGTTGGTTGCTTCCTTTCTAATTCCACTCACTATAGTATGTTTCTCGTCAACAACCTCATTTTTTGTTTTGTTCCAATATTATCCACACACCAATTATCAAACAATACCAAGATCCTATGGTGCCACGTTGCAATATCAATAACCAAATCAATAGTAAGTGATAATCCAATGCTCATAATTAATTTTCAACTAACCCACTTATTTTCTCTACGTACTACTTGTGCAACTTGTCTCTCCCTACCTACCAAACCCACACATGCATAATAATAAGAGAGAGTTAATAATATTACAATAATGCATATTAATGTAGCCTCCAAAATATACTTTATATTTTATTTTATTTTGATGCCAAACACACCTCTATATAAAGCTCAACTACTCTTCCTTCACATCTCAACAAATTCACAACTCTTTCATTCTTTCATAATCATTTGTTTTAAATTAATTTCCATTCTCTCTCAAAATATTCTATAGCTACCAAAACATAACAAAGTAATTAACACCTATTACTATTATTAGTATCAATTTAAGATGGAAGTAGTAGCAGCAGCCATACTAAAAAACAACATTAATGATTATGATTCATTTTGCTTAACTCATGCTAATGCTAATAACATGAAAGTGAATGCTGCTGATCCTTTGAATTGGGGTGTGGCGGCTGAGGCAATGAAGGGGAGTCACTTGGATGAGGTGAAGCGTATGGTCGAGGAGTACCGGAAACCAGTTGTCCGTCTTGGTGGTGAGACACTGACGATTTCTCAGGTGGCTGCCATTGCTGCACACGATGGTGCCACGGTGGAGCTGTCCGAATCTGCTAGAGATGGCGTTAAGGCGAGCAGTGATTGGGTTATGGAGAGTATGAACAAAGGTACCGACAGTTATGGTGTCACCACAGGGTTCGGTGCTACCTCACACCGCCGAACAAAACAAGGTGGTGCTTTGCAGAAAGAACTCATAAGGTAATATACAATGTTATATATGAAGTTTTATAGAATAATTTTTTTTTCTTAGCCCTCTAATTAATATTGGAGTATAGAGAACTATAGGGATGCTAGAGAGATGATGAAAGGAAAATAAGTACAAAAAAAATTATAAGTGATGTGATACGGAAAAAAGCGAATACAAATTAAAGGAATGTTAAAGATTAATGAATAACATTTTCCTGAAAAAATATGAAATTAAAGTATATTAATTAGTAAGTGGTTCAAAAAAAAGTATATTAGTAATTATAACTTTTTTAGTTTTTTTTTTTTTGGAAAGGCCAAGAAAAAATATGAAAGTATATTAATAAAATTTTTTTTGAACTCAAAGTATATTAATAATTATAATTATAACTTTTTTATATGCCTTTTTTATTTTTTTATGTAAGTGACTTCAGGTTTAACTTAGGGTAATTATATTTCTTTTAAATTATTAAATCTCTAATTGTACATCTAATAATTCATTTATTCATTTTTTGAATTATAATTACATCAATCGTGAATCTCTAAGATGGATTTATTTTATGCTTAAAAAACAATATTAAACAAAAGGTCTTAATATTAATTCTTCTCCCTTCATTTTTTCAGGTTTTTGAATGCTGGAATATTTGGAAACGGAACCGAGTCAAACCACACCCTACCACACACAGCAACACGAGCAGCCATGTTAGTAAGAATCAACACACTTCTCCAAGGTTATTCAGGAATTAGATTTGAAATATTAGAAGCTATAACCAAGCTCCTTAACAACAACATTACTCCATGTTTGCCACTTCGCGGTACAATCACAGCTTCAGGAGATTTAGTCCCACTTTCTTATATTGCTGGTTTACTAACTGGTAGATCAAATTCAAAAGCTCATGGACCCTCTGGAGAAATGCTTAATGCAAAGGAAGCTTTTCAATTAGCAGGAATCAATGCCGAGTTCTTTGAATTACAACCGAAAGAAGGCCTTGCACTTGTTAATGGAACCGCGGTTGGTTCTGGTTTAGCTTCTATTGTACTGTTTGAGGCTAACATATTGGCAGTGTTGTCTGAAGTTTTATCTGCAATTTTCGCTGAAGTTATGCAAGGGAAACCCGAATTTACTGATCATTTGACACATAAGTTGAAGCACCACCCTGGTCAAATTGAGGCCGCTGCTATTATGGAACACATTTTGGATGGGAGTGCTTATGTCAAAGATGCAAAGAAGTTGCATGAGATGGATCCTTTGCAGAAACCAAAACAAGATAGATATGCACTACGAACTTCGCCACAATGGCTTGGTCCTTTGATTGAAGTCATTAGATTCTCTACCAAGTCAATTGAGAGGGAGATTAACTCAGTCAATGATAACCCTTTGATTGATGTTTCAAGAAACAAAGCTTTGCACGGTGGAAATTTTCAAGGAACACCTATCGGAGTATCCATGGATAATACACGTTTGGCTCTTGCATCAATTGGAAAACTTTTGTTTGCTCAATTCTCTGAGCTTGTCAATGATTTTTACAACAATGGGTTGCCTTCAAATCTCTCTGCTAGTAGAAATCCTAGCTTGGATTATGGGTTCAAGGGATCTGAAATTGCCATGGCTTCCTATTGTTCCGAGTTACAATATCTTGCAAATCCAGTTACAACCCATGTCCAAAGTGCCGAGCAACACAACCAAGATGTGAATTCTTTGGGTTTAATTTCTTCTCGAAAAACAAAAGAAGCCATTGAGATTCTTCAACTCATGTCTTCCACATTCTTGATTGCACTTTGCCAAGCAATTGATTTAAGACATTTGGAGGAGAACTTGAAAAACTCAGTCAAAAATACCGTAAGCCAAGTGGCCAAAAAGACCTTAACTATAGGTGTCAGTGGAGAACTTCATCCTTCAAGATTTTGCGAAAAAGATTTGTTGAAAGTGGTTGATAGGGAGCATGTGTTTTCCTACATTGACGATCCTTGTAGTGCTACATACCCATTGGCACAAAAACTCAGGCAAGTGCTAGTAGATCATGCTTTAGTTAATGGAGAAAGTGAGAAGAATTCAAACACATCAATCTTCCAAAAGATTGCAACTTTTGAGGAAGAGTTAAAGACCCTCTTGCCAAAAGAGGTTGAAAGTGCAAGGACTGCATATGAGAATGGAAATTCAACAATTGCAAACAAGATTAATGGATGTAGATCTTATCCGCTTTATAAGTTTGTTAGAGAAGAGTTGGGAACAAGTTTGCTAACCGGAGAACGTGTCATTTCACCAGGTGAAGAGTGTGACAAACTATTCACAGCTATGTGTCAAGGGAAAATCATTGATCCTCTTCTTGAATGTTTAGGAGAGTGGAATGGTGCTCCTCTTCCAATTTGTTAACTTTTTTAGTTAAGTTTAAAAATGTTTTATTTGTATCTATGCAAGTGTTCCAATAATCATTTGATTTTTCATGCTTTTTTTTTTTTATAAATGATTTTTCATGCCTTTGACAAAATTAATACATTGAAAGTAAGCTTCATTTCAATTTGCTTCATTTCATTTGTTTTATTTTATTATCAATTATTCTGTTAAAATATAAACAAAAAAAGAAACAAGCATCAAAGTAGAAGACGCATTCATATTAGGCCATTAGTTGAGTCCACATTGTCATAAGTATCCAAATTACATTTATCCAATCTAACAAAAAAATATAACAAACAAATAAAACTAATAATAAAACTTGTACCAAAGGAAAGAGAAAAAACTAATAACTTTACAAGTTTGTGAGGAAAGAGTCGGAATTGTGGAAAAAAGGTCATTTCACTAGGCGAGGAGTGTGATAAATTGTTCACAGCTTTGTGTAGTGAAGGAAAAATCATTGATCTTCTTCTGCAATGCTAAGGCGGGTGGAATGGTGATCATCTTCCAATTTGTTAACTTTTTTGGTTACTTTTAAGAATGTTTCCGTTATGCAAGTGTCCCGCGTGACTTAACACATTGGTAGTGTTGCAAGGACATTAGCAATGCAATAATCATTAGGTATGGCAGACCTTTTGAAAATTTGTGTGAAAATATTCATTTCAATTTTCTAATTGTCAAAGTAAAACTTGTAGTTTACTCCCTCTGACCTTATTTATAAATAAAAGTCAACACAAAAATTTGTTATTAAATATAAGTAACTATATAATATATCTATCATATAGCTCTGATGTAAATTTATACCTTTCTTAAAAATCTTATTTAGTCTCAGAGCAAATAGGCAATTGCTATTAACCATCCTAATACCCTAATCCACTGTCTTAAAGACAACTATTGACAGTAATTAAGACAACTATTGACAGTAATTGCACCATATGACTACATTAATTCAGAACAGAACTCTATACAAAGTACATCAACCAGGTAAAGTGACTGAACTTGATTTGTACAATCTGTCACTATGTTTTGCTGGTGTTTTCTACTTGTCACTAATGTTGCAATTGAACTAATTTTGAAGCAATCGCTGACCTGAATCCTTGGTTTGCTGCGGGATTGATTAACCACCATTGCTGGAGTGGACAAGAATGGTGAACTATGGATGGATGTTTCCAAAAATTGTTCAAGTCTTTGAGCAGTAAAATGAGAGATATGGTGCATTGATACATGAGAGTTAGAGCACCTAAGGCATTGCCACTGCAGAGGGGGGAAATAATCAGTAGGAAGAACAATTAAGATTTTAAGAGTAACATATGCATGAAAATGACACTCCCTCCTAATGGTTAATAAAGAGAATATAAGGTAAATCAATATTATAAAAAATTAGAGGACAGTCCCAAAAGCAGTTTATTAGCCTCAATAGTCTACTGGCTCTTTCTTAATGATTGACAGGTAATACCACCATCAATGAAGTAAGTATTAGCATAAAAATTACTTCCATGATTACAACACCAATATCTCCTTTATTTTGGAGAACCTAATTGAGACACCTGAAAATAATTACTTTTTTGTTTTTAAACAATTGTTTCATAAGCTAGTAAATGAGATGTCTAATTAACATTTGAAATTTTGAATATAAATTGAAGAATTTGTACTTGGGTTTTCCACAAACATACCTTAAGGACAACCCATACCATAGTATGTGCATTATGCTGCATATCTCTTTAGCAAATACTATCAGTTCGGCTCCAAACGTCAGCTAATATCATATTCCTGAATACGATGTCTCTGTGTGCCTCAAGTTCAATCTTCTTCAATGCTGCTGCAGTATCGACATTCTGAAGCAACGTATAGTGTTTTGCACGTAACATTTCAACCTCCTTTTCATAGTCAGACTGCAGCTGCAATTTCTGGTTATGAATAAACAGAATGTAAGTTGAAAGTAGCAAGTTCCAGTACCCAAAGACAATATTTAAAAATTATGGGACAAATGAAAGGGATTATTGCTCATACTTTTTTCTCATAGGTCATGACAGCTTCTTCATTCATTTTTTGTATTCGCTCCATTTCAAATAGTAGTGTGTTTGGGTCGGCAACATAGGGCATTTGAGATGTCAAATAATGAGCTTGAAAGGGATCACTGTTCATATATCCAGGATTATTAATGTTGTGAGGATCATGAGAAGCATTTTCATTCCCGGGCGCATAACTGGAGGGTTCCAATATCACAGGTGAAGAGTTAACCAGTTCCACGGGTTCACACAGTCCTTGCAATATTTCTACAGACTCACGAAGACAATTATGATTTGTAACTCTGTCTAGTGGCATGACTGTACGAGATAAGTCCTCCATAAAAGATGGACTAGCCGACAACGACTGGAAGGTACAAGAAACAGGTGTAAATTATTGGAATGAAAACATCACATGCTACACAATATGATTGGTAAATAAAATACACAAAATACATATCAGTCAACTGTGCATCTGATGCCAATGCATAACAAAATGTAGAAATTCTAACAACTATATAGAAAATGAAGATAGTTTGAATCATATGCTTATATCCATCATCAAATAATGAAGCTACTGCTTTCATGTTAGGTTCTAAGAGATTTTCATGCATATAAAGGTAAAGTGCTAAAAATGATTTGAGTTTAAAGGAAGTAGGTGATAACTTTCATATAGAAAGCTAATGTAGTGGCTGTTAGAAGAACAATACCCTACAATACAATATTCCTGTTAGAGATACCACTATTTTTCTATAACATGTTGAGGAACCACTTGACCTGACAGTAATGCTTTTATGTGACCAAATAATTACTTACAAACTACACCGCGGTAACTCAAGCGAAGGCCAATAGGCTAGAAAGGTAGTTAGTTAAAGCACAGGCCCACGCTACATACCAATAGAAATACAAGCAGAAATAGAAGAAACGGAATAGTCCATATTAAACTTTAAAATGTTTTGCCAGGAAGTTCACCAGAGTACCAACACAAAGATTATTAATAAAACACTAAAGTATAGAACCAAAATTTACTAACCTGTGGCAACTGCATTAAATTTGCATGTGATAGTTGCCTATATGGTAAAGGACACTCAGCAAACTCTGAAGTGGTTGACTCAACACATATAGGATTCACTATACTGCACCACTGTCTGACCTCGGGAACAGCAATTCTATCACAAGTTACAGTATCTGTCTCAACATTGTGAAGTTGTGCAAGATGAGTTGATATATTCATAGAATTGTCGATGTCAATCACTTGATTCAAAGTTTGAGGATCTTCAAAAACTCTGATATCAGATTGCATAATATCTGAACCTACAATGGGACTCTGTCTTTCCAAAACCGTTACAGGATTGACATTATTGAAATCATTACTTGGATTGGGGGAAATATTCCAGTGCTCAAGGTGTGAAACTTCAGCTGCTGCCGAGTTCACGGCATTTATTCTCTCATCTGCATCAGATTCCATGGAAATAGCATCTGCTTCCCCGGGCAAACTACCAGGGATCGTTTGAGATGTAGAACTTTCATGAGCCATATAAGGTTCGTTATGGAAGTTTTCTGTATAAATCTGGTCTTGTGAAAATAGCACTGTTGTGGGAGATTTTCTTGGAAGATCGGGTTCATTTGTGACAGATTTCACAAGATTTGAAACACTTGGATGCTGAAAACCCTTTTGATTCTCATCCTCTGCCGAATGTTGCAGCTCAGGTGTCATGGAGCTTGAAGCACCATTTATATTAGTTTTTTCAACACAAAGTTCATTTTGTAAACAGCTTGAAATGTTTTCCTTACACTCTTGCAGTGAATTGTAAACATCGGTTGCTTCTCCCTCCGTGCAATTAAAATTCAAGTGCCTTTTTGCAAGATCGAGTGAATGTTTCCTATCAATCTTGTGTTCCAACAGAGAAGCTGCTAGCCAACACTGGAGATGCACATTTCATTACACAACTATGACAAAATGCTTAATTTATTTCATAAAACAAGTAATATCAAAGCAAATGCTCAAATAAATAACAGCATGCATAGACCAAAAAAAATGTGCAATACAAAACCTGTTGCAACAAATTGGGCACAATAAAGGTTTTGAACTGCAATGTGATTTGTTATCAACCATACACTATGATCTGAAGCCCAAAAAAACATGAAAGAAAATGCAACAATAAAGATCAACCTCTTTGGGGATTGCTGAAATTATTTTTAATATTTTTATTTCTTTTAACAAAGCTAGGGTACAACCTAGCTTTCAGGGTGGATAGTGCCTCTTGGATACCAAATTGAAAAATTAGTTGAAAAATAAGAGTTTGCGAGAGGGTGAGAGGACAGAGTACGATGCTGATGCATGATAAAAAGGCTGTAGGATGAAGCATTATATCAATTGATCCCAATTTTGCAAGAGGGATTCTACAAACATACTTCGTCAATCATATGGCCCACAGTTAATCCCTATATGAGTGACATTAAATCAGTCAATAAAATGACCATAACCATAGTGACTAGTGATCAACACTTTTGTAATTCGCACAGCTTCACACAACAGATTTCCCTATTCTTAAGGTAGAAAATAAGGCAAAAACAAGGAGAAACTATAAAACATTTGCACAAAGACGGACTCACTGGTTCTAACCAACCCGTGTTGGAGTCACATTTGCTTTTATGAACAACTGAGGAACTCAAACAAACAAATACAGAGAAGCGCAAGAAGTCAAAAAGAGTAATACTAACCACAGATATTTCAAATGCCTGCACTGTAGAATCTTCCAGGCAATCAATGTCATAATGTTCGAATACATACTCAAGAATCTTCATGGTGACAACCTTGTCATTTTCCTGCATATATGAAATAAAATCAAGTGATCAGGAAAAATCCACAAAACCATTTTTCTAGTGTTATTGAAATATAAATCATTATAGTCTAATGATTAAAATATGTCGGCAAGTACAACTGCTACATAATGTAATCAATATAATCCGGTGCTGGTGTAATAGCAAGTGCAACTGCTTCGAAGCAATCGGTCATTTAGTAGTTAAGTAACCATACAAATTATCCTACTTCAAATTTCTTTCATCCAAATAAAGTTACCTCTTTTAATAATAAACCAGAACCCATGAATGAGTGAGAAAGCTGAGAATTCTAGGGAAACCGGAAATGAAAGAGCAAACAAATCAAATTTTACTAAATGAATCTGACCAGAAAAGGAGAGAATTCTATTTAAAGGGGTCTCACTTTCACGATTGCTTTCTCCTTTAACAACTGAACCATTGTTCTATTTTACGATACTAACAATTCAAATGACCCTCCCCCTAAATCCCTCCTACTATTTAAGCCCCTGTCCTTCATTTCTTCGTAACTTCCTGAGTCTCATAAAAGACTACACAAATGGAGCACATAATATTTTGCCACTCCATCATTTTCTTGAGATAAATCCAATTGTAACTACTATAAAAGTTTTCACATAAAAGCAAAATCATGTATATTCAAGTAAAGGTTACTGAATTATATATTGAGACCCTACCGGAAAGTGTAGAACATCACAGAGTATAGATATATCAGGCTTTGACAGGAGTTTATTGCTCTTGGGCATGTCCGCCAGTTTCTTTTGTTTTGGAATTTGTTTAGTCATTGCATCTGCTCCTGTCATTTAATTGGTCAAAGCATGTTATGGAGTCAAATTTGTTAGAAAACCCAATCTTATTACCTATGTGCATGAAAATAATCAGCAGTAGTAGGATGTACATGCAGAATGGAAAAATTCGATGGTTTCATTTAAAAAGTGTAGTGTGCATCAAGAAATAAATAATTTGAGGTGTTGCTTTAGGTGGTTAGGGGTACGGGTGCCAACAGCCAACCTAGTTGGGATGCCTCCTCCCCATATTTTGCACCTCTTAGATTTATTAAAAATAAATAAATAAATAAATAAATAAAAGACTACGAAAGTTAAAGAAATTCATCAGTACCATTCAATTTGCTTTTGCTTTTATCAGCACTTCGACTCTTCTTATTCTTCCACTTTTTTTTCAGATGTTTGGAATCAACAACATCCGTGGACACGTTCCTTCCCTTGGAATCAATAACTTCCTTGGACACCTTCCTTCGTTTAGGGTCAACTATCTTGGTGATTTTCCTCTCCTCAAGATCTATATTATCCTTGGACGCGTTCTTTCCTATGGGATAAACACTATCCGTGGACTCTTTCCTTTTCTTTCTTGTAATGGCAACATTTTCATTTTCAGATCCTTTTACTGTGTGATGAAAATATTCAACTGTTTTTCTGTTCCTTTGAGACGAAGCAGATAAAAACTTCCAGCGAGGATTCCTTCCTTTGAGGAGATCACTCCATGAAAAAGTATGTGTTTCATTGCCCAATTTCTTCATTTCTCTTTCTCCTAGCAATGAAATGTTCCTTGCATATTCTCCTCCATTCTGCTCTACTCTCGATATGAATGACTGTCTGTGAGAATCAGTGCCACCGCTATCACAAACCAGTTTCGATGATAATTCACAGATTACATCATTTAGATTTGACTGATTGGAGATGTCTGAAGCAGAGACTGAAGTGCCACTTCCATGTAAGTCATCAAGCTTACTGAACAGATAAGAGGCCCCCCATTTTAGAAGGGTGTGATATGTACTCTGGTTAATTAACTGCATATTGCTGTCAAGTTCTTTCTTTCTTTTGTTGGATACAAGAGCTATACCCTCTTTTGCAAGCATTAAAACCTTTTCTTCAACAGTGAAGCATGAGTACAATCTCAAAACTGTTATCTTTTTTAACTTTGAGCTGATAGACATTTTTTGCAAGCATTTTATGTCATTTTGCATGTCCAAACCACTGTCAAAGGATATAATAATATCCACAGATGACAGCTTAATGCTAGGATGACAAGCACGGCTCTCTATCAAGAAAACGAATTTTCCACTTTCTCTGTCATTAAATGTGTCCAGAGCAGCTTGAGCTTTAGAAGGAACGTAACCACAGCCATATCGGACATAGCAGTCGTTTCCAAATCTCTGAAGAAGAACATCATCCAAAATATCTCCAATTGATCCAGAACCACCACTAGACTACAGTTTTTATTGGGAAAAAAGGAAAGAAACAACTAATTAAATCCTTGAGAACATAGAAAAACACCAATATTTAATCATGAAGATACCACAATGTAAAGCATAGTTTTGACGAGAACAGGATTTCTCAAATCTCTAGCCCTTTGACAGGAAGCACAAATGATAACAAAAAGAAGCCTTACATAAATCCATACATTCGCAGGGTGAGTATACAATTATAGACACTATTTCTGAACTCAATAACCGTTCACCAAGATAAACAAGGGTAACAAAGTAAGATGATTGCCAAAGTATGAGACACTGCTCCAAGTTCTTGAATTCATATCACATATATCACTGTAACAGACAAAGCAGTTCCATTTGATATCTGACATTCAACTTCAAAATCACATTGAAAATTCAGTAACAATCTGAATAGAGGATACAATGTTTTTACATGTCTGTCAAAGCCTCCCTACTTTCTCAGCAAAAATAAACAAATGTTGAAAAGTCACTGATTCTATCAGACCATTATTTCTAAGAAGTTGGATTATATGATCAGATACTAAGGCAACGTTCAAATAATAGAGCAACGTTCAAAAAATAGAGCCATAGCTAATTATTTTGATTATTTTTTTAATATCAAACCATCAAATACTAAGGCAACGTTCAAAAACCACAAACATATAATCAATGATTTTAAACTAGGACAAGACATAGGTGCAGTTTTCTTGTGTATTGTTCTCCAATTCAACACCTGAATTATCCAGTAGTATAAACAGAACCATTTCAAATTTAAACTTCACTGGAAATTTTAATCCGTGTGGCATATTATAACTAGTAAACAACACAAACAGAACCTACAAAGCATCCCCTAAGTTTTGACCTTTCAACTATCCTTAAACTAACCAAACTTATTAGACATAAATTATTTACATCATAAAACCGGCATTTTATGTCTGATATAGGACATAAGGAGCCTTCACCATTAACAACAACTCATGAAAATAGATGGGAAATAGATAAAGAGCCAAAACATTAACAAACAAAAGAGGGGAAAAGATGAAGAAACTATGGATAAATTAAATAGAACATCAAGCAAACATGAAGTTAATAACCCTAATAATCGTTTGTGACAACTACATAATCCATAATGTCTGTGGCTCTGTGCTTTAAATAATTACACATGATCTGTCTTAATGAGGTAACACTGCATCTTAGCACAGCTAAGAAATCAGCATCAAAGCTCTTACTCAATATAACATGAAATGAATAAACTCACAGAAATACAAGAAATAAGACAAACAAACAAAAGACCACAGGACCTTGATAGGTGATTACCTGAAATAATATTATCACTCTTAGCTCACGACGTTTAGCTTCAAAAAGGATCTTTTCAAGAAGTTGCAATTTTCCACTTGCTTTTATTCCAATATCAAGATGTTCTTCAACAGGCAGACCTCTAGTGACTACATTATTCAGTGACTTGTCGAGGAGATAAGGATGGTTGCAGCACTGTAAACAACACATGTGTGACTATAAGTCATATTATTGACTATTCATTTAGAGCTATTGGTTTTATAAAAATTGGATAAGTATTAATCATGAAATGAAAATTTAACTAAACGTTGACAAGACAACCAAAATTGTGTATATGAGGTTTCAGCTTATCCGTTTCTTATCATGCCTACCTTCCTTGTTGAGATAATAAGCTCGCCGAGGGCATCAACGGAGGCAGGCTTTGGGCCTGAGCATAACGACAATGAGTTTGAAAGCAGCAATGAACAATACTGCTCAAGCTGCAAACTGGAAAGCTGAGCAGGAACCCAATACTCTATAAACCTGCTGGAGTCAGAATTGCACTTAAGTGCAATATATTGTTCCAATTGACTCTTCAAATTGGAGATGCTTGCAGATGAGAAATGTAACTCATCAAGTCCAGACTTGAGTAAAGAGAGCAGTTTCATATAGTCAGCTCGATCTTCCTGAAAATCCATTAGAGAAAAGTCATCACGGTGAAAAATATCAATATTGACTATTGAACACAAGTGGTATACCTTGATTTGTCCACTAACGAGAAGGAGCCTTATCTCAGCTCCTAGAATATTGACATCGTCAATGTTTCCTAAAATTCTGGGTCGCCGCTGGCATTCATCAATTATGATTGCTTCCCATTTAATGCATCTCAGTGCATCTAAGTCCTGCATATCGCATTAAAACATAATGAGCACAAAAAAAATATTAAAGTTACATAGAAACTTTTTGTAGAATATGAAAGTAAGAAAAAAACTCAAATTGTTTCTGAAAAGCTGCTTATACGATGAAGCTGTAGGGTTAGATATATGAATATACCTCAATGACAATATCAGATGGTGAGAGTAATATTTGAAATAAAACACCACCATCTTCATTGTAAAATTCTAATGATCTGATGCTACTGCGTACATCTTTATCTCCCTGGTAAACTACGAGATTGGCAGATGGTGCCAAATGTAAGAATTCTGTTTCCCATGCAGAGAGGCCAGTTGAAGTTGAGATGATGAGAAAAGGCTTTTTCACATTGCAATTCAAAGATAATATAAACAAAATCATCTTCCTAACCCGCTCCTGCATATGTAGTTTAACAATATATCAGAAATTCTACTTTGTAATCTGAATAACTCACCAACCATTGCAAACTCCAGCCTTCATACTTATACATTTGACACTTCAAAAATTATGTAATATTTTTTTTACAGCAGATCTTCATATTAATATAGCAACTTGGTAAAATTCTTTTTCAACTATAAACATACAACAGGACAAGTAAAAAGTTGCAATTTTAGGATGATTACTGAAGATGAAGGTCCAAAGGTTGATGTTCAGGTGCAGCTTATTCTCTATTAGAAGCAGGAGGTGGGTTTTTGTGGCCATTTTGGATGACCTTTTGATGGTAGGTTTCTGGAGCGAGAGGAAAAGGTTGTATATAAATTCATCTTGTTGTCCATTCTCTGAGATACCAAAAAATAAGACAACTAGTGCTATAAATCTCCGATAATAGCTATTACACGATGTTTTGTACTGTCATTATTTATCAAACACAAGGCTAGAGAATAAAGCATCCTTACAAGAAAATTACAAAAGAAAACACTTAGAAACCAAGAGAACAAGAGGTGCATTTGAGTACACAGCGTAATTAAACACTTACTGCATAAATGTTTATCAAAATAAACAATTATGTATAAATTATTTCTATAATCAAAGAGGGAATATAACTATTTACATATAAGTTGTGGTATTTTCAAAAGCTGTTCTAGGGAGCTGCTGAAAACAGCTTAGAAACATGTCATAAATTATTTTCATAAGCTCTCCCAAATACTTGCCCAAGTACTTATTATTTCATAAGATAAGCCCAAATAAATTGTAAAAAAGCTTTTCCAAACCTGCCTGTCTTTGAATCGTACACTCTTTAAATAAGATACCCCAAGCATCAAAAGTTTTATTTAATTACAGAATATGTAAAGAGATGACAAATTAATGTAGATAACAAGCACCAAGTAATATAAGATGAAAACAAGAGTGTATGGAGAAAAAATGACCTGGTCAATTTGATCATCAACAATAACGGCACTCTGACCTTTGTACCAACACATGTGAAGCTTGTTCACATAACTCAAATGCTGGTTATACAATCCTGATGAATCTCCTGATGAAAGCTCTGATAATTCGGTAAAGGAATCTTTTCTCTCCTGCAAGGTCAAACAAACTACTCATTAGAGAAATATACCAGTGCTATAAAATATTAACATATTTGTATAAGATTCGAAGAGCCACATTTTGGCCAACAAGTCAAAAGACTTCCCGTTTCTGTTTAGAAAGTATCATATGATAAATTTTTGTAATTCTAATTAATAAGTGGCTTAAAATCCCAAATAATAGGTGATTTTTTCCACATTGACTGATAACGTAAACATTTGGAACCGGGAAGCAACAAATTTAGACTAGTGATAATTACCTACAATAATTCATTGTCATTCCTATTCCCTACCCATTGATTGTGGACATGGTTATCATACAAAAGAACCCCTCATACCTCTCTCATTCACAATGTAATGTAATCGAACAATTTTCTTAAAATATAACCCAGTAAAACTCAGTTGACAAAGCTACAGAAATATTCATACCATAATACATTTTACTCCAAACTGAAGACACGTTGACAACTTCAGAAGTAACAAAATTAAGTGATTTAATTTAATTTTACCATAGGTGTTTGAAGTTCTTTTGCGGATAGTTGAAAAACTTTCGATTGAATGCATGCAGGAAAACCAGTTCAGATTATAAAATCAATTCTTGTTCAATAAGTAAAAGAAATTATGCTTACCCATAACTATCTTAAATGTTTTCCCTCTCTTTTGAGAGACATGAAAAACTGAGTGAATCTCCAATTTAGTCTTTAAAATTGTAGGAGTCAAACAAATTGGTTTCTGAAATTGACGAAATTCCAAAATAATCCCTGAAATTGAAAATCATTGATCGCATTAGTCCTGTAAGGATAGTTTCATTGACTGATCCAAAAAACACTAATATGATTGAGGATGTTCAATTTCATTGATCATTGTGGAATTACAAAATTTGAGAACCAAATTGTTGAAGCCTTCAATCTCAATAACTAAATTAGTGATTAGCTCATTGAAGTTAAAGATAATGGCATTAGTTGTAATCATAGATTGCAACTGAGAATGGTCCAAGTAAATTTAAACCTAGAACTCTAAAATTCAAACTTTTAAAAAGATGGCGACGTTATAATGAACAATAACAATATATAGATAGTTAAATAAAAAGGACCTCCTTAGCTTCACGAAGATTTGACAGCCCATCTGATCTCTTTTGACGACTTTCATAATTGTCCATGAGTTTAATCCCTTTAGGTGATGTCATAAATATAGCGTCGTCTAACTCCCATGTAACATGATCATAACCAAGACCAGTCCATTTCACAAGCCATTCATATCGGCAACCTGAACCATTGTCATCACTTCCATCAAAAGGGTGAGCATTTAGCTTTGACAAGATAAGTTTTCTTTTTAGCAGCAACCGGTGAGGTATACTCCAATCTTTTTTCCACCTGACAACCTGGTAATTTGGCGTTCAAAAAAGAAACATTTTGAATAGATACATCTCAAGAAAGTACTAACTAAAAAAATTTGTTTTGTTGGAAACAAAATGATTTATTCATTTAAGACCTAAGAGTTCTGATGACAACAAAGTTTATAAGAACAAACAATTGAAATTTGACCTTATGTATGTTTAACATTTCGTGTGATGTACAGTCTTAGATTAACATATCATGATATTTCAAAAATGAAAAGTTCTTAATTACATGGATCGTTCTGACAATAAGAAAAAACTCTAAGAATGAGTTTTATAACTAAGAGTAAAGTCTGTAGCGTCTCGTGATAAAGGATTTTAAAAACAATCCA
This sequence comes from Trifolium subterraneum, assembly GCA_951799995.1. NCBI lineage: Eukaryota > Viridiplantae > Streptophyta > Magnoliopsida > Fabales > Fabaceae > Trifolium > Trifolium subterraneum. Next base: position 6,992,528 of record OX637468.1, on the reverse strand, counting down.
TCAAAAGAGATATAAATATAAGACTGAAGATTTCATTTATCTGTCTTATGCATAGTGTGTTTCCATGGAGATACTAAAGTGTGTCATTTTGACCAATCGTTATTGATTCCGGATTCTCGGATCTCATCATTGATAACGGAGTTAGGCTATAATGTTCTTTTCATTTAACTTGTGGATTGAAGTAAATTTCATCTTCACTAACTTTTATACAAACATATTTGAAATAATTTATATTTACACAAACCTGATAAGACCCTTATTTGTATCATATCACATTTTCATAGTTATGTCTTATACTGACAAGACGATCTAATATATCTGTCCAGTCTAACTTAACACTCTGCCATTGAGGAAAAAATTTGAAGTTAAGAAAACTTAAGTCAACCTCCCTTCTTGTATTTTTGCCTGTTCACTTTTGTGTATATATATCCGTGATAACAAGGCTATGAACACCGAATACTAACCTGTTGTTTCTTCTTATATTTTTCCAAAAGCTTTGGAGCCTCAATAAGCATTTGCTTTTCTGGAATCCAACAGTTGTGAGCATGAGAGAGGCCCTGATACTTGACAAAGTACTCTCTTTGGATCACTGGCACCAAGTTATAAACTTATAATCAATACTCAAATTTACGATCCAATCAATACGTGAAAAAATAATAGTAAAATTTAGGGAATTTTACAAACCATACCTTCACCTTTTGGAGCCACTTCTCGGGAATCCCATATGGATTCTACCCCTTCAGAAACAGAATGCACCCCAAGTTCTATTTTTTTCTTCACACACCGAATACAATGCCAAAACCCTATAGGAATAAATTTGAGAGGAAGATCCAAACAAGATGGATGATACCTCCTATTACACCCTTTACCACAACAGCACCTAAAATATAGTTTCAAGTCAATAAACAAAAGCACAATATGTCTAAATACATAATTCTTAAGTTGATTTAAAACAAATGTCTCAGGTTGACCAGAAGTGACTAATACATTGTGAAAACAAGTGTCTCGTGTTGACCGTACATGACCATCATCATTAGCAAGTGTTTCATGTTGACCAGAAGTGACTAATACATTGTTAAAACCACAAATAACTGAAATCGAAAAAGGTATACTCAACATTGTCATTATCAAAGTGTATATGATAGCACTTTATAATATACCAAACAAATGTCCAGTAAGATTATGGGAAACACACAGAACTGCTGTTAATATAAAATATCTGCTACAGAGTTAAAAATATCCACAACCAGTTCAGAGCGTATACAAGTATGTCGCCATCATGTAAAGAAACAAAACAGAGATCATAAAATATTTGTTGCAAAAAATAACTAACAGAAGCAGTAATGGAGGAAAAGGCAATAAACTGCAATGAGCTGAATTGAAGAAACTCACAAGAGCGTTCCTCCATGCAAGCACTTGCAACATACTACTTCCCCGTCACCTTTTCCATTTTCCCCATGATGATCCACCCCTGTGTTATCTTTATATTCTTTAGTCAAATCTTTACCATGCCTTGAATAGGAATGTCTTCCATCCTATCAACATGTATAAATTCAAATCAACGCAGCCACTTATAAATAAATGTGAAAACAATGCAATTCTTTCCCCCAAAACAGGGATTTGACTCCTCTAAAATCAGAACTCTCACTTTAGAATGTAAAGTGAGTGATAATAAGTAGAAAATGTTATACTTTAGTGGAATAGAAACTGTGATTTACGAAACACATTAGAGAGTATCACATTGTGAAATTTGCACTTAAACTAAGAGATCTAATGATGGATAAAATATAATACTAATGAAAATAAACTCATTCTCTGGTGTAAAGTGTATCAGAGTTCATTAAATCTCAAGTACTTATAAGCAAATGAACAAATCAATGTCCATGATGAGGTAAGAGTTTGACCTCATAACCTCAAGGGTTAGAGTTCAAATCCCCTTGGATACGTTGTAAAATGATTCCCCAATTTTCTTGAAAAAATAATGAAAGAACAAATCAGTGGTTGAACTTTTATGCACATGCAAAATAGATGGTGGATATGTTGAAATATCAACCCATGTTTTTCTCACCTTAGAAGAGCATATATCATCCTAAGGAATACTATGTCACAATGACAATTCCGATTGAAGCTATGTCTAGTGTCTTACACTGACACCGACACAAATGGTTACATTTAATTTTATATTTGCTCAAATCATTGCTAGTGTCGACGTGTCAGTGTCAAGTACCATGTTTGTTGACTGAATCAATGCTTCACAGCCAAAGATACTTTCTACATTTTGACAGTCTCAAAATAAACAAAGACAAATCAAAAGATATTAAGCAGCATTAGAAGAAGGTACTAATAGAATCACAAAACCTACATCAGCTACAAGATTCCGAGCTTTCATCTCACAAACAACAGTCTCTTCCTCCTTAAGATTAATTTTCATGCAACCACACAGAACACCTGAAAACACAAAAAGAGGATAACCCTATTATTTTCACAACCACAAACTTTGCAAAAAAAAAAAAAACAGTTCAAAACTCAAATAACTTTCTTCTTACTTCATCACTTCACAAACAAAACACAAAAACCTTTTCAAAAATCAAACATCATAAAACATCATCATAAGTTTTACACTACACTAATATTTTTTTTTTTTTGTGTTAACCCTCCGTTTCCTAGGGAAAAGCTCCCTACTAATCCATTCGGCCGCGAGATAAGTAAAATCTGGCAAATAAATTGTTCCACCCAGGAATCCAACTCAAACACTACACTAATCTAATAAACAACAAGTTTCTTACCTCTTAATCTTTAGATCATTGATTTGAAGAATATGAGTCTATTCAACTACCAAATCCTTTTTGATTTAATCAAGTGACACTTGTACTATAAGGGTAAATATGAAATTTGGTTACTATTAACAAAAAAAAAATGATCCAAAAATGGAAAATGTGGTTTTGCAGTGATGTTATTGGGAGAAACCCTATGAATATGTTTAAGGTAAAGAAAAGAGTGAGAATGAAAATGACGTGCGGAGGAAGAGGAAGAGTGGTGAAGGAAAAAAAGGTGACACGAAGAAGAACCATGTACTGTGGTTGTGGTGGGGCATAGCGTGTTAATTTACACTACCATACGTTGTACACGTGTCATGTTGTAAAAGGTTACTTTTCGGTTTCGGTTGTTCTACCCGGGTTATTTATTGTCTCGTAATTTGGCGGGTGGTTTTGTTCACCCGGGTTATTAGTTACTAGCTTGGTAGAAGTGTAAAACAACATGGATTCAACCCGGGTTATTATTTGTCATCAATACATTTACATCGAAAAGTGCATAAGTATTTAGTCGTAGGAATCAAACATTAATGACTTATGCACTTCTCGATATTATTGTATTGATGTTGGGTTTGAGTTTGTTTCATTTATCTATTATTTATTTATATGAGAGATAGACGTAAGTGGAGTATTAGTGGATTCTACATTTTAATAAACATATCTTACTAATGGATATCACTAATCTTCTACATGTGTTTATCTCTCTCATAAATCGATAATAAATTAAAAATAGATGAATTGAGCAAACTTAAAGCCAAAATCATTACATTGAAATCAGATAGTACATAATATTTTTATCAGGGGTCATACTAAACAGTGCCCCCGGAGCACTTGTTAAGCATACCAAAAAATAAAATAAAATAAATATTTAAAAGACAATTTTTTATACTTTTGAGGTATTGAATGTACGCATTTTGAGACAACTTTCTATTTTAACATACTTAATCATTGCTCCGGGGCACTGTTTAGCATTTTTCTTTTATTAGTAGTAACTTGGTAGTACATAATTTTTACTAGTACTAAAGAATTGATGTATCTAGATTCTAGATTAGTCTAGATACATCAATTCTCTAATGGATCTAAAAAGCAAACTTTTTCTTATATATAAGATTAGAGTGAGTAGCATTTTATTATAGTAATCAAACATTGACAATTCTCTAATGAATCTAAAAAACAAACTTTTTCTTATATATAGAACTAGAGTGGGTAGTATTTTATTGTAGTAATCAAACATTGATGACTAATATTGTTAAAAAAATAAATTTTAATTTTCGCATGTGTTTTCTTTTTTAAAAAAAATTGCATCTTCATGTGTGTGCATGCAATTTTGATCAAATACCTAGGTGGATTTAAACATTTTTTTGTGTGCTGAAGAGTCTAATGGTTGTTAACACTATAAATATTGTTGGATGAGATATTAGTCATTTGAATTAAAGTGGAAATAAAACATATGTTGGTCGGGTGGGAATGGCTACCAGATATAATTGGTTTGGAAGTTGTTCCTGTCATATTGGGTTCGTGAAAATGTTTATCACATCGCAGGTGGCTATATTATAAAGTTTATAGGTTACAGGGTAGTATAACCACTTTCTTATATTTTCATATGTGTGTGTAGGAAGTGGCTACAAAGACATAAAAGAAGATGAAAATGATATCGGTGTCGCTTTTAAAGGCAAAGGCGAGATAAACATGCACTGCCACATGGAAGAAACATAATGCCCTATAAGCACAAACTAAGAAGGTCATACAACACTTTATAACTGTCGAACGAAGGGGATTAGACAATCACATTAAATATGTTCTTCAGGGCGGTTGTCCAAAGGAAGTTCTATACCTAAATCCCTAATTTCTTCCATATAAAACCTAACTCATGGTTTGAGTTCATGCATGCACTATTCCAACCCTAAAACTTCAACATTCACAGTGTTTTCTTACTTGATCCTCATAATGTTTGTAGGTACGTCATCCACCTCTGGGAGTTGTCGTCCAACGGTTCAGCATCACAGACCCTTACAATTACTTAACACCAAAAATCTTAATCTGTAATTATCACAACAAATCAACCAGATCATTAATCTCCAGTCTCTAAACTGCATGAATTAACTGTAATGGTACACTCAATCGAATGATTGAAGGATATGGTCTGAAAAGTTAAGTTTAAAAAGTTTGGGGAAATGCCCTGGAGGCACAAACAAGGAAGGTCGTACACCACTTTATAACGAAGGGGATTAGGTAATCTCCTAAAATATGTTCTTGAGGATAGTTGTTCAAAGAAAGTTCTATAACCTAAATCCCTAATCTCTTTAACATAAAACTTAACTCATGGGTATGAGCACAAACATGCACTATTCTAACACTAAAATTTCAACATTCACAATATTTTCTTACTTGATCCTCATAATGATTGCAGGTACGCCTTCCGCCTTTGGGAGTTGTCGTCCAACGGTCCAACATCAATGACCCTTACAACTACTTAAAACCAAAAATCTTAATCCATAAGGATCACAACAAATCAACAAGACCATTAATCTTCAATCTCTAAATTGCATGAATTAACTGCAATGGTACACTCAATCCCATGGTCGAAGTATACGGTTTGAAAAGTTAAATTTAAAAAAGTTCAGGGAGAATTGATAAAGTTTTTTGTGTTTTTGTATTGCGGAATTTGGTGGAATACATTTTTACGTGGAGAAACTCCAATTTTTATTCTCATTATAAATCATAGTTATATGACTATATATAAGAACTACAAATAAAACAAATATATAAATAATATCTTTTAAGAAACAAACTAATCCTAAAAATTTTAAACATGTTATTAAAATTTTAAACAGAAATATAAACCTTAAATCATAATATTATATTATTTTAAGTATAAATTTAAACTATATTTAAATATAAAATATTCAAAAAGATATTTAGACATTATTGTCAATAAAAATATGGTTGATTTTATTTCTTTTTTTTTACTTAATTTGAAAACAAATTTCACACCCCCTATTCATTGATCACATCATCTTCCGACCATCACAACCACCAATACGACAACCACCTAATATTGTCGGTACCCACTCCGACATTCATCTACTACCGCTGGAAAAGGATTATATGTTGTAACTACATTAACGAAGAAGAGTTGAAATTAAAACTGTGTTCAATTTGTATTAATTGATCATGACAGTCTAGTTGTTTTTGGACGGTCGAGACTGTTTACTGCGTGAAGCAGTTACCGTTGACAATCCTGGTCCACGGCTGCCTCCAACAACCATCACTTTCAACCACACCTCTAATGACCATTACTTTCGATCAATACTCTTAAAATTATCAATTCCTTTTGATTCAAACCATACACACGTCTTCGCAAAAATACATATGCGATGTAAATCCAAAGCCAAACTCTCAATAAATAATCAAGTAAAAATTGAAAATCCATCCAATCCAAGAATAATTATCCAAAGTGGAATTAGCGTTGCTTAAATCATATCGTACACAATCCAGTACACAAAGGATCATCATCCAAATTCAATATCATTTGCACCAATATTAAAAATTCCCACTTTTAATTAGGGTTCATGCTTACTTCAAAAAATCAATTAGGGTTCATGCATAAATTATAATCAATCCTGATAAATCAAACTAGTTCGTTATTAATTAAGTAATTGGGCCCAAATAGTCAATAAGTCCATACAAATCGTCTGGGATAATCCGAGTTTGATTCTCAGTGGAAACAATTATTGCCGAAAATTTACTTACAACGTGGCTTATTTTTACCATGATTTCTTCTGAAAACCAGAGAGTTAATATATAAAAAACAAAAAAGAAACTGATTTTTAACCCTCTAATTTCTTGAAAATATGAGTCTTAATAATCTTCGGTTCGAGTTTAAAAGTAAGTAAAATTTGGTCAAGAATGGTTTCACCAGAATTTGAACTCGAATTCTCCCAAACGGTTTGTCCTCGAGTAAAGTTTATTAACCATTTGAACTCAATCATTTGGTTACATAAAGATTTGTTCATTGAACTTAAGAAATGACTTATTTCGAAATTATAAAAATACTGAGTCAAATAAGCATGTATAGAATATAAGACATGTTGGTTGACTTATCAAAGATGTTAAGAATACCTGATACCTGTATCAGTTGCTAGCTAATAGTCTCTCGACAATAGTCCTGGAACATAAAAAGTGAGACGGGTGACGAATGATGTTTGTCACTCTTTCTTGACCGAGACTCTTTACCTCTTAAACGCTCTTTAGGCTAAATAAGAGAACATGTATGTGATATGTTTATCTATTGAGAACCATATAACCGTGTATGGCTGAAGCTGGCTGTAAGTTTCACTCGAGAAAAACACAAAATATAATGAAATTAAAAGAATTTTGTATACATTTATGATTAAATCTTTTTATAAGTTCATTCAATTCAATCACATAATGATACCACTTTTTTAGCCGCTTTTTTAGCAACCTTTTTAGGGTTTTTTATTTTTGACAAACACATTATAGATTGATTGCTAAAATATCTCAACAAATATTAAATATCTATTTGATGTCATTTGATTTGATGTGTTTGTTAAAAAGATTCCAACATTCATAAGTATGTGATTCTACAATTTTACACTCTATGATCACTACTATTATAAACAAAAGGGAAATTTAGGTTTATGAATAATTGATGCATTCGATTTATAATATAAATCAGATACATCACTTATTAGAGGTCATTTGTTATAGCTTCCGGGGAAAAAAATCATTATTTTATAAAAATAGTCACTTTTAAAAATATTGCATTCGTTTGTTACATAATTAAAAAAAAATCAGAATCTAAAAATAATTAAAAAAATAGATTGAAATGGGAAATTGCTAAGTATCCGCTTGTTACATATTAAAAAAATAGTGATTTTGTGTCAAAAAAAAAATAGTGATTTTGATATTCAATAGTTTAGAGATTAATTTTTAAAGATTTTATAGAAGAGTATAATTTACTTTTTTTTGGTTTCACTAGCATCAGGTGGAAGGAGAAGACTCATGCCAACAAGCGGGGTAGCTATAGGAGAATAAGCATCATGGTTGTGTGTTCCTACCTTAGCATCATGTTTTTTTGGTATAATTTACTTTGTGTTTGTTTATTGTAATAATTTTTTTTAATAAAATAATTTTTAGCTTGTTTGGATATATAAAACATGTAAAAGTAATTTTTTTTAATTATAAAATAACATTCACCTTTTAACACATTTTCTTTCTCTCTCTACAAAAAATCTATTATTTTAGAAGCTACTCTTAACAACTTATCATTTTTAGCTGTTTTACGATTATTTCTAGATTTTGATTTTTTTTAAGAATCTATAACGACAAATGTAATATTTTAAAAGTAGTTATTTTTATAAAAAATAATAATTTTTTCTAAAAAAAAGTTTTAACAAACAGCTTCTACGAGTAATGATTCAGAGGAGAGAGAAAATAAGAGTTAAAAGACCGATGTTATTTTGTAATTATAAAAATCTCTTTGTACATATTGTGTTCAAACAAACTAAGATCGTAACAAAAAAAAAAACTAAAGATTATTTTATTAAAAAGAGTGATTTTATTTTTTGGTTTACAATGGAACAAATGATCAAACTCAGACCTCATGATACTACCCCAAACCCCTCACCACTAGATCAAACTTAGTGGCTTGAAAAAAATATTTTTTATTGCAATAAACAAACACAAGGTAAATTTTACTTTTCTTTTAAAAACTTTGAAAATTAATCTCTAAATTATTGAATATTAAAATCACTATATTATTAGTACTCTTTCCTTTAGAAATCCGAAGTATAACAAAAAAAGAATTAAATATTGGCTGGAAGACCATTAATTAGGTAACCATTGGTTGAAGTTTTTTGTAGTTAGTTTTCAAAGTGACAAAACCTAACACTATCAAATATCCATTAGTATTGGAAAGCTGAAGTAATTCCCTTTGAGTTTAGCTCAGTTGGTAGGGTTATCACACATATGTGCAGAGCACAAGTTCGAACTCGGGACACTCCATTTATTCACATTTAAGGTGGGTTTTCTAGCCACTAGGCTACTTGACAAAAAAAAAAACTCAAGTGAGCAATTATGTAACTTTATAGCTATGATGCACGGGTACTCTATTCGAGGGAGATTATCGGTATTAGACGCGTATCCATACCAGTATCGGGTACATATTCGTATCTTAATTTATGTTCATACTCATACATTAGTTTTACTACAAATATTGTATCCCATACCGGTAACTATATCGGGTACTGGTATCATACTCGCACCTAGGCAACATAGCTTTAGAGAGTAAAAAATGTGTATAATGCTGGCTGGCATAAAAAAAGCAAACACGGTGATCTTGCTCTTTGAAACTTTATGCAACAAAGAGCAATGATTATAAAGATTTGAAGGCAATCCTTCCCCATTAATTGAAAATATTTGATGTAAAGAGGATTGCCCCCATTGTATATAAGAGGAGTACCTCACAACGTGCATCAATACTCAATAGCTTTCTTTTACAACAAATGCAATCAATGTTCTTAATAAGTGAAGGAATTTATTTTTGGAAGTTGTTCATTGCTTCTTAAGAATGAATATTTGGCATGATACCAAAAATTTACATTTTTTTTTAGTGAAGCACCACATAGCATTACTGGGTTCGACGAGGGCAATAACTACAAAAAAAAAAAACTTAAGCGAGTAAGCATTAACCCCGTTAACACAATTACATCGTCTGGGCGAGGATTGTGCCATGGCTCCGTCTGAGGGTATTGGTATTACAATTTCCTCGTCGTAGAGATGGATAAAAGAAATATGGGAATCATACTTAATTATTAATTTTGTCCTTCTATTTCAATTGTCAATTTTTTATTCTTTGTTTGCACTTTGATTTCGTGATGAAGACGAAGAAGAATGTCAGGGCTTTTTGTCCTCTCATTTTCCCTAAGCGTGAAAAACACATCTCGACATCAAATTTAATATACAATTTAAAATTAGACTGCACTACTTATATTGCAAATTATAGGGTGCGGTGAACTGGTAATCAACACTTGTCTAAAAAAAAATATCATACCTGTGATAAAATGTGGTGGAGAAATCTATTTGGAATCTTGAAGAGTTTCAATTTGTTGCAGGGATGGATCGTTCCAGCACATGTGTCATAAGAAACACGAGTTGTAACAACTTATATCTCTGGAAGCCTCTTTCGTCTCTTTCACACAAATTCAATGTCGACGCTACCCAATCAAAGATCTTACGGGGGTTTGGTTGTGTGGTTAGAGATGAAAATGGTGATAGGTTGTGCGGCAAGAACACAATGGTGGATGAAAAAATTGGATGCAAAATTAGGGTTACGATTTGCCGCAACGTTGCGTCTAGAAGGAACAGTAATCGAGTTGGAGGCTTTAAATATGGTTCGAGGGTGAAAGGGTTAAATATTGAAGGTTATGTGGGCTCATTGATAATTGTTGGGCCTTGGGGTCCTGTTCTCGCACTAAAAGTGGATCCGATAATCGCCCATAATCAATGTCTGTCTATCATATGATCTGTTTTGCTAGATGTGGATCTGGTAATTCAGTTTAGCTTGTGGATGGACATTTGGTCCATTCCAGAACAAATATTTTCTTTTAAAAAAATAAAAACAAGTTGTTTTTTTTTTTAAGGAGAAAAATACTTAAGTGTAATATAGGTGTTAATGGTATTGTTCTCTAATAAAAAATACATGTGTCCTAATTATTCCAAATCACACAACATCATAATCATCATCGAATTAGATTAAATCATTGATCTTATGCCATCTAGAGCCATTGCCTACAATTTTGCCTTACACCATTTGTAAAATCACCTTTACAACACACCGTTCTTATATCTCAGTGCACCATGAAGCCTTCATCAGGGTCGGCCATTGGGCCAAGCAACCTAGGCTAGGGCTTTAGGCCCCCATATATTTTTTTTTATCGAAACAAAAAAGGCCTCCCAAAAAAAATAAGGCCTCCCGAAAAAAAAAGGCCTCTAAAGTTCGGGCTATATGCTGCACGCATGAAAATTAAAAAAGAAACCTAGTAAAGCCCGCGTATCTCCGCCGTTTCATAAAGACAGAAACTTTTCTTCTCTTCCACAATTACTCACTAACGTCTCTATTGCATCAATTTTTCCAAAAATTTCTCATATCATTTAATTTTCCCATCAAACTTTCAATATAAAAGAAGGAGATGTCTTCCAACTTTCACCATGCTTATAGAATAATGTCATCGATTCCTGTAACTGTTGCTTCAGTAGAAAGAAGTTTTTCAAAATTAAAATTAATAAAATCTTATCTAAGATCAACAATGTGTCAACAAAGATTAAATGGATTGACGTTATTATCCATTGAAAAAGAAATGTTAACTCAAATTGATTATAATAGTTTAATGAATGATTTTGCATCTCAAAAAGCTCGAAAAATAAATTTTAAATAATTTAATTTTTTGACTTAAATGCAGATTTACCCCCTGTTTTCAAAAAATCATAATTTTGCCCCCTATTTCACTAAAATGGTAATTAATCTCTCTGTAACTCCAAATTTAGTGGAGTTTGATTCTGTGGAAAGATAACTCGATTACGGTCATTTTGGTACCAGCTTGGTGAATTATTGATCAAAATTGAGTTTTGTACGAAACTTTGAAGTTTGCTTATTAGCCTCAACTTCAAAGTTTCGCACAAAACTCAATTTTGATCAATAATTCACCAAATGGGTACCAAAATGACCGTGATCGAGTTAGCTTTCCACAGAATCAAACTCCACTAAATTTGAAGTTACAGAGAGAGATTAATTACCGTTTTAGTGAAATAGGGGGAAAATTCCGATTTTTTGAAAACAGAGGGGTAAAACTGCATTTAAGCCTAATTTTTTTTATTAGAATATAAAATGCCTCAATTTGAAATTTGCTTTAAGCCTCGTATAATGTTGGGTCGGCCCTAGCCTTCATACCTTGCCTCTACCACTATGAAATACAGTAATGCAAACACCTTTGACTTTGAGGCGTGTCTTATATCTCTCTAATCTCATTGACTAATTGTTTTAGTTCACTCATCACAATTCTCAACCAAACAAATGCATCAAAAGAGTGCATTTGGTGTGGAAGTGAGATCATAATCATCATCGAGTTAGATTAAATCATTGATCTTATGCTATCTAGAGCCATTGCCTTACCAACAATGAATTGATTCAAGTGGTAAGGTCTTGCCCCTTAAGCATATGGTCAGGGGTTCGATTCATGACTCATGCATATGAACAAATTTCGGTTGGGAGGGGAGAACCCACTTCATGTGCCCCACAAGTTCCCCAATAGAGATTAGTCATTGCTAACGGCGGTGAAAACTTTGTACCAATATCATGGTAACAAAAAAAGTGCATTTATATGTAATCGCTCCTATTATCAACTCCTGCGACTGTATACAACGACGATGTGGTGGTCTGATGAGTTTCTCTAAAAGCTCGCTAACAATGGCCACTACATTGTCATGTATTTTATGGCTACTAAACCCCTCTCCGACCCAAATTTGCTTCCTGTTCTGTTGATAGTTTTGTTATGTCTTCTTTGGCGATTTCTAAAGTCTTATAAATCGCATAAATAAAAAGTGGTAACTCAACAAAAACAACACACAAAATTACCTTTAGAGTTGATTAGTTGAACTACACACTTCACTCGTGATGAATCTCAAAGAGATAAACTCACATTCATGTTAGAAAAACATTATGGACTTCAAGCTTACAAACCCCTCTACAAAATTGTTGCCACAATCCCTAAAATGACATTGACAACCGATGGCTTATCGACAATATCCCACATAAAATCAAACATCTTTATTTGGCTAAGTTAAGAGTGATAAATATTTTGAGTGTAATATCTGTTTTTTTAAACGGTCAAAGTTAATAATTACTCCCTCCGTACTAAATTATAAGTCACTTTGAGAAAAAACTTTGCACCAAATTATAATTCATTTTACATTACCAGTGAAACATTTAATTAATAATAATTTTCCTATTATACTATTAACTATTTATTGCTCTCTATTCTTTCAATTGTTTAATTTATCTTTTCCATATCATTAATGAAGGACAATTTTGTAAACTAACTCGTAAATTTTTTTCCTACAACATTAATTACATTTTTTAATTTGTGTATTATGGTCAAAATGACTTATATTGTGATATGAAGGAAGTAATTATATTATTAGTATTTTTCAATTTAGTCACAATTTGAACTCTAAATTTTTAGCTTTTTAACTTTTTATTCCTTAACTCAAACTTGTTGTGCTATCCACCACCCAACCCGAATGTAATATGAGGTTGCAGTTGCAGGTATCAGGTTGCAGGTTTGAGGCCCGTTGTCCATAACGTATGCAATGTTTTACTTCAGTTTGGATCAATTTTCATTTTCAATTAAAAATGTGTAACAATGAGCTCAAGTAGTTAATGAGGTTCACTAAAGGACGAATCGTTTGGAGAATCCGAGTTCGATTCTTGAGTGGAACAATTTATTGGCTAGACTTTACTTACTTCGCAGTCGAACTCTAGATTATTTGGGTCCCCTTCCCTAGGAACCAGAGAGTTATAAAAAAAAAGTGTAACAATTCTATAAGACAAACACAAGACCAATTCTATAAGACTAACCATAGTACTATGAGTCATGTAATAAAAAAATGATGATTTGGGCCAAATAAAAAATATGTTGGGCTTCCTTTAAAAAAAAGAATGTTGGGCTTAGTCAAAAATATCTTTTTTTTATTGTTTATAAATCAAAGTATTCATTCATTAAATTAAATATCTTTTCAAAATAATTAATAAAAAAAATTGTTTTTAAAATAATTAATAAAATAAATCTTTTTCTCATAATTAATTAATAAAAAAATTAAAATCGGTTTGACTATTGTTATTTGTCATTATTGTCAAGAGAAAAAAAAGTGAGTGAAAAATCAATTTAAAATTGGTTTAAAAATGAGTAACTCAATTTTTCTTACAAATCGGTTATAAATTGGTTCCGAACCGGATATGAACCAAACCCAAATTAGTTTATAAAAATAACCGATTTTTGATTTAAATGGTTTTGGATTTAAACCAAACCATAAATTAGGTTTGGTGTGGTGTGGTTTTTAAACCATACACACCCCTATACATGACACCTCAAACACCCCGACACCATTGAACTTCCTTCATAACAGAGAACATCAATATTATGCCATCATAGATCAAAAGCAAGATGTAATATTCTAACCACACCAGAACCTAGCCAATATGATAAAACACAATCCAAACAAGTCCTAATCCAATTAGGAGTAGCTTGACAAATTCATTCTCTCTATTGAATAAACTTATAAAATAATACCAATTTTCAATTTTAATTTTATAATCAACTTTTTAAATTTTTGTAATTTTTTTAAATATTTAGTGACAAAGTTTTTTTTTTTTGTGAAAGTGACAAAGGTTTTTTTTTTTTTTAAGGCAAAAGACTTATCTCATTTCATTAATAATAATATCATAGATACATGTTGGAATGTCGATAAAATTTTGGAAACTAGCTGAAGATGTAGCCACCCGAGCAAGACTATGGGCAACTTCATTTGCTTGTCTCCTAACGAACTTAACATTGGAGTTCACAAGATTTGTAGCTAACAAGGATCTACAATCACTTAATATGGCACCAAAATCAGAGTTGATATTTCTCTTAATGTTTAGGCCATCTCCTACCCTTTTATAATCAACTTCCATATCTCTATTATGCATATATGCAACTCGTCAATCCATTTGAGTGCTTTCAACAAACCCATGGCTTCGCCGATTTCCACATCAAGAATAGGATCTATCCACTCAGTTCTGGCCTTTACAAAGCGTCCTTGGTCGTCTCAAATGCACATACCAATTCCGACCTTGTTATAAAGATGAGAAAAAGAAGCATCAACATTTAATTTGTGTCTTCCAAAGCTTGGCTTGGTCCATTCCACTTGTTGCGTTGTATGTCGGAGATTATCTACTAAAGCGCGAACTTGTTGAGCATTACGCCAGCTTGTAATTAAATGATTAGCTCTTTCACACACAGTTTGGATTGTGTCGGAGATATTGTTCCACACATGATTATTCCTGCATTTCCATATACTCCACGCCATGACACTGAAAAGTTCTTGCTGGTTTTTGTCAAGCCCCTGCAGAATTGAGAACAAGTTCTCTGTGATATTGTTATTAGTATTCAGACATGCACTCATATGCATCCACAGACCTGCTCGCTGCCATCACTGGGTATTTTTCGGACATAAGAACAATACGTGATTGTTGTCCTCATTCTCTTCATCGTACATTACACAATTTACAGGACATTGCACACCGCAACCGCTTAGTCTCACGCGCGTTGGTAATATATTTCGACCAATCCTCCAAAGTAGATTCTTCGCTTTCGGTGGAATTTTTGCTTGCCATATCAAGTTCCAACTACCAGCAATACCATGTCTATCTTGTATGCCTGTAACGTTGAGACAGTTTTTGTATGCACTACGCACCGAGTATAAGCCATCATGTTCCATTTTTCAAACTAAAGTATCTTCACGAACAGAAGCAAAGAGGGGTATTAGAGATATAGTTAGTTAGTCTAGTTAGTTAGCCTATAAATAGACTTTGCTGTAGTCATTTGTACATAACTTTCTCATTTTGTAATTCTACTCATTATCACCGATACAAGAGTTTTCTACTTTTCTCTTTACTTTACCATGGATGCCATGTTTCTTAAGATGGTATCAGAGCAAATATGGTATCCACCTTGAAGATTTTTTTTCCGCTGCACTTTCTCGAGGGAATTCAATTTTCTCACTGTTCATTTTCTTTCTCAATTCATTTTCTCGAGAAAATCATATTTTCCATTTCTTCTATTCTTGTTTCTCTGTTCTCATTCTAGATCCTGATTTCATCAGTTTCTTTTTCCTTTCCGATTTGGATTTTCGTTGCTCAATTTCATTTTCTTGTTCGAATTCAGTTTTCGCTGATCCCGATTGGATTTCTGTGATTTCTTCTTTCGCCTGTTTCCATTTGATCTTGTTTTGATTGTGGATCATTACACAAATTTCTCATCTGTGATCTTGATTTCGTGGTCATTTCTAGTTTACAATGGATCCAAATTCTTGAGTTGGTTACTGTGAATTTCTTGTGCAATTAATGGATGTAAGGCCCCGTTTGGCCCGACTTATTTTCTACTTTTCAATTTCTCTTTAAATGAAGTAGATACGTAAAAAATTATGTTTGATCTTATTTCTTCTTGCTTTTGACTTCTTTACTTTATTTCTCTATTTATTTTACGTAGAAATAGGGTCAAAAACAATTTTTTACTTCTTTAATTATTTTTTTAAAAAGAAGTAGAAAAGTGGAAAATAAGCCGGGCCAAACGGATCCTAAGTTGATTATTGCATTTGATAGTTGCAACTGGTGAACTCTGCTATGTTTCTTATTGTTCGATTCTGATTCGAGGAAACTCTCCATTTCACCGTTCTAGCATTGTGATGGAAGCACGTGTTTTAGTTCTCTCATGTGGTTTTGATTCCACGCATTTTTGGATCTATTTGATGATTGATATTCAGTTCATTTGGCAAGATTTTTGTACTGAAGCTTGGATTTCCAATCGTTGTGAATCTCGACGTCATTGCCACCATTTCTGGTATTCTTCTCCTTTGATGATTTTGGTGTTATGAGATTTTCTGAATTCAACTTTCCTTGGATGGCTTGATTGTTTGCTACTATCATTCTGGTTAGTAAGATTTTGATGTCATCCCTGATAAGTAGGAGCTCTATCATCTACATTGTGTTATTTTGCACTCTCTTGCATGTTGAAGATTTGTTTTCATTCAAGAGAGCTATTGTTGAAGTTGGTTGTGTGTTCCTGCTACTTTAATGCTAGTTGTTCAATTTGGTAGTGCATCCTGAAAGTTGGAAATCCACAATTAAATTTGGATTGTTGGAGTTTAGTTCTCTGAAGACATCGTTATTAGCTCATTGATTTCTTCTTTCATGGGTTGTTTGAGTACAAGCTGCCATGATGTTATTTTTTGGTGGCTTAGCAATATAATCATGTTTCAGCTTTGGATAATTGGATTTTGGAAGCTTCAGATTTGCCACATGAATTTCCTTCATGTGAATTTGGTTTACTAGCTTCAGATTTTGCTGTTGTTAATGAAGAACAGTGAAGATTGCAATTTGATCTTGTTAACTCTTGTTGATTTAGTGTTGTTCTTTAGCCTTATTGGCTTTATGATGAGCTTCTGTCCATGGTGGTTAAGACTTCATATGAGCTTCTGTTATGGATGGTTAAGCATTGTTGTTTTGGGAGCCTCAGATTGAGGATGTGCTTCCTACTATTTTGTCTCTGATTGTGAAGATTGAAGATTGGTGTGAATTCTTTAATCTACTCTTTGTTGCATTTATGCTATATCTTGAGCAGGTTGTGTTTGCTTGCTTTCTCGATTGATTAGCTGGTTTTTTGATGTGCTATCTCATCTTGAGCACAACATTAGTATTGATGCTTCATTCTCTAGCCATCAACCATGCTACTTGATCTTTCTCGTTGATTTCTTGGTCCTTTGATGTGTTAATTACCTCTAGCACAACTTGAGTATTGATGCTTCACTTTGTAGCCATCAGACCTTATTACATTCTCTATTTTGCTTCTGTCTTGAGTGTTTGGTACCCTTGATGGTTAAGCTTTGTGCCCATTGTTGGCTTTGTTGATTTGCTTCTGCCTAGGGTGGTTAAGTGTTGCTTTGTTGCTTCCTCCGAGTAGTGTAGCCTTGAGTTGTGGTTTCTACTGGATGGTTAAGCATTTGCCCTTAGTTGGCTTTGATGGGTTGTGTTTCTTCCATATGATGGTTAAACACAACTAGTTGTATTTGAGTTGTTTTTCTAGCCAATGTATTCCGACAATTCTCATTGTATTTTCCTTTATTTTGATGCACTTTTGTATTAGTTATCCCAAGCTGGAAGTGTTGTGAACACGTTCCAGCTTGCGGGAGGCTATTAGAGATATAGTTAGTTAGTTAGCCTATAAATAGGCTTTGCTGTAATCATTTGTACATAACTTTCTCATTTTGTAATTCTACTCATTATCACCAATACAAGAGTTTTCTACTTTTCTCTTTACTTTACCATGGATGCCATGTTTCTTAACAAGGGGAGTTTGCATTATGCGGTTGGCTGTGTTGTTGTCAAACATGCTTTGGATCTTATCATAATCCACATTCTTTTGGATTGCTTAACATGAGATCATGCACCTTTGTAATATATATGGGTCATGCTAAACAGTGCTCCCGATGCACTTGTTAAGCATACCAAAAGAGAAAATAAAAGATAAAATTAATGTTGGTTGAATAACTTTTTACACTTTTAAGGCATTGAATGCACAAGTTCCAAGGCAAAATTTCTTTTTTTATATGCTTAACCATGGCCCCGAGGCACTGTTTAACATTTTCCTTGTAATATTACCAAGAAACAGCATATCAGAGGGTGTTGACAGTGTCATTCCATCTTTGAGCCAATTTTGCTCCCAAACATTTATGTTTTCCCCGGTGCCAATACTCCACTTACATCCGCCTTGAACGACATGTTTAGAATTCCAAATGCTTCTCCAAACATAACTCGGGCTGTGGCCAATGCTTGACACAAAAATCACATCTAGGAAAATATTTAGCTTTGAGTAATTTAGTGATTAGATTACTTGGTTTCGTTACCAAATTCGATCGCAAGATAAGTAAAGTCTAATGCTTTAATTATTCGTCATAGTAACAATTTATTAATGAACTCAATGTCTTGATTAAATTTCGAAACAATTTATTTTTTCTTTTGGCATTCACCATCAGTTTAATCTGGTTTGGAGGTTAGTTCTGACAATGATTTCAACCCCCTCTTGATCGTAGTTGCAAGATCGAATCGTAATCTCCCTACTAAATTCACATAATCATCACTAAACCGACTAACGATTGATTAAATTTCGAAACAATTTCTAAAGCAAAGAATTGGACGGAACAATTGGTGAAAGTAATTGATTGGTCCAGCAATCCTTTTTGTCTTCGTTAGCTGTTGACATCAAAAGCGTCCTTCCATTAATTGACCAAATTGAAAACTGTTTGAAACATTTTCTTAGGAAAATTAAAACAAATACAGTATTAAATAATCACTAAACTAAAAAAATACTATATTAATTAATCAGTTATTTTAAGATCATATAGAGAGGAAAAAAAATGATTTTTTTTTACACAGAGAAAAAAAAATGTTAAAAAAAGTACTGTAATAGTAATAATTTTCATAGCTAACCTCACCAAGTCCAAACCCAATCTCGTTTCTCTTTCATTATAGAGCGTTAAAATCACGACCTAACTGAAGCGCGTGAAACAACCAATCCTGGTAATATCCACCTTCATCGCAAACGCGATAATCTCAAACTCAAACGCGATAATCTCAAAACAAAACGCAAATCGGAATAATCAAAAGCGCGATGAGCGACCAATCACGGTTGCAGAACGTGCGTTCTACTGCACAACTTCTCAGAGAAGCAACCTCATCATTCTCCGCAAATCTCTTCACATTTCTCTTCCTATCTCTCTTAATATTCTCTTTTCGTACCATCGTTGAAAACGGTACCTCACGTTTCATCACGTTCGTTGACCGTGATCCCGCCGTTAAATCTCTTCTTTCTCGTCTTGACCTTGCCGGTAACGTTAATCATCAACATCGTCAACGTTCTCCTCAGTATCATCCTTCACCCGCCGCCTTACGTCGTCGTAGACCTTTTTTGCATCTAACTCGTGTCGGAACCCTAGATGATGATTTTTTCTCCGGTGATGATGATGACGGGAGAACACTTTTCGGATCAAATTCTAAAGCTCCGGTTAATGGTAGTATTGTTGCTTTTGGACCTTTTGCTATTGATTCTGGATTTTCGGATCTCGTTGCTGATAATGGAGTTAGGGTTTTTGAAATTGTTCGTTCCGGAATCACGTTGAAAGCTGAGGATTCTTCAATTGAGCTTGAAAAAGACGAGATTGATGACGTTGATGATGAAAAATATGAGAAAGATGAGAAAGACGACAAAGAGGAACGGGAGCGGGAACAGGAACATGAACATGAACAGAAGAAGGAGAAGAGGGATTTGGGGAATGGGAAAGAAGAGATTGTAACAAGTGTTGATTTGCAATTATTTGTGAAGGGATTGGAGATAAGTCGGCGTGATACGGCGGCTTTTTTTGTTCTTTTAGGTTCATTGTCAGTGGCTTATGGATGGGTGATTATGGTTTTTCTTGTTACGTATTCGTGTGTATTAGGCGTTGTTATTGTTTCGGTTGTTAATGATCTTGTAGGAAGGTTTAGTTCTGTTACTGGTGTGGTTTGGGATGGTTTCAGACTAGGTTTGAAGAGGATTTCTGCTGTTGTTTTGATAAGATGGGCTGTGAGAGATGCAGTTACTCAGCTTGTTGGAATATGGTATTTTGCTGAAATTGAGGATCAGTTTTCGTTTTTCAAGCTATTTGTTAGGTTGAAATTGATGCCATTTTCGGTTATGTCGCCTTGGGTAAGGGGTTTCGAGAAGGAGATATCTGGGTTTTTGTTTACTTGGTTTCTTATGGATACGTTTGTGACTTTTATATTCTCTGTGGATTTTTGGGTTGCTTTGGAGGATTTTAGGAGGGGTAGTAAGGAGATTGTGAAGGAAGGTTGTTATTTGTTGTCTTCCATGTTGAATCAAGCTATTCAGATTAAATGTTTGGAAGCTGTGCTTTGTGGGTCGTTTATGAGGTGGGTTTTAGCTCGAATTTGTGGGAGAGTTGTTGCCAAGATGTTTCAGTCTACCATGGAGGTGTACTTCATGGTTACTTGGCTTGTGTTTTACTTTGTGGCTAAGAGTAGGGATGCCAATCAACAGGGTAGGAGGTTTGGGCAGAGGGAAATTGAGGGCTTAATCGATGGGCACAGATGATACTTGGATGTGCTTGGATTGGCGGATTTATTATGCGGGTTTTTGATTGCGAATGCACAATCAGCTGCAACGTTTCACAGGTTTAGATCTCCTAGTTTTGCAGTCACTGTTGCCCATCGCCACACTTCTGTAGTTTTGTCATGCCATTACACGTGTTGAATGTAGTTCACCTCAAGGCCAAAATGCTTCTTGTGTATATTCTAAATGAGAATACTTCATATGTATATTATTCGTGGAATCATTTAATTAGCTCACACAATGTGTTGGTGAATGGTGATGATAGTCTGTAGTCCCAAATTACAAGGTTTAAGAAATGAAGAATGTTGATGATTTTTCTCCATGCAACATGGAGTTATATGTTGTGATGATAAAAATAGCCGTATAGAATTTTTGTTTATTTGGTGTTATTATAATCTATTTTGTATGTACAATTAGTGGCATGAATTGAACATCGTCAACAAGAACAAGGAAAAGCACATGAATCTGCAAGAGCTGGCTAATTTGCTGTGAGTTATGCATTTATTTTCTCCTTTTAGTAAAGTCTCCATGAAGTTTATTCAGGCTTAATTAACTTGTGTCTATTTTGCATGATTACCGACATTTTTTGCTGACAGGCTTCTATCTTTGCTGCATGTGTATAATCAATTTGCAGAAATTTCATAAAATAAGTTTTGCATCATGTAGTTACTTTGGCATAGTCTGAATTACAGGTAAAAATTCACTTTGATATAAAATATGTAGTTACTTTGGCAGAGTTTGAATTAGAGATTTACAGGTAAAAATTCAATTTGATATCAAACTTAGGGATGTATATCTAAGTGGGTGTTCCAAGTGTTGAAATCATTGTTGAAAAGATTAGTGTTTAGTTTGCTGTTGTTAAATGGCGGCCATGGCGGAATGGAGTGGCGGATTTCTTGACAACCATCATAGGCAATTGGTGAAGGGAATAGAGATTCCCGCCATGGCAGCGCCTGCTCAATGGTGTATTTATATAGTAAAATACACCATATTTTGCCATTGACAACATTGGTTTAGTTATGTATGACTGATGTTTAGTAATCGAAGTCAAAACTTGGATGTTCTCTGTTTTGTGGCTGAGACATGCTTATGTTTTGTTATTTCAATGGCTTTTTGGTTTTCTAAACTTTTCCTTTAACTCTAGCTTTGGGGATTGCTGGGTTTGATGTATAGATGTTTGCTTACATGAAAAGGGGTCAACTGAAAGAGATCATGGATATGTGTGCAAATGAATCTTGATTGCAGTTTAATGAATTATAATCTTCCCAGTAGCTGTATCTGAAATGATTCCAGTTTCTGGAATAGATAAAGGGGGAGTATACTATTGTTGTGAAGTTATTGGCCTTCAAATCAATGAAATGAAATTACTAAAACTATCTTTTGAGGGTGGTTCCCCCAAGGCAGCATGTTGAGGGTTATGGGCTATCCATTAAAACTATCATTCTTTGAAGGGTCCCCATTCTTCTCTTATTGCTCAAACCAATCCCTGAATCCCATTGATATCGATTTGGATTATATTTGATGTCATTCTACATTAAAAAATACTAGTAAATGCAAACAACATCATTATGATTTTCCGGTTTTTATATGGTTTCATTTAATAAGCTTACAAGTTAGTAGTTGTGAATTACTACTAAAAGACAAGGTAGGTTCTCTGTGAACAAGGTAATGACTGACAAAAGGACCATTGTGAGGCAGGGAAATTGACCATATATTAATGCAGAACTTTGGCCATAGAAACATGCATACATAGTGTTTCCTTCCAAATAGCAATACAATACTGAATGAATTGTATGAGATTGACAGTGACCAGCCTTAATAAGGATCAATGCCAAACAGGAGTTACCTAGTTTTTTGGTCATTGTATGCTCAATTTCTCTATTTATTTATTTAATAGCAGTATGGCATGCCTATACTTGCAGAAATGGAGGAAGATGTTTATGCTTTTCCAAAAGCACTTGTGAGATGCCTACCCAAATATTGTTCCTCCTTTCTTGGGGGGACACATTTTGTTTTATTAGTCTTATCAAATAGTACTATTGTCCCTCCTTTCCTTAAATTTGGATTTTCGTTCCTTGCATATGTTGATATATTAATTAAGGCTAATGCTACGGTGGACCACCTTCACAAGTGGTCACCGTGGACAAGTGATCTACCGAACATGAATTTTACAAAATTCACTGTTGGATTGAAAGTTTATATCGTATAGATCATCCATAAATATTTTAAATTTTTTTGAAAATCATTTGATATGTTATTGAGACCCATCATGATTTATGTTATTTAAGAACCGTTAATCTTGATGTGTCTCAATAACATATCAAATGATTTTCAATTTTTCTAAATTTTTCTATGGGTGATCTATATGATATAAACTTTCAATCCAAAAAGGTGAATTTTGTAAAATTCTTATTCGTTATAGTGTTATTCGTGACTGGTCCACCATGAACCACTTGATAAAGTGGTCCATATTAGAATTTATCATTAATTAAACCCAAGTCTGTGTGTGTAAATATATTCAACAAAACCAAATATTTTGAAGTATATTGTTTTTTTTTCCCTACTGTTGGGGAATTATTTGTAGATGAATATATGATTTGTCTCATTGATCTGTATTTCCTTTCACCAAGACTAATTCCATGCAGTATAGATTACATTACGTATTTCCTTCTGTAAACATTTAGGAATGCGAATCCAATAAACCTCCCAACCATTCTCCCATGCATTTTCCATTAAATACGCATAAGCAATGTTTTTACATACAATGCGCATAATATTAGCGTGAATCATGCACTTTGCATTTGTGACATCTATGCCGTACATGAAGGACCGATATGAAATTTAAGTAATTGAAAGTACCAAAATAAACACCCCCAAAATGTGATTTAGTCCAGTTCAAGTGTTAGATGAGGAACACAACAAAAAACAATCTAAGGGCTACCGTCGTTCTCCCCGTCCTTCTTCCCTTACCTCTTATCCACACACGAGATTGTTCTTATTAGCGGCACATAAACTGTTGGCAATACCAAGTATATTGACAGAACTTAATAAAATATCAACAAGATAATAATAAATCTAGAATAAGCAAGGTTAAGCCAAGTTACAATATATTACAATTTAATTACAACCGCCCTAATTTATTCTTCATAACATCATCATATAAGAAAGTAAAACAGAGGAAGCATACATCAATTTAACAATTGATCATAATTTGGAGCAAAGGAATCAAGCTCAAAAAAGAAATAGTTTTGATATATCAAATCAATGTAATGATATAGAAGAGGACTACGAAACAATGAGGTTAGGGAGAGTATCTTTGCTTTGATGTATCAAAGTAATGAACGAAGAAGACAGACGAGACATGGAGACGGTGTGGAGAGCAATGATGAAAGAAAACGCTTGTATGGGCGACGGTGAAAGTGATGTTGGGTTGGCTCGTGATGACGGTGGCAGGACCGTGATGTTATGAAAGTCTGACAAAAAAATTGTTCTCACTAGAAATCGAACTGAGTGACATTTTGTTTTAGTCTTTGTCGTCAAATGTCATGGGGCATGGATACACCCGGTTGTGCTCCACGTTGGTGCCATATCACCAATTAGAGTCACGTCAGCCATCCAGTGAGAAAGTTTCCTAATATTTGCAAAATGAGTAAACTTTAATGCATACCATAAATTGGCTGACACACACCCGCAAATGGATGAATGGGGCGGTGCCGGAAACCAATTGAATAGGTGAATATGCATTTCTAATTTTCTACCAAGTACTCATCCATTTCATTCATACACTAAAATTCTTGGTGGATAAATACAAAGAGATCTTAATACTCATGCAACCCAATGTGGTTTAATAAAGAGGAGATCATGTAGCTCTACTTGGTGATGTGGTTGTGGTGTACAAGTTGACGTACAACTAAGTGTATTTTTGGTATTTAATGTGCCAAATCACTATCTCTAATAGAAATAGTTTACTATAGAAAATTAAGTGGTCAACGAAAAATACATTCAATGATTTTTTTAGAAGAGTTAAGTGATCATAGACTATCAGTTTAAAACAACTTACATTGTTAATGGGTGATGTGGTGGAATAGTGAATTTTCATTAAACGTCAATGTAAAATTATTTTACACCGACACTACATATATACTCTTTAATTATTTTTTGTGCCTTTCTAATTCGTCGTTTTTTGAGAATGACAACGTATTACACTTTTAGGAATTAAAATATGAGTGTTTATTCTTTGATAAGTTCTACTTGTGTATTTTTGTCAAAAAAATTCTACTTGTGTATTAGAAAGAAAGATCCATTAGTTTTGTATATGTTCATAAAATCAAGCAAAATTGCTTTCTGAATTTTGTACTTGGTAAAAGCTATCATTTAGTAACAACAATTTCTTTTCTGTTGCTGGAAACATGTTGATGCATATGATTTCTGTTCCTCCCATTAGTAAATGCCCTTTTACAAAAAGGTGCAAAGACTGAAAGGCCAAAACCTATAATTCAAAGAAACTCACACATATTCACTGTTTGTTAGGCCCTGGACTCATGTTTCACTACACATTTTTTAGGGGCTGCTAATCAATATTTCAACTTGTTTTTCATTTTTCTCCATTAAGCTAGTTTGATTAACAATCAAACCATTTTCATAGAAGTGATAATTGCTCATTTTATGACTTGGTGACAAAATTAAGAAGCCATTTTATGACTTGGTAGGAATATCGCACTATATGTGCAGGAACCCGGGTTCGAACCCAGGACACTCCATTTATTCACCTTTAAGGTGAATTTTCTAACCACTAGGCTACTTGACAAAAAAGAGGTATGTAGTGTGTTGTTTTTAAATAAAATTTGAGAATAATTTAGATGGTTAAGAATACTTGAGTAAAAAGCCACAATTCAAATATGTGGTTAATTACATTTACTAGATGATTAATGAATATAAGAACCTCCTCTAACTCATTAACCCTTCGGCAAACACAATTTACGACAATTTTGACATTAACCACAATTGTGTGTTTCAATATACATATTCGAATCGTGTTAACTATCTAATTTATGATTAACTTTATCAAGTGAATGGTTAATTAGTAGCGATACCTAATTATATTCATCAACCATCCGATGATCGTATTTAACCAAAATTTTGAATTGTATATCTAAATTTTTGTTGAAATATGATGTCAAATGTGTGTACCAAAATATTATTTCTCTACATTAAAATGGGAATAAAAAACAGTTCATAAGTTCTAACTCAATTAACAATGCAGATATTGTTACACCGAACACTTTCACTCAAGTTTAAACTTGAGACTTGATAATTATATGTAATTTCAGTGATATTTGCTACTTTATATACGAAAAATAAAAATCAAAACTCATGCCTTGTTTAAAATTGTCTTTCCTTTCCTCAAACAATAAGTACAAACTCTGCATCATTTCATTACAAAGAAAGAAAAGAAGAAAAAAAAAACTGAACATGAACCTCATGTTCCTGAATTAATTGCTTCAAATTGGTTCTCTACATACATCATCAACTACTATGTTATTGCTACATCTAATAATAACAATAATAATAACAACAACAATAACATCATCAACATAGTTGTTAGAACATTAACTCTATGAACTAATGTCAAACACAAACAAACACTCTTTCATTAGAGCTAGCAAAACTAAGAACACTAAGAAAAATATGTTCATTACAAGGAATACAAAGTTTAGAATCAGCAATAAAATCATATTCTTCTTTAGCTTGTTCCAACAAAGCTTTAAAAAGTGGATGATTAAGTAATGCAATCTTGATAACAAATCTCTTATAATTCTCACCTACATACACAACCAAGTGACCCTTTGGAACATCATTAGGAATAGAATCAATTTCATACATACAAGACAATAATCCACAACAATAATCATAAGATTTTGTTGTCAAAAATTCACTCTTCATTTTCTTCCACTTGTTAAAACACCCTCTTAGAAATTTACACTTCATAATTTATTTTTTTGCTAGAGAAGTGGTAGTACATATATGGAGTACATTGAAATTGTCAAAGGTTTATATAATAGAGGTACGGGTTTGTACCAATTTTGGAACTTTACTTTTGGGAATAAAAAAATGATATTGATGGATATATCAATATCCAATTGATATTATTATTTTAAGTATGTATTTACTGGAGCTCATTCAGAACATTGCATCTTGATATCAAACTGTACGAATATTCTTGTCTTTTTCTATGTTTACATAAAGTGAAAGCATTGTCTTGATAGCAAAGTGTAAAAGTTTGTGATTAAATTTGATCATACATAGAGAATTTTAATTTTTTACAAACATAATTTTATTTTTAACTAATATATCAAATCAAAAGAGTTAATATACATAAGGTAGTTTAATACGAACATTCTATTTTGTAAAAACAAAAAACAAAATAATGAATTTTTATTTGATGTGAATATATACTTAAAGTTAAAATTACTTATGAATGTATTATTTTCCTTTTTATTAGTGGAATGAATTATTTACTTAAAGAAAATGCATCTTATCTTAATTATATATGTTATTTTGTAAAAAATAGTCAAATATAACTTTTTTTATAAATATGAAAAAGTTAATTAGCAAAATTATCTGCCGTAAAAGCAATGAATTATTAGTTCCATGTATATCGAGATTATTTACTAAAAATAATTTTTTTTGACTAACTTTAGTTGATTGAATTAATGTTTGTAAATTAACATGGATCCTTTCCCCATGATGCATGTAAAGGGTTTTGTCTTTCTGTGATTATTGAAGGGTGGTGCTATTGATCAACGACCTTTGGGAAGTTCTTAAAGTTCAGACCCCACTACTTTGGGATCAAAATACTTAAAGATATGAGAAATGAGACAAGTTTTGTGGGTGAAGTACACTAGTACTTAAAGGTCAACCCACTACATAAAAACTAGTAAGTTTTAATTTTAAATTTTAAATTTAAAAGATATTTTTCTCTAAATTATTTTTATATTTAATTTGTTGACCAAAGACACGATTTAATGTTTATTTGGTGACCGATTCTCTTTAAGAAGCTGCACATTTTATCAAAATTAAGTGCTCACAATGCAGTATGTGGTGGTGTATTTAGAGATTATTAAGGTAACTTTTTAGGGTGTTATATTTTTTTTTTTTTGGTTTTCACCACTAATTTAATCTGGTTCGGGGTCAGTTCTGGCATCAAGTGGTTTCAGCCCCCTCTCGATCGCAGTTGCAGGGAATCGAACTGTGGTCCTCCCTACCAAGTTCAGTGTCAATCACCACTGAACTAACTAACGATTGGTAGGGTATTATATTTTTAGTATTGATGTTTTCTTTGTTCTTTATGTTAATATGTTAAATTGATGAGAGCTCTTTTCATCTTTTGATCGTTGTTATTGTCTTAAATAAAAATTGACATAATTTTTGGCTAGAAACTAATACACAGCTTGTTCCATTGGTTTTAAACCAATTTCACATTATTACTTTGACACTTCATAATAGATAGAGAATTGAAATTGTTTAGAATAATTTAGATTTTTTTTTTTGACTAAAAATAAAGATTCATTCAACTTGAAAATACATAGATCATTACAAATTCAAGATTGCTAAAAACTGAAAAAGGTGAATCTACAAACAAACTTGCAGCACCTAGGTTAATAACATACAACGACATCATGAAAGTGCCTACAAATATGACAAAATAAAAGTCACCGGAATATTCATACTTCCGAATTTGCAACGTTGACGTCCAAGTCTTCAAAGTCTTCAGATCTGTAATGATTTGATGTAGATATGTCATTCTGAATCAACGAAACACCGTAATGAAAAACCAACAAACGCCGCACAAGACGACGATAAACTTAAAAAACAAAAAACAAAGAAGCAAATTTATGTGGATAATCACTTATTTAATTGAAAAGAAAAGGAAAAACAATTTAGAGGGGTGATTTTGGATAAAAAATTGACCCTAAAACCACCCCTCCTTGAAGGATGCACAAAAAGAATAAATTAGGGTTTAGGGGAGGGGAGCATATTCTTAGAATAGAACATAAGTATATTATTATTATTATTATTATTATTATTATTATTATTATTATTATTATTATTATTATTATTATTATATAGAAATAATTTAACATTAACCAAACGAACAACAAATTGCGCCGCTAGCTAAACCTTTATGTATAAATAGATCGATTAGAATAAGGATTGAGATTATCTTTAGGTATAAATTGATTCACAACAACTTGTTGTCTTGATTTTTAAGCAACTTCACATTATTAATTATTTGGACACATCATAATAAATAGAGAAATTACATGCAACTTCTTCCTGAAATGCATTTTAAAGTCAACTCACATTTTTAGATAAAAGAATTGGTGCGTTGATAAATGACCAACATTGATTTATCTACGTAAATAGTTTCATTTGGTGGTATAGTTTGCTAAGCTCTATTTATGGATTTCTTAGTTATAACAAAGATTTTAATGAGGCAGATAAATTCTTACACCTTAAGTTTTAGTCTAGTCCGATCTCTTCTAAAAGTTTTTTTATATCCTTCTTATTTGATTGTACCGGGTTTTGTAATTACCTTTAAAGATAAAATTCTAATCGATGAATTATCAAATACTCCTTTTTTAAATCAATCCCTTGTTACACCCAAAAATATTATGCCATTCATTTTGAAAAGATCCCTCACAATAAAACACAATGATCCGAGCAATGTACTACTCACTCCTGTCGTTTGTAGGCTCCATAACTCAACCATATTCCTAAATCTATGTCAACATTATAAATAAATACAAAGTATTGTGTAAATTAAATACTACACACGACATTTCTTTTTATGACAAACCAAACTAAATCTTTTTCAAAAATCATTATTTGTGTGGTTCATTTGACAAAATAAACATACATTTCAAACAATTAAAACCTATTAACATTATTTTTTATTTTTAATGACAAATATATTATATATTAATAATATAAAAAACGAGATATTTTAAAAAACAGAATGGTACTAGAATAAGTAGACGCCAAGCCAACCAAGAGCATTGTAATTGTACCTAAAAATAAAAGTGCATGTGTTTTGGAAGTACAACTTATTGTATGATTTTCTCCACTAGTTTTTGACAATAAAAGAGCATTATATTTATCACAAAAATTGACTCTAACAAAAAGAGACTAGATTTTTATTAAACATTGGTCAGATGTCCGATCTCTGAGTCTTGCGTACATAAAAGATTCAGTTTGAAGAGAAAAATTCATAATGTATAGTTCACAATTTTTTTGAAGTAGATTAGTCGGTACTAAAAACGATAAAAAAAAAACTTCATATCTATAATTTGTATAGAGAAAAACTATATTTAAACCCAAAGATTGTTCCTGCATGCACTCAAAAGTATATAGTAACATTTTATATGGAATCCTATGCAGTACGTATACAATATTAATATTCTAGTTGCTAGTTGTATATAAAATTATATAGATATCCTGCAAATCAAATGAGTTTTAACTTTTACTATCTCTGCGTTACCCTCATGAATCCAGGAAATGGGCTAATTATGCATAAGGGATGAAACTTTGGAAGAAAAAAGATATATCTAGTATGGTTGCAGAGAGGAGAATATGGAAGTCACAGTTCTTTACACTGAAGACTTTGACCCTTTGTCTACGTGAGATCATTTTCTAACTGTAGAAAATCTTGGATTAGTTAAGACTCAGGACATGGACATTCATTAGTACTTGCACTATCCCCATAATATATTCTTTTTTCATAATTGTAAGAATATAAGATATGTTTTCTAAATAAGTGTTGCCTAACTATTTAGGAAACTTATAATATATAATTACAGTAAATTAATATACACTAAATATATACAATTTGTTTTTATTCTAGTACCCCTCTTAGTCGAAGTGGGAGGTTGGCGAACGTGGAGACTATGATCAGAAGTCATGAAACAATATTAAAGAAAGATCTTTGATAAATATATCTGCAATTTGATATCGTGAGGGGACGTGAAGAACACGTACATGACCGCAAGCTACTTTTTCTCGAACAAATGAATATTCATTTCAATGTGTTTCGCGTGTTGATGTTGGATTGGATTGCTGGAGAGTTAGATGGCACTGATATTGTTACAGTAGCTTAAAGTGGCCTTGAGAACGGGACAATGTAATTCAATAAGAAGATCGCGTAAGCAACATGATTTAGAAACTACATTGGCGACTCTATGGTATCCGGATTTAGCACTAGAGCGAGATAACGTAGGTTGTCGTTTGGAGGACCAAAAGAGTAGATTATCCCCAAGAAACACACAATAACCAAAGGTGGAGCGTCTGGTCTGGGCACCCTCCCCCGTCGACAGTTGTATAAGAGATTAAGGAGGAAGTAGATGAGAAATAAAGATGTAAACCATATTGACGTGTGACTTGAATGTAGCGCAAAATACGTCTGAGAGCATGCACGTGTTCCATGGAATTGTGCATGAAGAGGCATATTTGGTGACCTGCATAGGAAATGTCTGGTCTTGTAAAAGTGAGATACTGAAGGGCACCTGCAAGACTGCGATAGAGAGATGAATCCTCAAAAGAAGTGCTATCGGTGGCCCTCAGCTTCAGTTTTGTGTCAATTGGGGTGAGGCACGATTTGTAGGGTGACATGCCGGCACAGACAATAATTTCTTCTGTGTACTTCTTTTGTGAGAGAAAGCGACCTCAAGAGTGGCAAGTATGCCCACAAAGAAGTGCAAGAGTCCCAAATCTTTTATAGCAAATTATGAACTGAATAGTGAAATGATAGATTGCCTCATATCATCAGAGGAACTGGTAAGAATAATATCATCAACATATAAGAAGATGTACGCCAATTGAGTGCCTTCCTTGTAAATAATGAGAGAGTGATCACAATTGCTTTGAGAGAAACCAACGGGGGAAACATAATCAACAAAACATTTATACCACGCTCGTGGAGCTTGTTTGAGCCCATATAAAGATTTATGTGGAAGACACACATGATGTGGATTTGTTGGGTCCTTAAAGGCTAACGGTTGATGCATGTAGACTGTTTCTTTAAGCTCACAATGAAGAAAGGCGTTCTTAACATCCAATTGATGAATTTACCAAGATTTAGAAACAACAATATTGAGAACGGTTCAAATCGTCGTTGGTTTAACAACTGGACTGAAAGTTTCTCCACAATCAATGCAAACCTGTTGACATGCACCATCACCTCTCAAGAAAACCGTCATATTTTTCTTTATGTCTAAAAATCCATAGAGATCGAATAACATTAACATCAGGTGGTCGTAGTATTAAATCTCACATCTTATTTTTAATTAGAGCATTATATTCATCATTCATGGTCATTTTCCAATTTTGGTCTTGAAGTGCAAACATTGGATTTCTAGGGAAGAGAAGATTTTGTAATCTGGTTGTGTAGGTCATAATATTTTTTATGATGTTTAAAAATTTCACGTTGACTTAGTTATAGATTTGGTGTCTGTTTGTAAGGAGAGTTGGAAAATGAGAGGAAGAGATTATGAGTTTGTTGGTGGAGGGTGCGATGATGTAGTGGGGGGTTGGGAAGGATGCGGGTCACATAACCGTGTGCTTGGTCAAATTGGAGGGGGGGGGGGGGGGGGTGTCGACCATTGGATGAGGCAATTGACTTTGCTTTGGATCAAATTTTGTTTGAGTTAGAGGTGGTCAATGACGTAAGGGGATATGTCATTGTCTAGGAAGGTGTATGTGATGGGTTGAGGGTGTGCATCTTTGCATAAGGAATAGATGTTTCGTCAAATATAACATGACGACAAATGATGATTTTATTTGCAGATAAATTTAGACATTTATAATCTTTATGATTCGACGGATATCCAAGAAAGACACATAGTGTAGAGTGAGGTTGAAGTTTATGTATTTTAGCATAAGGAAATAGAGGATAACACAAACATCCAAAAACGTGTAAGTAGAAATAAGAAGGGACTTTTGATACGACAGTTTACGAGGTGACTCAAAAATTGATAGTTTTACTTGGTGAATGTTCAAAAGGTATGTTGTCATTTCTAAAACATGATGCCAAAAAGAAAGGGGGTAAAGATTCATGAACTAACAATGTTCGAATTATATATAAGTGATGACTAAACTACTCCTAAATTGTAATAAGCATGTATAGATTAATGTAGGAAACTAATTACAACAAATTAATGTACATTAAATATAGACACATTTATTTTTATTCTATTAATAATATAATTCAAGTATTTCATCACGCGCTATTTTATATACTAGTCGGTCTCTTCAATATTCTAAAATTTAATTAAGGGACAAATTCTTTTTAAAATTTTAATGTTGTTATATGTTTGGCTAAATTTATGTTGTATAAGTGAGACGAATTTTGTATTATACACAAATTTATTTTAAAATTGAATTAATATGTCACATTACATTTCATTTGATCTAATAGTAAGATTTATTGTTATAATAGTAAAAACTAACTTCTGCATGATATAAGATTTGTCTCATTTGTATATATTAGACAAAGTCTACATGTTTAAACTCAAATTTAAATGATTGATCTGAACGAGACTCATATCATTTAAAGCAAAAAAAAAAACTGCAAAGTCTTAAATATAAGCAAAAATTACTACAATCATTATATTTATTTTGAATATTCAAATTTTACCCTTAATTTTACTTTTTCATACTACTACAAACCTACATTCTTGGAAACCGTGGAAGAAGAAGAATTTCAAAGGTTACTTTTAAGGTTACTTCTATTTTGAGCTTTAACAATGAGGTAAGTGTGCACATGTAAGCAAACTTTTAATTTATTTGAAAATAAAACTAAGGGTAAAATAGTAAATGACATTTTTTTTATACTTTATCCATTTTTCTTAAAGGGTGTGTTTTTTTTTTTTTCTTTCTAATATTCAAGACTAGAAGAAGTACTCCCTCCGGTCTCATATATAAGGAAAAAAAAAAAAAGGCACACCCTTTAAAAAAGTGGAGTAAATGATTAGGAAAAACATGTCATTTCCACTTTTACCCTTACTTTTGTTTAAATTAAATTATTATTTATTATGGGGAAAAGTAAAACAAAGGGTAAAATTGAAATATTCAAAATAAATGTAATGATTGTAGTAACTTTTTCTTATATTTAAGACTTTGTAATTTTTTGTTTGTTTGTTATATATGAGACCGGAGGGAGTACTATTTATATATTGAAATGATTTGATTTGACATGGTTTGATTCCCCTTTCACGTGGAATTCAGTGTTTGACATGAGCTAGTGTTTGAGAAGGAGGACCCATTAATATCATTTCCTGAGTACCCCACACACATCCCTCCATTAATTCATCTCCATGCTACCTTTTAGGAAGCAATGTCCTTTGAATTCTTCTGAGGGAATTTGAAGTGTCGGTTGTGTCTGTGCAAACCTTGGTGACTGAAACGAAACGAGTATCATTGGCCTAAAGAAATTCTACTATTCTAAAACTATTTTATTAGTATGTTTTTAAGAAGATTCATTGATTTATACTTTGATTTAAATTAAAGAAGATTAGTGTATTCTCTTCCAACAACATTACACTTGAATCTAAGTAGAAATAAAAGGGACCATGTGTTATTCAATTCATTCCTTGTGAGTTTTGATCAATGATTTCTCTTGATTTTGCAATCAAGTTAAGAACTCTTCTTTTACATAAAAGAGTGTTCCCTATTCTCTCATGCATCACACACACATAGCCCATCATTGACATTCTCCACATAAGAAAATTATTGGTATATTGAATGTTAATTTTTCATATTTTAAGATAAATTGAGAGTATAATGAAAAATATATCTAATTAGAAAAAAAGATTAATAGATTTTCCGATCTAGAACTCATGTTTACAATTATGACAACGGACTAGTGGAAAATATTGTGGCAAGTGTGAGTGTTAAGTCTCACATTGCTTAGATAAGTGGAGGTTACACTTTATAAATGAGAGGACCCATAAACCTAATGTCTTAAGGTTTTGGGTTAAAGTGTAGTGTCCTGTTGAGTGTAGTGTAACTGTAGAAAACTTCCGCTATAAGGGGGAGCATATCGATCTCCCGGGCTACCCCCTCGTGACCCAACAAGAAAAAGCTTTTTTGTGGTGATTGGCCGAAATTCATGTCTTTGGCCAAGACAATAGAGGAATGTACTTGCAAACATTGTAATTAACATATACGGGAAGTGAGTGTTACAGTGTCAGTGTTAAATGAAATATATCTTAAGAAGTGATAATGTGAGACTATATAACTTACAAGACGTGATATTCAACTAGAGCCTACCCGAAACTTGGTTTGAAAAATTAAATATATCTAAAAATCTATAAATGGGTTTATATTTAGAGTTAGGGACATTATTAGTGAGTAAATGATACTTTTCAAATTGGACCATCCACTATAAGTCTAGATTGGAAAAAACAAGAGTGAAAAGAGAGAGGAAATTGATAAAATAAAGAAAAGGGGTAATAAAAAAAAAAGTGGAATAAACAAATGGTCAAAGATACTCAAAAGAAAGTCATTAAGGAGATCCAAGTCATATACAAAATTGCAGAGGTAAGCACCGAGAATGGATCCTCTCAATTTATTTTTCCTCAATTTCACATTTCAGCCCTTTATTAACTTTTCTCCATTTTTTATAAATTTTAATATTATTCTATATTTATAATTTAATGGTCTAGATTCAACATTATTTCTTAACATTTTTTTTCCACACGAGAGGATCCATTGACAGCATTACCAATTAGCAACTTACAGAGTTATAAAATTTAGTTTGGTGGTCATTTTCCATCCTCACTTTGGAGCACATATAAATGTATAATTGCTCCCCACCGTACAAGCACCTAAAATGTGAATATGTGATGTACTTTGCCAAACATCGACCCTCTTTTACAAATGATTTTTTTTTTTTGAAGGAAAAATATATATTAATAGTATAAAATAATGAAAGGTAATCCAAGCTTATCAAAAAAATAAATAAATAAAGGTAATCCAACTCTTCTAATACGGAAGAACAAAATAATGCATATCTAAACCCATTTGTCAAAAATAAATAAATGCGATTCTTTTTTTGATAATAAATAAATACAATTCTACACCCACTAACGCTGTGTTAGAATAATAAAAAGTTATTTGACAAAAAAAATTAATAATAAGAAAAAGTTACTTGACCCAATTTCTTTTTAAAATTGTACCTTTAATTCTTATGATTATTTTATTTTATGTTTTGTTTGGTTTGGTTTATTTTATATAGTTTTTGTTTTGAGATGATATTTTTATTTTATAAAATTGTATCAATGTCGTTTTTTTGCATTAAAATTGGGAAAGAAATATGACCTTTTTTAAAATAACTTTTTTGGATAAGGGTCTACGAAAAAATGTAACATTTTACTTTGTTTGGTTCTTCGATGAAAAGTGGAAGAGAGTCAAACGTTCGTCATTTGATTTGGTTTACTACAATGTGGTGTCTTTGACGTCTTCGTAATAACATACTCCTTCCGACCTTTAATATAAGAAAATTTTTACTTTTTAAATTCATAGAATGATTGATGTATTTGGTCTAAAAAATGGACTAAATACATTAATCATTACATGAATCTAAAAAACAAAAGTTTTTTTTATGTAAAGGATTAGAGGGAGTAATATTTAAGGGTGATTTACCAAGTCTGTCATCTATTGTAGAACAAATTAAAATTATGTTTATTTCTTGAGTTTGGTTTCTAGTTAGAAGTGTAAACGACACCATCTATATTTTTGTTGATATGTGTAATAATTCTTTAGTGGGTCTTCATAGCATCTAAAAGTGATTTCCTCGAATAATAAGAGTTGAGTACACATTATACTCCACTAAAAAGATTTCCGTGACCAAAAAATCAAGAGGTGTCAACAGATTTCCGTGATCTAATTTAACCCTCATAGGGAAATTCAATTTGTATAATAATTCCACTTACTAAAAGGTAGTAGTATTATACCATTATCTTATTACATGCTTATCACTAAACCAGATTTGTCTTCATTGCTCATTGCATGAGTTTTGATATATAAAATCATAGTGAAATTGTATGAAAAACCACTTTGACAAACCCACAATCATTAAATTTAATTAAAATCCATGGCCAGCGTATGCCAAATAAATTATGATTGTCACTACTGCAAATAAGTTATCATTAAGTAAAAATAAAGTGTATTGCATAGTAAGTGATGAGATCGTAAAGGATCTCTAACAATCCATGCAAACTTATCTTTAAACTAGCTTATTTGTGTTATCAAACAAACACTTAATTGAATAAAAGAATATTATTATGGTAGAATACGATATCCGTTTAATAATGAACATCACAAGCAAAATATAATCGTTGTGAATTCAAAGAACCCTAGAATACCCAATAAAACCTTGTATCATTCACATAATTTGGCTTGAAAAATGTTATCAAATGTGAATCTTATCATACTTGTAATTTGATTTAATCTTGGATAAAATTATTAGTTTGATTTCGAGTTCCGACTTCTATGGTGGTTTTGTTTAGCAATAAAATAAAATAATTACCACTTTTTTTTAGCTTTCACCATCAGTTTAATCTGGTTCGAAGGTCAGTTCGCTCCCTCCCATATATTTTATAATAACAAAGAAATGACAACTTTATTCATATCGTGTTAGCCAAAAGAAAAGGTTAAAAATAAACTTAAAAAAATCCAGCATATATTGAATTAAGAACCCCTCACCATGACAAGCATTAAATAAACTTAAATGTACTATATTTTACATCTAAAAGAAAGGGAATACATAGTTATAAGTTCTCACAAAGGCTTTGAATAAGAATATTGACAGAATTGTATACCATAGTGATAAGCCTTTGCTTCCTTTCATCAACAACTAGAAATAATTTTAGATATATAGGCTTATACCTGAGCCAACAAAAAGCCAAGTCTATTCACTCTAACATACTCTAGGATTGCCTTTCGGTTCCTTTATCTGCAATTGACTCGCCATTGGGTGTCAAACCCCTAATCTTAACATCGTAGTAAACTTCTTCTACTTTCCTTAGGTCATACTTCATGCCTGCCAACAGCAAAAAGATGTCATCCAAATGGTTGAAAGATGGCAACCAAACAGATAGCAGAGCATACAGTGCAGATTGTGCAATCTAAGATGTTAATTAGAATGCTCAGCTACATATGAATTTGAAGAAAGCAAGTATGCGATGTTAATTATGTTATTTGTCACACCGTAAAAAAGAATTATGTTATTTGTCACGGTTAATAGACATATCTCTCTAAGATCAGATAAATATTTCTCGCAAAATTGAGAATGCAAGGCCAGTAACAGTGACAAAAAGGAGAAAACATTATGCATTGGACAAGGTACAAGAAGTAACGTACCATCAAACTTCTTCCGCAGAAAATCATTTCGTAGATTGAGCATTCGGAATGCAGCATGAAGTTCTGTTAAAAACTTTAAGACCTTCCTTGGACAATCATAGTCCCCAGCTGTTACTTGATTAACCACATACCTTGGCTGCAAATTGCAAAATAAGTGCAACTATTGTGATGTTTTTTCCTTAAAGATAAAAGAGTTTTATAATGTGTTGTGTCCATGCACGTGCAATACACATTCATGTCTCTCTAGTCAATGTTTCTCTTTAACAAAAAAAGTTATAAACAGTGTTAATTATCTCCTACATTTTCTACAGGTTGATATTTAAAAGTTTCGAGAAAAATAGTTCTTACCAATTCATTAGACATAAAACAAACACCTGCATGACAAACATTCATCAATATCAGTATATGTCACATAACTGTAAATTTTAATTGACTATGCAACCATCCATGATTTTTTCAAAAAAACTTGAACTAGTAGCCTAAATCAAAGGGTGGAGATGTCAATGAGTGAAGATATTAAAAATCAAGAATTCTGAACATACTCTCTAAATAACATGCCAACCATATTATTTGATTATCTTTGCACCTTTACCCTGAAAGTCATACGGGCACTAACGCTGCACCCATTTCTTGATAATAATCATAATTAACTAGACTCTTACTGCAAAATCTTAATTGACTATGCGACCACCCACAATTGACAAAAACTAGAGCGGTTGGCCTAAATCAAATGGTGGAAATGTCAATGAGTAAAAAGAGATTAAAAAACAAGATTTCTGAACATACTCTCTAAATAAGCCAACCACATCATTTGATTGTCTTGCTCCTTCACCCTAAAAGACCTATGGACTCTAGGAGCTACACCCATTTCTTGATGATAATCATATTTAAAGTGGAAGAAGTATGACTTTCTTCACTTAACAAAGCTAGCCAAAAAAAAAAATTAAAGTGCAAAAAGAGGATTGTATTCATCTTAAGTTCTCAAGTAATGTTAATTACTCAAGCAACAAACAACTAATGCATTCCATTCAAAAAAACAACTAATGCAAATGCATACTTAGAACACTCACCAACTAGGTAGTCTTCAACATCTAGACTGAACTCCTCCGGACCATTCACTGCAAAATAATTAACAAAATACATAAATAACTTATAAATCTCATAATGCTAGGAATATGCATGAAATAGAAGTTAACATTATGGCCAACAAAAAGAAAACAAAAGACATGAATAGGCACTGAACATATAGAAGATAAACTGACATAAACTATCAACTATAAACTAAGTGTTGTTAACTTAAAGTTTATTGGAACAACTAGACTGATGTAAAAGAGCACCATGCACTTCACATTTGGAAGATCTAAATCCCAAACCTTAGACCAGTTGCAACTTGAAATTATTAGCAAATTCTGCAAGACATTCTTTATTGTGCTTAAAGAAAAATGCTGATTAACCTATAAGTTATAAAGCAAAAGCCATCAATGCATACAGTGTTCTTGATAACAACCATGTGAAATTTGTACAGCTAATATTGGCTTCCATGCCCTTCCGCAATATGTTCTTTTTGTTTTCCCTTGTAGTGTTTGTACATGTTACACTTTGTCTAAAGATGAACCTCAGTCATCATGGCATGCATAAACTTATTTTACCGGAGTTAGAAGATTGAGTCCACAATCCCCTACAGTTTAGAATCTTAAGACTTCCTAATGTATTCAATTAATATTAGTAATTACTAGTAACAACATCGACATATGCATGTGCACACACCCAAATAACAGAAATTATAAGACATCAATCAACATGTGAATAAGTAACAGAGGAGAGTATTAAGAGTTAACAAGACATACACCCAAGTTTTTCCTCAGCTTCTTTGTGTTCAAGTAGTTTTCCCGTTTCAAGCCAGTGCATAAAAGTAAGCACAGAAACAACAGTCTGTGTCTCACTCTTCCAATCACCGTGATACCTACATTATGTGGAACCAAAGTTAAGTCACATTACAGACCACAAAAACAAAAGATAGAAAATCGGAAACCTTAATCACCTATAGTATTGACCAGGACATCCACCAAGAATATCAGCAAGTTGCTTGTACTTCTCTTTTAGCACATCAATCTGAGTCTTAGCCTTCTCCAAAAGTTCTATCCAAATGTCAAAAATCACATTAACAATAAATAATGAGAAAACAAACAATTGCCTTGCCAAAAAAAGAATCTACAAGTGCATCATTATTACAATACACTGAATCATAAACAAAGAGTTAACCGCTAAATTAGCCTCTAACTTTGTGGAGAGCTCTCAAATAAATAGGTCCTTGAGATTACATATATTTCAAAAAGGTCACTGACTCATGAACTGTCAAGTTGGTCCTGTATTTATTCATTTACTATCAACTAAGTCCTTGTATTTTAACAATTTACTATCAATTTGGTACCTATGTTTAACCACTTACTATCAATGTAGTCACTAGAAGACTTTCAGAACAACTAGTATGACTAAAATTTGACAGAGTCAGTGATCTTTTTGAGATTATGAATATTTCAAAAAGGTCCCCGACTCATGAACCATTAAGTTGGTCTCATATTTAACCACTTACTATCAATTGAATCCTTATATTTTAGCAATTTACTATCAATTTGGTCCCTATATTTAACTACTTACTATCAATTTAGTCCCTACTCCCTAGAAGACTTTTAGAACTACTAATATGAGTAAAATTTGACTGAAACCTTCTTGAAATATTCATAATTCCATCGACGTATTTGAGAGCGTCCTACAAAGTTAGGGACGGATTTGGTGGTTTATTCCATAAAACAAAACAGAATAACACTACACACTTCAGTCACACTCAAAATCGAAGAAATGCAATTCTACCAAATCTGAAAATGCCGAAAACAAGTTTCGATTTTGATGCTTTCTACTTAACAGTTAAGCCTTAAAATAAAAACCCACCTAGACTCTTTTCCCAAAAAAGGGTAAAAACAAAATAAAATGGAGACATTAGGGTTTTAGTTTTAGTACCTGGAGTAGGACGAGAGTGATGAA
This sequence comes from Trifolium subterraneum, assembly GCA_951799995.1. Lineage (NCBI taxonomy): Eukaryota > Viridiplantae > Streptophyta > Magnoliopsida > Fabales > Fabaceae > Trifolium > Trifolium subterraneum. Next base: position 6,951,253 of record OX637468.1, on the reverse strand, counting down.
CAAGAAGAACGCTAGCATACATTAACCTTGTAGTGGACTCAATTTCAGAAACAACAGTTCGAATTCGATCGCGCAAAGTTCCAGATTGTTCGAGATGAGTTCTGAATTCACCGAATTGTTTCTCGAGAGAGGGAGCAGGAAGTGAAGAGAAGTCGCTGGAAGCCATTGATGAAGAAAAAGAGGAAATGGGAGATTGGGAAGGAAACGTTTGGAGTGTGAGAAATGGTGAAGTGAGGAAGATGAAGGGTTTAGGGTTTATGGTTATTATAGAACGTGACACACGAAACGCTGGTTTCATATATTGCATTTTCTTTTCTTTTATTTTACCAAGTGTGTTATGTTAGTTGGATTCATAAATGATGTGTTATGAAAAATAGTTCATGTAAATAATCAAAGATAATTTATGTAAAATAAATTTCTATAAGTTATTTATAATTTTTTATTGATGAAAATTGTATTTTTATAAGCTGTTTTTTCATATACTACCATGACAAAGATATGAAATTCAACAGGAAAGACGAGGATCAGCAAATTCTAGTGTCGATTCAGCACTACGGACAACAATTGGTTGATGACAGCAACACGACATGACAACCACCCAAAATAATATTATTGACAATCATTAAAATTTCTGATAATTTTAAACACTAATTTATAGTGGACCATTTATGAAGATGGTCTACCGTAGCAATTAATGACATGGATAAATAACTAATGAACATCTATTAATATTGTTGTTATTCATAATAAGTTCATAATTTATTTATTTTTAGAAACCATGAAAATTTGTGTTTGATTCCGGTACCGGTTGTTTGTTTAGGCCTTTGTAAAACTGTAGATAAAGAAAAGTTGTCCAATTTCAAAACCAGAACATCCTAAAAGTTTGTGCATAAATTTATACAAAACCTACTAGTATTTAGTAGGAAGCAAATGTTTAATGTTCTTAGAGAGTTCTAGATTGTATCTTTTACACCAAGTAAAATTTACTTACACCAAAGCTTACATAAAAACCTAAAATGGTAATCACACCTATAAGGCTAATCCTATTTAGTAGACTGAATCTAGTATCACATTCACATTTTATAAACTATGGTTTATACAATGATATCACATTCAAAATATGGAACTTATATCCTCTCAGGTCTCTGTGTCTTCTTGTCATAGGTCAACCGACATTTGACTTCGGAGGCCAAGACAATTTGAGGATCTGAACTGTGAACTATCAACAACATCCAAAATCACCTCTTTTGTGACATTATCAAACCAAAGAAGGCTAGAATTCGGGCAATTATTCCATTCAAAATGAGTACAAGTAGAGAAATATGCCATTGATTGACATCATAACCACTATTCATCAATGAAGTACAACGAGTTATCAACCATACTCCAGTGTACCTAAGAAAAAAGAACCAGATTGAAAATTTTATACGGAAAGCATCAAAACTTCAATCGATTTTCAAACTCGAGAAATGTGTGTGTGTGTGCACGTCCGCGGATATGATTTTAGATGTACATGCATGAATGCATTCACTCAGTGGCTAAAACAAACCTTTCGGCATTTGCAATAATAAAAGCCTCCAAAGCCCATTTTGGATAGCACAATTGTACTAGAATCTTCATAAATGCAGAATCTCTATTCTGTTTGGCAATGAGAGTCATAACAACAGGAAGAAGCACTGAACACTACAAAGCAAAAACAATTGCAGCTATTAATAGCAACAGATTGTAAGAAAATATGTAGACGATGAAATAGGTTCAACGATATGATAATTACCAGCTGAGCAGGACTAGGCTGGAAGAAGACGGCTAATGCATAAGCCATGCCGGTTACACAGTAGACCAAACAAACCAAAATTATATAATTACTTTCAAAGCTAGACCTTGGATTACTTAAATAATAGAACATGGATAGATAAACTACAGGTTTGGTGATTGTGCTGAAAAGATCAATTGTATCTTTTGAGAGAAAATGTGCTAAACTGCTTATCCCAGCTGCACTTTCTCTCCAGTATTGTAACTTGTCTGAAGTAAATGATCTTAGAGCTGCAATCTTGCAAAGTAGAGCTGCACATATATGCAATGTACACATATAAGGCCATGTTTGGATAAACAACTTAAATAAGAACTTATAGCATAAACACTTATAAGTGAGGTTTGAAACTTACAAACAGAAATGATTGTATATGTATAACCAAGGGAACCAAATGTTTCATCATTTACTTTAGTAAGTGTTCCTAAGATAGCTCCGGCAACCAATAAAAGGAGATAGTCGACTGCCTGTAAGTTTGCTTCTCTAAGCTGCTGTTTGCCAACCCTGAAACGAATAAATTAATCAATTTAATAGGCACATGAATCTAAGATCCTCTAACTTAATATAATATTATAAGATATTTCCATATATACTCTAATATTATAAGATATTTATCTATACTGATAGTATCTATAGGATTTGTACCGGCCAAGGAAGTATCTATATTGTAGAGCTACATTAGGAGTCTTTCGGTTAGATAAGTCCTTTGTTCTTAAGAAGATTGCTTCTATATGATCTTTTTGGGTCCTAATATTGCTCACCAAATCCTCCCAAAGCTCTACAAAAAAGGATAGATCAGATGTTTCATCGGTGCCCTTTGAGGTCTGTCTAGTTACACTTGCGGCATCAGATGCAGGAGCAGCAATTTTATCGGCCAAATGAAGCATATCTGGTGGTACTGGATATCCATTATGAAGCATCCATCTAACCGGAAGTGTTTCAACAGTTACACCTGAAGTTGGTTTCTCTAAACCTTCAAGAATATCGATGAAATGGTCAGGAGGATTTACGCGATCAGGTACTGGGATTCCAATTCCAGCAAAGTATTCTTCTACTTGTTTCACTGGACCATGATATGCTGTAAGACCGCCTTTTGCTAGAAATACTATATCATCAAACATTCTAAACAAGGTATAACTGCAATGCAACAAAACAAAATCAAAATATAATAGATGAAGATATCAAATAATATAGCTTATAATGTTTCATTAGTACTGTTAAGAGTCCTACGTTGGATGTTAGATGACCTGAAGATATGTTTATAAGTGAGGTAAATCTTCAGCTTACAAGCCAGTTTTGTAAGGTTCAGTTAGGCCAACCCAAATTTTAAAATCGATGAAGGTGGAGGAAAAAGCATATTACCTTGGTTGGTGAAGTACCATGCATATGTTTACACCTTCAAGAGCTTCACGGCGAAGTGCTTTAAGAAGTAAACTAGAAGATGCGCTATCCAAACCAGTTGTAGGCTCATCTAAGATTAATAATGAAGGTTCCATCACCATCTCTAGTCCTACATTTACACGTTTTTTTTGCCCTCCAGATATGCCTCTCTTCTCTACTGTCCCAACTAGAGAATCCCTTACTGGCTGTAGTCCTAAGGACTCAATCACTCGTTCAACAATCAGAACCTTATCTGGTTTTGGCATGTCTGCTGGGAGCCTACATTGTTCACAAACAGAAGTTTAAATGTGGTAAACAATTAGATGAGGGTAGAAACTAAAAATATCATATGAAAATGCAATGAACACATAATATATGATCGCTAATTGCTAAATATTAAATGAAATTTCCTAACATTAAGCTGCAAATCAATAATTACAATGAATTATATATATATATATATCATGGTTATCAGTATCTTATGATACATGCCAGTTGTATCTTGATTCGATGGAAAATTGAACTCAAGTCTATATCTTGATTACAATACATGAATTTCATCTTGAATTCCAATTCATTATGATGAACCCTGATTCATTATGATGAATCTCAATTCATTCTAATGAATCACTATATAAACTTAGTATAGACAACTACCTTTTTTTGTCAAACTTGTTATAGATGTAATGTAATAACAAATGCATATAATGCCTTAAACAGAAGTCAAGATTAGCTTCTGAAAGGAAAATCAGATACCTGCATCTTGCACTGAAACGAAGATTTTCCTCTACTGTCAAGTTACCATGCACAATATCATCTTGTGGCACAAAACCGGTAATTTTCTTATAGGAGTGAATGGATTCATTTTTTCCATTAATTAGAATTGAGCCTGAGACATTGCATCCTCTTGCTTTTCCTGCCAAAGCTGAAAGAAATGTGGTTTTTCCGGCTCCTGAGGGTCCCATAACAGCCGAAACTCGACCAGGCATGATTTTACCACTCACACACCTCAATACATGTTTGTTTTTACCCTTCAAAGTGAGGGTTAGATTATTGAAAGCTACCTCAATAGGAGGTCTTGTGATTACTTCCCCACCTTCAGCAGCCATTGAAATTACTCCTGAGAATGTCATGTTCTTGTTTTGTTCTTGCTGAGCTTTCTCCTTCTCAATCTGACCATAAGCATACCTTAAAATTTGGCTATGAGTGTGTAAATTTTTTCCCTTTGGCATTTGCTTTTTAATGTTCTTGTCACCAATCTGAAAATCAAATCCTTCATGTTCATCAGCCTCAATGGAATTCATCATTTTAGTAAGATTGCTAGGCTCCTTTTTGGGTTTTGATGGTTGCTCAGGGTTGCTTGATGAATCCGGAAGCGTTGGAGGAAATAGGTCTCCTTGCTTACTGGATTTCTTGCGCGAAAAGGTTCGAGACAACTGCTTTTGCAATCCCGTTGAACTTTTCTTGGCCAAATCTTTAGCTATTTTCCATCTTTCGCGAGCTTGTACGTGTTCTCTTACATGTTTCGCTGCAGCTTCTCTTGATTTAGCCTTCCTTCTTTCTCTTGTAGCTAGCACTTGATCAGAAAAGTTATAAATGAAGATCAGAAGAGTACTCATAGCAACCTACAAGGGAGAAATAATACCAAATATGATGAAGGAATGCTATGAAATTTTCATGCAATGTTGTTTGAAAAATGAATAAAGAGAGACTCAAATCGAAGATGGTTTCATCGAGTGCTAGATCGGAATCTACTTACAATCATCAATGCAGCATAAGCACGCATGTTTTGAGTTGTCGTGTTTGGATTACAGCTACTCAACCTGGAGCATCCTTCACATATGAACAATATAAAGTCATACAAATGATAGTTTGTGATTTGTTGACAGTACAAAATCTTTTACACTGACAGTGCATCAAAATTACTCTCAATTTTATTTTGCAAAAAACAATTAAAACTTACGATTTTGATGAGTTGAACCCGTCCTGCAGTAATATCTGAAACGAGAGAACATGATATCAGTTAGTACGGATTCTCAGTAGTCAGTATATCCGATACTTGTTAATATTCCTAGACGATACAACTTCCTAGCCATTCAATGTATTTATGTAACCTCTTTATAAATACAAGGTGTATGATCTGAGTTAGACACGGAAATATTTACAAAGACAATTAAGGTAAGAGCAAGACGGGGCATGGAGCAAGTCGATACCCTTTATCACAAGAAACTTTGTGTGTAGGAGATGGACAATACGATCCTGGAGAACAGAAGATGTCACTATTGTTAACAACACCAGACCAAACATCAGCACTGCCACAAGTATGGTCTGTTTCTCCTGTAGGAATTTGGTAACTATATCTGCAAATATTTAAATTTTGATACATCTAAGTAGTTATGTTAATGCATGACGACTAAGCATAAACAAAATAATTCAGAAAATTAGAACTTACGGTTCACATACTCCGGTTTCTTGATTCAGTGTTGCAAGTGGACAATAAGAACCAAGTGGACATGCTTTATTAAGCGAAGAAAATAAGAAAAGTTAAAAACATTATACTAAGATAAAATAATAAGATGCATGAAATCAATACTAAGATAAACATTATACTTACTTATCATGCAAGTTAATCCCTGAGGACAGAAAAACCCTTCACAACAAGGTTGACATTCTTTAATTCTTGAAGGAACATCTTTTATATCCTTTGTAAGGTCAATTTTGTCATCGGCACTACAACTCCAACCAGGTTCGCAACCAGAAACCCATGAAGTTAAGTTGCAATTTATGTTAGGTTGTACGTAACCTGCAGACGAGCCTCCTTCTAGGAAAAAACTCTGAAAGTAGTACCTTATTTCAGCAGTTGTACACATTCTATTTCTAAAATCACCTATCAATTAAATCAAAATGTATTTAGGAATTAGTATAATATGCTTTAAGCCCTATAAAAACAAAATTAATATTCAGTATCCTTAGCCTAAAAACAAAATTAGTATACTTTGCAATAATACACTGCTAAAGCAAAGTCATATTTTTTTTTTGGTTTTCACCACCAGTTTAATCTGGTTCGGGTCAGTTCTGGCATCAAGTGGTTCCAGCCCCCTCATGATCGCCGTTGCGGGGGATCGAACCGTGGTCCTCCCTACCAAGTTCAGCGTCAATCACCACTGAACCAACTAACAATTGGTAAAGCAAAGTCCTTTTTATTCATGGAGTTTCTTCAAATGAAAAATTCTGAACACTTCAAAATATAATTCCATGTAAACAAAATCTAGTTTTTACTTCTTTATCATCCTAAGACAGATAGCCACAATCTACTAGGAAATTCTTCAAACTCAAGAAGTCATATCGTAATCTCTCAGGTCCGGCTCAACATATTTTTAGGCCTAATGCGAATTTTGAGGTGAAGTTGTTCTATTGGGTAAGTTTCAGGGTAATTTTGTAAACTGGACCATAGTATATAAACACAAGTTGTATTCTATAAACCCTAAGCTTTAAGAATAAAAAGGTACCGAGTCTAAAGCATTTCTGCAGTTGAAAATGTAGACACAATTGGCCGAACTCCATGATCAAATTTCGTATTTGTTTTCTTTTGAACCAAGATTGTTGTTCTAACACTTTCTAAGATGAGGCCTCAAGAAGAATAATGGTATATAAATATAAATGAAACTAAAAAGGAATGTTCAATTAATGTATCATATTATATATATATATATATATATATATATACCTTTTTGCTTAACACAACCATCCACAAAATCCAACTTTCCATTAAAATTAAAGGCTTCCTCCCAATCTTTATTCCTGAAAATGGTCAATCAATTAATCAATAACTAAGAGTCTAATTAGAAAAATGTGACAAAAAATTAATTAATTAAATTATGAATATACAATACATACACATCCTTTATGCAGAAACCTAAATCTTCCTTGATATCTTTTGTTAAAGTGGTAGTAAGACCTTGAAGCTCTTCGTAAATTTCTTGTGTATAAAATGCAGGTGCTGCAGAATCACCTTTATCTGCACATTGAACATGTGGTAATAGTAGCAAACTTGTGAAGGTAAAAATGGACAAGAATAAAATATGAGAGACCAACAAGGTCTTCATCTTCATTCCATTCATTTCCAATGTAACATATAGATGTGTTTGCTTGATCATGAAGCAATGTATAACGTGCCATGAATTGTTAACATGGTGATGAAGAAATTAGAAAGAAGGAATTGTAGGAATGCAGGGTGGATGAAGAAATTGGAGTGAAATTTTGTTGATTTTGTGTTGATTGGTGTTTTGTGGTCAAAGTGGAAAATTGTGTGAAGAAATGGCGGAGAGAAATGGAAGGCTTGATTGAAGGGTGTGCATGCATTGGAGCGTTATTGCTTAAGAATTAAGATTATCACTAAATCATTTTCATTTTATTATTATGAGGAAAATTTTCTTTAGTTTAGGCCACTATATATATATATATATATATATACACCAAGGCTTTTTTTTATTAATGAAAACGTTTTATCAAGTCTTTCTAGGTGCATTCTTTTTCTTTTCTTTTTTGTCAAATAGCCTAATGACAAGACTCACACGTTTAAATGCAGAGAAACATGAAATCCGCGGTTCGAACCCCGACAACTTCACAATAATGTCTCTGATAGCTACCATTTGAGCTACACTTATGGGACAGTGCAATATAAAAATATATCAATGCAATATAAATTCAAAATTGCTAAAAACAAATAAATTTGCAAACAAACTCACATTATCGATGTTAATAGCATAAAATGGAAAATTTCATAACCAGTGATTTTATATGGTTGTCCAACAAAGATTCATCGTCATGCATGCTTATTTTTTTTTATAGTGTTAAAATTTAGGGAGCTGTTGATGTCTTAGCCGAGAAAACTTTAGAGTTTTTAGATCACCTAACCTCTCTTCAAAATTCGAACTCATATCATCCTAAATCTAAAACCTATTGTTTTACTAGACCAAACCCTTAAATTTATTGTTTGGCTTATTATAACCGATTTTAAAATACAACAATGCATTAACCAATTATTTGTTAGTTCAGTGGTGATTGACACTGGACTTAGTAGGAAGAACCACCATTCGATCTCTGCTACGGTGGTGGAAAAAAAAAACAATGCATGATGCATGTCCCTTTCCTCTTGGATAGAGTTTTTGACTCACTACAGAGAATGGTGTATATAGTATGCAGAACCGTGATTGGTCAATTTGATTTGATTTGATTCCACAAAAACACGGTTGGTGAAGCACTTGACCTGGACTAACGTGCAAGAAGCTGAAGGAGAGGGTTAGATGTCCTGTCCTGTCGGTGTAACATCTACTGTAAGGGAAGGGATGGTTTCCTATTTATTTTCCTGTGAATGTCATGTTTGTTTCTTTCTTTTCCCTAAATTGGTTCATGTGATAAATCAACTTTTAAAATCCAATTCAATTTTATAGGAAGGCAGGTTCGTTGGATATGAGTTTGAGATTATAGTTTCATCTCGGTTTGAAATTGAGATGAGTACAAGGATATCCAAACTTTATGGATTTGAGTTTAGGAATAGTAAAATTTGTCCCTCTCATTGTCTTGCCTAATTTTATTCGAATATGAATTCACTGCATTAATATTTTTACAGTTTAATGTTGTAATAAATCTCGATCATTAATTTTAAATCACACAATTTAGTCGGTCACACATTAAAACGATCTCGACTGTTTATTTTGATCGGACGGTTGAAGTTACAGCAGAACATCTTGTTCCTTTATAGTATTTTGCGCATAGACAAGACAAAACAGTGATAGTTTGTGTTGACATTAAACTTAACACATGTCATGTCTTCCGTATTTCACGGGTGAACTGAAATCCAAAACACTCTTTTTTTCAGTTTTCACATAGCAACAAACAAATTTTGCATTAATTTCATTTACTTGGTCCTCAAAATTAAGGTGACCGACCAAGTCTTGTTCAGCTTCAACTCTCTTCTCCGAATTCTGAAGGAGGAGAGGATCCTCAACTACACCAATACTTTCTCTTATAGGTGGTGGTAAGTTTCAACCTCATAAATCTCTCTTCTTTTTTTTTTTTCTTTTCCTCTTTCTGTTTAATCAGCATATTAAGGTGGTACTAGAATTGATTCTGTTTGACCAAAAATATATATAATTTTTTGTTCAGTGCGGATGCCAAATTTGGGAACTTTCTATTATTGTTCTTTTTTGCAAAAACATATTGTCTGGTCAATTTTGCTTTTTAAATCAAATTCCTAGGTTAGGAGATTCATTCTTTGAAATCTTAATGGATGTCACTTTTTAAGCTTTTGTTGTGAGAAAAAAAAACTTTTTTTGTGTTAAGCCTCTGATTCCTAGAGGAAGGGCTCCGGTAATCCGTAATTTGACCGAGAGGAGTTAAGTAAAGTCTGGCAAGAATTGTTCCCATCAGGAATCAAAACTCGGGTTCTTCTGAATGATTTGTTTGTTGAAAAACTTTAATTAAGGGTTAAGTATGTTTTTAGTACTGTAAAATTTACATTTTCTGCCTTTAGCATCTTAACACACTTTTCCTCCTACAAATTACAAAAGTTCATGTTTTTTGTCCACAAAGAGGAACTAAAAGCATTCAGGCTTGTGATTTGTAAGACTGAAAAGTACTAACAAAACTCGAGATAATGAGCTACCCTAGGGCGAATTGTTCGGGAGAATCCAAGTTCGATTTCTTGTGAGAACAATTCTTGGTCAGACTTTACTTAACTCGCTTACCTAGCGGCCGAACTCTGGATTACCGGGGGCCTTTCCCTGAGAAGCAGAGGGGTGATACAAAAAAAAAAATTAACTTTTTAATTAATTATGATTGTATGAACAATATAGCACAACACAAGTAGTAGATATTTGGATCTTTAACCATTTGGTTTAGGGTTTGATTCCTGACCGGTGTGTATGGAATAACATTTGTCGGGAGAGTTCAATCCCTTAAATGGATCTCAGTTACCTCGAGGGGTTAGTCTATGCATTTGTGTGTGGATGATACATTGGTTTACTCAAAAAAATTATGGGTGTCTGAATTTTGAATTGTTGACAGGGGAACTTGGGCCGCTTTCTTTCGGCTGCTTTCGGTTCTGATTCAGAAACTGTTTGATGATACAGTTATTTGATGCAAGTAGGTGTGTTGAATTTAATTTGGCAAGTTTAAATCATCCTCTAACTTTTCACTTCAGTAGCAGTATAGATTTTTTCCATAGCTATATCATGTTTTTCTCAAGCTTCTCGTCTCCCTTATGAAATTGCAGTCCTGACTGGTATTATGAAGTGTTTTCCATTCCACTCTGGAGATAAGAAAGATGAACCGAAAGGCTTGCAATCCGCGTCCGGTCGTTCAGAAAGTTCCACATATGTTGATGCTGAAGGTAAAAGGTATAGTTCTGAATTGAATTCTCAGGATGTCTCGGATAGTGGCAGCGTGGACTCCCTCAGAAGGAACGCGCCTCCCAATATGTCCCAAAGACCTAGCAACCTTAGAGTGTTTACTGTATCTGAACTGAAATCAGCCACAAAGAATTTCAGTCGGTCTGTTATGCTTGGAGAGGGCGGGTTCGGTTGTGTCTATCAGGGTGTAATTAGAAGTGTAGATGATCCATCTAGAAGAATTGAGGTTGCAGTGAAACAACTTAGTAAAAGAGGAGTGCAGGTAAGGTTTTTCCTTATGTTAGTTTGCTCTTCGTAGTTACATAAATCAGTTGCTCCTTCAATATTCGGTGTTTCATGTTTGTCTTAGTATAGGTGTTGTCATTCACTACTGTTAGTGTAGATTGTAGACATATTTGCTGTTGTATTATGGCTCATATTTGCTGATAAGCGGGCAAACACTCAAGCATGGTGAGATTGCATGTCATTTGGACTTTTCCGTTTGTTAGGTTGCAATGAGGAAGTTGGACGGTGCGGGTGGTGAACCTCTCTGCAGGGTTCAAAGATAAACTTGTAAATTGGATCATTGTATTTATACCAAGTTTTGTACTATGTAACCATAATTTTCATTGTATAATAGAAAAGTACAACAATCACTCTGCTGTCGGGGGTGTAGGCACGATTGGCCAAACTCCATGATCAATCATTGTGTTCATACGTGTCTATATCTTATTACTTTAGACCTGGATTTGGTATTCTAACATTTCCCAATCCAAGATTTTATGGATTTAAAAATAAAAAGTTTCATGTTGTTTACATCTTGTTAACCTAACTTGAGGTGTCAATTGAGAACCTTTGATTGCTATACAAGATAGGAATTATGTGTTAATCTGGTCACTTTACTTTTGGTTTTTAGGGGCACAGGGAATGGGTGACGGAAGTGAATGTTCTAGGCATTGTTGAGCATCCCAATCTTGTGAAACTAGTGGGCTACTGCGCCGATGATGACGAAAGAGGTATCCAGCGGCTTCTGATATATGAATACATGCCGAACAGAAGTGTGGAACACCATTTATCTCACCGAGCAGTGACTCCTCTCCCGTGGAGTAGGAGAATAAAAATAGCACAAGACGCTGCTCGTGGATTAACATACCTGCACGAGGAAATGGATTTTCAGGTAGATATAGCATAATTTTTTATATCCAATTCAATTAAGCCTTGTCTGGAAACTTGTTTTGTGCACATTTAGATATTCCATCTAAAAAGATAGGATACCTGATGAGCCAAATTCGAGTACTTTGAACATATTTTATTTACTATTCAGATCAGTACAGTTGATTTATGTCATGCTAACTTTGTGCACATTCTTTAGATAATTTTCAGAGATTTCAAATCTTCAAACATCCTTCTGGATGATCAGTGGAATGCAAAGCTATCAGACTTTGGGTTAGCAAGACTTGGACCATCGGATGGACTAACCCATGTCTCAACAGCGGTATAGTTTTTTTTTATTTTTTTTTTGCATAAAGATTTTTTTATTAATCTACAACTTTGTCAATAGAGATATTGAGATATTGTTAACATATGCAGAGATGTAATTTCTTTTTATCTTGGTTTCTTTTCATAACCATCTATAACAGTAGTTTATAAATGGAAAGCTGGATTCATTTTTTTCCCACGACACAGTTATTCAACACGGGCACATAGATGTTAAAAAACCACCCCCATTTTTGTCATATTGTCTAAACGAGAAGTGATAGAAACACACTTTTCCTAACACACTATCTCTCACTAGGTAAATTCAAACAGGTCCTACTAAATCATATGGTTGCCACATAAATTTTGCAGGACCGGTATGAATTTCAACCTATGAAGCACGGACACTGACATGTCGACACCGATAATAATTTGAGAAAATGACATAATTCAGTGTAATCATAAGTGTCGGTGCCGTGCGCGTCTCCGACACCTCCTAGCTAACCTGAGGAGTGTCTGTCTTCATAGATTTTAACCAATAAAAGATAGTGTGTCAGAAAAGTGTGTTAGAGAGTTTGTTGCCTGCATTTTCTTGTCTAAATAGCAGCAACGAACCATTATAAGTGGAATCCAGTGACTCGGATACACCACTTATGTTCAAATGGCTGTTTATGTTCATCAGGTTGTAGGAACAATGGGGTACGCAGCTCCTGAGTATCTCCAAACCGGACGTCTCACATCAAAGAATGACGTATGGAGCTACGGTGTTTTCCTTTATGAACTCATTACTGGCAGGCGCCCTTTAGATCGAAATCTCCCCAGAGGTGAACAGAAGCTGCTGGAATGGATAAAACCATACCTATCAGATGCAAAGAAATTTCAACTTATATTGGATCCAAGACTTGATAAGAAACAAGTAATCAAATCAGCCCAAAAACTTTCAACGATAGCTAACCGATGCTTAGTTAAAAATCCAAAGAGTCGACCAAAGATGAGCGAGGTTCTGCAAATGGTGAATGGAATAGTAGAATCATCATCTAGTGATACTTCACATATACCCTCGAAGAATGTTTCTAGAGTAGAAGTTTCACACGACGCTGAAATAAACACGAAGAAGAAACGGACTATGGATCAGAAGCCTGGAGAAAGTAATTGGTTTGTTAGGATGTGGAGACCAAAGCTTGTAAGAACATGTTAATGATCATGCATGTTTCACAATGCCATGATGTCCCATATCCTATAGTAATGTGTATAAATAATATTCAATCAAAGGTGCTTCTGAAGTTAGGAGGAATGATTTATGAATTTCATGAGAGAAGATAGAATTCATAATGCTGGAAATTGTCACTGAAGTGAAATGGTTATTAGTTAGTTTAGTTTAAAATTGATACTATTTACATGTATCTTGTAATTTTACCAGTTACATTTAAAAGTCCTTAGAATTTTTGCAGAGTTTAGCATCAAATATATACAATATGCAGGGATTTCTAATGTTTTATGTGGGAAAATATTTTTATATTAATTATATTATCTCTATCAATTAGGAATATTAATTAATTAATTAATGATTAAATTAAGTAATGGGTCTAGTTTAGTTAGAGCATCCACAGACCACAATGGAGTTCTCTATTCAAAATATCAAAACTAAATATGCAAAATAATTTTAAACAATTAAATAGAAATATTGATAAAGGGAAAAATAAAAAGAGTTTAATTGATATGCACCGACGGTGTAAAATAGTTTTACACCATCGTCTAATAAATAACAATCATTTTGCCATGTCATGTCAAGAAAGTGGGGTAAAATGGGGTGATGTGGCGGAAAACATGGTTGGTATTGGTTGACAGTGTAAAATTATTTTACACCGTCGGTGCATATCAATTAAATCCAAATAAAAAATAAGAATAAATATAAGGTGGGACCTACTTACTACATACCTTTTGTTATAGACATCCATTTCTTGGGATTTGGATTCCCTAAAGTCACATTTTCCTACATTTAGGCAAAATTTAAGGGTATTATTGTCTTTACAATAAACATAAATGCACTTGAAAATTCAATATTTTATCTTTCATAGTTACTTTTTGCTTAAATGTAGGTGAATTTAGGAAGAACAACTTTAGAGAATCCAAATCCCATCACTTAGTACTAGGTACTCCCTCTAGTCTTATTTATATATAAGAAAAAATTCAAAAAAATACACCATTTAAGAAAGTAGGTTAGGTGCATTGATTGAAGAGAAAAAATGTTTTATATACCCTTCTTGAAAATGTAGAACATTACATTTATTGGTTGAATCAATATTTAATTAAGGGTAAAATTGGAAATAATGACATAAAATATAATGATTGAAGTAACTTTTGCTTATATTTGAGACTTTTAATTTTTTTGTTTTGTTTCTTATATTTGAGAACAGAGGGAGTACTACATAAGTCTTTGAAAATTTCTTATATTCAAAGTTTATGCTAACCAGTGTCTCTACGACATTAATTTACGACATTAATTAAGGATATTAAAAGAAGTCATTTTTATTATGAAAAAAATATCTTTTATATTTTTTTACTATTGAAACAATATCTTGATTAATATTGATTTAATGAAAACAAGATAAAAAAAATACGAGTTGAATTTAGAGATAAACACATTTGTCTTTTCTTTTTTTTAAGGTCAAATTAGTCTTTATCCCTACCATGTTATCTCTCATCATTATCTCTCCTAGTACTTTTACACTAAATGAAAATGAATGTAGATGAATTTAAGATTTTTGAATGTAGAGAATGCAAATTCGTAAGTGATGATAGTAAAAGTTGGAAATAGATGTGGTTGACAGTTTTCTACTGTCTTAACTAAATGGAAAGCTGACCATTCAATTCAACTAAAGGGGAAATTTTCAAAAAAAAAGACCAAAATTAATCATAACATTATTGCTCACTCTATAGGAGTACAGTACAGTGCACCGGTACTGATTTTAAAAGAGCTACTAATTTGTGAGAATCCTGCACCATTCACGGACGTTGATTCTCTGCCTTCTGAACCGTGCAATCAATCAGTACCGTCGCTTTCTTCACTCACTCAGATTCCATCTAACTAAAAAGAGTTAGGATCTTCTCCATTTTCACTTCTTTCTATTTTTTCCATTACTAAATTTTTTAAATATTTTAGAGTGTATAAAAGATATTAAGATCTACTTAGGCTCTGTTTGGGAAGACCAAAAAACTAGCTTATAGCTTTTAGCTTCTAAGCTAAAAGCTCTGTTTGGTAATGATCGTTTTACTATGAACTTATAGCTTATTTACTAGCTTATAGCTTATTTTCAAATGTTATTTCAAGTAGCTTATAGCTTTTATAAGCTAGCTTATCAGCTAACCGCTATTTTTATCAAACAGAGCCTTAATGTCACACTTTTACCTTTATATTTCCAAAACTGTACACTAATGGAGAAAATAGAAATAATGAGAAATGAAGAGGATCTCAACTCACTAAAAACCCCCCTTTAATTCAAAGTTTTTTTTTATGGCAACTAAATATCAAAATACAGATATTTAATTTTGTTGTTACAACGTTCTATGAGTCTAACTCAGTTGATAGAAATATTGCATATTATACTCATTACATGTGATGTGACATTTATACATTTTACTCATTCACGTTAAATATGAAATTTTAGCAATTAAATTATTTGTCTAAAAAATTATTATTTGAGCAAAAGTGTGTAATTTTTTTTCTTAATATAAAAAACAAAATAGTTTTTGGGTTAATTGAAATAATTGAAAAATCAATCTATTTGATTAAAAAACAGTTTGTTTTTTATATCAAGAGCAGAATGAGAATGAGTACATTAGAAGACTTTTTGATATGATACGATTGATTAATATTTTGAATTTTGAACAATTGAGTGAATAATTAATAAACTACCGTTATATTCACTAGTTTTTGTTATTATGGTATTGGTACGAAGTTTCTATCGCCATTAGTAATGACTAATTTTTATCGGGGAATTTTTAGGGCACAAGAGGTAGGTTCTCCCCTCCCAACCAAATATTCTTCATACGCATGAGTCAGAGACTTTTACCACTTTAACCAATTCATTGTTGGTTATTCACATGTTTCTTTGAATTTGGGTGATAGGAAGGTATTTTTAGTTGGGCACAATCCGTCACAAATATAATAATAAATAAAAAATAATAGAATAGATGAGTAAACAATGTCAAGTGATGTGATTAAACTATTTTGCATTTCATTTTTTTCTAATTTTATGTGTGCACGGTTAGGATTCTCCTATCAAATATATAAAGTATTCAATATAGGAGAAAATCTTCCACAGGCACAAACCAAAATAATATTTGGTAGACACACATAAAACAACAAAAAATAAAGAAAAAATGGTTAAAATAATATGAATTGATATGACAATTTTATTTTATTTTTATTTGTGTGTGCGCCCCTAATGTTAATGTTTCTGCCTAGATACATGTGCCCAAACAAATCTTTCGATGTTAGAAGTCTCACATCGAGTATATCAAAATGTTGAATAGGATATTAAGTCCTGATTCTCCCACCTATGAAAAAATCTGAAGCGACCTTAAAATAGTAGAATCGCCACCGCTGGCAAACAAAGACACCATATGAGCAACCTGAGAAAACAATCTGAAATGAATTTGTGGCGAATCGTACATAAAGGCGCGTGACGTGAGAAATGAATGAATACATCGAAATGCGTCTCTAATATTTTTCCTTATTACTTACAGTATAGTACTACTAATTTCTTGGTATTGAAAAATATTAATTAAAATTGAATGCATCCATAGTCAGAGAGAGTCATCATCATCTATTACAATTGTACCTTCTCTGCTACAACACTCATTTCACCACAACAACTCTTTCTTCTTCTTCTTCAAGGTCAAACACACAACACTATT
Source organism: Trifolium subterraneum (assembly GCA_951799995.1). Classification (NCBI taxonomy): domain Eukaryota; kingdom Viridiplantae; phylum Streptophyta; class Magnoliopsida; order Fabales; family Fabaceae; genus Trifolium; species Trifolium subterraneum. Next base: position 6,934,276 of record OX637468.1, on the reverse strand, counting down.
ATTATTAACTTCTTCAATCTTCATTGCTTTCTCTTATTTCTGCATGTAATTCAATTACTTGTTTTTTTTTCAAAGTTTGAATCTTTTCACTATCAACAATTTTGGGTCCTGTTTTGTTTCTTTTGGATTGCTCTAAAGGGTAATACTTCTTTGATCTCAAAAAATCAACTAGATGTTTTTTTTTTTTTTTTTGTAAAATCGAAGTTTTGTTTGATGATATGTATGATACTAATATATAGGTTTATGAATTTAAATTAGTATTTACATATGGGAAGGGGTCCTAGCTTGATTATATATATTATTCATTGATTGATCGATGGAGTTCAACGCGAAAAAGACTTGCTTTTACTTTGATTTTTTTTAAGGGGAAAAAGTACTAGTACGTGTTTTAAATTGTGATTGCGGTTGCAGACATATTAGGATACTTCATATGACTGATGCAGCCTCAATCATGTCTGAGGCTGCATCAGTCATATCGTGTTGTGATCGTTGAGACATCAAAAGCCTTGATGTCGCAATCATAGTTGCGGTTGCAGACCGGTTTTTATAATCTTAATACAACTATATCCTAGTATTGGTTGCAGACCGTTTTGTGATATGCGGATTGTGTTGCGATTTTTAACAGAGATTCTCAACGGATCCAATTTAATGTGGAACAACATTTTGTTTTTCAATTTTCAAGCATGAATTTTGAATTTAATGTGGATCATATTGAATGTTTATATGATCAATTTTACTTGTCCAAATTGTTATGACCAGTTTTAATAGTTATTTGTCGTCTATTGTTGAGGATTTAAACACTCTGATTTGCATCTAAATTAGGTCATTAATGTTTCACTTCTAAAATCGATACCTGGCATGATAATTTATTTCATTTTGTCGGTTCTTGTTGACTAGTTGTTTGTCATTGTCTTAGTTTCATCGTATGCGTCAATGTTTTCATCCACAGCTTATTTATGCAGGTATATTATTTCTGGTTTGGCGTCATTCCGACATTGTCCGACAGGTTTCAGAATCCTTGTCAAGATCGTTTAAAGATGGTTTTATACGACCATTCAGATGTTTACCAGTGGGGTCTTAATCTTCTTGATGGTGACCCTAGTTATAATTTAGGGTACTATGACAACATAGTTCAACATGATACCAGTGACATCTATAATGGACACTACTACAATAGTCATTACGATAACGAGTGTAACCATGTCGAGAGTGATGAGATCCTTGCCCGTGCTCTTCAAGAAGAGTTTTCACAGCTAGAGATTGCTGAATCTTCAAGATATTTACAGGGAGGTGAAAATCAGTTTCATGTTACTGAGACCGAGCCATCATATGATTGGCATGATCCTTCAATGGTCAATTATTGTTCAGAAGGTATCATTAAGGAACAAACAGCTTTTCCTTGATTATATGTGGGATTTATCTTTTAACTGGGTGTTCGTTTATTCGATCAAATATTTTATACGTGCAGGTCATGATTATGCACAAGAAGGAGTTGGTGATGTAGAAAGTTCATGTTCTAGTCCTCCTGAAACAGAGGAGTATTCGTTGGAGATAACCGACAATTATCCACTTGATGATGAAGTAGGGAAGAGATTGAGTCAAATGATACCTATTCCTGTATGTCCTCATCTGCTTATGTAGATTATTTTCTAGATCAGCTATTGAAACAATAAATAGATTACTTATGGCCTTTAATAAAAGCTATTTAGGTACTAAGCAGATATATTTCTGTCAACCTAGTGATAACTTTCCGTAGGGGGTAAGGTATGACTGGTTGGTGTCATCTTATCTTGCTTTGTAATTAGGTTGCAGTATCCTCTACACTCATTTTTTTCCCTTATATATATCATTTGATTGTTAAAAATATTTGTTATATTAATCGGTATTTAGTATTTACAGTAAATCATATTTTAAAATTTTAAATCGTGGTTGCTGAAAGCGATTCTTAATTTTCTTACACGATGGTTTCTCAAGCACCTAATTTTACAAGTTATGCTGTTATTTTTCCTTATACTTTGATGAACTTTATCCTCTTATTTAAACCTACAGCCTTTCACATGTTGTCGGGTTTTTTTTGGTATGGTCATTTATTTTGTCGAGTTATATAACAAACGCATTGGACTGTGGTGCTTACTCGCCTTTCATTAATTGTATAGCATGTTCCGAAAATTAATGGAGAAATTCCTTCAATTGATGAAGCTACTTCTGATCATCAAAGGCTTCTGGATAGGTATTAGTCATAAACATTTTTCTTTTTTTTTAAGAAACTTATATAATTGCTGCTAGGATTGTCTTTCTTCCGTAACTGGATATTTGCTATTTTTTTATGTAACTATTTTTTTTGGTTTCTTTGGATTATTTCAATGAGTAAATAAATTAGGTTGATGGAAAGAATATTAAATCATGTATGTTTTGTTTTGATTAGATTGCAACTATATGACTTTGTGGAGAACAGGGTGCATGGTGATGGTAATTGTCAGGTTCGTTGCTTCTAATGTTCCGTCATTTTCATTTTTTTTAAAATCAACATGGCAAAGTAGATTTCATAAGTTTTGGACCAGGATGGAGAAATATTAATTATCATTATGTGAGATTGGGAAGGTCTTCTAGATATGATTTTGGAGCTTGGAGTTACTTTTCCTTATTCTATGTTAATTTTTGAGTCTTCGGAAATAGGAATAAGAGTTTGTTGTTTCCTATCACATAAAGTGGCGGAGGAAAACTGGGAAACAAAACTTAGAATAAGGAAAACAGATTCATATTCCTATTTCCGAGGACTCAAAACTTAACAATAGGAATCTGTCCTTAATATCATGTTTGTTCCAACTGTTCATTGGCCGAGCCGCGAGCATATAGGCTACTACTTACTTGTCCTACCTGAGAAAATGTCCCTATTTTCCAATCACATAATAATGATTTATACTTTTAAGTAGCAACTTTATATTTAAAGTAAATTTTATATACTAATTTTTACTTCCATTTCTCTGTAGTTCCGTGCACTGTCTGATCAATTGTATCATGCCCCTGAGCGCCACAAGTTTGTGAGAAGACATGTTGTCAATCAGGTTTGTTGTTTAATTGATTATCATTTTTTTGCTTACCTAGCTTATAATAGCTTTTGTGCAATTATTATTCTAGGATTTTGATTGTTGAATCATGTTTTTAATCAGCTCAAATCTAATCCGGAGATTTATGATGGATATGTTCCTATGGAATACGGTGACTATTTGGACAAGATGTCAAAGTAAATATCTCTCTTTTTCTCTCTGCATGTGTCTTCATTTTCTTTTTCTAACCAAAATCTCCTCTACTTTTATTGTAAAATTCAATTCAATTAGGAGCGGAGAATGGGGTGATCATGTCACTCTTCAAGCTGCAGCAGATTCGGTATGACTTACTACTTAAGTATTCTTGCACAAAACTCCTTTTTTTGTAACATTGTTCAAATATTCTTTAATTTACTGCATAAACAAAGTTTTTTCAAAAATACCTAGAGAAATAATTAGTTCAGTGTGACCATTGAATTTCCCAAGCCATTATTTTGTTATTAGTCATCATCTCCGATTCTTCTGAAGAGAGTGGATGACTAAACTTGGTTGTGGACAACCAAACTGTATGAAACTATCAACTTATAAATTGGAACATTTGGATGTTGTAATAGTTTCTGCAGTGATACCCTTCATATTTCAAGGGTGTTAATAAATAGAGTCTTGTATGCACTATGCAGGCTTGTAATATTGAAAAAATAAGTCGTGAATTTTAAAGTGTGGATATATCGATTTTTTAGATATAGTTGCCTGGTAAGGTTTATTAATCCTCCCTCCCAGTTTTTGGTTCTAGCTGAATCACATTTTCACTAGTTGATATATTACTGTTAAGTTTAGCTATGAAATGATATACTACTGTTTTAGTTATATTAATACCTTTTAATTTTTCTTTTGTTTTTCCTTCAGTATGGTGTGAGAATATTCGTCATGACTTCTTTCAAGGACACCTGTTGCATAGAGATACTTCCTCATTTTGAGAAGCCAAAAGGAGGTTAGTTTTCTTTGTGATGAGTATGAAGAGAGGGTTTATTATACTACCTGTTGTTTTTTACTTGGCTATGATTCCTCATTTTCATTTTTTTTGTTTCTTCTTTCTAATTTTTCTTATCTTTCCTGAACAACATTCATATCATATTCTCTCTTGAAACCATTTTGAACCTTCACCACAATTTGACCTTTCTTTCAAAGTAATGCCTTGCTTTCCAAGATACAATAGTTCTGATGGGTTGTGTTGCATCTGTATATGTTTCTATTGTGATGGAAATCCAATATAAGACTGCAGAAATTGTTTAAATAAATTCTCCATATTACTATATTTAATTGTTTGGCTAATATGTCTGTTTATTGCAGTGATTTTTCTGAGTTTTTGGGCAGAGGTGCATTATAATTCCATCTACCCTCAAGGAGGTACTTTCACAATTCTATATATACTTGATACTTCGATCTTTATTTATTTATTCGAAATACTTGGTATTGGTTGCCTCGTGATGTATATATTACCACTACTGATCCAGATATAACTTCAAATGAGTCAAGAAAGAAGAAAAGATGGTGGAGCTTTGGGAACAAGAATTAGGGACATGGTTGGCCTACAGAGAACACATGTGAACCTGTACACTTTCCTTGTTCAGGATTTAACTTATACATCTTCACATCGGGATTTCGGAATAACGTACTCCCATGCAATCGATCTGGACCATGGATCAACATTGTACAGTTCTCATTTCTGCTTTGCATTTTAGACCCAATTTACCAAAGTTGGAATATGGACTGTCCAATTTTGATCCTGCGGTCAAGATCAGACTGCATGGCTACTCCCGATGTGGGATTTCTTGACCGCAAGAAATCGTGATGTCAGTCATAATAATTAGTTTGATTTTCTGCTATTAATTTTATTATAAATCTGGGTATGATGTGCTGCATCCCAATGACATTTTGGATGCTATGTTAAAGGATTAGACTTTAAAGTAGACCGGCCGGTTAAATATATACGGCGCTTCAAATTCAATGGTTCATGGCTTCACTTACTGTAAAATGCTTCGCCTTCCCAACTGTCCAGCATCTTGCTTGCTGATGCATTGGGGATGGTTAGGATTAGTCAAAGTTTTTTTTTTAATCGTGTTATTGGTGCGGAGTATTCAATGATCTTGCTTGATAGTTTGTAGTGGGATTCCATGTTCCGACCACATTTATTTTCTAACGGATTCCAAGTTCCGACCACGTTAGGTTTAGGAAATTTTAACCGTTTTAATCACAATCATGGTGTGTAAAAATTAAAGTAAATCACTTTTAGCTTTTTTCTTTTAGCTAGCTAGGCTTTAACTTTTTAAATAGTTAAAATTTAAAATGATGCAAATAACATATCATTATATAGTAGGGTAAAAGTAAAAACAATGAATCATAGTAAAATATCATTACTACTACTAGTACTAACTTTAAACATAATCATTAGTCAAAAAAATAATTTAAACATAATCATGTCTTTCAAATCAATTTTGGCATCTTTTTTTATAATCTAGTAATTGTGGGTTGTGAAACTTTATTTTATAACCTTCCCTCTACTCCTCTCTCCCTTCTTCCTCATCCACTTAAATAGTTTTCATATAAATCTGATGTGTTACAACTTACAAGCTTTTCGCATGTGTTGAACTTTTCAAATGTGCTAAAAAATAATTTACATCAAAACTTTGTAGATATAATTTGTTTGAGTTTTTTAATCAATCGATTCAAGCATTAATTAAGCTTTTTTTTTAAGTGTGCAAAAAAATGTCATAAATATTTAATAAATTTACATATTTAAAAAATGTCTACAATTCAGTTTTTCTTTCCCCCACCTTTCATGCTAATATATATCCTTTATTGAACTCCAACCCAGTAAGAATCCTTTCCACCACAAAGGCACTACAAAAATCAAATGACTTTGCCACAATAGAAGTTCAAACCATGTATAGGGAGCATTCAAATTCTAGAAACTGAACGTATAAAATGTCTTCTTTTACACACCTTCGAATTCTAAAATATGATTAGGATATTTTTGAAAAGTCAAGGACCGTGAAAGTTGAGGTGTCAGGGTAGAAATTCACTATGAAGAAAGAAAAAAAATAAAGACTTTTACCGCCCACAAATTCTAGCTCAACCGGCAGAAATGCTGAAATTGCTAGTGTCGGACGTCGTGACGGGGACTCGAACTCCCGTACCTCCACTTTGTGTGTGCGAGTTTTCAATGACTTTGTCATTTCGTCTATTATCCCCTTAGAAATCCTCACGCGCCCCCTGAAATTACCATAAATGTGAACTCAGTTCACACCCTACGTAGCGAGTGCCAATATTTTTTACTCAAATTCAACGTCTGTGCCCCCTTGAATGAATAATTACAACAATGCAAAATAATTACATCTCAAACATGTAAGTGAAATGAAAATTATTCTTCCTCCAGCAGCCGCCCCCCACCCACACTAAACCCTAGTTTATTCTTTTGTGCACCACCAAGGAGGGGTGGTTTTAGGGTCATTTTTTGATCCAAAATCACCCCTCTAAATTGTTTTTCCTTTTCTTTTCAATTAAATAAGTGATTATCCACATATATTTGCTTCTTCGTTTTTTGTTTTTTTAAGTTTGTCGTCGTCTTGTGCGGCGTTGTGTTTGTGGTCGTTTTGTGCGGCGTTTGTTGGTTTTTCATTGCGGTGTTTCCTTGATTCAAATTGGCATATCCACATCAAATCATTACAGATCTGAAGACTTGGACGTCAACGTCGCAAATCCGGGAGCATGAACATTCCGGTGACTTTAATTTTGTCATATTTGCAGGCACTTTCATGATGTCGTTGTATGCTATTAACCTAGGTGCTGCAAGTTTGTTTGTAGATTCACCTTTTTCAGTTTTTAGCAATTTTGAATTTGTAATGTTCTATGTATTTTCAATTTGAATGAATGAATCCTTATTTTTAGTCATAAAAAAAACATGTAAGTGAATGAGGTAAATTGTGATCAATTAGCTGACAATTATGTACGTGGTGATTCAATACACACACCGTATATATATAATGAATTTTTCCAATTGAAATAAAAAATGTTTGATTTAAATATTTTCCTGGAGTAATCAATCAATTTAGTCCCTAAACTATCACTCTCTCACCAACTTAGTCCCTAAACTATTAAAAACAACTAAAAGGTCCCTAAACTATTTTCCATCCATCAATTTAGTCCCTCGGTTAGTTTTTCCATCCATCAATTTATTTTCCAACTAAAAGATCACCATTGAACATATTATCACCATTGAACATAAGATCACTCATTTTTACTGTGGAACCTAGAAATATTACTGGATACTCCCTCGAGATTTTGTTTTGCTTGCTTACGTGATCTATAAATCATACTACTCTCCAAATGTAGATTATACTCCTCTTTCATCAAGTAATAAGCCTCATTGTGACTAAGAGACGGTTGTTGTCTTAATCTCAATTTCAACTTCTCAATAACCCACTTTCTATTGGTCTGACTATTCGTGAATGTTCCTAGGCATGAGTGAATTTTATTGCCGGAGATAATAGTGATTTGGAAGTTTATGTCGAAGTGTGGAAGAAGAGATGGTAATAGTATTTTAGGGTTTTATAGAATAGTTAATATAAAAGTTAATCGAGGGACTAAATTGATGGATGAAAAATAGTTTACGGACCTTTTAGTTATTTTTAATAGTTTAGGGACTAAGTTGGTGAGAGAGTGATAGTTTAGGGACTAAATTGACTGATTACTCTATTTTTTTTGGGTGAATGAATAGTTCACACTTTAACTTCCAAATTGTGTTTCATTCAAAAGAAATAAGAGTATATCAAAGCACAGGAGGAAAGGTGGGGTGCAGGTACCATGAGCCTTGTGTCCCACACATCTATCCAGAAGCAAGTGTAGTTCAGCGGTTCGGTGAAGAAGACAACAATATTTGATTTATATAAAATTAGCATCCTAGGATGGAAACTCATTGCAAACTCTTCTTTTTTTTTTCCTAATTTTTGTTATTTACACAATAACGAGGGGGTAAATTTAGAATGTTAGGTGACATGCGAGTAAAACGCAATTGTAGCGGTTGGGCCCATTGAATTTGGGCTTTTGGATCCTAGTGTAAATCGAATGACCCAGTTAATGACACCCTTCCATTTTGTTTAGAAGTTGAGAGGTTGAGCTTTTAAGTGTGGAAAGGAAATCATTTTGATATTTTGTTTGTCTAAGATTGATTAATATCCAACTAAACTGAACTTAAACTCTAAAATGTTTTCTCCCTCTGCTCCATTCCCTTCAACAATTCTTCCTTCCTCTTCAGGTATTATTTGTGTCCCTTTTCATATCAATATATGTAACTGTACTAGGTTGTTTAAATTAAGGATTTTTTTGACATGGTAACTCAATAATGTGTCTTTCCACAATATGGTTTATGTTTATATTATTCTAACTAATTCTGTTTAATTCAAATACTAACTTTTTATGTGTTTCCAATGGTTATTTTTTACATAAATGTTATTTGAACATCAGTTTAGGACAACAAATTTCCACAATTTTAGGTTAGATTTGAATACTTGAAAAATCAAGGTTAATGTTTAAGTTTGTGGTTAATATGGTTCAATAGAAGATTAATAAGTTGAGAACTGTGTTAACCATTTAAAAAAGTTGTTGAATTTTGTTGCCTTGATGTTTGAATAACATTAATGTATTTAGCTGCTTGTCTTAGTTGAGAAGGTGTCATATTCTGTGTAGGTATGATGCCTCGTGAGCAAGCTGTTTATGCAGTTTCTTATCCGTCTTCTAGTTTTGCTGCTCATTTTCCTACCTCGGTTCTTTTACAAGAGCATCGCGATGAGTATACGCCTTTACTTCATACGTATAAAGAAGACAAAACATCCCAGGTTCAGATTCTGTACCCTCTTTAAAAGCATATAATCAGATCCTTTTTATCATTTTTTTTCCGACTCTTTAAGAGCAATATTGTGTCTCCTAGGTCTCTAGATATAGTATTTAAGAGGATTGGTTTTGCCATCCAGAAAGGATTAGCGGCGCAACTTGTTGCCTATTTATTACCTTTCTTTGAAGTGTAATTATCTAAATATAAATATATATGAAAATGAATTTTGGTTTTAGTTTTGTTGTGTATAATGTTCCCGTGGTTTTTACATTTAATCAATTTATCTTCCCTTTGTTTTACTGAAGGCAACCTTAAATACAAGGGTAATGGATGTGGCCTCAGTCTGTGAGAAAAACAGCACTCGAGATGTTGATGAGTCGGCACATAAGTTGCATCTTCGGTGCCATTTACAGAACCTGTAAGATAAATTGATTTGCACTCATGCTAATTTGAATTTTTGCACATACAAAGTTGTCTCTTTAATAGGGTTTGTTTATTGTCTACTTCAGATTGGCTTATTCGCCGGAAGGGGATTTTGTTTCTTCTTCTTCTTCTTCTTCTTCAACTATGCAACCTGCTGATGATTTCCAATTGGATGCACTTACTCTTGCTAAGCAAGCATTATCAGCCTCAATACAAGCCGCTGAAGCAGCTGAAGAGTTGAAATTGATTAAAGTTGTTGATGATGACGATAATTCACTGCCTCTTGGGTTAGTTCTAGCTTTGTGGCTAACTTTGGCATCGTTGATTTGGCTTTTTATCTGTTTATAGGTTACTTTGTTGAGAATAATGCCTAAAATTTGCGATTCAGTCTGGACGTCTCATCAGTTGGAAAGAACAAAATCGTGAGGTCAATACGGCTTAAAGAAAGGCAGTCTAAACAGAGAAAAGTGTCAAAGTCAAAAGTTTTTGATGAAAGCAAGTACATCACCAGAAAGTCCAATGTACAAAGAAGGTTACGTGTAGAGAAAAAGTTAAAAGAAGGACTTGACGGAAACAACGCCCTGCACATGTTCTTAAGGAGTCCTGAAACAAAGAAACTTTTGAACTTTGAAGAAGAGTCTCAATTGATTGCTCAAATACAGGTGTAACTCATAATTCCATATTTCATTAAAATGTTTTGTATGCTAAATTAAGGATCTTCTTTTGCCATAATGTGGAATATGCAACAGGATTTATTTAAATTGAAAGAAACAAAGATCAAGCTTCAATCTCAGCTTGGGAGGGAACCAACTTTGGCCGAATGGGCAGATGGTGTGGGCCTTAGCTGTCGTGCCCTTCAGACACGGCTTCATTCTGGTAATAGAAGTAAAGATAAGCTGGTTCGTGCCACCTTACGCCTTGTAGTTCACATTGCCAAATATTATCAGGGGTGTGGTCTCGGCTTTCAAGACTTATTGCAGGTATCCTCGCTACCAAAGTCTGTTTGTATGTCATGTATGTATTCTAAATTATTTCTGAATAAAGAAAAACCTCAAAATAAATCTTTTGCTAAAGTCGAAGCTGCAATTCTAGGAGAAAAGCTTTTGTTAATGGATCTATACTATTTATTTTTAGAATTGTTGCAGTAATTATCTTATTGACATGATTAGCAGCTATATCATTGACGTTCCTTTTTTGGTGGTGTTATAGGCGGGAAGTGTGGGCCTTACGAGGAGTGTCGAAAAGTTCAAACCCCAAGTTGGTTGCCGGTTCGGTACCTATGCTTACTTGTGGATAAGGCAAACAATAAGGAGGGCCTTAGTTCTCCATTCCAAAACAATCCGTCTGCCGGTAAAAACAATTTTTTCATTTTTTTATTAGTCAAGTTAGCTAAACTTTAATTTTTCTCTCTTAAAATTCTTTTAATATGTTATTCCAATTCTATTTCCATAACATGGTACCAGCATATTATTTTCAGGAGAACTTCTACACCCTTTTGGGCAAGGTTTCGGAAGCAAAGAAATCGTACATTAAAGAAGGAAACCTTCACCCCACCAAAGAAGAAATAGCAAAACAAGTAGGAATTACAGTAGATAAGTTGGAAATGTTGCTATTTTCCTCAAGAACTCCAGTTTCGATGGAGCGACCTGTGTGGGCAGACCATGATACAACCTTCCAGGTAGGGTCTTGAATTAAATATCAAATTTTCTCTGCAATGATATATCATTTACTAGCTCAAAAATTGAAAACAGTGAAAAGGAAACATCTTCATTGGTATATAGATAGTTTAGAGCAGCTGAATGTCATTCAACTCCCCATTTTGTATTGTCGAGTATCTTTACTGAGTCTTTTTTCTTGCACTGATAACTGTTAAAACAAATTGGAGGAAATCTAATTGCAAATAAAGTTAAAATGTTATTGACTGCAGCCAGAAGATGCTAGATCATATTCCAACAATTTAGTATGAGATAAGCTTGAGAAACATTACACACTACCTAAAACATAGGGGTATCTGATAGGAGATTGGCACACTGAACATTGAGCAACATAGGTGTGAATATCTTGACGCATTCCTGGACAAAAGGAGTAACCTTGGAGACGATGGAAGGTCTTGTCAGCTCCCATATGTCCACTGCGTGGAGAATTGTGAAATTCATTCAAAATTCGTTCCTTCAAGGTAAAATCTCTTGTTAACCAAATCTTATCCTTGAAGAAAAGGAGACCCTGGTGCTCACGATAATCAGAATTAGAGTTGAGCTGCTGCTGAGTAGTTGTGAGTAATTGCTAGAACTCTAGATTAGTGGACAACTGAGAGCGTAATTCAGTCAGGAAGACGAAGTGAGGCACCGTCAAAACTAGGCAAGATGCAGGGGGCGTAATGCGAGACAATGCATCAGCAACGACATTAGTTTTACTGGACTTGTACTGAATCGTGAAGTCGAATCCCAGCAGTTTGGAAAGATAGACCTGCTGTTCTGGCGTTTGTATGACTTGAAAAATGAGCTGCTTCAAGCTTTGATGATCAGTAAAAATGACAAACTTGTGTCCAAGAAGATATTGGCGTCACTTCTTAACCGCAGTGGTGATAGCATGGAGCTCACGCACATAGGTAAAAATGGTTTACTAAAGAATGCAATGGGGTGATTATTCTGCATCAATACTGCACCCATTGCTGCGCCAGAAGCATCACTTTCCAAAATAATGGAATTGAAAAATCTGGAGAAGCTAAAAGTGGAGCATTGGTCATGGCTTGCTTCAAGCAATCAAATGCTAACTGAGCTTCATCTGACCAAAGAAAAGTATCTTTGCGCAACAACTTAGTGAGAGGAGAGGCTATTGAAGCGTAGTTTTGATAAACTTATGATAGAATTATGTACTCCCTAAGAATCCACGCAGGGAGGTGATAGAAGATGGTGTTGCCCAATCTATCATTGCACTGATCGTAGAAGGATCAACTTGCACACCTTCACCAGAGATCATGTGCCCTAGATACTCCAATTTGCATTGTACAAGTAAACACTTTTACTGCTTCAAATAAAATTGGGCAGAAAGTAAAGATAACTAATTCTATAGAAGTTCCTGTCATTCTACTTAGACACATAGTCCTTCATTAGACACATAGTCCTTCAGGTATGAGGGCTTGCGAGTGATCCTCTTGGAAAGGCCCAATGTGACATTGCTATTTGTTTCAAACAAACTGAATTAACTAGTTAAACAAAACCAGGTGATTTGATTTCATTCCTCATTCTTTTGGTTTAGCCATATTGGTTTAGTCGTTAGTGTGTACATAAATATGTTTCTCACATAATCATATATCCAACTATCATAGAAAATATAGTTGAATCTCTAGTCTACTTAAGTGGTTTGGTTATTTGTGAACGAAACCTGTAGATTCCGTAATAAAAGGAGTAAATCAAATAGTGTACCCCGATCACTAGAGACGGAGGAAGACCAAGAAAAACTATAGAAGAAACTATGAAAAATGACTTAGAGGTCAATGGTTTGACTAGATATATGATTTATGATAGAGCAAGAGTATTATGACATTGTTCAATACATGTAACTACCCTCACTTAGTGCGATAATGCTAGGTTATTGCTGTATATATACTACTAACAGTCTAAGATTCTCTTTAATTGATTGAAGTTGCCATTCATAATGTCCCCATTTGGCCAAGGGCGGAGTACTGACAATCCGGAATTCATGTTTTCCCATAGAAAAAGGGACATGCATTGTCAAGGTAAACTAGTTTTCGCTGACATCCGATGAAAATCCAGCATTTTTGCGGTTATTTTGAAATTGCAGTTACAAAGTAGGTTTATGTGGCACTATCATGAGTTCTCATTGGATGTTGGAGCAAAACTATGTACACTGACAATGTATCTCCATTAAACTCTATTTGTTTTGCGCTTTTGTATTACTTGCCCTACAGTGCACCACTGCATTTCAGTTACTGTCATATTGTTTTGGTGTAAATTTCTGTTAAGCTGGTCTGTAAATGTTGTATGATCAGGATAGACCCTAAATTTTTTCCGGCAACGTGATATTATAAACAATCAAACTAACCAAAGTCTTATTACAATTGCAGGAGATTACTGCAGACTCTGCAATTGAAATCCCAAATATATTTGTTACAAAACAACTAATGAGGAGCCATGTATGCAACCTCTTAAATACTTTAAGCCCAAAAGAAAGGAGGGTAATCAGATTAAGATTTGGTATTGAAGATGGCTATGAGAAATCTCTGTCAGAAATTGGCGAGGTGCTTGGTGTGTGTAAGGAAAGGGTCAGGCAGTTGGAGAGCAGAGGATTGAAGAAGCTCAAGCAGTCCCTTGTTAGTCAACAACTTGATGCATATGTAGACTTGGTTGTATAGTTGATCAATAGCATTATTATGAATATTTATACAAACATGGCTTAAGTTTACTTGCACTATTTTTTATTGGAGTTTACTTTTGCATATAGTCCCTTAAAATACTTGCATACTTACAAGGAGGGATGCATTTGTTATTTGCTTATCTCTTCAATGCTTATTTACCATACCCTTTCAAGCAATCAAATGACATGTGCACAAGCAGGTAAACATGAATTATATTCTCTTGATACTTAATTTGACAAAATACACACATGTGAATAGAACTTAAAAAGACACACAATGATGTGAAAAGAAAGGTACAAGTGGTTTGGAAATAATATCAATGTTTTGTTTATTTTCTTGCATCCTTAGCCATAATTAGGACTTGCCTTATCATCCTTAAATAGTTAGGACTTACCTTATTATCCTTAAATAGGTAATGTATACTACATCTTTTCAAACCAAGATTAAATAAATTAGATTATAAAAAAGTGTTTGATTATTCTAGATGAAGGGCCCCCATAAAAGAGGTATCCTCAAGACCTCAAACCTAAAAAAGGCTATTCAACTTCAAGATAGGCTAAACAGTGTACACACATGATAGGACCTATGAAGAAGACATCTAACTAATTGACTAATTGAGTTAATTAGCATCACCAAACAAAAACAAAACCTCAACTTTTGCATCTCAATTTCTTGTCAAGTTCCACCCTCCAAATATATTATCTCCTTAGTAAAAACATTAGATTCCTCAATTAAAATACTCTCCCATCTTAAATATAAGTACAAGTTAAATTTATTTAATTTAAATTTAGACAGTCAAATTGTATTTAATTTAAATTTAGACAAAATACAATTTGACTTTTACGGTTTGACTTTTGCTTATATTTAAGACTGATGAAGTAATTATCAACTTGTGTCTGCATTTTAAAGATATACGGTATATACATAATAGAGAATATGAATCCTCTATAACAAAAAAATTTCCACTATAAGTATGCGGCCTACTGGACTGTCTAATCTGGTTCATATGTCAGTTTTGGGACCAATTGGTTTGCCCCCTCCGGATCGCAGTTGCGAAGATCGAACTGTAGTCCTTCCTACTAAGTCTAACGTCAATCACCACTAAACCGACTAACGATTTTTCTTTTAATCTAACAATTTACAACGACTGCACTAAAAGTTTGCTACATAGGATCCAATTTGTATATAATGCATGCATACAAAGCGGAATTGGATTACATGTTGTCGAACTACATGCAGTTAGCTATTCTGAACCACCTGATAAGATCAAACGGTTCAGATCTTAAGATAGATTTTTGTTTTTGTTTAATATAAAATTTTGAAATGACATTTGAAACGTTCGATCAAGATCGGACGACCTGAAATATATTAACAGCATGACTGCACTGTTTTGCGACGGCACAGAACTCATATCCATACAAAGTAGCACACCGACCCAAATGACCTATAATTGAGTTCATAAAATATCCTTAAATTTGTAGAATATTATAATGCCAAAAGATGAAACAGTTGAGCACGGGTTAGACATTATGTGACTAATGACCCGGACATTGCATATGTATCCTTCATCAAGGAAATTTCATGTCATTGTTAATTTCCACACAAAAACAATAATGCAACTAGCTACAAGAAAAAAGTAATTTTCTATTATGCTTATATCTACTACATTTTAACAACAAAAAACAATTCTTAATGGGTCAAGTAGGCACCATAAATATGTAGTTTCCACTATCCTTGTCCATTTTATTGAACATATAAAGCATTTATATTTGATGGGGACATTAGTTGTATCCTTCTAAGTAGGCAAATGGATTAGCTAGTACTCAATCAAATATTAGCTTTTAATCTCTAAATTCCTACTCATTCTTAAAATATGGGATAATTGATTGTCCAATTATTTTATCATTATATCATTGTCTTGTGCATCTAATATTTAGAAATAATTTTTTTATTACAAAATAAATAAAAATTCATCACACTTGAATAGTACAATAAGTGGATTCATTCATGTAATAAAGATTGAGTAAAAAATATTGATTTTGAATTAATTAATTTTGTAATTATTTTTTTTCAGTTAAAAGAAATGATATATGATTGAATACAATTATGTAAAAAAAACATGTTTTGAGTAAAAAATTACAAATCCTATAACTTCTGGTTAGAATCGAATCTGGAGATAAAATCAATTCTATTTGAGAACATCAGAACATGTCAAAATCAATTTTACACATCTAGAATTAAATTTGTCGCCTCCAAAAATAGAATCAAACGTGGATTTAAATTCAGTCATTTTTCTCTTCATCCCTCTCCTAACGATCTCTCTCTCTTTTTTCGTTATACACTAAAATCATCGTTAGAATCAGTTATGTACTCTATAACATTTAAACATGTCTAAGTCAATTTACACCTCTAGAATCAAATTTGTCTCTTCCAAAAGTTGAATCAAACATGCACCCAATATTACAATGAGAATTTATCCATTAAATTCCCTCAAAAACAATCTACCTTAGCATTGTAAGAAATTACAATAAGTACCTAGCGGTGGTAAAAAAATTATATATAGCAACTATAGGCCCATTCTATTTTCATATGGTTCTGACAACTGGTGATTTTTCAATAGTAACAGTCCATACTTGATTTAGAAGAGTACTATCATAACATAAGATAACATTTTTCTTCTTTGTTACTATATATATAAACACATATAGTGTAACCTTAAGCTATCATGCTTCCATTACTTTCTACCATCACTAGATTCACTGCTATATGCCAGAAGAAAATCATTCATGGCAGTGAATGAAATTAGCAAAACAAGGATCCACCAAAATAATACTACTCGTCAGCAACAAGAAGGGTGTGATCCTTGCAAATCTTTTGGCCAAAAGTGCAGTCATTTGGTGAAGAAACAACGCGCTAAATTCTACATTCTTCGTCGATGTATCGCGATGCTTTTGTGTTATCATGAACGTGCTGATCATTGAGAAGAAACTAAGGTAGATGCAAGAAGTTAAGACTAATTAATTTAAGAGCTAGGAGATTATTAATTAATGTTGCATTATATTGTCTTTTTATTTTTTTTATATTATTATTTTGCAACATAAATTAAGAGGGTACTACTACTAGAAATTGTTGGTTTTAATTTTTGTTATTATAGAATTTGCATTGTGTGTAAATTACTACATGCAGTTGTTAATTAATTAACATGTGAAAGAGATTAGATCTGTTTCAATTTTCATAACTATTGAGTAGATCTTCTTTTTCAGATACTTAAGAGTATGTTTCTCAAATTCACATTAATGTTATTTCATCCATCATCATCTTATGCTTTTTTTTTCTTTCAGTTCCATCGCATGATAATTAAGTTGAAATTGTCCATGAGATTCTCATTTAAGAATTAATTATATTTAATTTAAATAGATTTATTTGTTTCTAGAAGTACTCTATTTTAAGACTTATGTGCATAATTTATTTATTTTTATATAATTAATTTTGCTTTTTATTCCCAAAGAGACCTATTCCACTCAAGAGGTTTTTTCTTTATTATATTTAGTTTTTTTTTTTTGAGATAATATTTTTCTTAAATATATTTATTGGTGACACTATTGCAAGTGTCTGCATAAATATATTTAATATAGTTTAAAAAATTAAAAATAAAGAGGAAGAAACCATGTGGTGGCTACTGAAATTTTCATTCACCTGGCAGGCAGTGTCAAGCTTTGGAATTAATGATATAAAAATATTTAAATTAAAACTATTAAAAAAATAAAAAGGGTTGCTACTTGTTGATAGTAAGGAGGAGGCAGAGAGATTGAGAAAAACTATATAATATCTATGTTTAAAATAGTAAAGACATAAGATAACACTTAATTATTTATTGATAAATAATCAAACATCTCATACACCTTCAAAATCTAATATGATTTGTCAATGGTCTTCATGCTAAGGAAACATGAGACAAGATCAAGCTTCAATTTCAATTTATTTTCTTGGGTCCATATATATCCTTCCCATTATATATATACATAATTCTCCAATTTTTTCTTATAATATTTTGTGTCTTCAAATCCTACATCATCTATTGGTTAAATGTTTTTTCTAAATTTTTGGTTCTATTTAGTTAAATGTTTCTATCCAACCAACAAATAAAATTCAACATCATATAAAGTTCAAATTAATGAAAAATATTTGTTATGTTGTAATGTACATCAAACACTCCCTACAAATATACCTATATATTAAATATTTAAATTTGTAATAGAATTTAAATTATAAAAAAAAAAAAACACTAAACATTAATTTGGTCACCAAATAAAGACAAGCTTTTATAAAGTAACGGCAATATTAAATATTATATTGTTTTATTTGATTTTACGTGAGTGAAATTGAGAAGCAATTATGGTTGGTCAAATTTGGAGAGAGATAAGAAAGAATGAGTCAGCTTGGGAAAAAAACTTTATTATGTGTTGTTGCTTTCTCAAATCATTAGGACAAGTGAACTGCTGTTCATCTTCACGTATTGATAGCGAAACTTCAAAGAAATTTCCTTATTAACCTTAATCACAATTTAGAAATTAGTAAAAATTTGACATTTTTACTTTATAATTTTTTTTTAAACTGACAAAATTAGTAACTAGTTGTTAATGTTAGTTTTATTTATCTCGTTGGGATTTAAACCTAAACATTTACTTCTTAACTTTTTTCACTCTTAGCTCAAATCAGTTGAGTTATCGACTCCATTTTTATTTTTATAATTAACTAAGAGAATGGTTTTAAGATATATTAGTTGGGACAATAGTGTATATATCAGAATAATCGTACAATATTAAATAAATTTGGATCTCGATTAATCATTATTTTACATTGGCAATCACATAAGGGATATCGGATATCACATATTTACCTAAAATTTTATAGCATATATGGTATACATTATAATGTGTTGTGCCAAAAAAAAAAATTAATTAATTATATTTGTTATCATGTTAAAAAACACTGTCATTAATAGGGTAAAACTAACATGTCTCACGACGGTCAACATTTATTTGGTGTACACTAATATATAATATTTTTTTAATAAGAAAAAATTTTGTCAAAATTTTCAACTGAACTCAGCTGGAAAGATGCTATTGTTGGTCATGTGAATAAGGGTTACATCTCTAACATAACTTCTTTTTTTTACAATGAAACAGAGGATCGAATCCATAACCTTATACATACTACTATTTAAACCTCTCATCACTAGATCAAATCTAGTGACTTAAACGTGCTCTTTTATTTATTGATCAAAATCTATATACTCCATCATTACAAATTTATGGGAGACTTGCACATAATTTGTTCATTTTAATGGGAGTTCATTACTAAAATAATGAATTATCAAATGACTCTGAAAAGTAAATTTTTTTATTCATATGTTGTATAGGAGGGAGTAGAATGTTATAGAATTTCTTTTTTACGTAAGAAAATATTGTTACCGTACCCTAGGCAAGAATATTAATCATTGTCTTGCTATTTATCCATGTGCAATTTTGCATAGAATAAAAAATGAAGACTTAGAGGTAAGGTAATTTAGGTAAATATGTGTACTATGTACCACACCACGTGTTAATGTATAGAAAGTACTTAAATTGAAATCAATGTGATGATAGTGGTTGACGTGCATGAATGATTAAGGATGATTTTTTGTTACTAAAATAAGTAAATATCCAATGGTAAAAAACAAGGAAACCTACTTATATAATAATCACATGTGGAGATTATATAGTACTCCCCTTCGTCCCTAATTATAAGTCCTCCTTCAAAGAAAAAGTTTGTCTCTAAATATAAGCTCCTTTTCGAATTCTTAGACACATTTATTAATATTTTTACAAACATATCCCTACTTTACATTGAAATTCGAAAAGTCAAATACAAATACATCTTTTCACTAAGGACAATTTAGTAATTGTAACACCCAAAAAGTACATATTAATTACACTACCAACTTTTCTTAATAGGCGTGAAAAATGCCAAGGGGGACTTATAATAAGAGACGGAGGGAGCAGTAGGGAGTAGTACTAGTAGTAATTAATTAAAGATGTTATATAGCATAGAGTAGTAGGGGAATAGTGATGCAAGAGGAGGTATGGTGTGGTGGGTCTAAGAAAAGGAGACAGCAGGAATCGTAATGAGAAGAAGAGGTGAGTTGTGGGTCATATCGACAGCCTTCTCACCCCTCGTGCGGCCCTCTTTTGCACTCCGTGGCTTATCACTCACCTTAAACTTTTGGTCCCACCCACCACAATTTTTTCTCATCTACACTAGTACATAATATGGTCCACAGACATCCATTTAATTAACGTTGTAACTATATCACGCAGTTATCAATCTCGATCGAGATTGATTTAGACATGTATCATAGGTTTGGTTGGGGGAAAATTACATGGACAATCGTAAACGTGTAGTGAAAATGAAAATATAATGTATAACTTTAGATTTTTCAATGTGACTCACTCTACGGTAGTTTCACTTATACGATAGGTTAAAGGTTAATGTGATGATTTGTCATATGTCGTTTACGATACACTAACATAAGATTTTGACATGTTTATGATAGATAAATTTGTTGTTGTAAAAATATTGTACTGCATATATTTATTCTCATTATAATTACACACGAGTTAAATATAAACACGCAATAAATTGTGCCAATAATTAACTCTTTTTAGATGGCAAAATTAATCCTCCTAAAAATCGCTAGCTTCCATAGATCTTGAAGACACAATGTTAACATTTATTATGCATGACCTTTTAAACTCTTTTTGAAAGTTCACATGTGCATTTTTCTTCATATATATACATGTACGCTTAAATGTATAAAAAAAGCTTAACAAAGTCATACGCATATTTTAAACTTGAAAGCTCTCGACAATTAACTGTGTGCTCTTCAAATGTATACAAGCACTTGTCGTAAGAATAAACCTTGTCAATATAAAATAAAAGAATCGTGAAGCGATATTTGAGAATAGTGTATACTCTACCGATGAAATATGCTATGCTAGCTCAATCAAACAACGAGATGTCTAGAAGAAAATTAACTTTTTTTTGGGTAGATAGACGAAATGACAAAGCCATTGAAAGTCACACACACAAAGTGGAAGAATCGGGATTAGAACCCTGGTCATAGTGTCCGACACTAAAAGAGAACTCGCCAAAACATATTTAAAAAATCATTACTTTTAATTTTACAATAAAAAATAATTACTTCTAAAATATGTTTTTAACAAAAAAAAAGTCCAAAAATAATGTACACGTGGGATGGTTTGGATCCTCCCACCGACCCTTTTGAAATTCACCACCGTGCATGTTTCTGATAAAACGTACTAGTAACTATTTTCAAAAAAAATAGATTCCATATTTCCATTTTCAAACTTGAACGGCTTGTTTGAATTTGATGAAGATAGTAATAATTTTGAAAATGAATTGAAAGTAGTGGTGGCATCGTACTGAATGAGAAATTCTTGTAGCAGGTTTGTGTCAACTGTGCATTGTCTATAGATCGAGTCAGAGGAGAGGATTTGTTAGCTGCAGGAGGGAGGGTCATAGCTAGCTAGCTAGCTAGAGTACTGCACGTGCACCCGCAACCGTGTAAAATTTCTCCATACTTTTCATGGCATCACAGTGTGTTGTTTCTAGTACATAGTGTAACTTTGAGTCAACCATAGACTCTAACAAGAATAGATAAACAATAAATGCTCGATAAGTTGAGTATGCCTTGAAATCTCGGTTACAGAAGTTAAAAAATATCATTGGAGTGCTGTACGCGCTTGTTTCAGGTTTTGCCCATGCACTAGACACAGACATGTTGTTGATTTGCAGGATTGCGTTGGGCACAAGGAGAGCTGCGCTGGAAACGGTGCACCGCTGATTTTTGGAAAAAATTAATTTTTGACAATATTTAACTTGGATTTTGTTTTAGTTTTAAAGCGAATTTGTTTTTAAGATTTAAGCATATATTTTTCTATAAATATAGAGGTTGCTATTTGCATAGAAAAATAAGAGAGTAGAAATCTAGGGAATTCAATTAGGATTTGTCGCCGACACAAAGCTAGGGTTTTAGAGAGAAACAAAGGGGTTGTCTCTTGGTATAATCCTAAGGTTGGGCAAATGGGTTATTGAATACAACTTGGGTAGACTAGATGAAATTGAGTCTCTTGGCCACGAGAAGAATTAGGATTGAAGGTTAATTCTTGTAACCATTGTTTGGGAATTTCTTGTAAAGTTACTTATTTGATTTAGTGGAACACAGGGACTGTTCTCTCCCCATAGTAGGTCATTGTTGGACCGAACTTGTGTAAACAAATATCGTGTTCTTTCTTCTCTCCCTTATCTTGTTTATTCTTGTTATTATTATTGTTTATCCTCTTGATTGTCGTTTTATTGCTCCACACATCAAATTTTCCGTATTGGTGTGATTTATTTTAACGAATTCACAACAAATAACAAAAGAATTTTGATTCAATCGTCCAATTTAAAATCGACGTATGAGATTGTTTATTGTTGATTTTATTAGTATATAATTTAAACTGTTCGATTATAAATGGACGATTGAGATTCAAACAAAGTAAAACTGCATGCTTTTTTATTGCAGACAATCATGATCCATAACAAAGATAGATCAATTATGTATAATTTAGTAGCTGTAATACCTTTGTATTTAGGGGTGGAAATGAACCGAACTAACTCGAACAAAGTTCGAGACTCGATTCGACAATTAATTCGTTGAACTTGATTCATGAATCAAATGAGCCGAACTTGAGCTAAATATTAAGTTCGTTAATTAAATGAGCTGAACTTGAGCTATATATAGTTCGGCTCGTTTGGTTCACGAGCTGACTCGATTATATATATAACACTTCAGAATATATTTTTACATGACACTTCAAAAATTATATATATATATATATATATATATATATATATATATATATATATATATATATATATATATATATATATATATATATATATATATATATATATATATATATTTTACAAAATAAAACACACTAGCATTATTTCTCTTTTGAAGCATAGGTGATACTTGTTTCTTTGATACTTCACAATTTATGTACTAACACTAAGTCTCACATCGGTTAACTTGTCTAGCATTGAGAGAAAACTTTGTTATAAATAGGTGGTGTACTACATGTCTTGGAAGCACAACAAAATGCTTATGGTGGGTTTGTTATTGTTTCACATTTTCCTAAGTGTGATAATACTCCCAAATACGGCTGACAATGAACCGAACCAACTCGAAAATAGTTCGTGACTCGATTCGATTCGATAATTAACTCGTTGAACTTGATTCATGAACCAAATGAGTCGAACTTGAGTTGAAAATTAAGCTCGTTAAATAAATGAGTCGAGCCGAGCTTAAGCGAGTTAGACTCGACTCGACTCATTTCCAGCCCTATTTATATTATATGTAAAAGATTATGGTTTATACAACTTGTAATAAAATATTACAGTCCATATTACTGCAATCATTTGTATCCTTGCCGCAACAAACATTTAGGCAATGTCTTCATGCTCCACCCGGGAGATCCTATTTCTAAAAAAAAATTCAAGGCTTTTTTTAGCCAAGTTCAAACAAAATTATTTAAAATATGTGTATGTGTAAGCCACAATTACAAAAATAAAAGAGTTAAAAGTACTATTAAGCCACAATTAAAATAAGTCATCATTTGAGACAAATATTATCTTTTTAAACTAATTTTCATGTTGGCTAAGTGACAAGTAAGCCACCTCATCAAAATTACTTACGGATACCTGTCTCCGCCCTTATTTTGATAGGGAAAATCTGAGTTGACTAAGTTTGAATTTTTCCGATTTTAAAATACGGGGTTTGAGCAGGTAATGGGGATATTATTTGCTTACAAATGTTATCAGTGAGGATCACATCTAAGACCACATGCATGTTACCAAAACCCTTGACCACTAGACCAAATCTAGTTGCTTGCAGCTAACGGGGATATTGATATTTACGCTGAATCTGTCCCCGAACTAAATAGGGACGGTTATGGGATACCGAAATTAATATCAGAGTTCGAACCTCAATCCCTAAACTTTACATGCAATGTCTTTTACAACTGAGTTATACTCACCAGACGGATGAGATACAACATTTATTGTATGTGTATCAATTGTTTTCATCTACTATATATAATTCTTCTCAATTTTAGAATAAGGTCAAGCAATTTGACGCAAATATTATGCAAGAGAAAAGATCGAAACGAAAAAAATTTCCTTACAATATTCGGTAAATTAGATAAAGAATGCTTATGAGAATATGCATGCAATTTATTGATCTTCACGGTAACATTTGCATCAAACCGTTTAACCCCAACTTTGAAATAGACCGGCCAATTTTAATATGCACCACCACATTAAGTGTGATATGATGCATAAGTTAGTAATATCATTTAACGAATATGAATTTTATAAAATTTATCATTGAATTGAAAATTTGTATTGTACAGACCATCCATGTTAAATTTTAAAAAAATTAAAAATCATTTGATATGTCATTAAAACACATCAAAATTAACGGTTTATGAATTTTTATTAAAATGTGCTCATAAAATAAGTGGTCAACTCTAATTCTATCACATCACCAATATAACTATTAAGAATTTCACATCATATATAATAAATTCAAGCATGTTTATAAGTAGAGGCGCTTATTATTTATAATATGATTTTGTAAAACACTTTTTAAAATAAATAAATAAAGTGTTCGAGATTTAAACTTTGATTTAATTAGGGATAAACAAAATTTCCAAAATTGTCCTAGTAGTAGTAACGGTAGGGGAGGGGACCCCGGTGGAAAACACGTGCAATCCTGACAGGGTTGAAATGTGAGTGTTACTGCTGTGTCACCCAAAAGCAATTGAAAAGTGCCCACTTCTCCTTGTGTTTTTCTGTACTAACCAATCATAACTTGCCATGTGGACACACACGTGTGGCCATCATAAAATTACTGTACACAACAATCATAATTTTTTTTTTTTTTTTTTATGTTTCATTTAATTTGTTTTAAAATGAGTCATAACAAAAAATAATTTTTTTCTTATAATAGAAGCATGAAATGTAATTGTTCTGAGGAAAATATTTTCTCTTTTTTTTTTTGGTAATAAATATTTTCTCATTTTGATTTCCCTAATATTGTTACATCTCTTCAAATTCTTATGTCAACATTGCAATGAGAAAATTCCAAATAGATCAAATTTTCAACATATTACTATTTTAGTTTTGTTTATTTGAAAAATATATTACTAGTTGTTGGCAAATTACATTCTAGTTAAATTATCAAACAATTCTAATTTATTTATTTTTGGTCATGTAGCTTAATGGCTATAAACTCCACTCATAAATTGGATAAGTAGAATGACCATGGTTCGAACTCGGACCCCCTGCGTATATAGTGTAATGTCCTACCAATTGAGTTAAATTCACGGGACTCAAACAATTCTTTTTTTTTTTTTGGTCAAGTAGCCTAGTGGAGTTTGACAATTCTAATTTACCCAATGGAGTTTGACAAAATTTACGCAACATTTAATATCTTATTTCCTCAGCGGCATAATTTGTTATCTTTGTAGTATGGTATGATATGATGTTGTTATCTCCATTATTATTTTACGGATCATATGATATGATTTGATGTTTTTACCCACCAATTATTGTGCCACCAATGCATTAATTAAATCGATGATTCCCAACCAACAATGTCACATTCAATTACAAAAATGAAGCTGGCTTCAATCTGTTTCACATTATAATTAAAGATGAATGTTATGATGGGTCATTTTTATATGTAGTCTAATGAAGAATTATGTTAAAAATTATTAAAAAAATCTATTGACGGTCGATAATACTATTTAAAAGTAAAAAATCACGACTTTTTTATATTTATGGCTAAAATTATGATATGATTAATGTCAATTCAATACAAATTACTTTTTTATTTTTTGTTACTTTAATTAAATCAGCATCAATTAAAGCATTATCTTAATTGTGAAAAAAACATTATATGTTATTGTTCGAATTTTAAATATTGATTTACAACGACTATGTGACCATAATTCAATTGGTAAAAATATTATATTTTATATACAGGGTCGAGATTCGAACTCCGAATCTCTCACTTATTTATCTCAAGAGATGAATTTCTAACCATCTAAACTAGTTGACAAAAAAATATTATTAATGAACCACTTATAGTGGTAGGCATATTAAAATTATCCATAATTGATATTATACTTCTCGTAAAACTTTATATATGTGGAAGTGCCACATCTGATTATCCCTAATTCTATGGAGTTTGATCATCCAAATAATGTTATAGTACTATATAAAGTACAAGTTACTTACTAATTTTTTTGGTACATAAGTTACTAATTTGTTTTCACATGTGCTCCTATTTTATCAAATGACAAGGAATCATAGATAATGATGTAGTCAAATGACAAGGAATTTAAACCTTTTAAATAACACACCCCTGAAATTTTATGTATAATTGTCTAATCAATTGCACTTTATTTTTTATCTTTCAAAGCAAATTAGGTCCTCAAAATCTCCATCTTATCTTACTACAATAATGTTCCTCAGTCACTGATTAAATTACCTACTCATCATATATAAGACACTTTAATCCCTTCATACATATCTAAATTAAAGTAAGGCTTTGATTGCTTTGAGAGAGTTAGTGAAGATAGAAAAAGAAGAAAAATGACACTTCAATCTTGATTTGATAGCAAAGAAATTAATTATAGAGAGAACACTGGGTAAATAAATTATTATTTCATATTAAAATTGGTAATTTAATACTACAAAATAGAAATAATTAACTTGAATTAGTTTAAATTATCTAGTTGTTTACACTTATTTATTTAATCAAATCAAAATAATCATATATTGATCTTTTATTTTAGGTTATTTTTTGTTTTAACCAAACAAATGAAAAGAAGAAAATACTAACATATTTCTTTTATTTTCTGCTATTCTCTTAAATCAAGGGGTATAACCAGCTTTTGTGGCCTAATCCGAAATGAATATTGTGATTGGATCGTTGGTTTTAGTAATATTTTGGGTATTGCTGATAATATTTTAGCAGAACTAATGACACTTTATCATGGGCTCAAGATTGCGAAAACGGTGTTGGATTTCATTACCAAGCGGTACAATAACTACTACTATTATGCCAGTGTAATAACTAACATCCAAGATCTTTTGAAGTTAGATTGGAATGTTTCTCTATTTCACATTTTGGAGGAAAGGAATGGAATGCTTGTACAGTTGTACTAACTTTCTTGTCAAGTTAGGCTTGACTAATGACGAGAAGCTTATGATTTAAAAAATTTCACCTAATAAGGAGTTAATCTCAACGGATGGTCTGGAGCTTAGTTTTTTTTTTTTGTCTTAGCTTTTGTACAAACAAAAAAATACATTAAATCTATTATATTTTTCGTATTTTTTCTCTCTTTCAACAACACTCTTTTCATTTTCTTTTTCTTTCATGACAAATCCATCCCCACAACAAAACATACCTTAAAAATGATTGAGGATACATTACACGCATGAATTTCCATGTGAGACTGCTTCTCAAAAAGTTATTTAGTCTAATCAATGATAAGTTCCAACTATATGTCTTGCCTCAAATCAATGTCTTGAGCATAGATGGAAACAAACTCACTCCTACTTTCTCCCTCCCATGCTCAATATTCCTTATATTATTTATATGTTACAACAACCTTAGGACTACTGACTCGTGGGTTGTTTTCCTTTGAGGACACATGAACCCTATTTCTCCTGCAAACATTGACTTGGCCCTTTGAGAAAGTCCCTCCCAATGTCCCATCATTATGCATTCGAGCTTCTTAATTTGACTCAAACAAATATTACAGCCATTAACCCACTCCACTAGGA
Organism: Trifolium subterraneum; assembly: GCA_951799995.1. Lineage (NCBI taxonomy): Eukaryota > Viridiplantae > Streptophyta > Magnoliopsida > Fabales > Fabaceae > Trifolium > Trifolium subterraneum. The sequence goes on along the minus strand of OX637468.1, from coordinate 6,906,573 downwards.
TAGGATGTGATCGATACCAATATCACATTAAAATACTAACCGGTGGAATTTGTTTTGGGACCTGAGAGTGTGATCCTCCTTGACATCTCAGGTTCGATTTACTCTGGTGTTAATTTAGATGAACTAATTTAACTTCTTCAAAACAAGCATCGTGTATATTTATATTTTATCTTTTAGATTTTACGCATGTTTTATAAATACAAATTTAATTTTACATCAAATCTTCTATGTCCAAATATCAATTATGTAATTATTATTATTTTTGTCAAGTTGTTTAGTGGGTAGAAATTTATCCTTTGAGATAAATAATATTTGTAGATATATTTTTGAAATTAATCTAAAGTAGCATCATGGTGTGGTGTGATTTAATGCATGTATACAAAAATTGCACTCTATGTATAATCAAATTAAATTCTTTATATACTCAAAAACATTTATTAAACACATGGTGGGACATCTCAAGTAAGGTCTCGTCCGTCTCACAGCAAGTCTCCTGCGATCTACTCAAGGGTTGGTTCAACTTTGTCGACCCTTGCTTGTTAGCTCAGCTGCTTTTTTGAAATTTTAAATAAAAAAATACACTTCTAGAAGAGAAATTATCTCGAAATGCATGCTCCTGAGGCACTTTGAAATAAAAGGATACACTTTAAAATTTTAAATAAATTTATTTTTCAGCTCAAAAAGAGAAGAAGTTTGTCATGTGAAAAATATTTCATAATTAAATATTTTAATATCAGTGTCCTAAAATTATGTGCTTCAACCGACAAGAAATTTGAATAGAAATTAACTCTAACCAATGTCTTATAGATACAGATTTGGGTATTGAAACTCTATAAAGATGAGATTTGGGCCTAGCTGCTAATCACCCAATAAAATTCTCATCTCACCCCTACATATCTTTTCTACCACCTAATATTCTAGTTTTCCCATTGAATAAAAACTTCGGAACTCGTTTTCCGAATTTTTTTGCTTGAAAACAAATTTCACAACGTATTTTCCGAATTTTTCCCAAATTTGAACTACAAAAACTTCGGAAAACGCATTCCCAAATTTTTTTCCAATGGCAAAATTAAAATATTAGGATGTAAAAAAGATATGTAAGGGGTGGGAAGAGAATTTTTCCCCAATAAATTTCCCTGAGCTCATCGAAAGAATTTGCCTTTTCAAAGAATGTGTTACGAAATCCACTCACGAAAAGTGGAAAATTATACATTTTCTAGCAGACTATACTTCTGGCACAACTTAAATGATAAATAGGTACACAAATTAAAATAAAAGAAAAAATGATTAAATAATGTGACTAAATTATTTCTTTTTTAAATTTTTTCAATTGCATGTGCCCAAATATCGTTTTGATTTGTGTCCAAATAAATATTCATCATTCTATCGTGCATTTTAGCATGTTAATTGTCTTTAATCTTTATAAACTTTACTTATCTTGGTGGAAAACTGATAGGTATGTCTTGAGAAATGAAATATAAAAATATATCATCATAAAAGTTGTGTAATCAATTCCTCACAAAATTTAAAATTATTATTTTAAATACGACTAGTATTTTTTTGTAAAACATTTCTTAACAAATACTCTTAAGAATAAGCACGATTCGATTTTATTTTATTTTATTTTGGAAAGAAGCAAGACTCGTTAAATTTCCTGAAGCATTTTATATACATGGGTTTGGTTTGTAAAATATGTTTTTACATCATTAATTATTAGAAAAACATTTATAGAAAATGATAACGAATTTTTCATTTAAATAGATTAAAATTTAGATGGGCTAATTTAGCTTCTTCAAAAATTTGGGTGGACTAATTTAACTACTTTAAAAATTTAATCTTTACCAAAAAGAGGGTTAAAATTTGTTTAGATCTTACGTAGATTTTACTGTCTAGTAGTGAGATGTACAAACTGAGTGCAGAGGCTTTAAAGAAATTATTTATAAAAAATCAATGTTTCAAAATGATTATCAAAAAGTAATGTTCTACTACTATTAAACAGGTGTTATTTTAAATGGACTTGTTAAATAAAAAATAATAATCTGTGTGAAGGAAAATTTAATTTCCCTAAAAGACCAATTTGGCAATGAAAAAGAGAAGCAGAAACAGGATGTATACTGGGCACTGGCTAATCTTCTAATTAGTTTATTGAATGAAAAAGAGAAGCTGGTTTATTTCAATTTTTTATTATTAAAATGACATATAGTAGGTCAAATACATTCAAGAGTTTTTAAGTAATGAACGTTGTTATTGCTAATAACAGCATTTGATTATTTACCAAAAGCTACAAATATCATATATCATATAGTCGTATTATCCCTTCAAACAAATGATCTACATTTTAGAAAATTTCGTTCACAACCTTCAAAACACATAAATTATGATTCTCTTGGTTAACACTTTTTAACATAACAAGTTAATTCTTATTCTCTTAGCTAACACTTTGTAACAGCCGCCCCATAAGAATATAATGTCATATCATTAAATAAACGGTAACATAAACATATTTTTGTACTGAATGATCATTAAAAGGAAAGAACAATGTTACAAAGTTAAGACATATTTTGAGCTTATAAAACTAAAACAACCAATATATTACAAACGTTAAACTTAAAATATCCTAATAAATAATAATACATTAGGTCTAATATATATTTCTAAGGTCTCGTAATGTTCTTTCAAAAACAGTTTTGTAATGTTTTTAATAAAAACTAAAATATTTGCATGTTCATTATTCTGTATAATTTTTTAAAGAAAAACATATCATTCCAGATCATCTGCAAACAGCTCATAGAAAACACAAATTTTGGCATAACATCCATCAATTTCTACAAAAATCTTTCACACATAAACATTGATTACCGTAAAAAAACAAACAATGATTATATAAAGTTCAACATCCATTAAAAACTTTAAAGACACAAATGTGTAATCTGTGTAAAACTTTGTTCATGTGAAATGTTGCGCACTTCAGAATTGAGCAGCTTTCAAAAGCTGTTGAGTCATACAAAAAACTAGATAATTTTTTTTCCAACTTCCAAAGAGGCTCGCATATAAACAAATGCTTTTAAGAAGCACTGACAATAATAATTCAAAGGAAGCCTTAAGTACATAAATAAGACACCACCGGCATTCTTAAATTAACAACGAACATAACCTAACTATATAGGTCGTCATCATCAGCTCCACCAGCAGATGTAAATGGGTCAGATGCACCTGTGGCAGCAGCACCAGTGGTTCCAGAATCGGCAAACCTAAACTCAGTTCCAAACCCTCTAGACTGCTGCAAGGTTTGAGCAAACGCTTGGTACTTGCGAATGTCGACATCACTTACACTCCTTCTTGCGTACTTCATTGATTCCTCAAAGTGAGCTGCCTTGATTTCAGCTACTTCGTCGTCAACATCTTCTTCCATGGCCTCAGGGTTCTCGCTTCTCTTTCTCTCTCTTTCAATGTCCTGTTAAGATAAATTAAGAAATAAGTTGTTAAGATCCAAATTCTGTAATTTCAATAGTCAGGGGACTCAAAATATGGAATACAGATAAAAGGGAGCCCAGAACTGTACCTTTTCAATGTTCTCTCTTATGGCATATTTGCATGCACGCTGACAAATCTCAGTAATATCAGCACCACTGAATCCTTGGGTGTACTTTGCAAGAGCTCTAATATCAACATCTTTTGAGATGGGGGATTTTCTCAAGCAAGCTTTAAATATCTGATGCCGGGAATCTTCATCTGGGAGGGGGATATAAATCAACTGGTCTAGACGACCTGGACGCAGAAGAGCTGGGTCTATAATGTCTGGTCGATTTGTGGCGCCAATGATGAAAACTGTTTTCTTTGCCGACATCCCATCCATTTCTGTTAGCAGCTGGTTCAAAACCCTGTCAGCAGCACCCCCAGCATCTCCTACACTACTACCTCTCTGCAGGATAAAGCAAAGCAAATGTTAGGTAACTACAGCTAATATTCTACATTCCACCAAACACTTGGAATGAATGATAAGTTGTAAAATTTCGACGCAGTCTAAATCATAGCTAAGTACGAACCTGAGTTGCAATGGAGTCAAGTTCATCAAAGAACAGGACACATGGAGCAGAACCACGAGCTTTGTCAAAAATTTCCCTCACATTTGCCTCACTTTCTCCAAACCACATTGTGAGCAGCTCAGGACCTTTGATACTGATGAAGTTTGCCTGGCATTCATTGGCAATAGCTTTTGCCAAAAGTGTTTTACCACAGCCAGGAGGACCATAGAAAAGAACTCCCTTTGAAGGGGACATTCCAAACTTCTCAAACTTTTCAGGGTGTTCCACTGGATATTGAACAGTCTGCAAAAGAGAACAATATTAAAGTTCAGAGGAAGGAAACTAACTAGTGTATCAATGTGTTTATTTTTATGCAAGAGTTCACTCACCTCTTGGAGTTCCCTCTTAACATTTTCAAGACCACCAATATCATCCCAGCTGCAATTGGGCACTTCAACAACCTGGTTCATTCAATAGATAAGTTTACATACATCAAATACTTAGCATGGTACTCAATAGGTAAGTTTACCTAAGAGAAGAGTGATAACAAGAGAACAGAAAGCTTTACACTGAAAACAAAAAAATTCTGGATAAATACTTACTGTTTCACGGAGAGCAGAAGGATTGCTTGATCCAAGAGCAGTAGCAAAATGCTCATTTGTCACTGCCATGGAGTTCAATATTTCAGCATCAATTGTCTCATCTTCCAAGTCAATCACGTCCATTTTTTCTCTAATGCATTGAAGTGCTGCTTCGGTACACAAAGCAGCTAGATCAGCACCAACATAACCATGTGTCTCCTTAGAAATCTTCTCTAAATCAACCTGCAAATGGCACAAAGGAAAATTTTCTTTTAGAACTGAGATCATTAAAATTAAATCAAATCATAATATAAACTTAGAGGAAAGGAATTTCAATATTACATCTTCAGCTAGTTTCATATTCTTTGTATGAATTCGAAGAACTTCAAGACGCCCGACTTCATCTGGAACACCAATATCAATCTCCCTATCAAACCTTCCAAACCTCCTAAGTGCAGGGTCAATGCTATTAGGCCTATTTGTGGCTCCCATAACAATTACATGTGCACGTGATTTAAGACCGTCCATGAGGGTCAAGAGCTGGGAAACAATCCTCCTCTCAACTTCACCATGAGTTTTCTCTCGCTTAGGTGCTATGGAATCTATCTCGTCAATAAAGATGATGGATGGTGCATTCTTCTCGGCTTCCTCAAATGCCTTCCTTAGATTGCTCTCACTCTCACCAGCGAGTTTTGACATTATCTCAGGGCCATTAATGCAGAAAAAGAAGGCACCTGTTTCATTTGCAACTGCTCTAGCAATTAAAGTCTTTCCAGACCCAGGGGGTCCATACAACAGAATCCCTTTTGGTGGCTTGACACCAATAGACTTGAACAACTGTGGGTGCCTCAGGGGAAGTTCCACCAGTTCCCTAATCTGTGCCATCTGCTTTCTTACACCACCAACATCATCATAACCAACCTCATCTAATCGATTCTCATCTTCCCTTTTAATGGGCTCTCCTTCACAGAAGATCTCTGTGTCTGGGGCCACAACACAGTACTCATGTGGGTCAGTTTCAATGACCTTGAATTCTACACTTCTCATTCCCCCTCTCACAAGGAAGAAGTCACCTTTCCTCACTGGTCGATATGCCTCCAGGAAATAAGCTGTAAACATAAAACTGGGATTAGAATGCAAGAAGTTTATATGTCATGAAGGTATAGATGCCAATCAAAAAAACAAGTAGGAAGTCAAATTGTGGCCTATTGCCATTCCAAATTTAATAAATTACAATTACAAGTAAAAAATCATAAAGAAGCTACTTGGTATGTCAATTCAATTTTATCCTAGAAAAGCAAAATACAAACCCTGACAATGGCAGAATTTTTAGAGAAAACAAGTATTGACACAATAAAAACAGTACAGAAGTTGCTGAACATATTTTTATTTCATTTAACAGTATTGTCCTTTTAAGTGGTGATGTAATGTTTGAGAAATCAAATAGTAATTATCTAGAAAAATTCTCAATTTAAATGTAATTATCATTATTCTCAGAGACAAACATTGCATGAAAAATGGGCATTAGCACCAAAAGAAAAAGGAAAAAAAAATACTGGATATTGTAAAATAAACTAAAGAGCAGATGAAAATAAACTAAGTACACAAAAACACAATTGAGCAACTCACGTTTTAAGTATGCATCAAAGAGATTCCCCGTCACTCCTTCAATAGTATCATCCACAGGAAGAATGTGAACTCTCTTTCCATATTTGACATCAGCACATTGATGCACCGAAACAACATCTCCAAGTCTAACCCTAAGATTGTTCCTCACAACCTTGTTCATTCTTATTTTTGGTTCCTCACATGTATCATCAGCAAGTGCAATACAAATAGTATCTTTCCTTTTCTTTCCCTAAAAAAACCAAAATCACCAAACAAAAACATAGAAGTATCAAATCACACTCCTCAAACATAACATTATACTTAACCTAATTCACACACATTAGCTTAATAAAACAAGCATAAAGACCGTGCCGCTCACACACTAATCCCAATAAGAAAACTCATAGCAATTTGCACAATAATTAACACCAAACAACTAAATTTTTAACACATGTATCTTTCATAGTTACAACATGTTACACCTTTCAGGTTTCAAATTTTCATGTTACAATACAACATTCAGCAAAATTCTATACCGTTGCTATCTCTCTCTCACTATTCACTACAAAACCCTAACAACACTATAACATCATCGAAAGTACACAAACCCTAACAGACTCCAACAAATTGACCTAATTTAAGTCTTAACCCTAAAAACAAAAACTACTACTAGAGAAATTGATGAATACCTACCTTGATCAAGATAGTATCACCACGGAAGAGTTGAAGCTTCTCCATAGTTTCAGGATGAAGAGCAACAACGGAGTTATCATCGTTAACAGCTTCATCAACAACTAATCGATTCGGTGCCTTTTTACGTTCCAGAATTGCAGTACTAAAATCTCGCTTATTTCCCTTACTGAAAAAAGAAAAAAACAAAATCAGAATAATTAATCGAAATCGAAGAAAATAGAGAGGTTAATAATAAGAATGAAAAGGATCGGTGAGAAAACGAAGATCGTGAAACGTACGCATCGGAGGATTCAGGTTGATTCGCCATAGCGAATGGAAGAAGACGGTGGTTGGTTGAGTGTTTGGTTTGTGAATGAATGAATGTTTAGATCTGAGAGAGTGCGTGGGGTTTGGTTTTGAGGAGTTGTGTTGTGTTGTGGAGATATTTATAGATGGGTTAAGCTTCTTTTCTTGTTAGCAAAGAAATTAATAATATCTTTTTGTTTTTTTCTCTGATTATTATATTTTATTTTTTTTAAGGACGTTTTATATTATCTTTGTCCAATCAAAATTTGTTATTGGCGTTTCATATCTTTACAAAATTTTGGATAATAAATCTTTGATAAGCTTTAGTCAAGGGAAAAAAAAACAAAATCTTTGATGAGCTTCTCTACTTTGATTTGATTAACAAAAAAAAGTTTAGCATTCTTTTCTGGCAATATATATACTTTTATTTTGCTAATTTAATAATTATAATTTAGCATCTCAATTTCAAATTATCATATTTTTTGTTAAGCAATTTGTCATATTTTTCACAAATATCCATATATTCAAATATTTTGAAATTTACAAAGACTAATAACATATTTTGAAAGATTAACTTCTTTTGAGAAATATTTTTCACATATATCAGTAGAGATCGAACTCTAGATTAATACTCCCTCCATTTCAAATTACTTCTTGTTCTAGAAAGAAAAATTGTTTCAGATTACTTGTCGTTTTAATAATTTAAGGTTATGTTTTGTTTATTATACCCTCCTAATTTTGTTTATCGACTAAATTTTATATAATCTTTTTATTATATCTTTTTTTTTTAACTAAACTTCTTTGTATAATTTTTTTATTATTCTTTTTCCTTTTTTTTCCTTGCATGTTTATTGAACAATTTGTTATACATGACTACAACTTCATCGCAATACGAACAAATAATAAAAAAATCTTGACATATATTGGCCCCCAATATTTATAATATGGTTTGAGACATTCTGACACCATCTACACGGGTCAGAAAAGACCACAAAGATATCGGTTAAACTTAATTGTGATGAAGCTTGTAAGGGGTCATTGGACCTTGCATGTTATAGGGGTCTCATTCGAGACTCCAACGTTTAATCACTATCAAGTTAGGTTTGAAAGATTTGAGTGTGTAGTGTTTTTCATGTTGAGAATCATATCATGTACGAGAGGTTAAAGATAGCTAGAAGCCATGATTTTTTGCATCTCATTGTGTAAAGTAACTTTAAATTGTTAGCGGACATAGTTACAAGAAATTGCAAGATTGATGAGGCTACTACCTTTCTGATCTGTTGAATATGAGATCTTATTGATCTTCCTTAGCGAGTTCAGATGAACCACACCTTGCGTGAAGGCAACATATGTGTTTACTGGTTAGCGACATATATATGGTCTAACAAAGGAATCCTTTTTATCATTTGCTTTATAGGTCTTTTGAGGGAGCTGCAGAGTATCTTATTTGAGAACATTTGAAGAATTTACATGCCCAAAAATGTTCAGTTAATTTCACAGTTCCTCTTTGAAATTTGCCTTTTTATTTGTCGTTTTAGGGAAAGAAAAAAAAACCAAATTAAGAAAATATTTTTTGCCCTGTATCTTCCTATTATACCCTAAGAAAAATAACGAAAATTAAAAATCTAACTTGTATCAAACTGACGTTAATCATGTCAATATTTTAGTAGTATAAACAAAAAGAGTCCTAATTTTCTACTCTTTATTTTCTTGATAATTTATTATTGGTTGTTCTTTTATTTTATTTTTTGACAGATTATTGGTGGTTATTATTATTGGAAGAAAGTAAGATTTTTATTTATTTACTTAAGTGAGACTTTACTCTTTGATTTCAATTAAATGCGCTTTCTTTACAATAATTTGATAGTTTGGGAGCATAAGAATTGACTTGAGTCACCATCTTCAAAACCCTGAGACCTCGCTACTGTACTCTACTAGATAGATCCGTAAAATCATGGCTCTAGCAATAGCTGTTGGGGTTCTTGGTTCTCTCATTCTATTTCACGCCGCTTATTCAACTATCCAATGTAACACACTCACAAATCTTTCTTTTTTTGCTAACTAACTCGTTTCAACAAATCCTAGTTAATTTATTTTGATTTTATTTGGTTGCAGATAAGAGCTTGTTGAAAATTACTGAAGAAGAGTTTTCATCACCTCCTTTTAATGTAACTTAATTCATTCAACTTCACAATTTGTATATTGATTTTGTATTTCTTGTATTTTTAGGTTTTATGTGATGATGATGATGAATTGATGATTATGCAGGTTGTGGTTGAACTGTTTGTTGGATTGTTGCTTTGTTTCTGGGCTGCTCTCACTGCTCCGGGGAAGTTTTTGTCTATACATCCACAATCTGAAGAGAACAGGTTTCTGATATTTTTTTATAATTTTCTATGTTAGTACCATTATAATCAATTATTTAGGGTTTCTGATCTTGTTCTATGTGTTTGTTTCGATAAGTAGTTGTTATTAGGTTTTAAAGATCGAGATTTGTGATAGAGAGGGGGGACTATATTTTTCAACTGGGTTGTGACTTCAGTCACTTCACTGACCTGTGAGTTGTGATTGTGAGAGCTTTAGGATGGTTTCTAAAATATGCTATACTCAACCTGAGTTGCTCATATTAGGTGTTGAAGAGTTGTGATTTTTTTTTTTTTGGATTACTAAATTTAGGGTGAGGGGATGGTGCCCTAATTCAAGGCAAGGAAGACATTAGTGCTCTTACGAAGGTAATTACATTTACCTCCCTCCAAGAGCACTAGCGGGGCTCGAACCCAAAACCTCTCGGATCCAAGACCCGTCTTTTTAGCACTAGACCAAACCCTTGGAGTTAAGACTTGTCATTTTTAGCTTGGTCTACCTTGATATAATTCTGTTGTTTTAGTTGAAGTTAATTTTGTCTTTTGAGTATACTTGATAGGGTGGAATGAAATTAAAGTAAATTAAAACACTCCCTTAGTTTTTAATTGACTAGTATAGTTTTAGTAAAATTAAAGAGTTTTCAAATTAACTGTTGTTTTTGTGTTTTTATTAAGACAATTAATTTATCTTTTTGAATATTTACACTCACAAATTAATCCTGTGTAAACTAATTCCCTACTCATTATACCCTGGTATGCATTGATTGACAATGATTTGAACTCAATGGTTTATAAGAATTACTTTTTAATTTTGTCACACACTAAGGGTTTGGATTGACTTATTTTTGAGCTTATGTGAAACCGCTTATGCAAATAAATAAGCTTTTATGTATTATTATAACTTTTTCAAGGTAGTTTAAGAGAAAACAACTTATTAAGATACAATTTTTGTTGGTGAAAACTTATTAATTAACATAAAAGTTTATTTATTTGCATAAGCTATTCTCATAAGCTCAAAAATAAGCCAAATCCAAACGGGCCCTAATTCATTTTTGTTTTTCTTAATATAGTATGTATGGAAAAACCTTAAATGAAGGTCATTTAGAAACAAAGGGAGTAATACAGAAGAAGAAAAATAAGTGGTCTTTAAGTTTTGACTTATAAGGGAATGGAAAAGTTTCACTTTATGAAATATTGGTGACGAATTAAAAGCAAGAATAATCTGTAGTTACTTAAACCGAGCTTACTTGTTAGATAATTGAACTTTGAAAGCAGATGGACATAATGTTTCTATGCAAAATATATATATGAATGGACTTGCAAGTATTCATCTAGTTGGGGGCAAAAAGTGAACTCGTACAATCTTGTTTTAAATAAATAAGATTACATTATCGTGTAATTTAGGTTTCTATGTTTTCATTCATGCTTGAGTTTGTTTACTTCTCTTTATCTCAAACTAGTGACATTGTTTTAACATTACGATTGACTAAATCAGTTATTCCCTGTTCATGTTTTTAGTGTAGCTATAACTTTTTTTTTTTTTTAGAATCCCAGTTATAAACCATCAAGGAAGACATCAATTTCATATATAGCATAATAGGAAACCAAGGATTTGTTTGATAGTTTAGGACTAAATTGATATATTTTCATAGTTTAGGGACTATTAACGGTCAACTTAATAAGAGTGTTAATTGAGGGGCTAAATAGTTAGATGGGAGAATCGTTTAGGGACTAAATTGGTGAGAGTCATAGTTTATGGATGAAATTGACTGTTTATTCATGTTTCCATTGTATTACCAAAGGTCCATTAAATTGATATGGGCCATTTAAGCGGTGTTCCTTTCGTTCATACATCATAGCTCATTGTTCCAAATCCAAAAACACACTTAAAGTTGCTTCTGTCCAGTTTTTCATTCATAAATCATAGCTTGTTGTTAGATTATCAGCAGCTGGGTTTTTCTGATTTTCTCAGTATATATGCTTCAGCAGATCAAGCATTGATCATCCCATAATTTGTGTTTCTGTATTGATATATAAACATTATTAAACAATCATTGATGTTATTCATGGTATTGTTGGCATGGTCAATTAATTTGCAATGAGCCACTTAAGTATTATCTGTCGGGTTTTTCATTTATAAGTCATAACCTGTTGGTAGATCATTGGGAGTTGGGTTTGATTTGACTAGTATTTTCAGTATTGACATCATTGATCTTAAAGAAAGGGTCAAAGGAAATTGTATACTGTTCCAGTGAGATTTACGCTTAAGCTGATCAAGCATTGAGAACCTCAATTTTAGCTTTTTAATTTGCTTTATTGCTTTATGTTGTATGTGAGATAACATTCTTAAAACTTGTTTTTACTCCTCACTTTTCGGACACTGTTGGATCTTTTGTTGTTACCAATGATTTAATGTAGTACTAAGTGAGATTTAATGTGGGTCAATGTTTTAAGAGAAGTGTACAATAAGACAGGGTGAACAGTGTGCAATTTGTTTTGGCCATGTATCACTAACATGCGGTTAAATTAATCAACATATTGTTTAGTCCCTATACTTTTTAAGAATTTTAAGATACTGATACCCCCTTGGTTAGTTAATTTACTAGTAAGTTTGTTAGTGGGGTTAGGATCGTTAGAGATATAAGGCATGTTGCCAACAAATAAGAAAAGGGCGTGATTGGAGGGGGTGGAAGGGTTCATGTTTTGTAGTCATTTGAGAAAGAGTTGAATCTTTAGGCATAGGGAGGTGGAAACCTTCAAAGTCTACAATGGAGTCCCTGAATACAGCTTATGAGTTTCATTTCAGTTGATATCATAGGTCCCAGTCAAAATTTTGCAATCTATATCGTAATCCACTAATCCGTTCATATCAGCTGATATCATATGTCCCAGTCAAAATTTTGCAATGGAGTCCCTGGATACAGCCTACAAGTTTCATTCATAATTTTAATTTAAATAACTTAAAATTTCTAAAACCTATAGGGACCTTCTTTACATTAATATAAAGTGATTTGTCTGTAATTTTCTGTTTGCAAATTTTTGTAATTTTTTGTTCATAGTTGAGAGAATTACCACTTATCATGGAATTATGTGGATCCTTATACTAGAATTGTCTCCAATTCAATGCAGGATTGTTTCTTTACCTGCCAACCTAGACTTCATGATTTTCAACCACCGAGGCAAAGTTTTTCCCTTGGAAACGGATCTGAAGCTGAAACACTGAGGACTTTAGTACAAACTATCAAGCGTCATTATCCCTTGCATGTGTAAGAAAAATATTGTCGCTTGATACAAAAGAATTTGAATGTGTTTGATATAACTGTTGGTTCATCATGTTGGTTGATACAAAAAAATTATCTCTCGTATGTATGAAATCCTGTTGTAGCTTATGATTATCAGTAGTCAGTACTGGCCACTTGCCCTAGTAATTTGGACAGGATGTTATTATCTGTATTATTTATGAACAGCCAGCTTTCACTTTGACCATACTTTGATAAGTGAGTTGCAAGATAGTTGAATTCAATTTTACAGATTACTATATAATTGAACTGTCCAGAATGATTTATGGAGAGGTGGAAGGTTCCATGATCCCGGTGTGGTTGCACAGTAATATGTTTCCAGCTAACAAGTAGGGAGAAAAAGTAAGGACCCAAACCACATGCAGTTATGACTTCATGCAACATTTTTTATCGTTAATCTGAGATCAGACGACTCAAGTTACATATAAACAAAATTAGTTTTAAACAATCTTGGCTGTTCATTGGGATCGGACGGTTGATATCAGTATCTGCACCAAATCCAAAAAGTAAGGAGGAGCAACTTGTGGAAATAAGATCCTTATCATTGTGAATTCCAATGAATGACTAGATGAGGTGCATTTAAGATTGTTGTTGGCACTGTGCATATCATGTTTTGGAACTAAGCAAAGTTACCAAACCAATATAGGTTGAGAAGAAGCTTCTTTCTAACAAGATAACACAACTTGCCCAAAAGCAGGTTTCCCATTTTTACCTAAACGGCCTAAATTATCAGCATTTTGAGGATTGATTATCCTTCCTACCTACATCACATTAGTATGTTTATCTGACATTGCACATGTTTCTCTTGGTAGTTGAGACTTTGATTGGTCATGAGAAAGATTAATGTTTGAGCATTCCCTTATCTTCATTGCAAGTCGGTTTTCAAACACCATGACAAAAACCAACTATACTCTTGATGTTAGATAATCGATTAATACATTATTAGTAAATTATACTGTAGTAGAATCCAAGGAATGAAAATTTTCAACCGAATTGTTTGTGATGTTAATACAAAAACTACAGAAAATACATTTTCCTGCCCTACATACTGCCACATGCAACTGGCATATTTCCATTCTTCCTATAGAAAAGACATATTTCTACCCTGGTTATTAGACAAGGAAATACAAAATTCCATAATTCTTCTCAGTTCCATTCATTCACATAAACTGCAAACTATCAAGTAAAAAAAAACCTGCAGAACATGTGATGTGATATATAATAAACTTTCCCTATTAGTGAAGTCATTGCATCTTTTCACCCGGTGTAAACATCAATTATAGAAGCAGTAAATTATTATTCCCCTGCAACATATAATAATAAAGAAAGATCATGGCATAGCAGTAAATTCAATATGTCGATTATATTCGATTTCAGTGTATACATTAAATGTGAGATGTGGACTAAGGAACTTTATGCTATGAGGCGAACACCGCAACTTCTAGCTAATTGTGAATGTTTAAATTCGATGTGAGATATGAACTGAGAAACTTTATGCTATAAAATCAATAGAAATTACGTTGTAATAAAGATTAATGCTGCATGTAATATTTCATCTATTTGGCATCTGACATATCATAGTTGATTTTACCATGTTACTAAATTGACCTCAAAATGAGATAAGAGATCAAAAGTTAGAAAAACCTCAAATAGGGGGCCCAAAACTCTATTTTTGAAATAGGGGATCAAAATTTTAAATTATTAAAAATAGGAGGACTAAAACTATGTTTAAACCTAAAATTTATGTTTTATAATTCCTCTGAGTTTGACAAAATTATGGTAAATTACCATAATTTGGCAAAAAGTTACACTTTATAATTTTGTCAAACACATTATTTATTCTAACCATGCATAAATAGTCAAATACTATATAGGACCATACAAATTCAAATATCGTAGCTTAACAATAAGCCTTTTTTATTTCTTCCTTGGTAGGGACTAGGGAGAGCAGCAAAGTACCCTTCTATAACAACAGACAATTATGGGCCAATTAGTCTTATCGATTAGTCAAATTTTAAACTGTATTGCTGAACAATTAAACAAGAAATTTTTTTAATTTTATTTTATATATATACTGGTTTTTGACCATACTAAACAATTAAATTTTAATCTCATCTCTATATTTTTTTCTTCTACCTTTAGTTATTTCACTTTCTTCCTATTACTCAACCCAGCTATTTATTGTAAAAAAATCCCAATTATAAGATAATTAGATTATTTTGTTTGCTCAAAATATAAGAAACATAGTACACATTTTAAAAATATTAATTATCGAAATTTCTTTTATACCACTTAGTTTATAGTAAGTTCTGTTTTAAATAGAAAGACATCTATCTTTCTTACACGAAATTACAACGAGCGGTAGTATCTATACTATATATAAAAAGGATACACCAATTTTTGGTGTGGACTTTTTATAATTCCTATTTTACCCTTTTCTGTGTTGTTTTTTTTTTACAATCTACCCTTTTGTATTATGTATCAATATAACTACTTAAAACTATCTCTCTTACAACTCCAAATTTGTCCTTTAAAAAACTTTCATTCAACTATAACAATAAAAAAATATAACTGCATTTTCGTGCAATTTTTTTCTATTAACAAACTCACAATAATATAAGACATGTCTTTTTTTTTTTACATAAGTTAGACACAGACAGGCGCGTCGTGTCTGGCCCGCTAGTTATCCAATAAATCAAACAACATCAAGTTACCACTATTAGGACAAACATTAAAATAAATAAGGATCATGCTAACTAGTGCCACCGGACAATAGTTAAGGATAGTGGTTGACATTTTTGCATTGAAATTTTTGTTTTAAAAAAATATATTACACAAGTTCCAATATTTTTATACCTTATTTGGTTCCTTAACTAGTTCCCCAGGGCACTAGTTAGCATTTTCCAATAAATAATTTTAGTATCTATCAATCAGCCGTAGTTAGTTAGAACATCCGCACATTGATTCACTTTCCGATAGGAGTGATGAATCCCAATCCAAAACTAACAATCTTTGAATCTTCTCAACAAGAGATCTCCTTTTCCAACTCCCATTCCCATGTGTCTTGGGAGCTTTAACCACAACAAGAGAATTAACATGCAACTCTATAATTCTGCCAAATAGGCATTTCCTATATACCAATATGCAACTGAATTTCTTTCAATGTGTGTTACGAATGTTTTTGTTTCTTATGAATATGACCATGATTAATAAAACATAATGGGAAACATCATTATATCTAACTACTTCTACCATTTTTTTTAACAAATCAAATAACATAAAAAAACTGCTTCTAGCTTATCTTTCAATTGTAGTATAACTCAACTGGTGGATCTGACTCCTCTAAAAAGAATAATTTACTTTAGAGTGTAAAGTAAGTAATATTAATCGTTAGTTAATAAATGAAGGGTAGATATTATAGATACATGATAACAAATCAGAAGGTTGTTACAATCACAATCTTTAGTTTTTTCACTTTAAAGGATCATAATCCAACTCATATACATGAATAATGATCACATAAATATATAGATCACCTTAGAAAAAAGAAAAGAAAAAAGAACATCTTAATTTATACATCCATCTCAAAAAGGTGATGATAAATATAAGACCAAATATTGCATTCCTTAATATTACATTAATTCTGTCATATTTTTGGAAATATCAAGTGGTCACAAGTAATCACTAACAATAATTATACATATGTTTGAGATATGAAATATACAAATCAGCAATAGGTAAAACAATTCTATTTTAGATGTCTTTACCTATGCAAAAATCATAATAATGTTTATAAGGGAAAAAAAAGAATAGATAGTATTGTACTATCTGTATATAGTGTGAAATTATGTCACGTATCATTAGCAAAAGACTTATCTTAAAAATGATCGTCCAATCCCAAAGTGTTACAAAGTTGTATTATGTCGATTCTCTATAATCTTTTGAAGATCTTGAGGTCTACAAGGCAATGCAAGAGCACCCTTTTGTTCATATCCAAATTCTTCCTTAGCTTTCTCCAATAATTTCATGAAATGATGATCCCTTAAATATTCCAACTCAAGAACAAATCTCATTGGTTCTTCACCTTGCATTGCTATAACCGCAAAAAAACCTTGTGGCACCATTGTTACATTTTCATTCTCTTTATCTTCACCATCATCAATATCTCTAATTCTCACATAATTACCTCTTCTTGTACATGCTTTACTAATTTCCAAAAATTGAAGACCCTTTAACACCTTTGATATCAAAGACTTTAGCTTCAACTTCTTTGTAACCTCCATTAACTTTTTCTCTTAAGACAATGACAAACAATACTAAGATTTGGAATTTTTCAAGTACACAAAAAATTTATTACAAGTGTTGAATATTGTGGAGGTAGATAGAGTGAGTGGATTTTATAAAGTAGCAAAAAGGAAAAACACAAGAAGTTTCTAATATAATTATTAATTAATTTTTTCTTAGACTATAGTACATTATGTAATGTCATATTCATACCGTGTTTTTGATGAAACAAATCATTAAATGCAATTTAGACGCGTCGGTTTCTTTCTTAACCTTATACGCGGGACAATGTTCGTATGTACTACAAAGTACGTTATTTTATTTTAGGCCTAATTTGCTGTATGCATCACTGTCACTTACTATACATATTAATTAATTATACTGTTTATATGTTGGATTTCTGGCATGACATTCTTTTAAAAGGATTTTATATTTGATTTATTAGTGTGGTTGACAAAAATAATCAAACATTTCACTAGCACTAACTTTGACTTATTTGAATTTTAAAATTTTCACAATGGGATAATATTGCATGTTCTTCGATCTTGTATGAACATGTGAAAATACATACTACTTCATATAATTATTTGTAAACCACAATAAATTATATCAGTATTTTTTTTTTTTTGAATTCGGTCAAGACATAACTAAACATGTGGTGGCCTAACTCGAGAAGAGTGATCTTTATGGTCTTTCATATTTATGAAGAGAATAATCTTTGTGTTGATGGTATTGTTACACTTAGTCTTTAACATCCAACTTTTGTTTGTTGAACTATATTACTACTTTTTGCATCTCCGGAGTGTTGCACGCGCCCCGACCTTCCAATTCTACCTCATTACAACGTAGGATGCGAGTGTATAAATAGTAAAAATTGAAAAAGAAAAAAAAATCGTTAGTTATAAAATAGGGACTGTAACAACTCAGGCCCCACCAACTTAGTAGCACAATTGGTAGCGAGAATGAATTGAACATGTACTTGAACCTAGCACAATTGGTGGTGGGAATTGATTGAATATGTACTTTATCCCCATGGTACATGGTTCGATTCCCACGGAAGGCAAAATCTCCACTAGATAAGGGGGGTGGAGAAGATCGTGAGGTGGCAGTGTCAGGACAACCTAAGTTGGTGGGGCCTGGACTGTTACAGAGACGAAGAAAGGGTGAGAGATACAAAAACATTAAATTTTATAAGGTTTGCATATGCGAACGAGATACACTTGGTTAGGAATAATCATTTGGGCACATACTTTAGGCACACTCACACAAATTACAAAAATTAAAAATAAAATAAAATTGTCACATCAATTTATACCACTTTAATCATTTTCTCTTTATTTTTTTTTGTTCTATGTGAATGTGTCTAATACATAATTTTTATGTTTGTGCCTATAAAAGATTTTCTCAAAATCTATATCATATATATTTAGATGGATTTGGGTTTGTCCCCTAAATGTTTTATATTTAGACACACAATTTTTTTTAAAAATTAATAAAAATGATAATGGAGGGATGTTAAATGATGTGACTAATTTATTTTATATTTAAACTCTTTCAATCATATATGTGTTTCTAAATATTTTTTATTTGTGGACTGAAATAGAGACCATATCATGAAATAATATTATAGCTTGACCATTCAGGTCACCATGAGCTTCACTCCTACAAGCCTAGCTCTACCACGTCGTGAGTTTCACTCTTACAGGCCTAGATAAATTACATCACGAGTTCCACTCTTCACTCCTTCACATGTTCCACCTTCACGTGATTTGCAACGACAAGTGGCGTGAGCTAGGTTTTCACCACCTTTACGTGATCTGCACGAACAAGTGACGTGAGCCACGTGAGTTCTAATTCCACGCGTTCTGTACGGACGAGCTGCTTATGGATCTCAGTGTCATGCTTATTGGCCTGGATACTTCAACACAAGTGAAGGCCCATTAGGTCAAGGGATGTTGCCATGTTGAACTATAAAAAAAAGGCACTTAGGAAGAAAAGAGGGAGATTCATTCTAGGTCAAAAACAATGTATTAAAATAGTCATTCCCTTGAGTGCTTTAGAAACCTCTAGGGTTACTCGCCCTTTATATTAACCTTGTGTTTAGATACGTGAACAATTTAGATTTGTGCCAACATTAGAATTCATCTCTTCTATATTTGGTCTAGTCCCTCAAACTTCTACTTAGATTGTTGCAATTTGCAAATGATATGTGCCAACATAATTGTGATGTTTAAAAAAACGACTTTAGTTTTGCTTAAAAATATATTTTACCATAATACTTTTAAGTAAGATGTGATTTTTGATTAAAAAAAAGTAAGATGTGATTTAACAGTGGCATAGCTTTTTTAAACCCATAGTAATTCATACTTCACAGTACTTGAATTCTCTATAAAAATTGATATAAACCATAAAAATTTGTTATCTCACATTTTAAAATTGGGTCCCATACTTAGTGTATCCATATCTGGCTGTACTGTTCAATTAAGAAATGTTTTGCTGGCAGAGGACTATACCCTTTAATTCAAACCAAATTTAATGTCTCTATATATACATGTAAATGTGAATAATAGTGATAGTATATGCCTTAAAAAATAAAATATCGATAGTATATGTACTACTATATATGCATATATATATATATAACTTGATTAAAACAAACATGTACGAAAAATCGTTTTCCTTCCTTAAGTCCTTGTTTGGTCAAAAAACAAAATAATATGAATAATGTGAAATGCAAAAGTCCATTTAATTTCCTAGCTAAGGGAGACATCCGTACGTGATTGTCATTGTTCATACAACCAATCAAAGGTTTTCTTTGACGGTGTTCGTACATCTTGTATATGTCGGTACATGATCATTTTTCAACATATATATCAATAAAATAAAATGTATATTTTCTCTCTTAATTTGGCTATAATAATTGAATTTGAATTGATATATATTCCGTGACACAGAAGAAAAAAAAGCATTGATGTGTATGCAATTTGAATGTCAAATTTCCCTGCAATTAGGGCCATTTAAATGGCTCAGGGAGATGTCAGGATAACTTTTATATATATAGTATATTGGAACAAGTTGGTAGCTTGGAGAAAAACTTCCTAAAGAAATAAACACATGTGTCGAATTAAGTAGGGGTGTTTATATTTGAATCAATTTAAAAATAAAATCGTAAATATAATCAATTTAAATTGAAAATCGCAAAAATCGCATTTAGTTTAAACCGTACGCATTGTTTTTCTTCTAAACCGCGCGATTTGGTTTGATTGCAGTTTTCATTTCAGAAAATCGAACAAAACCAAACCGCAATACTTAACTTAACTCTATAAACTAGTAACAACCAACATATTACCTAGTCCAACTTAGCAAGCCCAACCCAAATGTAGTCCATAAAATAGTAGGCTGTCAAAACATATCATTTCACGCGATCCAGAATGCAATTTCTGTATATGCATATTATATTATGTAAACAATAAAATAAATTAAATTTTCCTATGCTTATTTTATAACGAGTTGGTAATATTGTCATATTTTTTATCGCGATAAATCGCACAAACTGAACAAACCCTAACCACATTGGTTTGGTTTGGATGACTTTTTAAAAATCAACCGAACCAAACCGAACCGTTGCATTCTTATCTCGCAGTTCGGAAGAGTTTTATGCTCAAAACCGAACCAACTCGCACCTCGAACACCCCTAGAACTAAGTGTGTAGTGTAAATTGAAAAAAACTCTTTTAAGTTTCACATCGGAGGAAATACACACCATCCAAATGAAACCAGTTACGCGTGACCTAAAAATCTGATCACGTTTCATTTGACTCTATCAGATACCGCGCTAACCGATCAACTCTCACGATTTCTTCCTTTTCGGTTTCCTCACTTATTCTATAAATATCAGAGCTAGTCTCAGTTGAAAATCACTCTGGATTTCCAACTTATAGAAATCTCTCTTCTCTCCCTACTCATTTCATCTATTTCCCCCTTCTTCTTTTTTGTTGTTTTAAAGAGTGACTTTGCCATGTCCAATTGATTTTCATATTAATATTCGAGTGGTTCATTGTAAACATAGGAGGTGCATGTAATTCTGCCTGATTTTTACAATGTAGTAAGTAATCAATATTTAAGAGTGTCCTACAACAAAACCAAAGACTAATTTAGTAGTTTACTAAAAATAAATTAATGAGATTGTTATGAATAATATAGTGGATGTCCATTAGTATTGGCCCATATTCATTGGCCCATATATTGTCCTATAAATAGAACATATATTACAATGTAATGACACACTTGTGAATACAATACAATAGTCTATTCTCTCTTCTCTTTCTCTCCTTCATCTCTTCCCTTCTATATTCTTCCTCATGTTATAAATAGTTCATAACACGTTATCAGCACGATAGTCTGTCTTTGATTTCAAGAAAGGTATAACAACCATGGGAAGTGATAATTTTATTTTCAGTGTGATTTTTTATTCTATTTTTTTTCAAATCTTATTTATTTATTTATTTTTTATATTGATTCACAACCTAGAAGCAAAAATATGAAAATTTTGTAATATGAATCCCGAAGATTCATAGCCTATGATTCACAAGTATAGTAGTGAATTTTTTAAAATATGAATCCGGAAGATTCATATTCATAGTGTGACTAAATTTAAAATATGAATCCTAAAGATTCATAAGACTACGTTTCTAAAAGTATCATAAATTTTTAAAAAAAAAAAAAATACGAATCCCGATGATTCATACATATAAGTAAAATGAATTTATATTTTATAATCCTTGAAGGATTGGATAAGTAACTGATTTGATCTCTTATATATTTCTTGAAGAGCTTGAAAATCAAAATTTTGTTCTCCATGAATTCCTGAAGAATTTAATAGTGATATATCCCTGAAGGATGTACAAATAATTGATAAGATCAATTATAGAGTTCTTGAAGAACTCCTAAATAATTTAATATATATGCATCCCTGAAGGATTGCACAAAATAAATTATTCCTACATTATAAAGATGTTATATAGTTCTTGAGAAACCTTAAAAAAAAAAAAAAAAAAAAAATCGTAGAATTCCCGAAGAATTCATCAAGAAAGAGCTTGAATAATGTACAGTAGTACTATTCCACTTGACAAATATTAACCGATCCAGATCATCACGAAAATTATTCATGTTAAAGTTTAATGACATTTATTTCTTTGTTCTATGTTATCAATTCATTACCCAATCAATTATGGAATTATAATGACCAATTAATTTCATTTAGTTTTGTCACCTTTAATTCAATTTATTATGACCATTGACTTCATTTTTTTTTCGGTTATACAACTGATTTATTGAAGAATCCTGTTAACTTTATTTTCTAAATATTAATAAAATTAATCTCATTAGTATTTTTTATTTCGATTATACTCAATTGCATGTTCATATTCTTTTGTTGTATTTTATTTTATTTTATTGATATTATTGTGTGTTAATCATATATAATCTTGTTGAATTCCAGAAGAATTTAACATTAAAGTATCATTGAAAGATTGCTTAAATAATAAGATTTTTTGTTGTTCATGAAGACCATTTTGATATAGTTCCCGAAGAACTAAAGAAAAAAAAAATCTTAATATTAAAGCATCCCCGAAGGATTGCTCAAAGAATAAAATTCATTGGTTTGAAGTGTTGGGACACGATTCCTTGAAGAACTAAAATAGTTCCCGAAGAACTAAAATTTAAAGCATTCTTAAAAGATCGCTTAAGAAAGTCAAAAGATAATTCACATACAAATCTTGGCAAATCAATTGCCAAATGCATTTATTGATCCAAAAAGTGTGACTAAATCTATATTCTTCATCTCCTGAGTAATTTTTTTGTTTTGTTTTTGACACATGCAATTATTGTTATTATACTACATTATAAACATACCAGAGAATATTACAAAGCTCTCATTTCTCTATCTATACTCCCTAGCTTTTCAAGTTTAATTCTATGTGAATTCCTGAATAATTTAAAAAATAGTTTCTGAAGAATTCAACATATTTGAATTTCAGCAGAATTTAAAAAGAGTTAATCCCCGAATGATTGATTAGATAATTGATTTTATTGTTGAAAATATATTGTATAGTTCCTGAAGAACTTAGAAAAACTCAATTTTACTTCTTTATGAATCCCAGAAGAATTCAACAGTCTAGTTCCTGAAGAACATAGAAAACTCAATCTTTATTCTCTATGAATTCTAATGACATTCTTGGAGAATTGCACAAAATTATATCATAGAGATTTCTATATAGTTCTTGAAGAACTTCTTTCTCTACATATATGTATGAACTGATATTTTATTTTGATATAATGGTTTGTTTGTGGCTTATGAACTGTTTGGGAGGACACCGTAAAAGTACTTGTGATAATTGTCAAGTCATCAGAGTTTATTGGCTCTATTTACAAGGAAGAATCCGAGGTTAGTTGTAATTTATTTATTCTTTTTCAACCTCACGTGACTAAATATATAATTGCTTATAAAGAGAATTTCGTTTTCAATATTATCTACTCCATATGAAATACTAATTTTTAGACAAGTTGTTTTATGGTTATTTGTTGAAGAAATTGCGTGTTCCGAGTTCTTAATACATGATTAAGCAAAAGGTTAATAAATTGATTAGAATATCAATTTATTTTCTATTTAGAATTTTTTTTTCAAATTATGTTTGTTCAAACTAAATAGACGTAGTGGCAACCTGAAGTTTGCTTCGAGCTCATTTATATAAATACACCAATGATTGATTGTACCGAATGACACTCACTCGTATGATCAAACGCATTTAAACGAACATAAATGAATATAGTAACAATTCAGCCGAATAATAAGGGAGACGTTGATTGGCAGAACCATTGATGACATATATAAGTGTAATCTTTCTATCATTTATACATGAAGATCATATTGAAATAAGGAGATAAATGCTGAATATTTTTATATATTACGACATATATTTTAGATAAAATAAGTGAAATGAAAAAGTTATAAATCATAAGTCTGTACTACACTTATATATATACCAGTGCAGTTGAAGTACAAATTATTGTAAACCATAAGTTTACAAATCATATTAAGTTTGTCTTTGGCAAGATCGGTTGGGTTATCCCGAATCTATTATGATGCGTAAAATATTTATTATATTATTGGATTTGTATTGAAGAGCAAGAAGATTGTTCAATCCAATGGTTTGTGATACTAGTTCCCAAAGGAAGTTGAAAATTTGAAATTTTGAGTCTTTCACAATTTGAGAATGTATATAAGGCGATATTTGTAAATCAATTCATCAATTACCATTTAGATATTTTATGACTTTAATTGACGCATCAACTAAATGGTTAATCAACTCACAACCAGAAGTTTGTGAAGTTGATTTGACAGAGGGCTCATTTTCAAAAAGTATTTGATAAGTATCATATGTAAATCAAAATTGATATTGAATATCTTGCAGCATATGCTAATTAAAAATATGGACCTGGAGATCCATCATTTAGACGTCTAAAGTTAAATGTGTAATTGATACTTATGAAATCGTAATTAACTTCAAAATTATACTTTGGGAACATGCAATCATTTATATTGAGTTTTTTGATTCGCATCAAGCCAATAAGTTATTATATGAAAGTTCTCCCCTTAATTTGCAATTAAGTTTAGATTTATAACCTAATATTTTTCATATAAGCATTTTTGGATATGTTGATATGTTCAAGTTGCTCCAATATATTGCACTGAGATGAATTATTAAAGAATATTGAGAAAATATATTTGATATGAATCTCCAACTATTATAAAGCCTTTTGAGATAAAAACTGGAGACTTATCTACAGCCCGATAGGCTGATTATCAAGTGATGAATTAATTTTCTCAATATTAGGGGGAGAGAATAAGCAGCTGGAAAATATGAACCAGAAGTTCAAAGGAATCACTTGAAATAAATTGTTATTGTTATTATTATTATCTCATCTTGATCCTCATATAAAGTAGTTTGAACCAAAAGTTCAAAAGATAAATCATTTGCAAAGTTTATGAAATTAACTATCAGCTGCTAATGCTCCAATCAAAATGGATGTCCCCGTTGGACTATCTTATATTGCAAATGAGTCTAACCACCTTGAAGCGTGGCCAATCGGTTCCAATGATAAAAATCCTCAAATGAGAAAGGAGCTAAAAAGAAAGATGACCCAAGTGAGGATATGAAAACTTCAAAAGAACATTTGACAAACTTCATTTTTCAGTTCCAGAAGAACTTATCAGGTACCTGAAAGTTATGATAATAAAGAGATCTCGACGAATATGTCACGAATGGAATATGATGGAACCAAAAGGAAGTCAACGTTGACGATATTTTTATATATAATATAGCGCTATTTGTGATAAGAGTTAATGAGGATCATGAACCAAAGTCTATTGAGAATTATAGACAACACAATGATTGTCTAAATGAAAAGATGCAATTGCTACGTAACTGAACTCACTTTGCATAGTGAAGATGTAAAAATGATGAGATACAAATCAATTTTCGTGTGAATAGAAAATGTTGAAATACAAATATTAAAAGTTTGCCATTGATTGTGAAGAGAAATATTCACCTGAAGTGAAATCAAAATATTCACCTAATTCAATTTATTTGAAAAATGTGTCATAATATATTTATATGGCTGACTTGTTAGTGTGGATTATATAAAACTCCTTGAAGGATTTAATCTCCATGAGACGTATAATTTCAAATATTGAATAGATGACTTAATAAAATGAATAAGTCTCGTTGTGTATGCATACAAGCAAAATACATGTTGTATAACTATTTTAGTATTCCTAAATGAGGAATATGAGAATGACAACATTTGTCAAATTTTATAGAAAATATTTGGTTGATGAATTTTATGTACTATTGAAATATTTCCTGAAGCAAATATTTCATCTAAGTTGTGATCTTTTATCAAAATATGATTAAGTTGCCCCATAAAGGACATGATGGTGTATTCGAAATTGTCTAGTGATTCTCCGGTAGATATCTATGAAATTCCAAAACAATGTTTATAACAATGTGGTGGAAATCACACTTTGAGGGGAAGCATATTGAGAATTCAAGTGTGATTTAGAGACTCTTTTACTTTGAACTCTATTATTTTCTCTAACTATTAATATCAAAGTATGAAGATAAAATAAGGAAATATGAAAATTCCTGAAGGATTCAAATTGCGAGAAAATACTATTTGAAATATTGCAGTATCATTTTTCTAATGGCAAAGTTCTACATATGGAAAAGCGAACATGATTGGCATGACCAGTTAGACCATACCAAGCCTTATGATGCAATCAAAGAGCATGACATTCTTCAAAATAATGAATTCTCATACGGTGTTCTCAAAGCCAATAAAAGGCGAAATAAGGGTTTTGAATTTCTCATTATTTGATATAATGAGTTACTTGAATTGGTCTGAAAGTACCATAGTTCAATTGAGGTTACTATTGGATTTAGCCAATTATGCATGTTGTTGTATTTTACTTGTCAATATCAATAAACTCAAAGATGTTGGAACAAAGTTAAGTATATAATTTGTATTTTAAAATACAACAATATCATCCAAATTATGTGAAAGTTTTAGCACTACATCCAGAAAAGCTCAGAATGTGATTTTGTTGAGGTTTGTGATTCTATACATACAAGAAACTTGAAGATGATATCAACAGCTAATTCAAAGAAGAGTATATCAAAAGAGATAAAACAGATCTTTCTACAAAGTCATCGCCAAGTGAAGCTTCCGATCAACAAGTATAGAAGATTAAGTGGCATTCTTCATCTCATATATAATTGTCTTTATGAGGGGGAGAAATAAATGTGTTCTGCACTCTTTTTCCCTTAACCATGGTTTTATCCCATTGGGTTTTCCTGGTAAGGTTTTTAACGAGGCAGATTATCACACAAAATGATGTTGTACTCTTTTTCCTTCACTAGAATTTTTTCCCATTGGGTTTTTCTCTAGTAAGGTTTTAATGAGGCATATCCTTAATGAACATCCAAGGGGGAGTGTTATGAATAATATAGTGGATGTCCATTAGTATTGGCCCATATTCATTGGCCCATATATTGTCCTATAAATAGAACATATATTACAATGTAATGACACACTTGTGAATACAATACAATAGTCTATTCTCTCTTCTCTTTCTCTCCTTCATCTCTTCCCTTCTATATTCTTCCTCATGTTATAAATAGTTCATAACAGAGATAGATATTATAAGCTCTTATTGATTAATCCTGTCAAGTGTATCTTTTTTTTAAGCGCTATCTTTTTTTTAAATAATATTTTTAAAGTGCTACAAAACTAATAGATGTCATCCAAAAATTTCAACATAATTGAGATATCTTGTTTTAGCCTATGATATGTCGTTTTCACTTTCAAAAGCCTTTTAATTAATTTAAAATCCTCGTACAATGATAGCCTGATATCAGAGAGCTAGCTAGCATTTTTAATAGTGTGAAACGAGACAAAAATGGAAGACATCTATGAAACTTCCTTCACATCTACATCGGTACATATTTTGATCCATCAGCGCACCGGTGTCGTAGTGTGTAGTGTCTATCTAGATTGGTGCAATCAACATCTTTTAACTAGATGCAGTTAGTAACATCAAAATTATTTGATTAATGTTGGACGGTTTAAATTTGTGAGTTAGAATTTATATAGTATTTAAAAAAATTGAAATTGTATTAAAATTTAAGTTGTTTGATGTTAATCAGATGACTATAATTTATCGACTGCATTGAATCTAACAATGAAAGGATATGAGGTGGGTTACGTTTCTTATTGTTTGAAGAAGTATAAATAAACACTTTATAAATGAAAAACTCATAAATTTAAGCTTAATATGGATGAACCATCAGGTTGCTTCTTTATGGCCCGACAGTGATACCGTGTATGGAGGAAAAAAGTTTCTGCATAAGGGATGACATAAAGAAATGACTCGCACTTAAGAGGAAGAATGTTGTGACAAGTGTAAGGGAAGGATGGAGGTTTGATACTTTATAAATGAGATGAACCATAAATCTAATGTCTTATAATTTTGGGTGAAGAAATAATGTCTAGCTCACTTGTATGAATGCTCTTAATCCTAATATGGAGAAAGCTACTCTTCGGGTCCCCATGTTTCTCCCCTTCCCCCTTGAATTTCCATTTTTGCCCTTCAATAAAAACTTCGGTTTCTTTTTTCCGAATTTTTTTCGCCTTGAAAAAAAACTTTGATTTCTGTTACCCGAATTTTTTCATGAATTTGAACTAGAAAAACTTCGGTTTCTGTGTTCCAAATTTTTTCCAAGGGCAAAATTGGATTTTCGGAGAGAAAAAAAAGTCATAGGGTCCGAAAAGTAGCCTTCTAATATGGATGATCCCCGAGCCTCCCACTCATGACTAGGCATGGTAACGGGGCGGGGCGGGGGCGGATTTTGCCATCCCCAAACCCATAAAGTTCGGGTTTCCCCAAACCCATCCCAATTCCATGCGGGGATAAAAAGTATAACCCTAAACCCCTACCCAACGGGGATCGGGTATCCCCAACGGGGTTCGGGTATTCCCGTTACGCCTCTTTCCACATAAATTATGATTGTATTTTAGTATTTTTTTATTAAAAAAAAAAGGTTAAAAGTCCAAAATTATCTTGTTTTAACAATATTTTTTTAAATAAATAAAAGAAATAGAGAAAATCATTTGTTTATTACTCAAATTAAAAATAAAAAATAAACATATGAATATAATTTAAGAGATTGTATAAGAGTTTCTAATTTCAAAGAGGTACAATCTAATTTTTAACATAAGTGGGGCGGGTTCGGGGTGGGTATCAATGTCCCTGTTATCCGCCCTAAACCCATCTTTTGAAATCGGGAAAAATCCATACCCAAACCCAGTCAACTCGAATTTTCCCCGTCAAAGCGGGTAAGATTTGGGCGGGTACCCGCAGGTATGAGTTTTATTGGCATGCCTACTCATGACCCAATAGAGAGGGGTCACTCTAAACATACATTAGGCTCTCAGCCACCACTCTCAACATAACCCTAATATATTTTATTTTTCTTTCTTTCTTTTCTTTCCATCCACTAGAGATGAGTGATTTATGGTCAATTTTGATTCAGAATCATCTTTAATAGCTTTTTTTATTTATTTTATTTAAACAAGTGATTTTCACACATTTTCAAGTTTCGTATTAGTTTTCTTCTTCGTGATCTCTTTGTTCGGTGTTGTTTTAATTTACTCCCATCGTACTGCAAAGTTGTTTGTTTTGATTTTCTGTGTTGGTACAATGTTTATTTTGTTCATATTTACAGATTTTAGCATGACTATTTCAGACATTAGAAAATCGTCATATGAATTGTATGTTTTGTCATTAAACCGTTTTATGCTATTAATTGAATGTTGTGAGTTTAGTCGCATGTTCATCCTTTTAGTTTTTAGTGAACTTAAATATATAATAATTTTAATCGATGTACTTTACAAATTTAAATGAATAAAAATCATTGTCTTTTAGTTAAAAAAAAATAAAACAAACAAAGAAAGGGTAGATACTTGCTAGTTTCTCAATTAGTAATAGCATTATTATCATGTGTCCGAGTATCAACAGAAAGAAATGATTTACAACGTAAGGTTTTTTTTTATGAAGCAAACATAAATTACTATTTTTCAATCATATTATAATTTTTTTTGCCATATTGTAAATTAGATATCGTGCAACTATAAAGACTAGTCTTTTGAACTTTGTTGTTATTAATATAGTTTTTAAGTGTATCGAAAATACAAACACTTTTTTTCTCCTTTATTAGAAATTTTCCTGAATAAATTAATCAACAATAAGCACGTCAAAGACAAAATTAACTACTTAAAATATACTACCTCTGAAACTAAATATAAGACCATATTGAGATCTTTCTTTATTTTTTATACAAGATTCCTTTCAAATTATCAAGGATATTAATTTTTTTTTACCAACATATCCTTAATTAAAATGCATATTTTTCGTTCACAAATTATAACTCAACGGACATAAATACCAAAATTGCTAGACATGACCATGGTTCAAACTTCAAATCACGATCCCTCCACTTTAGATGTGTGAGTTTTCGGTGGTTTGTCATTTTGTCTATCTATATTAAAACAATGTATCTTTTTTTATAACATGTAATATATATTTTAAAGAAAACACGAACTCATTCTCTCTCTTGAACAATATATCTATTGTCAATAAATTTAATAGCACAAATGACTTTTTTAATCTCTATAATTTTTAAAAAAATATTATATATTTAGAAATAAAGGTAGTATTAAAGTATCAATACCACAAATAAAAAAGAAATTACTTTTTTTTTTTTACAATATTATAATTTTAATAATTAAAATAATTGTTCACATTTTTTTATGTACGAACAACCTAGTTAATTAGTCAAATTATCTTCATGTATTATAATATCCTATCTTATTGGGGACTGATTACATAGGCCTTATCTTATGCCACTATATATCAAGAGCTACAAAGTCCTTTTCATGGAAAGTTAGTTTTAGTTACATCCAAATATAAGTCATTTGAAATTGAGCATGACTATTTAGTAAGAAAAAATTGTACAAGAAAGAGAAGAATCCACAAAATTAGGGATTTTGACCAATTAAAAATTGGTTAATCATACATGGGAGAGATAGTGATTAGAATTTGAGCAATCAAAAGTTGCCACATAAATTTTTTCTCTTTCACTGTGCTCGTTAGTTATCTTTATCTATAGTTTTGTTGGAGAGTTAACTTAATTTTCAGCGCATTTTTACGAACATTATTTATTATTATATTTTCATAAGTAGTAAAGATTTACAACGGTAATCTTCCTGCCTCTGGTCGAGCTAATCGACCGTAGCAACTCGTTGCCCTTTCTTCCATGCTAGAAGTGAAAGCACAACCAAGTTCTTGGAGAATATATAGTTTCTGGTGTTGGGCGAGACGGGGAGAAAACTCCACTCCTTGCTTCAACTCTTCTTCTCCCACAGACAGACCGGGGTGGGGATCTCTACTCGGAAAAGTTCGGAAGAAACATCAAGTTAAACATGAGTGAATAATATGAGTGACACATTAACTAATTTAGGATAGGATAATTTTTTTTTACTCATTTAGGGCAAGTTTTTAATATCATCTTAAATTATCTAATTCAACCCAATAAAACTATGTAATTACTAGGTATGGTTGTTTATAATTTATCTATAATAATAACGTGTGCGAGCCTGGAGTTTTATCCAATAGATCAACTATCTCAAGATGATGTGTAGCTTTTAATTTTATTGTCTAACGATGTTAAGATTTTATTTTTATTGTGAATTAAATGATGTTAAGTTTATATAATACAATAGTCTCAGCAAGATATATTAGTTAGAAATTCGGATCATCTCCTTCCAAAATTTCTATAAATCAATCTTTCAATTTTGTATTCACGCAAGCAAATAAAGAATTTCAAAATGTACCAATCACCATTAATCATTAATATATCTTTGGAACTTGGATTAGATATAGTTGATTTTACTAACGACCAAGGTGCAAAATAACACATTATTTTTAACATAGATTTTTTTTATAGACAAATATTAAGTGTTAGTACATATTGTTAGAGGGAAGGGGAAAATGTTAGTAGCAAGAGATCGAACTCCGAATCTCTTTCTTAACTCCTTCAACGTTCCAATCATTTATCACTAAGCTACATTCTCGGGGACTTGTTTTAATATAGGTAATCCGAGACTATATATCTTTGTAAAACTAATGAAAATTGACATTTTACAATGCATTGTATGTACATGTAAAAAAGCAAATCATGACATGGAACAAACTAATGTACCTCACCTTCCCATATGTCTCCCGTTGCTAAGGGTCCTTAACTAATAGCAAAATAGGATGTAGCTAATCCCTTACTACAATTGGAAGAGTCACTTTATGTCCAAATCACATGGAACTGTTCTCATGCTCTACCATTGGGGAGGATAGTGACTTGAATTGAATTGAATTGAATTGAAATGAAAGGATACATGCTTGGTACCTATTATTATCAATTATTATTTGATCATAGTTCTATTCACTTGAATTGATAGTGTTGGATGAATAAAACAAAAAAGTAACACGAAATGATTGATTATTGTCGAGAGTCAT
Source organism: Trifolium subterraneum (assembly GCA_951799995.1). NCBI lineage: Eukaryota > Viridiplantae > Streptophyta > Magnoliopsida > Fabales > Fabaceae > Trifolium > Trifolium subterraneum. The sequence goes on along the minus strand of OX637468.1, from coordinate 6,874,249 downwards.
TATCATTAGACAAATTGTAAAACATGTTTAGTGAATTAATTATCTTAGATTGCAATAGGTATGTGATGTGACTCATTTTTTACAATGGACTTTTCAATTTGATATTTTAATAGTTAACCATAGAGATAACCAAAAAGAAAATAATAAATGAGACTGTTATAGTTTCATAACATTATAGTGACGTATCTTGCTAAATGATTACAAAAGAATTTATAATACTCAACAGACAACTATATACTTAACATATAAAGTTCCATATTCAAATTAGCTACAATTATTAAAACAATTATGGGCTTCCCGTCCAATACAATTTTAGATTCGTTCTTGCTCTCGATTGAACTCCAAATTTGTTTTCACCCCATTATTACTCTACAAATAGTACATATGTCTTGAGTTAAATTTGATCTTGCAACTGTGACTTTTTTTATTTTTTTTTAAGGTTTCTAATTTTAAAGTCATGAAAATTTGGGTTGAGACTTAAGAAAATACTACAAGACATATGCAAGTTATCCTATCTAATAAACTGTTTATTTTTTATAATAGCTCATAAATTTTTTTGTCATCATGAATTTAGCTAAAAAAAAATACTAATTATAACCGTATAATATTTTCATTTTCATGTCCTTAAAAAAATCCTTAAAAAAAATAAGACTTTTGTATGACCGCTCCTCCCCCACACCTCGAAATGCTTCTGATAATTTTACCTTTCACCCATCAACATTGTTAACTGATTGAGAATACATAGTTAAATATATAATGGATCATCTTATATATGTGTATCAAGGACACAAATTAAAGAAACAAAACAATACTAACATATTTTGTCAAAAAAAAACAACTACTAACATAATATTGTAATACTAATTAACAACTAACCTTGCTTATAAAAAAAAATAAAAGAATACAAGATCTGTATTAATTTTTTTTCAAACATAATTTTTTTTAACTAGTGTGCTTGAGGACACTTCTTAGCATTTTTCTTAAATAATATGGTTAACTACTACTCTCTTCCTTTCTATTATTTTCCTCTCCATTTTTGTTTCTCTTGTCCTATGTATTTTGCTTTTCAGCATAAACTGAATAGAATATATGCTTATATGACAATATTGTGAATTATCAGTGTAAAACATTAAACTCATATTATTATACTATTAGTATATATTAATTAATGGTCTTCAATAATCACAAATCATAACCGTCTTAACAAGTGACCAACCACCAAATCTAAACTAAATTATGCATGCTAATTAATCTAGCCCTCTTGTACATGCAAGTTATTATATACTTACACATACAGGGGCACAAATACACAACATAATCACAATCTTATATCATGTCCTCTAGCTATAGCTAGTTTAAATAATTATATATATAAAAAAATATTAAAAAAAATACTAAAAATGTGTATAGCCACCCAAAACATTAGAAGGTATACACATTAAAAATATTAAAAAAGGACAACTTTATTTTTCTCATAATTTTTACCTAACAAGTAATAGTAATACCCTTGTTGATGTGTTGTTTTTTCCTTCCAATGATTCTCTTCAACTCATCTGGTTCACAAGGAATTTCAAGTGCTCCAACTTGAGAAAATCCAAACTCTTCTTCAGCTTGTTTTAATAATTTCACAAATTCAGGATGATCTAAATATCCTAATTCAATACAAAATCTCTCAGCTTTCCACCCTTGTGTTGCAATCACCACAAAATGACCTTGCTTCACTCCTTTTTCTGACCATAATATTTTTTTCTCTACTACTTTTCTCATCATTATTCCTAACCCTCCTTTCCAAAATCCCTTAGAAGAAAAGCTTGATTTTCCCATGTTAAGAAAAATGAGCAAAGAAAAAAAATAATATTTAACTTTCAAAAAGTTTCATGCAAAATAGGAATATATATAGTGACTTGTATATGATAGTATGATTAATAGTATAGATTAGGTGGATAAGTGTAAAACATTTAGGGACAATTGCATGTGAGTTTTCATTAATGGTAAATGTAACTGTTTCTCCTATTTTGGAGACTAAGTTAGCATTGTCCTTGCATGAGTCATTTTTCATACTCACTAAATGCAAGAGGAAAAAAGATACACATACATGAAGAAATAGACACAAAAGTACTATCTAGTCAATTCAATTTTCTTTTTGTTAAGTAGGGGCCTTCTTTATATTTTTTATATATAAATTGCAAAACATTTAATTCAAATAAGAAAAGTAAACTACTTAGCCAAATTTTGGAAGTAATAGGGCTTATTTTGATAATTAGATAGTGTTTATTTAGAAATGGTCTATTATAACAAGACAAAGATTAGGTAGTGTTTTTTTCTATAAGCATGATTTTAGTTGTTAATACGCAACTCTACTTAACACAATGATTGTCATATTAGAGTTATTAGATTATTTTTCACACACAATTAAAGAAAAATTGAAATAAATAAAAAAGTGAATAACAATATTATCAAATTAACCATATTAATCATGAATTAATTTACCATAAATAGAAAGTGATAGTTATTATTATATAAAAAGAAGATATAAAGTGACAAGACACTGGTTTCGGGCCCAATCACAATAGCCAAAATGAATATAGAATATAGATGAATAGTTGTTGATGTGGTAGATTGTAATAAGGTTGAACATTGGCCGGGTTCGATAAGTTTCAGGTCGAAAATTATTGAACTGATAAAAATTGCAATCTCTTAATTTGGACTCATTTTCCACGTCTACATCTTTAGTTTATCCGAGTGTCGGGTCATACGGGTAATGAGTAGAACGAGTCAGTTTTAATGGTTATATTGAAACTTTGTTGCTATATCTAAAATTCCATTCATCTATAAATTTATATTCTTCAAATAATTCAATACCTCGTACATAAGACAACAAAAGATAGAAAAACTAAATGAACAACAAAAAGAGTGAAATGCAATTACTTTGTTACAAATTTGTAAATCCAAAGACAATGCTAGATCAACTAGATGAGAGGAAGAAATTAAAATAAACTTATAATACTAGTGTATATTTTACACATTTTTGCAACATATTACAATGTTGTAAAATTTCACATTTCTCCCATCTATCAAAATGAATAAAAACAACTAAGCGAAGAGTGTGTGTGTGATATATATATATTCATATTCGGTTATCAAGATATCAATATTTTGAGACCCGCACCAATCCATATGCAACTTTTCATGTTCGACTTTTCACAATTGTTGACCCGAGATCCGGCGCTTTCATGTGTTGGTGGTTATGCCAATTTTAAGTCGGGTCACAGATCCGTATTCAGCCCTAGTAGATTGTTAGAATGTGTGAGGGTTTGTAGGGATAGTTAAGGATGTGAGAGTGAGAAATTCATTTATTGTTGATGGTTGGTTAGGAGAATGTCCTCTCTGGTTGGAGATTTGTTCGCAAGTCGTTACTCTCCTTATCGTTTTTCTTCATCGTACACAGAATCACAGAGACGTAGAGTTTATGAATTTGTGAGTTCGATGATAACGTGTATTGAAAGAAAAAAATGATGTCCCACAAACATGGATAGAGATAAGATGTTAAAAGAATTTATTACAAGTCTAATCACATAATATAAGTGTTAAGATTTATAAAGTGTGAGTTAAGTCTCACATTAGTTGAAAGAGTTGATATTGAACAACATATAAGTGAGAGGATCCATAAACTCAATATATATGTCTCACATGTGTGGTTGTTCAATATCCAATTCGTTGATACAATCCAACGAAGTTCTCCCTCGCTGCTTAATAACAAGTTAGTCTTATAATGATGATTAATACTCCAATATAAGAACTTAATAAAATACAAAAAAAAAAAAAAAAATACATGCACATGGACACCTTCCTTCTCAAACTCATTTGGATGTATCTGCTTAACCCATTGATGAATTAATATCACATCAAATTCGTTTCCTTCCACCATTATCATTGTGTTAGGTGTATACTGTAATTGTTTTTTTTTTGTTTTTGAAACAATACAGTAATTGTTAGTCGTAACTTGTGAATTTTCTTTCTAGATTTGGTGTAAAATCTTCAATTTGTTGGAGTGGAATTTCATAATATCGTAAGATTTATTCTTTTCTTTTACTCCTTTGGAGAATTGGAGTTGACTCTCACATATTATTTTGAAAAGTGGTGGTCGAACATTTTATAAGTAAGATGACTTATAAACTTATAGTTTAAGGTTTTGGGTAAAAGTAGGACCGACGCTGCCCCCTCATGACCCAACAGTGATTTCAGAGATGATGGTTTGATGAAAGGTTCGACCGGCTCCTTGTATCGAATTCTTCCTGACAAAGGTGGTCAAGTTGTGTGTCTCGTTGAATGCAGGCAACGAAGGTGCAAGTGTATGGATGAAAAAAAGTTTCCGCTTAAAGGGGAGCATAATGAAATAAATGTCTCACACTCAAGAGGGAAATCGTTGCGGCAACTAATCCTAATCAACGGAATCATAAGTTTTCCTCTTTCCCATACATATCATACTAAGAAGATGTAACATCATGAAAATAAGGGACTCCATTTCATGCAGCATGGCTTATAATCCTTCTAAGTTACTCCATATCAATATCATCATCAATGGTTAAACTAAACTAGAGGTTAGTAAACAACATAAAGAGTTTAAGTATTTTGATGAAAAATTGATAGAGGAACTCTCTGATTTTTAGAATATATTCAACTTGTTCAATACGAGTGATATTGTTCTAATTTTTTTTTGGTTTTAATTAGAAATACAATATTTGAATATTTTGAATAGAATTTAATTGTTGTGCAATGTCGGTGTAATGTTTTGTTACACGTACATCAAATAATATACCAACATATCATGTATTGTGTTTATAAGCAAATGATGTGTCACATTCATTAAATGATGTGGCAACACATTATTGAATGCATGTGTAAAAAATCTTTACACCGACGGTGCATAACAATTAAACTCTTAACGTAGCTAAAATAATAATTAAAAAATAGGATTCCAAGGAATTCATCTCGCTACCAAAACTGCAATAGGCAGAGATTGTTAGAGCACATGCTAACACATACCATGACTTAGATTGAAGTCTATAATTCAGCAATTGATTGATTATAGATAAATTTAACTACAAATCTTCATTGAAGTTGGTAGTTCTCCGAGACCAAGCATAAGAGTATGTCGTCTTGAATCTGAAATTTTTATACTTACATATCAACTGCACACAGGATGGAACAAGGTAGGAGATGGCCAAAAAATCTCAGCAAGTTTAGGCTCTGAAGTCTTCAAGTTGAAACAAAAAACCTTGCTTTTATGAAAGAAGTAGATGCAATTTCCTTCACATCCATAATAATCTTGAGCCAACAATGCAAAATTTGAGTCTCTACCCAAAACAAATGAAACATCACCCAAATCTTTTACTTCTAACCATTTACCCCATTCTTGATCAAGTTTATAAACTTCCACAAAAACACCCTTCAAATTAACCACATATAGACTTCCATCATACTCTACTAATTGTTTCTTATTTGGAATATTAGAATTCACCCTTATATAAATATTTTCAAAATAATAGTATATGTTTTTTGGTGAAAACTGTACCAACTTCAAGGAAAAAGCATTGACCCAGAAAATTGTTCCCATTTTATCTACAACATAAACTTGCCCCTCGTAATGTATTATATCATCAAAATAATTGTTTTCTCCACCATCATCCTTCAATGTGATTTCTTCCCTTTCTCCGATATTGGAAACTTTAATCTCGTTATTGAGTTGTAGTTCAAAGACCATACAAGGACCCTCGATATAAAACAAGATTACTTTCGAAATTGTGCTTGTTGGACACCTAAATTCATCATAACTTTGTGTATATAGTTCAAACAACTCCACAACTCGAAAGTTCATCAAATTCAAAACTTTTTCATTAGTTTCCTCTATTTGGAGTGTCTTATTAGTGAAGAGATCAATGAGATGGAGTTTGGAGGATTTTGAATGCTGAAAAACCTTAATGATCCAACCTTTATTAGAAGGCGGAGATGTTGTAGGGTTGTGATCATGTGGTGATGGTTGAATGCGGTATATTTTGGTTTGAAGTAGTAAATATTTTGAATGTCGAATGCAAAGGTTGTGAGATGTAGGTGGAGGAGGAAGAAGAGAGCGCCAAACACTACAAATACTGCGGAATCGAACAATGTCAATTGTGGTGTTGAGTTTTTTGGATATAACCACCAACAATTCTTCAACAAACTTTGAGTTTGAACACTCAACTTCAACTTCAACTTCCTTATTCATATTCATCACATTCACATAACACTCTTGTTATTCAATTCTCCACTTAATCAAAAGAAGACTCTGGAAATTATTCAAGAAGATAAACAAAAAACTAATTCAGCTGAAGATGTTAATGTTCTAAAAAAATACTAGAATTTAGTTAGGTGAAATAGTTGAAGAAGCTATCTCTTAGGTAATTTTTTTTCTTCAACTCTTGTTATTCAAGTCTACACTTAATCATAAGAAAATTCTACAAATAGTTGGAAAAGGTTTATATAAAAAAAAAAATTGGGGGTGTATTAGATAGAGATTCTGAAAGATAATTTTGACAAAAAAATCTTGAAGATTTTAAAAGATTTTATGGGATTATATTGATTTTGTGAGATTTTAATAGACTTTTCTTAAAATACTTTTTTCAATCAAGATTTTTAATACAAGATTTTATGAACTTATGACACATATTCTTAAGATTTCACAAGACTATAGATTTTTAAGATTTTAAATGACTCAATAATTTTTAACAAAAAAAAAACACAATATCAATAAAAAGAAAACAAATCTATAAAAAAAATAAAAGAAACTTCAGAAAAAAATAAAAAGGAAAAATAAATCAATATAAACAAATAAAATAAATTAATATAACAATGAATCAATATTTGTGGTGCAGAACAAGTGAAAAGTAAAAAAGGATAAACGGTTAAAGTAAAATAAAAAGTTCAAGGTTTTTTCTGGGAAAGAGTGTATCATCATCATGTGTATTTTTAACAAAAAAAGTCCCACAAAATCCACCAAAATCTTGTAAGTTATGAGAAATCTCAAATTTAAAACGCTTATTAGAAACAAAATTGTGAGATAGAAAAGAATAAACGTGTACCTCAAGAAAAAACTGTTGACCTCGCAGTTGATCTCTCTCTCTCTATTTGATTTCATTGATTAAAAAAAAAACACTTAATAAATATAAAATAACGATTAAGAACAAAATTGTGAAATAGAAAAGAAATCAAACGTGTACCTCAAGAAAAAGTGATGAATCGTTAACCCGTTGTGTTGACCTCGCAGTTGAAATCCCTCTCTCTCGTTCACGTTTTGTTTCGAGGGAAAAAGGAAAATACATAGAATAAATTTACTTTCCATGTGGGCTTAAAACATTTGGGCTTCAATTTTAATTTTAATTAGGGTATATGTTGTGTGAGACGTGGGAGTTGGATCATCTCCTTCACTTTTCTCTCCTTCTCTCTCCTTCCTCTCTATCTCTCTCTTAATCTCACTCTCTCTCATGATTATTTTTAAATTTTTTATTGAAGAGAAAGAGAGTGAAATCAAGAGAGAGATAGAGAGGAAGGAGAGAGATGGAGAGGAAAGTGATGGAGAAGATCCAAATCCGTGAGACAGGAAATGACCACATTATGATCTCTTTTTTCTTTTCAAATCAAAATAAAATAAAAAAGAATAACCAAAAGATTTGATTTCTGTTTTTTTTTATAATAAAGATTTGATTTCAACGATTAAAAAATGATTTGATTTCATTAATCAATCCAATCAATCGGCTTCAAAATCGTAACACACAATAAATAAATAAATAAATAAAACCACTATGATTGGCAATTGATGCCAGAACTAACCCCCGAACCAGATTAAACTGGTGGTGAAAACCGAAAAAAAAAAACCACTATGATTGGAAAGAGGGAAATTTGTAAAAAAAAAAAAAAAAGAAGAGGAAAATTGCCGATTTATTGCATCTACTTCTAATATAATAAAATTGATTACTATTAATAAATTTACTAATTTATCCTTTTTAGTTTTAAATATTGAAAGGATATAAGATAAATTCAATAAAAGGAGGATATGCTTAGAAATATGAATTAGAAATAAAATAGAAAAATATATACGCATAAAAATAGATGAATACAATCAAATCAACAATCTCACTACAAAAATATAGAAAGAATATGAATACGATCAACTCAACAATTTCACTACAAAATATAGAAAGAATATAAGATAAATACAATAAAAAGATGATACGAGATGACAACGATCAACTCAACGATCTCACTAAAAAAATATAAAATAGAAATATAGTAAGAAAATATACTAATTTTGGTGGAGGATATAGAGATAATAGTTGGTTCCTTATAGTCATGGACGGAGCTAGTAGGAGGATCAACAGAGGCCACAGTCTCCTCTAAAATATTTTTAATTTTTTTTATACTAGTATTTTATTATAGTATAGATTTAATTTCACTTTTAGTCTCCCTATTTTATTAATCTCACGAAATTGGTCCCCTGAACTTTCTGGGCTTTATTTATACCTTTGCTGTAAATTTAATCCGGGTGAATATTTTCTCCCTTAAAAATGATATTGTTTTGTACCAAAAAAGTGATTTATTGCTAAAATATTGAATTTAATGTCAACATATCTATTTTGAGACTAAAATTTACCTTTTTATTTCTCTGCAAAACGTCGCAATTTTCGTGGAAAAATGCATTAGTTGAGACAAAATGTCAAAATATATCTATTTTGAGACTAAAATTCACCTATTTTTTAGGCAAAACATTGCAATTTTCATGGAAAAATGCATTAGTTGAGACCAAAATTACAATAAATGTTAAAATAGAGATGCAAAAAGTTCAATTTAAAAAAGTGGTCCGTAAAATGCGGATTTACAATATTAACTTAAGATTTAACTTATAATTTCTTGTATTTGTTATTATTTTAAAATTTAGTTTTTTTTACTAAATTTTACTTTTAAATTTGATCCCCCAAAAACCTAATTCCCGACTCCGTCCCTACTTATAGTCATTTTTTCCTCTTTCCTATTGTGACAACTCTGGTTCCCCGGCCTTTTTTTGGTTATGGGGCCCTACTTAAAAAGAATAAATACTTAAAAAGGATAAATAATCAATTAGTTGTAGTACCTCATGAGTCATGACCCAACAATGATATCAGAGATGATGGTTTGACGAAGGGTTCAACTGACTCCTTGTATCGAATTCTTCTTGACAAAGGTGGTCAAGCTGTGTGTCTCGTTGAATGCAGGCAACGACGGTGCAAGTGTATGGGTGAAAAAAAGTTTCCGCTTAAGGGGAGCATAATGAATTAAATGTCTCACACTCGAGAGAGAAATCGTTGCGGCAACTAATCCTAATCAACGGAATCATAAGTTTTCCTCTTTCCCATACATATCATACTAAGAAGATGTAACATCATGAAAATAAGGGACTCCATTTCATGCAGCATGGCTTATAATCCTTCTAAGTTACTCCATATCAATATCATCATCAATGGTTAAACTAAACTAGAGGTTAGTAAACAACATAAAGAGTTTAAGTATTTTGATGAAAAATTGATAGAGGAACTCTCTGATTTTTAGAATATATTCAACTTGTTCAATACGAGTGATATTGTTCTACTTTTTCTTTTGGTTTTAATTAGAACTACAATATTTGAATATTTTGAATAGAATTTAATTGTTGTGCAATGTCGGTGTAATGTTTTTTTACACATACATCAAATAATATACCAACATATCATGTATTGTGTTTATAAGCAAATGATATGACAACACATTATTGGATGCATGTGTAAAAAACCTTTACACTGACGACGGTGCACAACAATTAAACTCTTTTGAATAATAAATTAAAAAATAGAATTCCAAGGAATTCATCTCGCTACCAAAACTGCAATAGGCAGAGATTGTTAGAGCTCATGCTAACACATACCATGATTTAGATTGAAGTATATAATTCAGCAATTGATTGATTATAGATAAATTTAACTACAAATCTTCATTGAAGTTGGTAGTTCTCAGAGACCATGCATAAGAGTATGTCTTCTCGAATCTGAAACTTTTATAATATTAAAAATAAAAACCAGTAGCACAAGACAATAAAATCACATGATATATTTATGTGCGTCGTTATTATACTTACATGTCAACCGCACATGGGATGGAACAAAGTAGGAGATGGCCAAAAAATCTCAGCAAGTTCAGGCTCTGAAGTCTTTAAGTTGAAACAAGAAACCTTACTTTCATAATAGAAGTAGATGCAATTTCCTTCACATCCATAATAATCTTGAGCCAACAATGCAAAATTTGAATCTATACCCAAAACAAATGAAACATCACCCAAATCTTTTACTTCTAACCATTTACCCCATTCTTGATCAAGTTTATAAACTTCCACAAAAACAGCCTTCAAGAAGTAACCCCTTTTGTAATACCTTTCATCATTAATGTACAAATCAACCACATATAGACTTCCATCATACTCTACTAATTGCTTCTTATTTAAATTAGAATTCACCCTTATATGCCGATTTTCAACACGACAGTACATGTTTTTTGGCGAAAACTGAACCAACTTCAAGGAAAAAGCATTGACCCAGAAAATTGTTCCCATTTTATCTACTACATAAAGTTGTCCCTTGTAATGTATTATATCATCAAAATAATTGTTTTCTCCACAATCATCTTTCAATGTGATATCTTTACTTTCTCCGATATTGGAAACTTTAATCTTTTTATCGTGATGTAGTGCAAAGACCATACGACGATCCTCAACAGAAAACAAAATTACTTTACAAACTTTGCAAACATTGCAAGAAGGATTATGAGAGACACACTTAAGTTTAATATCCTTTTCATTATGACTTTGAGTATATAGTTCAAACAACTCCACAACTCGAAAGTTCATCAAATTCAAAACTTTTTCATTAGTTTCCTCGATTTGGATTCTCTTATTAGTGAAGAGATCAAAGAGATAGAGTTTGGAGGATTTTGAATTCTTAAAAACCTTAATGATTGAACCTTTATTAGAAAGCGAAGATGTAGTAGGGTTGTGATCATGTGGCGATGGTTGAATGCGGTATATTTTGGTTTGGAGTAGTAAATATTTTGGATGCTGAATGCAGAGGTTGTGAGAGGTAAGTGGAGGAGGAAGAAGAGAGCGCCACAAATTACAAATACTACGGAATCGAACAACGTCAATTGTAGTGTTGAGTTTTTTCGATATAACCACCCACAATTCTTCAAGAAGCTTTGAGTTTGAAGACTCCACTTCCTTGTTCATATTCATCACATTCACATTCATTTCATAGAACACTATCTTGTTATTCAATTCCCCACTCAATCAAGAGAAGTATGTGGAGAAGTTTGAACCTCAGCTCCCTCGCTGGGGTGTGTGAGTGTACGATGACTTTGTCATTTCATCTATCTAAAAAGAAAAAATGGATAGAATTAACCGAGACATCCTGAACTTTACTAAAGGATGGATAATTTTTTGGACAAACAAATTTTTTAGTCCGGCTTTACTTACGTGGCAAACGCACTCCGGATTACTTGGTCCCCTTCTCTTATTAACCGGAGAGTTAACAACAAAAAAAAAACATTTGGATTCAAAACTTTTTTGGATGAAAAAATTGAATTTAAGTGGTTAATAAACTAAAACAAAAACAATAATTTTAAGAAAACAGACATCTAATTTTTTACTAATCTTTATTTAGTTTCAGATAAACTCTGAATTATCACTAATCTTTACAATTCCGGTAAACAAAAAAAAATAGCAGGTAGTATTTTTTTTATTTTATCATTTTTTGATCAATTTTTTCATCACGCGAGAATTAAACATATAAGAAAGGAATCAAATGTTTACCTCACAAAAAAAAAGACAGAGAGATGAATCTTTATCCGCCGTACGAACCACCGTTGACCTCGCAGTTGAATTGCTCTGTCTCCCACTGGCCACCGTTGTTTTGAGGAGAAAAAGGAAATACGCATAGCAACAAATCGTTAAATACTGTAATTTGGGATTTTCTTTTTAATTTAAATTAGGGTAATTTAACTTTTTCAATTTATGATTTCTTTTTGTCTTTTCAAAAAAAGAATAACTAAAAGATTTTGAAATTTGCTTTTTAGGCCCTTCTAGGCTGCTCTAAAGTCCTCTGACTTGACCAAATTACCCTTATCCAGTAAGTTCCGAAATGACTTTTTTTTTGAAAAAATTGTAATTTCGAAATGTAGGTGCCGAAATGTTTTTTTTTTCCCTCAAACTTTTCATATATTTCGGCACGTAAAATCCGAAATTAGTTAAGTTTGACATGTAGGTGCCAAAATGAACAAATTTCGGCACATATGTGCCAAAACTAACTAATTTCAGATTTTAAGTTTCGAAATGGTTTTTTATTTTCAATTTTTTTTTATATTTTAGCAGTTACAATCCGAAATTAAGCGCTTTCGGATTGTAACTGTCAAACCATCCAAAATTCAAAAAATTAGGGATATTTTCAGGTTTTTGGAGGGCTTAAGATTACTATAGGGGGCCTAAGGAGCAAAAATCAAAGATTTTATTTCACTAATAGACCCAATCAATAAATAAGGAAATAAAACAGGGCTAAAAAAAAGGGGGCTAAAAGCCCACAAAAGAATAAATCAAAAATATGAGGGAAATTGTAGTGCATTAATAATATACGAGAATTGCTCTTTAACCTCTTTAAGAGATGCAAAGAGTAATTTTTTTAGGTTGCTAATTTTTACGAAACATTTTCACAAGAAAGACGAGAATTTAACTGTGAGTTATTTTAAATAGTTAAAATACTATTAGTCCTCTTTTTGACAGAAATCAATCATACGCGTGTGTTGATATGAATGAACGGGGGAGATGAAATCATGTGTTTCTTTACGTTGTCATTAGTAAGATTTATCGTTTTTCTAATTTTTTTAGTGTACTACTAATTTGGTTGCCATTAAAAAAACTACTAGTTTCTTATAGAAAAATGTTTATTTGAACAACCAACAAATCAAGTGATATATTGCAGAACAAATCCAAAATTTCTATTAAAGAAATAAATGTTTTATAATTGTACTATTATAAATGGAAACAATTGTTACTTCTAGCATGTAGATTTTTTCCCTCTCAGAAACAATTGTTACTTGTGTAATATTCTTTTTAAAAGAACAAATCATACCAACAAGTAGAAGATAGAATTTCAAAGAATTCATGTCGATGCCAATTGAACATAGTTAGACCTCTTACTCACACATACTATGACTTAGATTCAAGTTTATAAATCTGCAGCTAAAAAACTTAGGTAAATTTAACAACAAATCTTCAATGAGGTTGATAGTTTTTCACGACCTTGCATGAGTCATGAGTGTCTTTATTCTTGAATATGTGATTTTTATATCCACCATCATCCATCAATATTATAACTTCCCTTTCTCCAATATTGAAAGCCATATATAATCTCTGTATCACGATGTAGTGCAAACACTATAGAACGACCCTCAAAATAAAAAGAGGCCAGAAGTAAACCTCTATTATGCGGTGTAGGAGGTTGAGGGGTGTCTCTCTAAGAATGAGATTAGAAGTAAACATTTATTATGTGGTGTAGGTTTTGGTTTTCCTTATTGGTGTTCCACTTAAATACGGCATCATTGTTTTGTAATTCCGTTGTTACCGGCCTTTGTCCATCTTGTGCAGAGATCGGTTGTTATTAATAATATATTTGCCGTTAAAAAAAAAACAGATTATTGTGCAAACATTGCAAACATATTTAAGAGGTGCACAACTAAATTTAATTTTAAATTTATTAGATTAAATATGTTTTTAGTCACTATACATATCTCAAATTTTGTTTTTATTCCATATGAAATAAAGGGTTAAATATGATTTTAGTCCCTACATTTTGCGAAATTGTTAAGAATGGTCCCTAGCTACATTTTAAAAATGGTAAAAAAAAATCCCATAAAATTGTCCGTTCGCAAGATTCGTCCAATCCGTTAAAAAAGTTTTTGTGGCATAAAATGTAGGGACCATTCTTGACAATTTCGCAAAATCTAGGGATATTAAAAGGTATGGACTATTCTTGACAATTTTACAAAATGTAGGGACTAAAAACATTAAAAAGTAGGGACTATTCTTGACGGTTTGGACTAATTTTGATAACGGAAAATTTTATAGTTTTATTTTACCATTTTTAAAATGTAAGGACCATTCTTAACAATTTCGCAAAATGTATGGACTAAAAACATATTTAACACTAAAAAAAATCAGCAACTTTTATTCCCTAATTAGATATTTTCTGTTTTGATTTTGGGTCCCTGTTTTTCAGTGAACACTTATATATAATTCGAAATTTTTTTAAAAAAAAAAAATGTGATCATATTTAGTACATTATATGAATCTCTATTGCAAAAGTTTATTTTTTTTAACAAAGGATTAATTAAATATGAATTTTTTTAGCTTTAAACTGCCATAGCTGGTGGTCTAGTCTTATGCTTTGCTTGGGCCTTGTATGAATTTTTGGTTTTTGTATTGTCAGTCTGATGTATCTTCTTTGATTCTTCCTTAGTACGTCTTGTGGTGAGGGGGATTTACGTTCGTGTGTATATATATATATATATATATATATATATATATATCATTTTGGTTTGTTAAAAAAAAAATTCATAAATAAGAGACACTCGAAATCGAAGAACAAATTAATTTGCATATTAATAATTGTTCGGTCAGTTTCGGTTATCAAGATATAAAATTTTGAAACCAGCACCTGCCCATATGAAACTATTCATGACTCATTTTTCACAACCGTTGATATGAGATCTGACCCGATGTTTTTATGTGTTGGCAGTTATGTCGATTTTAAGTCGAGTCATGGGTCCGTCCTAGGTCTTAGTAGATAGTTAGAATGTGTGAGGGTTTATAGGGATAGTTAAATAGGTGAGAATGAGAAATTCATTTATCGTTTATGGTGGGTTAGGAGAACGTCCTATCTTATTGGAGCTTTATTCTCATTGCCTTTGTTATCGTTTTTCTTCATCGTACACAAACTCACAGAGACGTATAGAGTCTATGAATTTGTGAGTTCGATGATAACGTGTATTGAAAATAAAAATGAAATCCCACAAACATGAATGGAGATAAGATATATATTAAGATTTATGAAGTGTGAGTTAAGTCTCACATTGGTTGAGAGAGTTGATATTGAGCAACATATAAGTGAGGGGATCCATAAATTAAATATCTAAAGTTTTTGGGTGAAAGTGTTGTTTAATGTTTAATGTTTAATGTGTTGATACAATACGAAACTATCCTCACAGTTTAATAACAAGTTAGTCCTATAATGATGATTAATATTCAATATAAAAACTTAATAAAATAGAAAGAAAAAAAAAAGACATGCACATAATTATGGAATATCTTCTTTCTCAAACTCATTCGGATGTATTTGCTTAATCCATTGATGAATATCGCATCAAAAACCTAAACTATATAAGACGTCAAACAAACTACAATAATACAATTACATATTTAACATTGACATTATATGGCGTGGTTGAGCTTAAATTCAAATACAATGATATGTTCTCAAATACAGTACTCTCTTTGATGACTACTCAAGAATTTTGAGCTATTTAGTGACCATACGAGTAAAACATAAACATTAGAATACAATTTTAAATAAAAATATATAGAGAAAGATCTTTTCCGTTGGACGAAATGATCTTTTGTGATTGAACTGTTTTCAACTGAACTTATGAATCTGTTCCCAACCGAACTTGTGACTCAAGAACTTCATTAACCTTCTTGTTCTTGTCTAAGAAAATATTACATTTTGCCTAAGAAAATAAAACATTGGAAAACAATTTAGTGTTTAAAAAAAATACAGAATAAAGAGCAAAAAATGAAACTGTACGATCTTAAACCTTTCTTCTTCCTATTAGCCAAATGATCACCCCATATGGGAAATAGATCCATTTTAAAATCCTTCACAAAAGCAAATGTGCATCGTTTCTTTTTTTGAAAAATATGTTTAAAAGAAAAATGGAGAAGATGAAAAATGGAGAGAGTATTGTTTTGCTAAAGAAAGCTGCTTGAAATACTAAGTTAATGGAGGGAGTAATTCATATAAGTATATTAAAACATGGTTAATGGCTAAATTAAACCACTTACCTGAACTTTGTTATAGGGGCTAGACTTGTATCAAGAAACTTCCGCATATCATGTGCCCGGACGGCCGCATATCAGCACTTCATATGACTTCAGGACTTCCTTCTACAACCTGCAAAAATAAATAGATAAGATGCATGATAAGCATGTATTACACGATCCTAACTCAACATTATGATTTATATCTCACATATGAACCTGCCAAAAATAAAAATATATACAACTAAAGTCTAAAAGTTGTAATAGTAAATCAAAGTTTGAAATCAATTGTATTATTACTTTTCGAGTTTCTGAGATAACTCTTTCAGGCGATCCTGCGATAAATTTTGCTTAATCAATTTCATAGCTACCAAGACCCGTTGAGAATGCATGTATGAGATTTCCTTCTAGATAGCTCCAAATTGTCAGCTGCAAAGGCATTCAAACAATTTAATAACGTGCATTATAACAACTAGATTTAAAAGTAAAAAATAACATTATCTCCTCCAGCCATCAATCGCGAGTCGTTGTAGTTCCAGCTAAGGGCACTACTATATATCTATCTCCTCCAGCCATCAATCGTGAGTCGTCGTAGTTCCAGCTAAGGGCACTACTATATATCTCAGCCTATAAAATCCAAAAATGTCGATGAATGCATCCATCAATGACATATCCAAAAAAGAACCACTTTCGATGGCTTTCGGACAGGAAGATCTCAGATAGAACAAACGGTGTATTTCTCTCTACACCCTATGTATTCGATCAAGTTGTCTTGGTGAACTAAAACAACTCCTTCGGCCAACTCAACTAATGTAAAAATGTATTGATTTACACGTAAAATGAAAAATAAGAATGTTTAATATAATGTTAAACAATGGTTTTGAAGTTGGACCATATAAATGAGAATGTTTAATTTAATGTTAAACAATGTTCAAATACAATTTTATATATTTTATTTTGAGTTTAATTGATATGCACCGACGGTGTAAAATAGTTTTACACCATCGTCTAATAAATAACCATTATTTTGCCATGTCATGTCAAGAAAGTGAAGTAAAGTGGGGTGATGTGGCGGAAAACATGGTTGGTATTGGTTGACAGTGTAAAATTATTTTACACCGTCGGTGCATATCAATTAAATCCTTTTATTTTTGGCAGGTTCGAGTGTTTTATATAACTCATAATCCTTATCCGTTAGCATCGTTTGAATTGGATTTTTAAACCCGGTTCGAAATCAATAATACAGACCGTAAGTTTTTTTTTTTCATTGCACATTTATATTATAATAGTTATTTCAAAATATTAATTAAATTTTTTACTTGTATGCTAGGTGTTGTTTTGCCTTCACCTCATCATGCTATGTTGTTGGAGAAGATTTTATGTGACTTGATAGATTAATTTTTATATAATTGTGTAAAAAAAATAATTATATAACGGTTTTCACGGAAATAAGGATGACAACGGGTAGGGTCGGGTGCGGTTTGACACTTTTCAAATCCATACCCGGAACTACCACCCGCACCCAAATTCAAACCCAGAGGTTGTTTGGATCATAAAACAAAACTCACACTCATTTGGTTCGGGTTTTTCCACCTAAACACGCATAATTATGAACACGCAACAATCGGCCCGAATTCTGTTTGATAATTACTATCTATGAAAAGATAAAAGTCATCGTATAAATATCTGTAACATAGTATAAAAAATGTTTTAAGAAAACAATACACTATAAAATAACAGTGCAACACATTTTGATATAAAATTTCAATAATACCAACACATTACTAGCATACACTTATTCGGGTGGGTGTTCGGGTTTCAGGTTCGAGTTTGAGTGGTTCCAAACTCACATCCATAGTTTTGGGTGTCACCCAAATTCAACCAACTCAGATTACGCTTGTTGACTTGAATTTGGATTCAGGTGGGACTCACTAGTTTGAGTTTTCCTGTCATTCCTACACGGAAATATATATTTATATTTCACCTAATTAATTAGGTTAAAAACTATTTTGTTGGAGACAATTAAGTTATTGATTAAAGGTGCTGACTCGTGGCTTTCTAAGACACCCTCCAGAAGCTCATATGGTTTTAATTAAACTTTTAATTGGAGCCAAAAGAAAAGTTAAATATTTATTTAAAAATTGAAAATAAGTGGGTTTAGTTGAATGGGCTTGGAATTTATAGGCCCACTCCACGCAAGCATTTGCGAACAAAGACATAGGAGCTGACGCGGAATTTAAGTGCATCATTGGTTGATTATTAGCATGACTCAGCTAATCACAAAACAGTCGGTGGAATTGGAATTTTGTCATTGTCATTTTATTTTTCCATTCAATTGTTACTTACTTTGTAGGGTGGGTTTGAAAATAAGGTCTTTTTGTGGTTACACGTAGAGTTTCCTAGATTTTTCATAGGAACAACTACTTTGCAACTAAGAATGTGTCCTTGACTCCTTGTCCTACCAAAAGATATTGAAAATGCACCTATGCTCCTTTGGAGGTGTCAAATTTGTGGTTTTATTGTTTACTTGTGTATACTTTTACTTTGTAGTTATGATCTTTCTTAGTTGAGAAGATTATCTCTATTGACAAAAATTAGATTCAAATTTGTAATAGCCGACGACTCTGTGCGGTATAATAAAAAGTAACGGAAAATAGATACGTTATCTTATATATAAAAGATGAGTTTATAGTGGAATAGAAGATAAATTTAGTTGATGGTTGATAGAGGATAAGGTAGTGAGTTCAATTTATAGTATTTAATAAAATTAGCGAATAAATTAGAAATAAAGAGATATTTTTTAATATTTACATTTAAGAAAATAAGAATAAAATTGAAAGAAAAATGATACGTTGTATGGCATAAATATTACTTAAAATAGCTTATCTAAACACAATACAAGTTCTTGAGAAGAAAAACTATGAGTTTGTCAAAAATGGTGTAAGGTCGTTAAATTTTTTTTTATCAATTAACAAATCTATTTGGATGATACAAATAGTATAAACTATCTGGGTATAAACTTGTGATTAGACCTTGCTAAACAAACTAATACTATTAGTTTATAGAGCATTGCTATTCTTTGCGAAAGAACCATCACGAACTATTCACGAAATGGTTTTAACCATTACATCATGCACTTAATTTGAAAACATGGGTGGTTCCAATAGGAAAAGGTGGAGAGGGTATTAGTATAAAAAGCATCGTGTTGTTGTCGTGACAAAAAAATTCGTTGAAAGTAGCAATTTGCTGGTTCATAAGATATACTCTATAGTTTATGAAAATAGACGTGTTATATGGGAAATTTTTATATAGGCACAACTCTAAATAAAAATTATTTGGACACACACACAAATGATAAAATTTAAATATAAAATAATTAAATTACATTATTTAACATCATTTCAGTTAATTTTTTAAAACTTTTCAGTGTACCTAAATGAAAAACATTTAGATTTGTGTCCAACTAAGAATACCTCAATCCTATGTAGCCAACATGAAATTGGCCGTGGAAAACACAAACAAATTATGCACATCAAAATTAACTAACGACAATGATATGTAGTTAAAAACACTAGTAACTTTGTTAATCATAATTATGCACATCAATCAAGTCATGATGGTTGATAAATTCGAATGAGTTAAGAATTGAATTTTTTTGTTATAAAATAAATGACCAAGGTTGCAAGTTTGCAAGAAACATACATTAGATGATCCGAATGTAGCTCGAAAAATGATTTTTATATATCAAATTTTATAATACTATACGACATAAACTAGAAACACACAAACAAAAAGAACAGCTACTCCATTTTTGTCTTTTTCCCAAAACCGGATTCTCATCCAGCAGGCCGTACCGTCCCTCTACGTCACTAACCATGCGCCAATAGCACAGTTCTATTCAACTATAAACTATTTTTCTAATTAATTAAAAATCTTATCCTAAACTAATTAATTAAAAATAAAACTACTAATACTAATTAATATGTTATTTACAACTTGCATGTGTACTTGAAAACAAAAATAGTGTATGTCTCAAGAATTGTAAAATGCTCACATTAAGGAACATGCATTAGGGTTTTCATCACTAAACATTTGTGGAGGAGGATGATTTGGATGCATATAAAATGGTTGTTGTTGAGGCTCTACCATATATCCACCTTGACCTTGATTCACATGATTATTATAACCATACCCTTGTCCATTATAACTGTACCCTTGTTCATGTTCATTCACATGATTATTATAATCATAATATCCTTGTTGATTAGGATACCCTTGTTGAACCTCCACTGTGTGGTTGCTACTTTGACCTGGTTCATATCCATCATACCAATACATAGGTGGTTGGTGTCCGTAACCATAATGCTCCATTTTATTAACCTCCATTTTTGTTGCAACTTCCTCTATTTTATCACCGCCGCCACCTCCGCCACCTTGATTTTCTTTTGATTTTTGTTTCCCATCATCTTTCTCTTTATTTTTACCATCTTCTTTCTTAGGTTGAACCACCTCCACAGTCCTCTTGAATTTTTCTGTCAAATAAGGTACAATTTCTTTTGCTTCAATTATTCCTTTTATTGTCACCAAATCTTTTCCTAAATCACTGTTCACTGATTCAACTCCTGCAAACCACAGCCACAAATTTATTTAATTAATCAACAATACAATAATTAATTAATTATTCATTATATGATTTTATATTTACTAGTAGATGGATATGATCATATGAGCTCTTGTATATATTATATATACGTCACATATGAAATGAATCTTATAATTTTATTTAATTAGTTAAAATTTAAAATACTAGTAAATTTAAAAAGAAGGACCAAATGTGATGATGGGTAGCTAACCTTTGATTTTGAGGATAATCTTTTCAATTTTTTTAATACAACCGTCACAGTGTAATCTAATTTTCAAAACCACCGTGTTTTGAACCGACTGAAAAAAACAAATAAAAAATTAAAACAGTTAGTTAAATTAAACTATTTGTGCCGGTAAGCACATAAATTATATTCATACGGTAATATATTTTATTTGATTAAAAGTTTGATTCAAATTGATTCACGAATTCCATAAAATAATAAACCATCACAAAATCAATAAACCATGTTCATAAATCATAAATTACCCCCTCCTCTTTTTTTTTTTTTTTTTTCTTTTTATTTTCCACCACTAGTTTAATCTGGTTCGAAGATAAGTTTTAGCATGAAGTGGTTTCAGCCCCTCCCAATCGCATAAAAACATGTTTCTCCCTACCAAATTTAGGGTCGATCACCACTAAACCAAAAACGATTGGTTACCCCTCCTCTTCAGATTGGTCAATAAATTATTAAAATATAATAAGTAGTACTTAAACTATTTAAAATTCGACAATTTCCCTCTACCCTAAGATATTTAAACATCTTTATAGGTTTAATCTCCGTAACTACCATCGAGAGAGATAAAATCGCTTGATGTTAGAACTAAGCCCGAACCAAATTAAGTGGTCAATTGAGCCAAATATCGGTAGTGAAAAGAAAAAAAATTAAACATCTTAATAAGGACCAACCTGAAAGTCTATTTAAAAAAAAGAAGACTAAATTGAAATTTTTATAACAATTGCTGGTATACTTATTATATTTATTTACTTCAAGAAAATTATCTAAAATCAAAGCATACATAGAAGAAAAACCAAGTCAATTATGAATCAATTGCGATGAAAAGCGTATTGAAGAAGTTAACGAAATTTCTAACCTGTTTAGGAGATTTTTCCTCAATTTTAATATCATCAGATTTTTTGTCATCAGGCTTATTCTTCTTCTCCTCTTCTGGTTTCTTTTTCTCCGGCTGTGGTTTATCGCCGGCAACATCCTTTTTCGGCGGAGACGGAAATGAAACGATCTCAACCGTCTTCTTAATTTTGTCCGCCAGTTTATCACGAACCTTGTGAGGATCCACTTTTCCAATAACCGTCACTTTGTTACCAGGCATATCTACCTTAACATCTTCCACACCTGCATCATCATCATAATCAATTTTCAATTTGATTGAAAATGGAACAAAATTGAGAAATTGTGAATACAGAAGTAATAGAAGTGTTACCATCTAAATGGAGAACGGAGCGTTTGATTTTTTTGATGCATCCTTCGCAATGTAAGTCTAATTTGAAAACGGCAGAGGGGAGAGCGTCGTTTTTGTGATCGGCTTCTTCTTTCTGCAAATTGAAATAAATAAATAAATAAATAATTTTCTGTTAGTGATAAGAAATTAGTGAAAAGGGATGAAATTATGAATAAATTAAGTGAAATTGAAACTAACCTGAACCATTGTTTGGTGTATGTTGTTGTTGTTGATGAATTGATTTGGGTATTTAATTTTGAAGAGAGAAATGTAAAATAAGAATGAAGTAACGGAAGGAAAGTATATATAGAGGAGAGAGAGAGAGAGGAGGAATAGGTGAAGGGTCAAGGGAGTGTGGAGGGTGGGTCACAATCAGTGAGGTGGATCATTGCAACATGCATATGTCTATATGTTACACATGATACATGTATACTACTAGTATTCGATTT
Organism: Trifolium subterraneum; assembly: GCA_951799995.1. Lineage (NCBI taxonomy): Eukaryota > Viridiplantae > Streptophyta > Magnoliopsida > Fabales > Fabaceae > Trifolium > Trifolium subterraneum. The sequence continues at coordinate 6,851,521 of OX637468.1, read as the reverse complement.
TAACGTTAGTATTACACTTTTTTCTGCTATAAAATCATAGCACTTTTTTTAATTTATCCAATAATTAATATATCTCAGATAATCCGTTGTTTAATCAATCTAAAAAGTTAATAAGTGTTCATAATTACAATCATGTAGAGTAATTAATAGTTAATTGATCACTAATGATTGACGCTAGACTTGATTAGAAGAATCACGATTCAAGCAATTGTGAGAATTGAACCGTGATATATCATATTTTTTAGTCGGAAAATATGCAAAAAGGGATAAAAAAATTGGATAATTTTATAATGAGAGGACCGGTTCTGTGATTGGTAAAATATAGAAGATCGAAACTGTATATGTATATTTTTTTTTACTAAATGTAAATATATATTCATTCATTCAAATTAACAAAGTATATTCATGCAATACAAATTCAAAATCGCTAAAAACAAAAATGATAAAATCTGCAAACAAACTCACAGTATTCATAATATTCATGTCTTTGGATATGTAGCGTTGATGACATAAAAATCGACATTGATCGGATCTATGCTATATCAAAACTAATTCTTCTACCTAAAACAAATGAATACCGCACAAAGACCGAACAACAAAATACACCATAATTAAACTTTATTTTTATTGTGTTTTTATAGAGGAATTTTTTTGTGGAGGAATATTCCATGAGTAAGAGGAAAAAGATGTGCATGTATAGAGGTTTTTGGAAAGTAGTGAGAACTATTGCCGTTTTATTGGAGATAATTAACTTAATTAAATTTGAGTGGACCCAACTTCAAAGTGAATGGACTATTTTACCCATGAGTTTTTAAGGTAATTACGAAAAGTCAATGACCTTTGAGAACCCGTAACGGAAAGAGGAAATAGTATCCGTTGGGTTGACAGTGTGAAATTGAAATTGTGTGATGAAAGATAGAACGGAACGGAAGGACGCAGATTTTGAAAACTGCGGGAGTAGCTGGTAAGATATCCAACACCAAGTCAGAGTCATGTATCCCTTTGGTCCTTTGGGCATACCCAAAGATTTGTGATCACAATTTGCCCACTACTCCTGTCTCATTTCATTTCTACATCAAAAGAAAATAACCATTATTTATTATTATTATTATTTTTGGTAGAAGAAAATAACCCTTATTTATTATAATATTCACTTATAAAATTTGAAGATATTTAAACAAAATTGTTGTAATAATAAATTTGTAAAAAATATGTACCAATACATTGTTATACAAGTAATAGATACATACTTGTGTCTTTTAATTATTTAGTCTAAATTTCGGTCTCTCACATCGATGTATATGAAAAATATTTGTTGAGAAATGTTAACTTCTTAAATATTTCTCTGCAGACACGTTGAGATAATTTAATTTAGTAAAAAAAAGTGGTAAAAAGTAGTATGTGTTTTTTTTTTTATATAATTAACATACAATGATTGAAATAAAATTGTTATATTTGTTAATTTATGTTGTGATGATCATAGTTTATATGGTAGGGCATTGCAATATGCATGAATCAAAATTCGAACTCGAGATTATTCATTTATTTATCTTAAGGGTTAAAATTCTAACCATTAGGCATAATGTCTCATCATATGAAATTGTGGAAAATTCAAACTCAATTGATTCAAATTTTTACAATCAAAGTCAATGCATGTTCGAACTAGAGTTGATCGAAGGGTCATGCAACTCAAGGACAAACTTTAAATATATAATAAATATGATAACCTATTTACATGAGTTTACTTGGCTCGCAATTGATTAGAATGAAGGTATCACAACATCAAGGACATGAATTCAACATAACATATATATTTTATTATTTTGAAGCATTTGTTTTTTCTCTTAAATTTTAAAAGATCTCACTATAAAAAATTACTTTTGACCTCTACAGATATTGGTCTGATCCTGTTTCGACCAGATACCCATAAATATTATAAAAATTGGATCGGTTCCAGTTCAGATGAGTACCACGTGTGCGGAGTTTGTTATCATGCTATTTGTACGAGGGAGTCTATGAATAGATTCTCGATACCAAAAAGACAATGCCAAAAATACTAAAGGAGAGATTACTTCTCTACATGTACGTGTTAATCATGTACTATAATGAATTAATGCGTGTGTTTATCCCTTTATTTGTTTATTGTTTGAAAATAATTGAACGGATACACTAAAAGGAAATAGAGTAAAATATGTTGTCACTTGTCTAAAGCAATTCACATTTTTAGAAAAATAATATGTTGTGATTTGTATAAAACAATTCGATCACATTTTTAATTAGATTAAATAAACGTACACGTCTTGATACAAAAAAACAAATTATGCATCCATGAACCTGGAATCATTGATCCCTCATGCATGATTAGCCTCAATCTATCAAGTTGCCACAAACATGTAAAAAGAATGACAACCTTTACGTTGTTTGTGTGCTTTGCATTTTTAGTGCAACCTCGTATAGAATACGTAGCTTAATTAGCCTCCAATAGCTATGGGTGGGAAAAATATGGTTTACATATGTCAAGATGGTGACTCCCACTATGATATTATATAGTTCCAATTGTAAACAACCACCAATTAATCCATTTTTATGACTTTTAATTTAATTGTCATACAATGTGGCAAAAAAAAAAGTAATAATTGTCATACAAAGGAAATTTGGAAGAAGACAAATCTAATTGGTCACATATATATTTAGGATAGTAGCTTGTATTGGGGGGCATTTGCCTATGATTGTTGTATTATATATATTGAAGGATGCTATCCAAATTGCTTTCTTATACTTTTTTTAAAAAATTATATGATTGAATAAATTTTATGTGAATTCTATCACTTTAAAAATGGATCTACCAATTTGTGTAAAAAAAAAAGGATCTACCAACAGTGTGTTCGAATGTATGTTATAAATTCAATTCTATCGGGTTCATTTGCATTTTAACCATGATTCCATCGCAGCTACTACTTGGAGAGTTTGTTGGACGTGTGATGGTACTATTTATTGAGCAATTTTCAAAGAACAATGTTATATAGAGCGAAAAATATCAAGCGACACTTGTTAAATATTTCCTCCATCCTAAAATATAAGACATAGTTTGACTACTGTACGTATGTGAACGCACAATTTTGATCACTAATATATTTAATTATTTATTAGTAAAAATTATAAAAACTTGATATTTTAAAAGACTCATCAAAACAAACCAAACAAGATTTTATATGCTAATATTTATATCTATATATCAGTAACAAAATATGATAAAATCAAGATAAATGAAAAATAAGATATATTTTTATAAATTTTATCTCGATATTTTTTTAACTAAAAATAAAGAATATTCATTCATTCAAATTGATTGAGTATATCGATACAAAATAAAAATAATAAATTTATACATCAAGTGATAAATTTTTTTATCTTTTCTATTTACTTATTTTTCACAAATAAATTCATTTGGACTCGTACTAGCAAAGAACCAAACGACACTCAGAGGAAACCGTGTTGCACATGTTGGTTGTGATTGTGATATACACAAATGCATGATCCTTTTCTTTGGGATTCTGTGCATTGCCTGCACCAAAATTGTGTAACATATGGCTCAATTATTTTCTTAGCTGCCTTAGACGTGTGACATCTGTTTTAGTTCCTCTTATATTATGTGGTACTGCGCACTTACATAATTTTGGACGGATTAAATTATAAGATATGCAGATGTTTCTATCAATTTTAATTTTTCTTGATGTAATTCATTTTTAATCTTAGTACCTTTCTTCCGTCGTATTACATTATTTGAAACTGAATAAGTCTGGAGTATTACATATGTCGGCACCTTGTGCTAGACAAAGGCTAACGTTTAAACAGATGATTATATAACAGCTGGAATTGTCAACAAAAAAAAAAAAATTAAGACTTAAAATTGGTTAATTATTTGAGATTTGGATACTTTTTTAGTTATTTTTTTTTTGCAAATGCTGACGAGTGTTTTCGGGACACTATTTAGGATCTTAAATAGTAAGTTTTTTATATAATCTTTATAAAAATATGTAAAGTCAACGCATTAGAAATTATAACATTTAACTTTTTGAATAAAACATTTTTTTAATAAAATGTTTAAAGAGTGCTCCAGAACACTAGTTAGCAAAACTCATTTTTGTTTTTCATGTTTATTATCTACCAATCTCAGCTAATCACTTATTTTTCTCTTTCTTTTAAACTTTTTTTTATGAGTCAAATCAATCACTTCATTTGAAAAAAGAAAGAATACTGAACAAAAAAATGCATTTAGATTCATATTTGTAATAAGTTTATAATATTACTTTTTTGACGGAAATAAATTCAACTAATTTAATTGATAATAATGTTGTCAATATAACGAGGAACAAAATCAAAGAAATTGCGACTTAACTAAGAAATGAATGATCTAACTAAGGTTTGAGCCGTCATGTTCGTTTGTTGTTTAATGAACTTAACTTCAAAGTTAGAATGTAAATTCAACAACTTAATACAAGAAATACGATAATTGAATTAAAAAACAACATCACTTTGGATGGCTTGTATAACATCCACAACAAATTAGAGTCGTTTTCAAGCACAACATTGGACCATCCTATAATAGCTAATACACAAAGTGCTTCTAATAACGTCATAGCTTCATGTTCAATTGTCTAAGCTTTTCATGAACCCAACTGCTGTAAACTTATTGTGAGAATTTCGAACACACCATCTCCAACACGAAGGACCTGAATCACAAAAAAAACTTGCATCAACATTTCATTTCCAGCTCTTAAGTTGGACCGCTGCCATTGCAGTGCAATAAGAATTATAACATAGCCTATTTGTCATTGTTGAACCGTGTTAATCGCATACCATTCACCTCATAGATGTAAGGATTGTACATCAAGGGCTTGTTTGAAAATACTTTTTTTTTTCAAACAAGGATTATACTTTTTTTTTTCTTCAAAAATTAAAAAAGAAAAAACACGTTTTGAAACCCTATTTTCAAAATGTATCTATAAAATTATAAACAATTTTATTGTTTTAAAAACTAAAAAATAGAAACAAGCTACAAGTGTTTTTCTTTTTAAAAACTAAAAAACAAAATTGTTTCAAACAGATCATAAATATCTTGTTCGAGATATAATCACACACCTTTCACCCCATAGATAGATTATGATTTAACTAATAAATTTAACATTTTTAAAAGTCTTGTATGCCATGCTACAACAACCACATGTTCCCATCCCATTGCAACATGCCAATTGCTTAATCAAAACAACTTTTCATTTAATTTTGAAAGCATGTAAAATAATTTGGTGGGGATGTGGTAGCAATTACAACATTATGAATCAACAACTTGGGCCACTAAGAAGAGTAAAGTCACTACTATTCAAGGCCCAACAAAAAGCCCATTAATATCAAAACAAAAAATAAACCTCCCTATCCAACTCTCCTCCTACGCTAAGCTTCTTCACTCACAGTCACAACTATGCCTGCAACTCCATTTTCACGTTCGTTCTTCGTTTCACAACCGCGTTTCAATTACTACATTACCCCTATCTTTCGTTCACTAACCTATCAACTCTCTTCTTCACCGTTCCAATTCAATGCCAAATCCTCCACCGTCAGATTCCACTGTGCACTCTCACAAGCCGCAGAGACAGACTCTCCAACCGGCGGCCGGTCTGGTGCGTTAACTCCTAATCCTACGGTCACCGGAGAAGTTCAGAAAATCGACGTCAATCCTCCCAAGGGTACACGTGACTTCCCGCCTGAAGAAATGCGATTGCGTAATTGGCTATTCAATAATTTCAAAGAGGTATTTGATTTTACACTCAAATTGATTAATTGAATGATGATTTAGTTTACCGTTAAGCTTGATTACTATATTTGGATGATTTGTATCGATGATTATTAGGTGTCGCGGTTGTATGGGTTTGAGGAGATTGATTTTCCGGTTCTTGAGTCGGAAGCATTGTATACTAGGAAAGCAGGGGAGGAGATTAAGGACCAGGTAATTTTTTCGCTTTATTGATTTTGTTTACGCTTGATCAATTTTAGTTCTTTACATTAAGATACTATTGATCATCGGTTTAACATTGCTTGTTTCGAATTAGGGTGAGTTTGGTTCAACGGGGAGGTGAGGGAATTCGATGGAAGAGAGGGTTTGGGAAGGGAGGGGGACATGGGAGATTCTAAATTTGTTTTCTCATGAAGAGGAAGGTAAGAGACATTTTTTTTTTTGTGTGGGTCAAATAGCCTAGAGACGAGAATTAGACACCTTAAGTGTGGAGAAGTGCGAAAATCCTGGATTCGAACCCATGCTCTAACACGTTAAATGTCTCTGCAACTACTAACTGAGTTGAACTTATGGGACCGAAAGGGGGGGGAGACTTTAATAGAGTGAGAAAGTAAATTTACTTATTACATGGTTTTAATATTGAGTGTGACATTGATAAAGTGCTATTTAACTCTAATTTATTATAAACACGGGGTGCTTTAATTGGTTTAGAAATTAGAAGAGATTTTGCTCTCACCCCCTCTAAAAAATTGCGCCAAACAACTGAAGTTTAAAATAATCTCTTCCCTCCATTTCCTTCAAACCAAAGGGACCCTTACATTTGAATTGGAATCATATAAGGTTATATATTGTTTGCATTATTTAAAATACGATTCCATTATATTCAATTCAGTACTCAAATTTTTCTTTCCCTTTAATTTTGTGAGAATGGATGGAACAAGTCTTTTCTCTATTCTATATTTAAGATACCAAAGCAATGGAATACCAACTTTGTTCCTTTCTGTTCCATTTCACTTTGCTCCCCTTCATTTGATTTCATCCCATTACTTTCCACTACAGTCCACTCTACTTTTTTAAGAATCTTAATTTGTGTACCTTCAAATTGCTAGTATGTATTAGTTTATCCGAAAGTGTTCTGTTCTCCACACTTTCAATAGATTTAATACAAAGATATTTCTTAGCTTAGCTCTAGTGATGCTATTCGATGTCTATCATGGAGTACTAGGTGTAGTATTATCTTGGTCGATGTCAATATTGTACATGATAGTATATCTTGTTTGAAGTTTATTCTCAGGATTTTGAATGACATGTGCTTCCACACACAATTATTTTAGTTGTAAATAAGCTTGGAGCAGGTCTTTCCCTCTTTGGTATGTAAGTGTAGGGGCAGCAAAATGAAATAGGGTTTCATGAATCACGGGGGTCAATAAATATCATCATGGGACAATTTATCATTATCGATTCATAAGTTCCTTTGGAGAAGTTTATTTGTGTTCGCTTAAACACTTTGGTCATTGACCTAAGTATTTCAATGTTTCTGCAGTTAAGGTTTGTCTTTGTTATTCTGCATGCTACTTATGGATGGATAACATTGTGAGAACCTGACAATATATTATGTACAATGAGTCCTGCTAGCATTATTATGTTCTTTGACTCCAATAGGAGTTAGCATTTGCTAGAACACAGCCATGATGTGGCCGTAATGTCATTTAAAGGTAATCCATAGAGTTCTCCTAATTTAGGCATGTGAGAGACCCATACATGCATGGATGCATAGTTGATGAGTATGTGTGTGTGTGAGGGAGCAATAGTCTTTATGTGAAGCTCGTGCGTTGATGGCAATTGTGTCACACAAACAACATGCTTGAATTGTTCTTCAAAAAGTTACCATTGTCGTAGCATATTTTTACGAAAGAAAGTTCCATCAATAGAGAAGAGAAGTGATAGAACTCAAGAATCTCAATAAGGAAAACTGTATATTATTTGATTGAAATTTGGTGAGCCAAGCTCTACAATCATGAAAATGGAAAAGAAAAAGGTAAAGACTAAACCAGAGTTGCAATAACTCCTAGACCAGAGCAAGATTGCTCCTAAACTAGAGAGAAATTCTCTCCTAACTGACTCTTAACCACTTTCTGCCTAAATCCTACTTCCCCTTCCCTTTTCTTTTATAACGAATATCTCTCCTAAAAATTAGGAGAGTTGTAACTAACTCTTATTCCCTCAGCTTCCACAACCTTCTAGAGAGCATGTGTGTATGAATTGGGCCCAATCATTGGGCCATCACAAGTATAAGACCCCTAGTGTTCTATCAAGAAGAAAGTACACTAAGATTTTTGTATGGAATATTAAACTATATACATTTATATTGTGCAGCTTTACTGTTTTGAAGATCGGGGTAATCGCCGTGTTGCGTTGAGGCCTGAACTTACTCCTTCTTTAGCAAGGCTGGTGATACAGAAAGGGTAAAAATTACAGTTTAACCTATATACCTAATGTTTTTTTGAATGTGAATAATGGCTTCTCATCTTCGTAGTTGTTCTTTTTTTTTTTCCTTCAGGAAGTCCGTATCACTACCATTGAAGTGGTTCACCGTTGGACAATGTTGGCGGTATGAGAGAATGACAAGGGGGCGTCGTCGTGAACACTACCAGTGGAATATGGATATCATTGGTGTTCCTGGGGTTATGGTATGTATGTGCTGCCTAGTTGTTCTTCATAGTTGTTCTTTTAATGCAATGGGGTCAAATGCTTCATGATTGGTCCAAGAAGCTTGCACTTAGGTTTCATTAGTTCATAGATAATAGCATTTTAATTATGTTAACGTAGTACTAGCAGTTATAGGTCAAATATTCTTTGATAAGTTAATGCTCTCATTTCATTCATCCACCCGTCTCTTCCAACAATAGGTGTACCTGTTTCTTCGTATTGTAGTTGAGTCTCAAGGTAATGAAGATGTTCTCACAAATAACATAATAAGTCATAAAATGAGTTTTTATTTTTTTATTTTTTTTATATATATTATTATTCCGCTTGCATTGGATAAACTTCTGTGGCTGGTTTACACATTATGTGATTTGTTTTAAATTTTATACTATGGTAGTAATATTATTGAATGTATTGGACTCTAATATTTGATATGGACTATAACACTTTGCTTATTTTCATGTTGTAGGCTGAAGCAGAGCTTATATCTTCCATTGTTACTTTCTTCAAACGAATAGGAATTACAGAATCAGACGTTGGATTTAAGGTTTCTAGTCGAAAGGTGCGGGTTTAATTTTATTTTATGAATGATGGACCAAGTTTCCTTCCACACTGCTGTTTTATTGCATTTCCACTTTTCCACGAGAGTTATATGATCAAGGTGTTTGTATTATTAATTAATTAATGTTACTTAAAGATACACAAAATGTCATGTACTCATGTATGCTCCTAAAATCTGGTAATTTGCTATGTGGTGCTTCTGGCTTCAAATTTAAAGAATATATTTACTTATCAAGTTTTATGGTAATAGATTGAGTTCATTTGTTTAGCTATATTCTGCTATTGTAGTTAAAATTTGAAAAGTTGCTAACTGTATATTTAATAGATAGATAGATGTGTGTTAATGGCAACAATAGAGGGCTGAAGGTTTATTGCAATCATATAGCGTTGTCAAAGCTTGGTTCAATTGTGCAAGGACTCAGGAGTACTATATATACTTGTGGAAAATTAATATTACATTTTTCAAGTCCTTGCTACGGTTGTTTGAGGATTCTTTTTCGAAGCATGCCTGCTTTTTTCCATCTAATGAAGCAATTATAACATGTTGTGAAGTGTCATCATTTTGTTCACCTCATTTTTCCCTTGTAGTTTGTTTCAACTTTGTGTGTACTATGTAGGTTAGCACAATCTGCAATAAACAACATTTAATTATTTCATTATATTCTAACATATTCATGTGGTTCTAGGTTGACTTAGTTTAATGATACCCTGTTCACTCTATTGTATATCTTCCACCGTTGCAGGTTCTACAAGAAGTATTGAAGTGTTATTCAATACCTGAAAATATGTTTGGCAAGGTCTGCGTCATTATTGATAAAGTGAGTTATGCATATTGGTGCTATTAGGGTTTATTTTATAATTGTAGACGAAGCTCTAAGATTCCTGATCATCGTTTGTTCTCAAAAGACAAATATGATAAGGAGGTCATGATAGCCATCCTATGTGTTTATTTATTTATTCTTTTAACTTCTATATGTGAATTTTTAATGGTATTTTTATTGATCCAAAGTTGTCATATGAGGTGGCTATCCATTCTGTCACCGTAACTGAAATTTTATATTCCGACATTTTTCCTTGTCTAATTTAGATTTAGGTATGACCATGCTGTGAATGAAAATTGTATTTAATAGAAAATATCATTTTAACTTTTATACAGATTGAGAAAATTCCAGTTGACGAGATAAAAAAAGAGTTGAAAACTGTTGGTCTATCGGAGGAGGCTGTCCAGGAGCTATTGCAAGTCCTTTCTGTAAAGTCATTGACCGAGTTAGAAGGTTCACCTTTTACATTAAATTGATGTTGAAAATTTTCCAATGCATGATAAATTTCCTGAAAGTCTTATATTTCGTAGTCAATGTGTGAAAAGCAAAAATAATAGCTAGTTGTAACTTTGTGCTAGAGACTTTGAGAGTAGGTTTGTGCATATAAGAATGTAGATGCAAGCTCTGATGCCAATTTATTATTTCCTGAGTTATGCTGCTAAAGAAAGAGTTGTTCCTTTTTGTACTTGTAGTGACACATTTTGTTTTGTTTTGTTGTTTTTTTTTAATCTTTTTGATGGAAGCTTCATTTTCCCTAAATATTCTGGACAATATTTTGGAAACTTGGTTAGCTTGATAGAGTATCAGAGTTCGACCCCGTTTCATATTATTACTGGCATGCTACTTGCTGTCACTTATGCCTTGGCGGAGTTTTTTCTTTCCATTTTTTTGTTGAACCCAACTCACCTGTATTAGGTTGTTAAAAACAAGGGTACAACTTACATGAAATTTCAATTTGGTTGAATTTAGAGAGGCTCGGAGGCAGTGGGGAAGCAATTGCTGATCTCAAACAGCTATTCTCACTGGCTGAAAAGTTTGGTTACTCCAAATGGCTTCAATTTGATGCATCAGTTGTTCGTGGCCTTGCTTATTACACTGGCATTGTATTTGAGGTTAGACTTTCTTCACAGCTAATACCAAATAGATAGCATTGTTTGCACTGATATAGACAGTTTAGGGTCATCTTGGACAAAACTCTTGCTTGTGGCTTACATATGTTTTGTTACTTGATACATTTCTCATTGGATCATGACCTGATTTTTTGATAAGTGTGTCAAAAGGCTCATTCAAATGTTGAGAAGTTTTTTGGGGCTTGTACTTTCTAAATTATATTCTTATGGTACACTTAATTGTACTGAACACAGGCATGATTACCGAATTTGGAAAATAAAGGCTGAAGTCCATGATTAAATCCATATTTTTGGTTTAAATGAATTTTCACATAGAAAAGTGCTTTGCAATTTTTCGCAAGATACTATGTTCATACATACTCATATAATGCGGAGGTAAAGAGTATGATACATTCAAATTGATGAAGCCAGTGGCTTTGGTATGTAAGATCCTTGGTGACAAGTTAACATGATTTCATGATCTAAAAGAAGATAAATCCATATATGGATTCTTTTCTTCTCGCCCTGTATTTTTTTCCTTAACGAATTATTTATTTATATAAAATAAAAAAGGAAAAGAAAGAGTATATACCACATACTATATAGACAACCTTATATACTGCTATTGCTTGATTAGAATACCAAAGTTTTACCGGCATTATTTTGCTGCAATCAAATTGCATTTTTCACCATGCTTCTCATTACAGTTACACAATATGAATGAAAAACAAATGGCGTTGTTGATTATCATGGTTCATATTATTGTGTTAATATGTAGCTTTGGTATAAATTGGTTGTGTTTTTTCTTTTCCTCTTTCAAATGATTGAATTCTTCAGTAGGGTTTTGACCGAGAAGGAAAGCTCCGAGCTATCTGTGGCGGTGGCCGATATGATCATTTGTTCTCAACTTTTGGTGCTGATGACATTCCTGCGTGTGGTTTTGGATTTGGCGATGCAGTCATAGTCGAAGTAAGTCTATAACTTTTCAGTAGCAAGAGGAATGGGAGGCTACCATATTAAGTATAATAAACCATCTAGTTCTTCTATAAGAATTCCTATGATCATGGTCTCTTGTTTATGATAATTTCTTTATGGCCCAGAAGCTCATTGACGAAATATTTGACCTTAATATTTTATCATTATACATGGATATAAATGTGTTTTTGCTTTTGGGAAGAGCAGATTTGCCGAAAGATTATTTTGGGAAATGCCCATCAGGGATTTGGTAACTTGAAATGCATTACAACAATAGAGTTGTCGATATTCTTCACGTGTACCAAAAATTGCATCCACCAACTTTTTATTCATAAGAATCGTTGCATGGACAACAAAATTTTAATTTTCCAAATAAATACCCAAACGAGTAATTTTCCAATTGATAAAAAATAGAATTGATGTAATTTAGTTCCCATTTCCCATTTCCCATTTCCCCTTGCATTTTGAATTTTCTCAAATTATGAAATTCCCCATCGAAACACAACCTCAGTGTTTTTACTTTGCACCGTACTAGTGGGACGTATTAAACACAACCTTGGGTTTGCCTTCTGCACATGACTAGTGAGTTATGACTTTGGCTATGTGTATTCTATTCCCTTTGTATATTAACATGATGGGAACAATGGGAAAGTTTATTTACATTTTATGATAGATATTTTTCACTAGTTAAAGATGATATGCATGTATTAAGATGTTTTGGTCTACTTCGGAAACCCTTTTCCTATTGCATTAAATAAAATTCAGAAATTTCTATGTTAATGCCGATTTTTGCTGCCAATTGATGGCTTACTTTTAGTTTTAGTACTTTTAAGTAGACTTTGTTTGGTTAGTTAAAAAAAAAGTTGACTTTGTTTGCCTCATTTTTGAACTATGCTCTACCTTTGTTTTATGTAACAGTTGCTCAGAGAGAAGGGTCTTCTACCAGAGCTCAGCTTGCAAGTACATAACATTGTTTGTGCCTTGGATGAAGAACTTCAAGGGCATGCTGCTATGGCTGCTAACATTCTCAGAGAAAAAGGACAGAGTGTTGACTTGGTTTTGGAAAGCAAACCACTTAAATGGTATAAACTTCTTTTGTTATTTTTGTTTAATTTTTGGTCTATCTTTTTTCATGGTCTATGAGGCTTTAAGGTGTCGTGTCATCATTTGATTGGTGTAGTTGACAACACCTAGTGGGAAAATGCTCAGGGTGTTATATTTTTCTTTTCCTTTTAATAGAAAAGAGAGGATAAAGACCAAAATATTTTGACGGTATGTGTATGCTATATCCAAATTATCTACTTAAGAAACTACGAGGTAATAGTATATATTATATAGTAAAATTTGTAAAAATCAAATTTATCCCAATCACAGGAAACTAGAGAAACAAATTTGTAAGTAATAAAAATAGTCAGAATGTTGCTAACTATAGCACGTGACACTTTCTTAAATTATACTTGAAAATTCTACAAGTCTTCTGATGTGATGTATCCTCTTAATTCTCTTTTAGGGTGTTTAAACGTGCATCCAGAACAAATGCTGAGCGTCTGGTATTAGTAGGAAATTCTGAGTGGCAAAAGGGTATGGTTCGTGTCAAAGTTCTATCCACTGGTGAACAGTATGAGGTTAAACTGGATGATCTAAATTAAATTCGAACTTTTTCTTGTGTATTTTGTTTTCATTATTGATATTTCATATACCTTATTTTTTAACCTAGTTCTACTTGAAGACTTTTATATATACCCTCACACGACCAAGTGCACATAAACAACTTTCTATGCATATACATATATCAATCTGCTGCTTCTGTTTATATTTATCTGGTACCCAATCGCCTCCCAGCATTTGTGTTTCTACATATGTTTATAGAGCATTATGCTCAACAAGAACATTTTTAGCTAGAAATATTGATTTGAATGTTTCATTTTGTAATATAGATCCTTTCATCCTTTTGATTGAAACCTTGTATCCATAATTTTCCATACTAAAGATGATTACAGTGGTAAAATCAATTTTCTTTCACCTCTAGAGTGCTGCATTCAGCCTTTGCTTGGAAGGAATTCTATATATTAATTGTTTATGTGAATAGGACATAGGTATCTTCTCTAAGGGTTTTCCCTTCAAAAAGGATTTCCCCTTTAACATTGCTACTATCAAATTTAAATATGGATCCATCCATCCTAATTTGTCCTATTCATCGAATTGATATCCCTTCTAACCAATCAACTACCCTAAGTAATCCGAACTACTTTTACTCACATTCATTCTCACCAAGGAATTCCCCTCCCAAGGATCTTTCATCTCCTTTCACAACAATTACCCAATGTACCCAATATCTCCATCTCTTCTTATTTCTCCTATTGATACATGATATCCCCTCTAACTACTTCCATAACCGTTTAACTAGCTGATTTCTCTAACTTTTCCTATTCCCTTTTGTCCTAAATATTGAAAAATTTGACGTGACATAATTTTCTTGGATTACCTACGTAATAACAGTGTTTTAAGGTAGCGTATATCTGGGGCTTCATCCCTTTATTTCTCTATAAATGCATAGTTTTTTGGAGAAACATCAATGGAAGAGTAGGTCACGTGTGAAGTTCTTTTTTTATAGATCTGGTTTTATTTGAGAGGTTTATATGCTCATTTACCTTTATATGCTCATTTACCTAAAATTGGAAAGTAGTCTACTGATATATATCTTGATTGCTTCCCTCCATGTGGCCTAAAGTTCAAATCATTTTCCCTTGTTTGAGAAATTAGAGAAGGAGCAAGAGGAAATTACAACATGGTATTTGCCTCTTAGGCAGTGTTGGAACTTGAGCATCATGTAATTGGAAGACTGATTTATAATTTTATATTATCTTTGTTATTTCAATATTTTGGTTTGTTTGGCACGTGCCTCTATCTTCCTGTTTTATATTTTCGTGTGTTTGACACACACCTCCATTGTGAGACTGAGTTGGTTTCATAAAAGAAGCCTCATGAGGTGTTTCCCCATATTTATTCACAAATATAACATTACAATGTTGAGCAGACAATACACTATTTTAAGCTTCATATGATAAACATGAATATACATACTTTTATTTTGTTTGATATGCATGAATATGAATAGTTCCTACCACCACATATGGATTGGTTCTACTAGGTAGGTAATTACTAACCACATCCCGTTATATACTTCCGGGTATAACAATAGTTCAGTAATTTTGCAAACACAATACACAACAGACTGAGACACTAATAGTTCGGTTGATCATTGTCTTTAAGCTTTAGTTGGGCACAATTGTTCCCACTATCCCAAACCCCATTGTAAAGAAAGCCCCTGCCTGCAACAACAGATAGATGAAGAAATGATCGTGTCCAAAGAGCAGATCATAGATTGCACAGTGCAACATATACATCCCCACTATAATCTCCAATGGGTGGATCCTGTTGATTATATAGTAAAGGTTTATAAGTATTCCTCAGATGCAGTATTAAGTAATAATCAAATATTGTAACTGCATTCTTTACCATGTTTTCTAATGTCTATTACATTATTCATAAGTCTAAATTTTTATTGAAGAGAAATGAAAAATATTAATTGTATTCTGCTTGATTTTTCTCTGCATTCTGTGTTTATTTTAAAATATCTGAGTTATATATCATGTATGTAATTTTTGAATGATTCAATGGAAAATTATTGTGTTGGTCTAATAAATTACTTTATTTAGCTACAAAGCAACACATACCTTTCTGTAATTCGAAACAATGACGTTCGAAACCATGACATTCGAAACCATGACATTCGAAACCATGACATTTGAAACCATGTCGATCTCGATGTTGATGGCCTGGCATTGTTCCTCTGTTTAACAGCGTTTCCAAGCTTCTCAGTCACAACCCATTCATTGACACGATTTGCTTCCAAGAGTCCTATAATTGCTGCCTTAGTTCGATGGAGTGACATGACATTCTCGAAGAGTATCCAGAGGACTAGCAGATGCATGGATCTGTCCCGTGTATAAGTGAGTGTAGAGAAACCAAAATAACTGAAGGAAACTGACTAAATTTAGATTGCTGAAACCAATTACCTTGGGGTGGAGATTGCGTTTAGAATTGTAATGGTTGCTGGGATATATATGGCAATCTGTTTTTTGAGATGCACTTCTGGAACTACCACACAAGCTGGTATGACTATGCAGTAAAAGAAGAATGTGACCCAATGTGCAACTACTTTCCTCACAAAGAAGAAAGCATAGATAAGATGAAGTCTCTTTAGAAGTGATACCCTCTGGATAATACACACAATATAAATTTCAGTCAGTGTAAAAGAGTAAATGTTGATTCTACAAGGAATTGGATTTGGTTTTAGGTGTTGATGAAGAGATTACATACTTGGCAATAGAGGATTTCCTTTGTCATTTTCTTAAGGAGATTAGCTGGACCACATGACCACCTGTGTTGCTGAAATCTGTATGCTTTAAATGTACTTGGTAGTTCATTTTTGACCTAGTAAGCAACACATTTTTTTCCACATGAGAATGTGGTTTATAAAGTGTATTCAAGATGAAGACTATATTCTAGCAAAGATACCAGTCAAGTATAGATAACTCACAGTTACATCACCGACAAAAACAAATTCCCAACCCTTCAGGCTTGCCCTAACTGCAAGATCCATATCTTCTACTGTGGTTCGATCTTTCCATCCTCCAGCATCTTTTATTGCTTTAATCCGCCAAACTCCTGCTGTCCCTGCATGTTTTAAAGCATGTTTATAGAAGCTGATCTACAAATGTGCTTGTCCGAATTTAATTTGGTGAGTATATTGACTTACCATTAAATCCAAAGAAGGAGTATGTTGAAGAGCCCACCTCCTGTTCAACACTAAAATGATAATCGAGTGACATCTCTTGAAGTCGAGTCATCATACATTCCTCTGAATTAACTGTACAGACATGTAAGCAGTGTTAGAAAACTTTGATTTATTAGACTCATTATTAAGGCATGCTGTCACACTGATGTTGCTGGAACAACTTAACAAGCCAATGATATTATTGGTTACTTACCAAATTTCCATCTCGCCTGGACCAAACCTAACTTTGGGTTCTCAAGAAGGTAAGGAACTGTCTTCCAAAGAAAATCTGGATCTGGCTGGAAATCTGCATCAAATATTGCTACAAACTCACAATCCTCAACATATTCCTTCTCTAAACCCTCTTTTAGGGCACCTGCCTTGTAACCATTACGATTTTTCCTGTTTATATACTTGACATTCACACCTTTCTGGATCCATTTGTCACACTCCAATTCAACCAATTCCTGCATGTTATGAAAACACATGGTTACTATAACTTTGTACATTCATAGATACACAAACATATGGGATATTTCATGGAGCATTTTCTGGATTAATCAGATACCCTTAAGACTTGATTTGTTGAGTCATCAAGAACCTGAACTACGAGTCTGTCAGTTGGCCAAGACAGCCCGCATACTGCTCCAATTGAAAGCTTGTAGACCTGGAAGCAGAAATTAAATTTTATTAGCCAAGGTAATTCGTCTTTATTCTTTAATTTTTTCCGGAATTATTGTATCAATCGTAATAGTCAAACTTTATTCTGACTAAACTAACCAACTTGTATTTTTTCTTTGCTTCTTCAGTTAGTTGTGCTTTATTACGTGTATGATTGTATGGATGCAAAAGCATATTAAAATAATGAATAATGACAATATGAAAGGACACCCTTAGGCTTTGTTTACGAGTTTGGAGGGAAGGACTTTGGAGGGAGGGAAATAAAGAGAAAAATAGAGAAATCTTTCACATTTTTTGAGAGCGTATTTCTATAGAGAATGATAAATAAATGATTATGATTAATAATATTTTTAATTTTAAGAATATTATAACAACATAAATTAAAATTGAAGAATTCATATAGACCCTCCAAAACTCCTCCACTCCTTCCACTTGTTTCTTCTTTTTTTTCAAAACCCTCCCCTTCCCTCCAAAAGATTGTAATATTAAGTAGTTCGGATCTCTAAAAGATTATCTGGTAACGCTTAGTGTAAAACTCTAAAGATTATCTGGTAACGCTTAGTGCAAAAATTAACCAACCCCGCCCACCCCCCAAATGAATGCATATAGAAAAGTAAATTAGGAGTAAATGAATTAATTACTTAGGACACAATGAAATGTTTGAAAACACAATATCTAGTTGATTTCTTCCCAACTTAAAGCCTGCCTTAATTCTTTCAACATTTTCCAAATGACAAAAGGATGTGCTTATAATTGACTGATCGTGCAACTTGCACACCATTTTGGGTTTGAGATATCATATTAAATGGTAAGTATGCCTAGATACCAAGTAACATTAAAATGTTCTGTATGTGCTAGACTTCTTAATTACAAAGCAAACTTACCTCTTTCTCATTATACATAGGTATTTGGATCAACACCATGGGGTATCTTTTGTTTCTCTCTATGTTTTGTTTCATGGCGTCCAATTTGTACTTGGTGTATTTTTTCTTCCTCAACACCTTAACAACCAAAATTACGGCTGCCATGCCTACTCTTTCAATAAATAGCATGACTGACATAATTGAGCATATTATGACTGCTAGTTTTAGGAGTGGTATTATCACTGGGGCTCGTATGGATTGCCAGGCATAACGTAGACTGCTTGAAGCATATCCTGGAATCCCGCCTTCAGGCTCCTCAAAGATTAGGCTTTTCATGGTGTTTGGGGTTG
Source organism: Trifolium subterraneum (assembly GCA_951799995.1). NCBI lineage: Eukaryota > Viridiplantae > Streptophyta > Magnoliopsida > Fabales > Fabaceae > Trifolium > Trifolium subterraneum. The sequence continues at coordinate 6,832,824 of OX637468.1, read as the reverse complement.
TAGTTATTAGGGGTATACAGAGCCTGAAGAAGAGCCTCAAGATAAAGCCACTTTGAGGCTAAGGCAATTGTAGGATGGGAGAATGATTTGTTGTAGGTAGGGATCAAATGGGTTTGATGTGTGTAGGAGATGAAATCTTCGCTTTAAATAGGAAGGGCGTGCTTGGTAGGAAGATGAGGACATGCATTCGGGTTTAGCTGGAAGGAAGAAGTGTGATGAGTGAGCTATTAAGGGGAGGTATATCCTTTTTTTTTTTTTTTAATTTAGAGACACGTTATTCATGCAAACAATGGTGTTGCAACGTAGCTAATTGATAGCTCGGTATGTCTTTTCTTGCCGACAATTTGATTACGAGTTCTACTGTCAATGATTTTGATCGGAGTAATAATTGCTTCTATCATTTGATCAAATTTATGAGGTTCTGTTATACTGCAAGTAAATATTGGATAAAGACCAACAGGATAAAACTGGCATTATTTGTGCCTTACTAATGCTTAGAAGCAATTGTTTTTTTAAATTGATTTTGTGTTTTTTTATTTCACACAAGGTTGATTTTGTGCTTAGGAGCATATTCATTCTTAAAAAACGTCATTGATTTGCTTTTACGGTCAATTTTCTTTAGAAATGTTGGCAAATGAATTTAAAGTACTTTATAGTTCACCATAAAGTACATTAAATTATTTCATGGATCTTTTATTAGTCACAAAAGCAAACCAATGAAATCCTAATATATAATTATGATCTTTCTGTAAATGGTTTTACTAAAAGTTTAGTTTATAATGGAGATTGTTGTTGGTGAATCACGCAGTCATGTTGCCAATTCAAATGAATAATCCTGCCTGGTAAGATAAAACATTATTGTGTAGTTTTATAACTACATGAAACATATAGTTTTATTAGTAGTAGTGATATTGGTAAAATTCATTACTATTATCAATATGTTAATAAAGTTAATATTGTTAAGAGGAGAATCTTGTCATTGAAAAAATGGATATTTCTTCCTTACTATAGAGAACATGTTTGCACACTATCATAAAGTTGTAGAATATTTATATTTATGCGAAAACTTTTTAATGCATTAGGCCGACTTTTTTCTTTTCATTTTTGTACCGGGGAAGATATCTTGTTCCCCCTTATACTTGTTCCATTTCTTCCCAATAAATTATTTTTATATAAAACAACCACTTTGGCAAACAAGAGGTCGGTAGAGGATTGAGAAAGAAGTAGAGGAATGACGGGACGATCCCTTGTTGGAAACGTTTGACACAGTTGTTGAAAAGCGGAATGGCTATAAAAGAGAATAGTGTGTTTAGGTTGAAGATTTGGAGTTTCTTGATGGTAAAGTTTCTTATAAGGGTATAATCAAAAATAGAAAGCAAAAAATTTGAGTTTGGGTTCCCTCCATTTACTACTCCTCCATTTAGGAGAGATAGACACAATTGAATATTTGTGGGACCTATTAAAAGTGGGTCCCACTAATCTTCATCTTTGTCTATCTCTCTCCTAAATGGAGCGAATCCAAACTCAAAATATTTCCTTTTGAAACATTTTGCAAGTAAAGAAAGAAATGTTCCCTTCCTTTCTGCAATAAATTTCTTATTTGATATGAGATGGATGTCATCATTTTCTTTGATTACCGCCATTAAAATTTTAATTCTCTGGATTTTCCTTTTCCTGTTTAGAGATTGACAGAACATAGTATGATGTTTTTTGTTACTTAGGTCAGAGCTATTTTTATAAAGTAGTTTGTACTTCTATCATTTTTCATGTTTGGATATCAAAGTAGGAAAGTTAGGTAACTAATTGACTCTGAAGAGTAGAATTTAGTGAAGGCTCTTTTATAGTTGAAGCAATTCCATGGAAGTAACCAAAACAATATACTTTCCTTTCTAGATAATTTAAAGTCGAAATATCTTTTCCGCAATCCTAAATTATAGCTAGTTTATCCGCTCTGATTTAATTATTAATCTGAAGCAGATCATACACAGAAATGATCACTTTTGAACATCGACCATATTGATGAAAAATTACATATATTGATGTATGACTCAGATAACGTGTATTTATTCTGCAACACGTAGTCTTTTGGATATATCAAAATATTCAATCTTTAAATTTTGCGTGTACTCAAGCTCAATATAGACACTATTTTCCAGTTCAGCTATACTGTCGCTTCCGTAACAATGAAGTGTCTGTTACAAGTCATGGTGTGAACAGGGGGAATGTACATTTGTGTGGATACTTCCTTAGTAATGGTAAAATCTTTTGTCTTCTGCTATTGGAGTTTGAAATAAAATGTCGATTACCAAGTTATGTTTCGTGTATGTTACAAAAGTAGTAAGGCTTCTAAGTGTTTTGATTTGCATTAGTATATATTTAACTCTTGTATATGTCTGTGGTATATGTGAAATGACGGCAGAACAATAAAAATAGGTATTGTTACTGGTCTGTCATTATTGAGAAATTATGTTGTTGGGTTGGGACTCTAGTTCAATATGTCAGGAGTAAATATATATCAGTTAATTCTCTTCTACTTTTGCGCACCAGTCTTGATTTTACCCCGAGTACAATACAATATAAGGAGCTTCATGAAATTGTATTATGTCTGTATTTTCATTATTATGCCCTCATTCTGTTCTGCTTATTTGGTTTCAGCCATTAGAGTTTGTAATGGAAGAGAAAAGATTACTAGTTAATATTTAGTTCAGGTAGACCAAGAGTAATTAGGCATCTGATGTTTTTAGTGTCTGCTGGATAGGTTAGATAAGGTTGTATGCAACTATTCATGGTATATGTGGAACGTACCTGTGAAGCAATATAGGTAGTCTATTGTTTCATGTGTGTTTAAGTGAATTGTTTTCAGGACTGTTGCCTATGGGACTGCCTTGGCATGTGCCCTTGATATGCATGGCATTGCATGCTAACTTCATTAGTGTAGAAATTGCTGTTGTAGTGATTAATTAATCAAAGAAACTTCTTTGCACTTCATATATTCAAGTCTTGATAATTATTCTACACCTACAAAAACTGAAGGCTAATTAAAATTGTTATTCTATATCATGAGCTGGTTCTGACTGTCTGTATTTGGTTTAGTGTTATGAAAATAATGAGAGGGTAAGGAAAGTATGGAGAGTGTACACTGGAAGATAGTTTATGAGGGAAACCCTTGGAGGGGGATAGTCTTCTTTTGAGTGCGTTATAACTAATAACAGAAACATTCTTTTCTTTCATAATATCATTTACACTATACTTATTATTATGCCCTCTTATTTTGATTTGTCAATGTTACCACAACTCCAGCATATATTCAGATTTTGTTCTAGTTATCTGAGGGCATGTGTCCTCAATTTAGCTATAGATACATATAGACTTTTCAGTTTTTCCTAGTATGGAATAAAGCTAGTTCCAATTTTTTTTGGGTTCGTCTACATAAATTGCTTAATGTATTTCTGGGAGTGTAATATTACAATCTTCATTTGAAGTATTACAATCTTCATTTGAAGGATTGCTTCTTAAATTGAAAACTAATGAAACTATTCGTTTTTGGGTCAAGGAAATCAGTATTCTTGAGCAAGTGTGTACATCCTCCAAAACATCCAAATTTTTTAAACATATGGGACTTGAGCAAGAAAGTTACTTTGCCTCGTAATAATAATTCTATAGTTTTGGATTCCAAAATTTGTTCCTATATAAAATAAAAATTCCTCCCTCCCACCCGAATTTGTCTTCTCACACAAATTTAGGGGGCCTAAGAGCAATATAGAGGGTTAGAAGAGCAATATTCAAATGATAATAGTCTAGGCCCAAATAGATCTACTCAATGGGAAGCCTGTAAATGGTCATTTGGACCCAACTTTTTAGGCTGGACTCTATTACGGTGCGATTTCAAATGAAAATTTATCTTCCGATCTCCCGCCATTCTTTTATATCCACAGATATTCCAGTTTTTCCCTTGCAGAAAAATTTGGTTCGCGGAAACTGAATTTTTTCTAGTGCAAGAGAAAATTTCGATTTTTAGAAATCAAAATGTTTTTTCAAGGCAAAAAAAAAAATCGGTTTTTATAAACCGAATTTTTTCGCAAGGGCAAAATTAGAAATTCAGGAGGTAAAAAAGAACCACAAGGGGTCGGTTGAGAAATTATCATTTCAAATAGTTGAATGTGTTTAAGAGTGTTTAAATTTAAATTTACAATGCTAAACAGATATCGTGGAATTTTTTTCGTAGACAAACGGATAATTACTATAAAAATTTTATACATACTATACAACTATGAGATTTTAGATTTGAATCCAAGTGAAGATGTCCAGCTTAATAATATTAACATTTGCATGCCAAAATTGTCCTGGAGTGTTTAAAAAATTGCATTATTCAATACATAATCTATTATTATTTTGAGGTAGATATAGGGTCCGTTTGTTTTAGCTTTAAAAAAATAGATTTTTTCTTTATATTTTTTAAAATAGATTTTGTAAAACCGTTTTTCAAAATATTACAAATTTTTTTGTATTCGTTTTTTCTAAATTGAAATAATAATTTTGACATCATATAACATAAATGTACATTATTGAAGTTCAAAACATAGTCAAAATTGCATTTTTTTCAAAAAGTTGTATTTCAAAAATGATTTTTGTGAAAATCTATTTGAAATAGCTTCAAAATTAAGTGATTTTTTGAAATTTTGATATCCAAATTTTTTTTTCAATAAAATGATGAAATACCTAAAATAACATTTTATGAATAACTATTTAAACAAAATTTTCATTTGAAACTTTTATAAAAAAATTCTTTGTAAATTGTTTTTATACAAAATTTTCTAACACTACAAAATCTATTTTAAAAAAAATCCAAAACAAACGGGCCCGTATTTAGTGGTATAAGAAATAATTTAGGTCTTATACCAAAACAAAAAAAAAAAATAATTTGGTTTACTAAGATCCAAGGCATATGACTCAACAAAAGTCTTAATTCATTATTCATCTATAAATGATAAATAAATTACAATATAATATATTGCATTTATTTAACCATCTTTTTTTTTCCTGCCATTTCCTTTGTTTGCTTCAGAGTTCATAAATTTCCAATTGAATATAAATTATCTTGCATTTCTCAAATGTTAATAAGAAAAAAAAAATGTTTTTGTGTAGAGGGAAAGTATTATCAGTTTGTTCTTAAAACGAATAAGGAACATGGTTTGAGACAAATAACATAAATTTTTGTTTCTTGGTTCACAAACAAACACATTGTTAGGTATGGTAGCATGTCTCTCTCTCCTTTGTGAAATGACCATCTCTCCAGTGTGGGACCATTGTCACCCACCATGGTACACATCTTCATAGATGTTGATCTAGATGATAACATGGCTAAGAAAAACGAAAAACTTAAATGGGGGCTCTCAAGCAAGCACATGCACAAGCAAAAGCAACCATCCCATGCATATAGCAGAAGAAATTCAATTTGAATTACCTAAACAATTCCAACTTAAAATGGCCATTGAAGGGCCATGGTAGTTAGACCCATCAAAACCAATAGCCATTTTAAGTTGGAACTTGGAATGGTCGAGGCCTGAGTCATCTACGAGCAATTTCTATTTTCGAAAGTTTCTCTTGCCACACCTCACATTTTTTTTCTACCTCCAAAACATGCAAAAAAACTTCGGTTTCTATTTATTGAAGTTTTTTTTAGTGTAAATTTTACACTAAATTTTTTTTCAGGTTCTATTTACCGAAGTTTTCTGCGTATTTTAGGGTAGAAGCTTTCTCTATTTTCATCTACCTTGTTTGGTGGTTTTATTGGCCAAAAGTACATTTTATTTTTATTTTCATATTTTGTATTTACCTAAACAAAATCCTTTTGATGGTGCAGCAGCCTAATTGTTTTAGCACTTGTTTATGCCACCACACAATAGACATCGAGTTGACAGAGAATAAGAGGAAGCTTGGCTTATTGGAGTTTTTGATACTCTAGAGCAAAGTTCATGACTAACAAAATGCAAAAAAAAAGGAAGCCTTGAATAAATTAATAAGGATGAACAAAGACAAGAACATACATATAAATACATACATTCTTTAATAGGACATGAAAAGAAAGAGTAGGAATAATACACAAACTATATACTATTTTCAATTCAAAAAATGCCAATAATTATAAATGTGTATATATATATGGCATATATTCCTTTAGCTGGTATTTTGATTAGAGTTTTCATCATCTTTTGGTCATGTTGAAGAAGTTGAACCAGATGCCATACCAATTACCTCGTTGTGTGTAAACCTTTGTAATTGAATCATGCGCGCATATATTCCATCCTGGTGATTTTTCATCAACTGTGAATGTGAACCTTGTTCAGCTACTTTACCATCATCAATCACAGCAATCACATTTGCATTCCTTATAGTTGATAACCTATGTGCAACAATGATGGTTGTTTTTCCCGTTGAAGCGCGGTCTAGAGCCTCTTGAACAGACCTCTCTGACTCAGCATCAAGTGCACTTGTTGCCTCGTCAAGAAGCATAAGCTCGGCTTTCCTCAAAAAAGCGCGAGCAACTGCTATTCTTTGTTTTTGTCCCCCAGAGAGTTGAATGCCTCTCTCCCCTACAAATGTTTTGTATCCGTCCGTTAGAGAAGATATGAACTTGTGAGCATTAGCAAGTGTTGCTGCTTCGATTATCTCGGCTTCTGTTGCTGAGTCATGGCCATATGCAATGTTTTCATAAATAGTAGTAGCAAAGAGGCATGGCTCTTGAGGTACTACAGAAATGTGTCTTCTTAAGGACTTGAGGTTGTATTTTCTGATGTCTTTTCCATCAATCATTACCCGGCCAGACGTTGGATCATAGAATCTCTGTATAAGTGCAATTACCGAGCTCTTACCGCAGCCACTAGGTCCAACAAGGGCAAGAGTTTTGCCAGCTCGGATACGAAGATTAAGGTCACGGAAAACCGGCATATCTGGTCTAGTGGGATAAGAGAAGTCCACATGCTTAAGTTCAACTTCACCGCGGAGACGGTCAGGAACAGGAGTAGCATCTGGATCATCTGGTTCAATCTCGGTTCGACGGTCGAGGAGATCAAAGACTGATCTCATGGCTCTACCTCCCTTGATGAAGTCAGGAGCCAGTGTTAAAGTCTCAGCAGCACCATTTGCAGAGACCATGAGGACCATGAAAACTCGGATTGTTTTAGAGAAGTCGGATATTCCATGTTTCACTAGCCAAGAAGCGTACCAAAGACCGAGTGCATAAGAAGCATAAAGTGCAAACTGAGCTATTCCATATCCGCTTCCGGAAATCTGTCCCTTCCAAAAGCACCTTTGTAGTGGAGTTTCAAGGTTGGAAGCAAAAAGGTGAACAATTTTCGATTCTGAATTGAAGGCTGCAACAGTTCTAACATTGGCTATAGCCTCCCCTGCTAATTGTGTGGCCTTGGCATGAGCAGCTTCTAGGTCACCAGAGAAACCAGTCATGAACATTTTCTGTAAAAAGCACAACAATTGGATAATCAACTTAATTAAGCTCAAATAAACCAATACAAACAGGCCCTACGTGAAATAAACTTGAGTACAATGAATGCCTGAAAGAAAATGTTGTAGAACAAACCTGCAAAACAGTGGCTGCAACAACAACAGGGAATACAGCAATGAGGACAAGAGCGAGACGCCACTGCAACACAAAACCTGCAGTACAAGCAACAAGCATAAGTGCAGTATTCTGCACAATGACTGAAATTCGGTCTCCAATGGCTGATCTGACATTATTGGCATCAAGAGCCAGCCTTGCAGAAATCCTAGCACTCTCATTTTCCTCCTGATCAAACCATGCCATTTCGTTCTTAAGCACCGCAGTCAGCATTTTCTCCCTCACACGTTTCGTAAGATTTTCCCCGACAATATCCCAGAAGAAGTGTTGCAACGTGTTGAAGATAAGTGCAGTTGATGAAAGACCAATCAACAAGTAGCAGTACTTGTCTATTTCTCGGATCATGTGTTTGTGGTCCGGATTGTAATAGACACTGAGGACAGCACTAAGAACATAAGCAAAGAAGGCACTAAGCGATCCACAAACAATTGAACCGATTGAACCAATTAAAGCATAGAGCCATTCAGGAGAGTTCATTTTTACTAGTCTCCAGAAGGAACCGGCTTGATCTTTGAAGGCAAGCTTTTCATGCTTGTAATTTGGATATGATGCATCAAGGGACAAACTAAAATCGGATGTAGAGAAATCAGACAATCTACGTGAGTATGGTGATCGTCCATAAGAAGAATTCCTAGCAATTATCGGCGAGCTAACCGAGTTTCTTGCACTTGAAGGCCTGCAGGTAAAAATCACATGCATGTTCAGCTCGAAATATCTACTAGTACTAGTTATAAGACGGACTTGAAACATTGGTAAAAATAGGAATATATATTTTTTTTGGTCTTAACCCTCCAGTTCTCAGGGGAAAAAGACTGGTAATCTAAAATCCAGCTAGTAGGTAAGTAAAGTCTGACCAAGATTGTTCCAGTCAAGATTCAAACTCAAGTGGAATAATCCTTGGCCAGACAATACTCTTTCATGAACAATGAAAATGAAATAACTTAAAAAAATGTTCCAACATTGGTCTGCTTACTACCTTGCACTACTCTTTCTAGCATTATTCATAGCAGTTTCATGGGCAACCTCCTGCATCTTAATAAGCTTGGCATAGACTCCATTTTCACCTTTGGCGAAGAGCTCATCATGAGTTCCAATTTCAAAAACACTTCCTTGTTGAATCACAGCTACGAGGTCAGCTTTGCGAATTGTGGAGAGCCGATGAGCAATTACAAGAGTCGTTCTTCCAATCATGAACCGGTCAAGTGCTTCTTGCACCAGTTTTTCCGATTCAGAGTCCAATGCACTTGTTGCCTCATCTAGTAGAAGAATTGCTGGATTTTTTAGCATCGCCCTTGCTATTGCTATTCTTTGCTTTTGCCCTCCAGAAAGTTGTAACCCTCTTTCTCCTACCTGCCATTAAAAAAATTATTATTTTTTCTTTATCATTTAATCCTTTTCTCAATTAAATTATTGTATATTGTATGATTCCTCCTGTGATTCATAGTTTATATAGAATTCTGTGCAGAGATTATTTATTCCTTAAAATTAGAGGTTTTATGATTTGATGTGTAACTTTTCTGTGGTCCTTATTTTTATAATATGAACATGCACAAGTTGACTGTAGCATGTTACCCTCTTGGTTTTTTTTTTCAGATGCAATGTATAAACAACACTTCCTACTGCAGGTTTGACCAAAATAATAGTCAAGAAATCACCATGTTTCTCTATACATTGTTACTAACAAACAGTAACAGTTGTAGAATAAAATATTCCTCTTTTTTGATATCCAATTTTTATTTATTTTATTTAGCATCCTACTATATTTTTATAATTAATTACTTATTTAGTCTCTAAAGTATCACTCTCTCTCTTCAATTTAGTTCCTGAAGTATATAAAAATAATGAAATCTGTCACTTTCGTCTCGGCTCTTCAGATGTCGGTGACTAAAATGACGGATTTAATATACTTCAGGGACTAAATTCAAAAGAGAGTGATAATTTTCTTGAACCAAAGTTGACTAACCTGAGTTTCATAGCCTTCAGGAAGTTTGATGATGAACGAATGAGCATTAGCAACCCTAGCAGCTTCTTCAATCTCAACCTGGTCTGCATCAGGCCTTCCCAAGAGTATATTTTCTCGAATCGTGGTAGCGAACAAAGCAGGCTCTTGACTCACTAGTCCTATTTGTTGCCTCAACCATTTAAGCTTCAAAGTTTTAATGTCATTACCATCTAGCGTAACTTGTCCTGCAACCGATTTTTCGGAACAATGTAATGTAACCACAATTAGCATAAAACTAAAAATTCAATCTGTCAAAACTATAAACTGGAATTTTCAAAATTCACCTGAAGTTGGGTCATAGAATCTCTCAATAAGGGAAACAACAGTGCTCTTGCCGGAGCCACTGCTACCAACTAAAGCTATGGTCTTTCCAGCAGGAACACTCAAGGAGAAATCATTGAGGATCAGAACCTCAGGCCTAGATGGATAAGAAAAGTCGATATTTTTAAGTTCCACAAGTCCAGTAACTGTCTCCAATTCCAATCCCGATTCACTGTTTCTATCTATACCAGGATTGTGATCGATTATGCGGAAAATCTTAGCCGCAGCAACCCTCGCCTTTGTAAATGCAGCCATGCTAGGTGCAGATTGCCCCAAACCTCTACATAAATCAAATCAAATCAAATCGTTAAAACGTATTAATCATTAAGAAACTCCGATTCCATCACTATGGTTTTGTTTGCTAAAACACGAAATGCATTACTAGTACTTACATTCCACCAATCATGACAGCAAACATGGTTGCAATGGCAAGTCCTCCGTTGGTCTCGTGATGCCTTACAAGATAGCCTCCATACCACAACAGAAGCGCGTAGCAACAGAAAACAACAAAGTAAGTTGCACCTAATCCCATTCCCTTTGCTAATCCTGTTTTGTAGCCAAGCTTCTGAGCAACCTTCAAGGCTGATGAGTAGCCTTGTAGTGCTCGGGACTCACCAACGAAAGCCAACACTACACGGATTTGCACAACCGTCTGCAATATCAACAAAAAAATCACCTCAGATCAGGAAAAAAAACTGAGATTGAGAGAGATTATAATTTGTTGGCCAAGGATTATTCTTTCCATATTTTGAACTAGGGTACTCCCGATTAATCTTAACTAAAGCTCATCAACCACTTGAGCTAAATCACTTGGTTAAATTCAACGATCTTAACTTTGAAAAGAAACACTATGTTACTCTTATACTCTTTACCTGTTCCACAATGTTGCCAGCTTGAGAAAGAGCTTCTTGGCTTTTACTAGAGAGCTTAGCTAAAGTAGTGGTGTGAATGGCTCCAATAACAGCTATCATAGGAACAACAGCAAGGGTAACCAAAGCCAATTGCCAAACAGCAGTGAATCCAACAACAAAACCAGAAACAAAAGTAGCCATATAGTGAATGAAATTTCCCAACTGCAGTACACACCAAGCATACAAGTCAAAAACTAGTCCAATTCCAATTTAATCAATGACACTCTCACAAAAAAGAAAAAGGAAGTTTGAATTTGAAATTTGGTTCATTCATCTAACCTTCTCACTAATTGCATCCTGAACCATCACAGCATCAGTGTTGATTGCAAAAACAACATCGGAAGTCCGAACTTCAGTGTCGAAGAATTCAATGTCTTGTTTCAATGCAGCTTCCAGATACTTGATCCTCATTTTAGTTGATTGACGCTCTCCGGTCCACATCCAACACGAAATCTCTGCAAATAAAAAATCCAACCCTCATTCACATCATCATCCATAACTCTAAACAATTCAAATCTAAAACATCAAAATTCAAAACCTTAAAAAAAAAACTTTGTTCTTCAATTTTTGAATTGGATGGAACAAACCAACTAACCTGCCCACGAAGATGCCCAAATAGCAGCACCCACCACAAGGAAGTAAAATGCATACTGCAATAAAACATTACCTCAAACAATTCATAAGCACTTTCCACAGAAAAAAAAAATGAAACTTTGAATTATGCTATCTATGATAATTTTTACCTTAACAACTTCTTGTGTCATCTTATCCAAATTATTAGCATTGGAACCAAAAGAGTTAACAAGATCAGCAAAGAATCTAAGAAAAATAGGCAAAGAACAACCATGAACAATTGCTCCAACAGTTCCAATAGTCATTAGAATATAATCCAACCCATCAGCAAATCTGAATAACTCTCCAAATCCAACAGCAGGAACACTCTTAACCTTCTCCTCTTTTCCACTACCACCATCTTTGTTAGTTTCTGATGTTTCCACCATTGAAACTTGAACTTGATTTTGAGAAACACCCTCTTCTATTACTGTTGGTAGGTTCCCTTTAAAAGGGTCAGAATTGTTATCATCATTAACAAGCTCAAGACCTTGCATTTCAGACCATTTCCATTGCTCAGTACTAGTTTTAATTTCTTCAGATTCTTTTGACATTTGATACTAAAAAATAAAAATTTCTTAACTTAAAAAAAGAAACAAGAAAATCCCAGTTCCCAATAAAACAACCTCTTCACACACACTTGTTTATTGTTGTTTCTGCTCTCTCATGTTTCTGATCTGAAGAAACTTTTCTTCTTCTACTACTACTATCTACTACTACTACTACCCTTTTTCTTTTTCTCTCTCTTTCTTTCTCTATATATATAAATAGTAAATCTTGTTCATTGATTGTTTTGTTTTGTGTGATGGTGGGGTGTGTGTGTTGTTGGCATATTCTTCTTCTTCTTCTCACTCACTCACTCACTCCTATGAGATTACTTTATTAGTATTATCTTGTTCTTCTTCTATTGTGTGAGTGTGAGAGTGAAGAAGAAGAAAAAAAAACGTTAGTGGGTTAATTTTTTTTATGAATTGGAATGTAAAAAACAGCGAAAGTGATAGGTAGAGGTGAGGTGGTGGTGAGAACATAGACAGAGAGAGATGAAAAAGTTTGAAAGAAAGCATTCGAGAGATAAAGGTTTGATTTTCCACCCGACAAGGTACACTGTTGTGTGAAAATTTTAAGATTTTATTTTTGACCAACTTCAATCAAACATTATTAAAATTATACCTACTGTTATCTGCTAAATTATATTGTCTCTTTTATTTTTTTTATTATTATTAGACCATTTAATTTTTTTTAAACAAGCAAAAATGAGATACTGAGTCAAAGAGTCCCTTCAGCACAAACCGCGCAAAAAGATACTACAAGAGTTTATAGATACAAAAAGCATAAAACAAACGTGAAAACAAAGCTACACAGTTATACCATACTCAAACAAGTAAGTGGACTCGAAACCCACTTGGATTGACCTAGTGGTGTTGACTTGAGTCATTGGAGTATGTTTCTCTCAATGTCTCATGTTCGATTCCCTCTAGTGCCAATTTCGGTGGGCTAGTTCATACAAAGTAGAAAAACTCTGGCTCCGCAAGTGGACAATGGGATTGGTCTGCTGGAATTAGTTGGTCCTAAAGGTCGGATGCCGAGTTTTAAAAAAAAAGGTAAGTGGACTCGACCACCAGTTATGATAGTTAGAGAATTGATATTTGTTGTCTTCAACTACCTGAGCTCAACCTTGTCAAGCATTTGAAGTAAGGACTGTTCTGAGTTTTTGAATAACCGTTGATTTCTTTCGTTCCAAATAACCCAGACACATAAGAGCCAAATGAATTTAATTTTTAGATTTATTTAATAACAGATATATTTAGTCTACAATATATCATAGATCAAATATATTAATTATTGAATAAATTTTAAAAAAACTATCTTTTATAAAAAAAAAGGATAAGAGTAGCAGTATTGTATAATATTTGGTTTGAATATTTAAATAAAAAAGACTATGAAATAGTTATGAGGGTTAAAAATATTTGTTTTTTTTGTCTTTCGAATATAACTTAATTGATAGGGATATTGTATGTACTATAAAAAAAAACTAAATTATTTTTTCATTTTTAAACTCAATCAATTTTTTCGAAGATAATTTTGCTTGTTTCAAACCCAGTACCAAGCCAATATTTTGAACCTTTGCCTATGTTGTGTGCTAGTTTTGTCTACGCAAAGCATAAAAGGAAAAGGGAAATAAAAAAAAGTGTCACATAAAAGAATGTGACTTTTTCAGTATACAGGCATTTCAATCCTCCAAAGTATCGAATAATTATTTAAGAGCATTGCTATTTAGTAAGAATTATTTTAGAGAAGAAATGCAAGAATAACACATGGCATTATTTTATAGGATGATGTAATTTTAATCTCTTTTTTTAGTGGAAATCATGGAGGGTAGTTGATATAAACAAAGGTGGAGATTTATTCTTGCAATTCTTCTCCATAGATTTTCTTACTAAATAGCATTTTCCATTATTTAATCTTTCAAATTTTTAAAATAGCAAATTTGTCATTTAAATTAAGAAAATCCAATCAATTTAGTTCCTTCAAAATATATCTTTTGTCATAAATAAAACATTTAATGAACATGCAGCTGCTAAAATGTGTATAAAAAGTAGTAAAAATATAAAACATGTTCATACACACCAAATCTTAATGTGGTTTATCTAAAAATCAAGCAACAATATTAAAACCTAGGAACAATTTAGGAATCTTATGTAGTATTCAAAATTGAAGAATCCAAAGCATAATCACCAAATTTGTCAGTCAATTACTTAACAAATTATAGGCATTCCTCTATATTTGACTATTCCTAGTAACAATGATAGCAACTTAAATAATTGTTTCACAAGCAACTATCACTAATCATAGCTTAACTAAAATATTACTCCAAATATAATACCATCATTAGTATTTAAATTATTGACCAAACCACTAAATTAATCTTTAGGGATGATAACTCTACCAATATTCGGTGGATATCCGTAAAAAAAATTCGCAATGGATAGAATAAACACTCGCATTTCAAATACGAACACATATATGGACAGAGTAATTACCCGAAAAAATAATCAGATATAAATGCGGAATCAGATATTGATGCAAATAGAATGTGAATATATAGAGAAATATACGAAATTAGGGACAAATTTATGAATAGCTTGACGCATTAAAACTACTAATGTGAATTTCATAGCAGAAGCATAGAGCACGATCTTACTTACATCACACTCTGCCTTTGCTTTAATTGAGACCACCAACAACATGTGCAGACCAATTCCTTTTTTTAGCTTAAAAACAATAACGTGTGTGCCTCAAGTTCTGACACACTTAAAATTCTTACAAGTTTTTCAATTTTGTTTTTTTATGAAAATAAATAAACCAATATGTAAACAAGATTTACCTTTTTTTACCTTTTTAAGGACTTGATATGAAATCAAGAAAAATAAAAATAGGCAAATGGTAATATATATTCTGAACAATTTAATGCTGGAGTATTATGCAAATAAAGAAGGAAAAAAAGGGAAAAAGAAAGGTTAATTTTTTAATTATTTTTATGGAAAAAAAAGGTAAATATTGGATTACTTTGTTTCACTCTTTCCATGGTTAAGAGTACAAGTCTTTGTTTCAGGATCTGTTCTTTCTGTTGAGTGGGTCAGTGCCCTTCATCTAAGGGTACATGTCCTTGTTCAGCATGGAAAAAATGTATGGATTGTAAAGTAAGGAAAATGCAAATGAGCATCATAACTTGAGTTACTTTTGAAAGTTAGTGAGACATTTTCCCCTTCTAGTACACTCAAAGCAAGGCTAATGTTACCATACATGAATTTTACAAAATTCACTGTTGGATTGAAAGTTTATATCGTATAGATTATTCATAAATTTTTTAAAATTTTTTGAAAATCATTTGATAGGTTATTGAGACCCATCAAGATTTATGTTATTTAACAACCGTTAATTTTAATTTGTGTCAATAACATATCAAATGATTTTCAATTTTTCTAAATATTTCTCTGGATGATCTATATGATATAAACTTTCAATCCAAAAGGTAGATTTTGTAAAAAAAATATTTGTTATAGTGTTATTCGTGACTGGTCCACCATTGACCACTTGATGAAGTGGTCCATATTAGAATTTACCCTCAAAGCAATTGTCGTTTTTCCACTATTGCTATTTATAGTACTCCCTCCGTCCCAAAACTTTAGTCTTTTTAGAGTTTTGCACGGAGATTAAGAAATTATAAAGATTGATAAGTTAAGTCATTTTTACCCTTACTTTATTAAGAAAGAGAAAATATATTTAATTAATGTTTTAACTTTAGTAAGGGTACAAATGGTAAAGTATCACTAATTATGCATTGGTTTCTTAAAAAGGATTAAAGATTTGGGACAAAACTAAAAAGTTAAAAGGACCAAAGATTTGAGACGGAGGGAGTAATAATTAATAACTAGATTAAAGGCTAAATGTATTTTTGTTCTCTAATTTCGTATGCTAAGTACTCCTCCGTTCTTAATTATAAGACTCTATTTGACAAAAAATGTACTATTCATTTACCTTGTTTTGACCGTATTTTTTTAATAATATATAAATGTAAATATTAACATATAAGATTTGTTCAATTTGTTTTGATGAGTATTTTTAAAATATTAAGTTTTTATAATTTTTAGTAGTAGACAATTAAAGATATTAGCGATAAAAATTGTGCATTGGCATACGTGTAGTAGTCAAACGGTGTCTTATAATTAGAGATAAATGGAGTAATTTTGAACTTTTTGTTTTAGTTGAGCTATTTTTCCTTCCTAATTTTCAGTTGTACGATTTTTAACCCCTAATTTATTTCTTTTTATAGTCCTCATACAAACTTTTGTCCTCCTTAAATTAAAAGACTCAAAATCGCACCGTTAATAAATTAGAAAGGTAAAATGTACAATTAGGTCTAATTTACCCATTTCTGCTTTCATATCTCCCTTACAAATTTTGTCCCCCTCTACCACACCCAAAAAAAAAAAAACAAGAGAATTTAACTTAGTTTCAACCATTTAAAGTTTAAACTATTAATATAAGTTTAAACTAGAGATGTGTTCAAGTTACTAACATGGTGTTGGAAATTATTTCTAGACCCAAAAAAATGGTGTACTTGGTATAGACAGTGTCCTTGTCATATATAAACGCCAGACAAGACTTGGTAGTAGTAATTAATGTAAATTTCCACAAAAAAGAAAGTAATTAATGTGAATTGTACAAAAAAAAGTGTTATCATAGGATCATAAATATTTAGTCACTAATTTTTTTTGGTTACACTAAATAAAGGATGATTCTCTATCAGTGTATTTAGTCACTCTATTTGATCACACTTACATAAAAATACATATCTTTTAATTATTTTAAAAATGGTCATGCTAAACAGTGCCTCCGGGGCACTTGTTAAGCATACTAAAAGAAGAAATAAAAGATAAAATTAATGTTGGTTGAATAACTTTTTACACTTTTAAGACATTGAATGCACAAGTTCCAAGACAAAATTTCTTTTTTTATATGATTAACCATTGCCCCGGGGCACTGTTTGACATTTTCTTATATATTATTTAATTACTTTTCTTTCTATCTTTTATCAAACATGTTTGCATGACCAAATGATCTTTGTGACCGTCCAAGACTTTCTCGTTAGCACGTGGCTTTGGAGCATTTTTTAATAACCTTATATAGTAAATTTTTACAAAAATATATTAAGTTAATGCATTAAAAATTAAAATATTCAACTTTTTAAATCAATAATTTTTTTAAATGAAAATTTTAAAATAATACCCAAAAACATTATAGTTAGTGAAATATATTGTACAATGAAAAGATGGGTAAAGTATATACATCCTCAAGCAAAACTACACAAACCTAACTATCAGAAATATTTAATGAATGGTGCTTTGTACATACACAATTTAACATTACTCCTACTGATCTTAAAAAGAATACGTACACTTTACTATAAATCTATGGAAATTTGTAACCCCAAACAGGAATGTCTTAAACTGCAAATGGAAAAAGGTGACTTCTGATGCACACTTTTATATATGTTTTTAACCTATTGTTGCACACATAAATGGCTTGCAACAAACAACCAACAACTTATTCAGTACACATGAATTATTTACTAGGTAATTTTATATCAATCATATGTCTCTTTGGTTATATGATATTGTTATTGTTAATGAATAAAACTTTAGGGTTTAGTGCTCGAAGGTTTAGGTTTAAATTTGGCTCGCATGAAAGGGTGCCAAGTCGTGGAGAGGTCTGGATAGATTTGGAAGTGTGATGGTTAAAATGTTGAACAATGGCAATACGAAAAATGTGTTGGGTTGGCGGTTAATTCACAAAATTCAAAGTTTGATAGAGTTGTACCGCAAGATATGAAGTTAATCGATGTACGGATGCTCTAGGAAATACAGGAGAGTGATCATATATATATTTTTGTCAAATTTGGTCCCATTAATAGATAGGAGACATAAAAACAGAGAAAACATAAAATAATATGGCCAAGATTTTCCACATTGAAAACAATCGATACCTTGTCTTGAGCGTTACACAAGTAGAAAATTAAAATAAGAGCTCCATGATTGAGGTATGGCCCTGCCATTTTCACACAACAAGTCCAACATCCAATATGAATGAATATGAATATTTGTTTGAGATAAAGATAAAGTAGAAAAGTCAAATAAACCTTTAGTTTCTTTGTTACAGAATTAGGTGAAATGTGAAAAGATTAAAAGGGTCGGTGATCAAAATTCAGTTTTTTTTATTACAATTGGCAAAGTCAAAAAGTGACTAGAATTTAGACAAATAAAATAATTGGATAAAAAATAGTTAAATAATAGTATATATTTTTAAAATAAGTAAATTATGTAGTAATATTTTGTGTGCATTCAATTAATATGTCTAAATTTTTATGACCACATAAAATTTATTCGAAAAACTATTAATTTACGATTGTCATGAAACTGGTTTTTATGTTGGAATTGCTCCCATCTAGTTCCTTTAAGTGTAATATTGATGGTGCATTGATTTTTTTCTACCACAACTTTGTTTCGGAATAGGCATTTGTGTGCGAGGTTTGCAAGGTTGATTTGTAAAGGCTCGCAATCGATCAATGCACAATCACATTGGTGTCGGATAAAATTTCAAATGGTTGAATATAAGGCTTGGGATTTGTTACAACAATTGATTCAATTATTATAACCTCATCTCCAAAATGATATTTTTGAATTAAAATGTAAGAAAGTTGTTGATGATTTGCTCAATGTAACAATGCAACAAAATATGGCCCTATTAGTGCAATTCTAAAACTCAACAACTTTGGATTTTTTTCGCTAGTGCTCATAGTTTAGTAAGAGCGTCTATTTTTTTTAATGCGTTTTTGGGTGACTTTCATCTCCTAATTATATATTAAACTGTCTCTTGACAATAGAACGGTTTAACTTGATTTGAGTAAAAAGAATAAATTAAAAAGGGAATTATCACAAAGGTATAACGATGATGTCCAATCCAAAATGGATTTTCATTGTTGTGGCCATAGGTTATTAGATTATTATAGTTATCCAAATATCAAATACTATACTATAAAACAAATTAACATACTCGAGTATTCACTCAAATACTACTCTCAAAAGTGGTGATGCTTTGTGACACAATTATATCATTCCATTGTCTTTAATATGGTAAGATATGAACAAATTTATATATTTAAACATCAAAAGAGATATCATGTGATCTTCATTATTAAGTTATGTTGATTCCTTGGGTTGCATTTACTACAAGATGGTTCCAATTAAATCCCCAACAAAGGATGAACCTAAACTTGTGACAATATTACTCATGGACCCACTTTTCCTCTCTTGAAATTTCATATCCATCTAATGTCCCCCCAAAAAAATCAAGAAGACCAAGGAGGAGATGTAGAGTGGTAGATAGTGTCATAGTGGTCTAGTACTTTTGCATATATTTAGGGTATCCACCATATTTATGTTTATTTATGGCAACAAACAACTTCTTTATAAAGATCCTTATCAAGTATGTATCACCAACAAATAAATTTTTATTTTTAAGTGGCCTATCCAAAGATTATGAAAATTGTTGGAATCATATCATATAATTGTAGTGGTCATATGTATTTTTATGTGATGGATACTTTCAACATATAAGCTCTTAGTTATGAAATGAAAGGAGTACTCAGCAGCATAGTGTTTTTTATATTCCTTGGGCAGTGCTAATCTTGAAAAGCTACTTGAGACTCATTAGTAATTACTGTTCAAATTAAGATCATGTTTCATATGGCTTAAAATATGTTTGTGGAATCAACCATACCTCACCTTAATTGTTAATTTTAATATAGGAAGAAGGAGAATTTTTTTTTTTTGGCTAATATGAACCGTAGACCGGGTGATTTAAAATTCAGCTCGAGATTCCTTAATTAGAAAATCGGTTGGTCTGAGAATTTATGGTATATATGGGCAGGACGACTAGTCTAATGAATCTTCTATGTAGTAAAATTAACGAGACTCAAATAAAATCAGTGACTTTGTCGGTTTGTTATCGACTGAGGTCAATCCACATATTTTTCCCCCTAAAAACATCAAAATGGTGTTGTTTAGATAATTTTCTTATAAAAAACAAAAAAAATCATGTGTTAATGTGTTTAGATAATCTTCTATGTAGTACTCATTTTATTGCTACGTGTAACGTGTTGTTTTTTATGCCTCCGCTTATTTGTTCATGTGTTATTGAACAATTGTTTTCCAAATTATGTTAGAATTGAAGAATGAGATTGTGAAATCATGTTAATTTATCTAATTTAATTTCTTTTACATTATAAGTGTCACAATGTTTCCTAAATATATTTTAAAAATCGAGTATCAGTATTATAAAAAAAAAATAAATCGAGTATCTGATTAAATTTTATTCAATACAAAGACAAATATTTATATAGAGACCGAATAATATTGGTTTTTAAAACATTGAAACATTAACAAAATTGACATTGCTTATACCAAATTTAAAGGGGAAAAATGGAAATGATGATGATATCTTATTGCCTCTCATCGATAATTTCTGTATGAATGTTTCCCACTGAAAAATTAAAATAATTTCTTTACAATTTTCAACTTTGAACAAGAGACCAAAACCTCGTTTCTAGTGTAATTTTTATTTCCATGCCATGTTCATGTAATTTTTATTTCTGTATGTATTACAATTTTCCAAATATTTCAAATCCAATAGTTTCCCAATAGTTGACATTTGAAAATCCCAAGTTTTCCACAATCCAACTTGGTTATTTATTTCAGAGTATCATCCCAACCATGACTAATTTCTAAACTACTTTTTTGGTAATTTAGTGATTAATTTATATGCATGAGGTATCTTTTGGCTTTAATAATTTTGTTCTTTAACCTTTTTCTTTGATTAAATTAAAGTTCTTACTAATAATGACAATTAGTAAAATATATCTCAGCAGTTGTGAGTGGCAAATCTTATTGAGTGCAAGACTTGGATCTTATAGGCTCATTTAATTTTGGCAAAATGCTAACTAATGCACTCAAAACACTAATTAAATTAACATTTTTGTCGATAAAATGACTAATTTTCAAGCGATGGAAACAATTTTAAAATTTTCTTTTAATTAAGATGTTTTTGAAGGTAAACATAGTTGAGACTAATCCTACAAAACACTCTTCATTCGTCTTAAAATTAAATGAAAATTCGTCATAAAATATTTGACTTACACAATTTTCAATTCAATACTAAAATTTCACAACTTTATTCTCTAATCATTAATATTTTTACGACATTCAAATAAATCATCAATACACAAAATGTGTAAAATAATCAAGTAGTAACTAAGATATCTAATTGTGTGTTCGATATGATGAAAAGAAAAATGAGAGAAATAAAATTACGAAAATCAATGAATGAATTTAGACTAACATTATCGATGTTACCGAATTGTATCAAACACACCCTAAATAAATATGATTTGCATCACATCACGTCAACTTCAAAGTTTACTTCCTTCGTTGGTTAGAATTAGATGAGATGAAGTTTTGAGTTTTGACCACACATAATAATATCCTTCTCAACCAAAACTTATATTTCTTTCATGTCATGAATAGCACAACCCAACCAACAGTCTCAACCCATCCTTTCCAATGAAATGGCGTGTGTGTTCATCAACCTTTTTGAATAAATACGCTATGTTCTTGGAAGATAAATTAAACTCATGACATGAATGAGAGGTTTCAAGACTCTCAAACGAATTAAAGGCACCATAGAATATTATTTAACATTTTGTGGGTTTAATTGTGGATTTTTATTTTAATAAAAATAAGTCGACGTTGTTATGACCTATTTAATGATATTTATGTTTAATAATTGTGATTAATAATAAAAGACTTTAAAATTAATTTTGATTTGTGTAGAAATAATATATCTCTAGGGTACATGATAGGTGAAACCAGGATTGTACGTAATTCTATAAATAGATAAATAGATAAACTAGGTTCATTTTGCCTTCATGTTGAAATAAGCTCGTTTGAGGTTTCACTCATTGAGAACCTTAAATCTTAGAGCATGTGATTAGACAAATAAAGACAAGGTCGAATATATCAATATTTTTTATATTGGCATTTTTTGTAACAATGATAGTTGTAATTACCAAATGAGCGTATTCTAATTTCATATAATATCTCAATCTCTAATTTTATCTTACATTAATGACCTAATTAAAATGGATAAACACCGTCGACAAAAACAAAAATTTAATTCCAAAATGTAGGAGAGTCAAACATTTTGAATATATCCAAATTACAAGAAAATACATTCTCACCTCACCTCTGTTCTCTTATTCCTTGGGTGGTACTCGGGCACGTCGATCGTTCTTGCAGCTTATTTGGTTGGTTTGTGTATGGATTATATGGACTGAAAAAAATCATAGACTATTTCAGAACAAGGCAACTGCCTTACCACAATTGTTAGACAAAGTCAAACTTCACTCCTTTTGGTGGTTAAAGGCAAATAATAGTTCTCTTGTTTCGACAAACACATGGTGGACGAGTTCGTGCTCATGCCTGTGCATCGACTGATCTCTCATTCTTGTTGTATTTTATGCTGAACCTTTTGTATAACTCTCGTAGTATTTTCCAACACATCTTGTGCCGCGAAGTCTACTAGTTTGATTAATATATATCTCATTTTTACTTCTTTTTGTTAATTATTTTAATTCATAAAATTATAAAAATAAAATAGTAGTAATTTGAAGATGCATTTGTAATTTTAATATATTAAGAGAAGAGTGATACTAAATGGTCCTAAGATAAATTAACGAAATACAAGAAATTTGTATTGTTATATAATTGGTGGGTCAAAAAATCAATTCCTATTTTTATGGAAATCATTAGGGTGTGGGTGCTACATCCATATAACTTCGTTGTTCTTCTGTACAAAACTAGCACTTTCCATTTAGAGGATAGCAATTCTGCCACACACATCATGCTGATAAATGCATTCATTTTAAAAGTTTCACTTGATAACAAAAAATAATCTCAGAAAATTAATTAAATACTGAGTCACGATTAGTCATGTTTAAATAAGACAAATTCTAAAAATCTTATTTTTGATTGCTTGTTTATTTTTTATATTGCTGAGGATGAATTACGATTTGATAGAATTATTTTTAATAACTCTTTAGTTCTCGGTGGAAGACGACTTAAATAATTTAGAGTTCAAAGATAAAATAAATAAAATTTGATTAATAATTATTTATATCAGGAATTGAACTTCGATTCTTCTAAATAATTCGACATAGTAGAAGTTTATTAACTACTTAAATACAATATCTTGATTCTTTGATACACTTTTAATCAAAGCTAAGGGACATCGAAATTCAAAAGTTAGGAGGAAAAATTATCAAGAGCCACAATATGATAAGTCAGAATTGAAACTAGTAGTCTTTTTAAAGAATTTTTTCTTTTTTTTCTTTCACTATAAATATCTTTCAATAGAGATAATCTTATTCAGTTAAACGTAGATACCTCTTTCAACTTAGATTTAAACTTTAATTTACCATAACGTGAAGTATAACATCTTCTATTAGACTAAATTATGTTTGTAGAAACACTTAGAGTGCGTTTGATCTGCTAAAAAACAGGGGACTGGACAGGACAACTTTTATTGTACCCTGTTTGACTCAGAAACGGTTTATGGGACTGGACAAAAACAAGAATTTTTGTCCCCTACTGAACCACAGTACAACTTTTTGTCCACAGTACAACTACAAAAAATACGAAAATACCCATCTTATTTTCGAATATAAAAAATATTATCTCTCTATCTCTCTCCAATGCAGTTTTGTCCTGTCCTGTATTATCTTGTTCTGTCCTGTACTGTACTGTTCTGTCCTGTCCAGTACCTACTGTTTTACAAATCAAACGCACCCTTATTTTTGTTGTTCTTGTGAGCTAGTTCAATTGGTAGAAATATTACATTATGTATGAAGGGTTGAGGTTCGAATTTTGCCACTAGCTACTTAACAAACAAAAAAAAAACTCTCTTTTATGCCATGTATATGGACAAAGTCTTTACTTAAAATGGGAGTAGAAAAATCATGAATTACTCCAAATGGATACTCCAAATTTAAAACTAATGAAGATGAGAGCAGCTAAACTCATCAATCAATCAATTCTTTGTACCAAAAATAAAAACAAACTCATCAATCAATGTTGTAATTTCATGTATATGATTAGAAGGAAATACAGCTTAGTATATAGTAATTTATTTCACCATCACCAAAAAGAAGTACTTAATTATTAATCTAAGTAAAGGAATATTTCCAGCTTGTTGTGAGTTGCCTCAACATATAAACCCACCAATGGCTCACTAAAAAAGGAGCAGCTTTAAACTAGGATACATAAATTTTGATCACACTAAGATATTCAAGCTTCATCCTCTATAGCTGCCAAACACAATAAAGCAAATAAAATTATTTTTAAAAAAATAAATCATTGACAAAAACAAAGATACTTACACATTATTACCAACTCATTCCCCTCAATTTGTCAGGATATGCAAAATGCTTTGTGTTAAAGTGAGAATAAATTTCACTTTAGTGGGGTGTGACAACATATTTTTCCAGCAAGGTTATGATAGGTTCATATACTAATGTATAAATCATACACATTAACCATATGGTTCTGTTTTTTTTTCATCCATATTCTATTATTTGATTTGATTTCAAGTGAAAAATATTGTCACTCTATATCATTAGGCTTTTAATGTTTTTTAAATTAATAAAATATTAATTAAAATGCTTTAGGAGATTCCTATTGAAGAATCATATAAAGGTCTTGCTTTTGTGTGACATGTGTATGTTACTTTGAAAGGCATAAAACCTCAAACGATTGAATAAACTAGAGTTTTTATTTTTATAAGGAAAAAAAAATCCTAGATAAGAAATTTCATTAGTTCTAAAGTGGTGTGCCCACAATAGATCTTCTCATATTATTGTTAATTATTTGTTAAGTTATGTACTTTTATAAGGTGGTTTAGGACATAGAAAAACCTTTGAAGTCACATGGCTCTCATCAGCCATGTTATTTATTTAATCCATGTATAGTACAGTTATTTTATCTTAGATGGATGTTTAAATTTGAAATTTTGCTTCATTGTTGCACATGTATGTCCTTCTAATTTAAAGTCAAATAAGTAAATAAGTTTTCTTGGTCAATTCGCTTAATAATTAAGTTCACATTCTTTATGTGTAGAGAAGTGGGAGTCACAAGTTCAAACTTAGACTTCTACAAATCAATGTTCTAAAAACTATGGAATGTACTTATAGATGTAAATAATCGTTTTTATTCACGTAAATTAGAAAGAAAACTACTTACTTAGTTATGATAATATATGGACATTGGTTGATTTTTAGTTATTCTGTTTATGGTAAAAATCTAATCTTGGTAATTAACAAATCCTTAATTTTTTTTTTTTGTTTACAATGGAATAGAGAATCGAACCCAGAACTTCATGCATACTATCTAAATTCCTCACCACTAGATTAAACCTAGCAAGTGGATTACAAATCCTTAATTCTATTTTATTTGAGTGGTATTCCTTGTAACAAGCTATAAAATGTGTTTGAACTTTGAACTAAAAAAAACAATTAGTTGGGCTTTTAGTGGAGGGAGCAAAGGTTACAAAAAGGAAATTACTAGAGAAAGTGAACAATGTAGAATTAAAACACTAAAAACATTTTACCACAAAAAAAGATTCTATATATCATGCCTGTGCAATTGCTTAATTGATGATGTGAGGGACAAAATAATTTGAAGATGATAAAAGGTAGGGAAATTCCATGGAAAAAGTATAGTGGAGGTATGAGTAGATCCATATTCATATCATATCAAAAGGGTTTTATGATGTAAGTTGACATTTAGTGACAAAAAGGGTGGGTGCTAGTGTTGTGCATTTTAATGATGATGATGAAAAATTATTTGTGTTTCATATAGTGGTTTTGGTTTCCATGTGTTAATGGTAGTGATTGTTGTGTGTGCATGTGTAAACAAACAACCTCTCTATCATCTCTATCACTTTGCATCTTCCATATCCCATGCTTTAGGGCCCATGCCTCTTTTTCCTCTACTAGTACTTTTTTTATTCACTATTAATTTCACTTCCACTCTTTGTTTGCTTGTTAAATCACACATTTACAATTTGTTCTATTAACTTAATTTTGATTCTCTTAAGTTATGTAAACGTGTCTAGTTTTTGTTGGACTTTCTAATAGATTAGTACACTTGTTGGTTTGAAAAATACACCGCCAAGTGTCACTTTAGCTTAGCAAATAAAATATTTGTTGCAAAGTAATGTATTTGTCAGGTGGCTATGAAGGACAGATTAATTCAATGTTAGGTAAGGGAGTCTACTTCACCTTGATCTAGAGAGGGGAGGACGAAGATGCGACAATGAATTATAAGACGTTGGTTTAAAATAAAGTTGTTCCTCTTAAAGTTTATGTTTTATAATTCATCGTTACAAATATAATTGAGTATAATTCTAACAAGAGACAACCTTTTTAAATGGAGGATTGTGACTGACAATGCTCAAAATTGTGTTCTTGGTTGTGGTTCAATTGAATCTTTATCACATCTATTTTTTAAATGTGATCATGCTTATAAGATTTGGAGTGATGTGCTGAACTGGTTAGGTATGCACAGTGCTCTTCATTTTAATGTGTTCTCACATGCTCATCAGTTTTCAGCTTACAAGTTCGTTTTCTAAAGATTAAAGATTGCTTTCATATTATTTGGTTGGCTACATCTTGGTTCATTTGAAAAGCTCATAACAACTGTTTGTTTAATAATAAAGATTTTGCAGATGAATTGGTAATTGACAGTACCAAAATTCATGTTTAGTGATAGTTCAATCCGAATCTTAAAGGTTTTGATTATACTCTTATTATATGGTATACCAACCCTTTGAATTGTTTGGGTCTGAGAGATGTATATTGTCATTTTTTCTTTTATTTTATTTTATGTAACTTAACTGTTGTTATGACTCTTTGATTGATTAAAACAATATAGAAGTAATTTTATTTTTCCAATTTTATTCATTTTAAATTATTAGTAAAAAAATTATTAGTAATAGTTTAAAGCCGCGCTCATTTGAATTTACTTATTTGGACGGAAAAAATATTATTTTATCTTATTTAGACATTCACACGCAAAACAATTGTTTTTTCTTATCCGATTTGATAAATTCAGAAGAGGTATAATATACAAGAAATAAGTGGAGGTAAAAGTAGTTGATGAATTTTGTATGTAGGAGTCGAAATTAGAAATCTTTCATCTCATTGTCAAAAAAAAAAAGAGCCTATAAACTGATTTTTTATTTTTTTATGAATGGATTTATGTGATAGATCATAACAGTGAATTTCATATGATTTTTACTTGAAACCTAAGTCTTGAATTTTCAGAACATGTTGTGATGCGCTATCACTTTATGACGTGTATATAGTTGTTAGTTCTGTTTTGTGACGTGTATATAGCCTCATACTACAAAAATAAAAGAGTATTGCCAGAAATTCTGAGTTTGAATATGACTTTTTCAATAATATTTTTCCTACCAACAAAGTTACACTTATGGAGGATGAAAGATTTCTTTTTCTTTTTTTGACCATATGAGATGGAAGATTTTTAATTTCAACTCCTACTTATAAAATTCAATTTCTATCAACTAAGTTAAGCTCACGAGATAAAATAAAAGATTTCTAGCACAATATTATTTGGTTATGTTTAAGGTCAATCAAAAAACATATGAAGTGTATATTTGACATGAATAACGGTTAGACCCACTCTATTTAATGCTAGCATTTTTTTTTTTGACAAAAAAAAAAAATTACTAGCATTAAACAGAGATGTCCGGATGGTATACTCAATATTATGTCTCTAACCTAAAATTAAATATGATTAATACTCTTTGAGTAATTTAAGTACTTGTTTTTTTCCCTTCTATTTTTTTTTTTGGTAGAATTTTTTCCTTCTAATTTACACCCACTCATTTTGTATTAGATATAAATATAAATTAGACAAATTTGTTAAATACATTTGTGGCTAACAAATGTATTTAACGAAAACCAGTATTTGATCTAAATACTCCCTTCGTCTCGAAATATTAAAAAAATTGGATTAACAAAAGTTAACTTGTATTTGATCTAAATTTTACATCAACTATATCAATTTTTGTTGACCAATTTTTATTTATATTTTCAAACGGAAGAAGTGTATATTATTGTAAGTTAGACGAGGAGTATGATATATTGATATGTTTTCGTCGCCATTACATTAATAACAATAGACTTGATAGTACGGACTACCCAGCTAGGTATCAAAATCATACATTCAACAATAAAAACAAGGTTGGCCCTTCAATACGGTAGACATGTGCCACTTACAACTCATTATTATTTGGTTAAAATAATTCATATCACACAAACAGGGATAATAAAGAAACTAGGGATTTGATGACTTGATGTTGAAGATATTTGATTGTGGCCTATGCTAACAAAGTTTTGATATGATTAAGATGCTTAGGAACACAAACATAATTTGATAGCAAAAATGGACAAGTCTAGTATTTTGTGTGATTAATTTGTTAAGCACCAGAGAATCTTGATAAGGTTGTGGCCTAGAAAGATCCTTAATCCTTGTAATCAAAGGGCTTGTCTCCATGATTTGAGTTGGCTGAGTCACTTTCTGATAATAATACAAATAAATAATAATTTAAAGCATATAAATTACTATTTCACCATGGAGAAAAAATGTAGTTTAAGTGGTAAAAGGCTTAAACACTTTAAGCTTCAAACTCCAAGTTTCGTGCATATAGGGAAAATTTGACCGAAAAGAGAGAAATTTACATTATTATATTTACAAATTTTCTGATGGAGATTAGTCACACGATGAATATTTTGTATATGTACATGGTTATTATAAAATAAAAAAATTGAAAACATGTTGCAAGAAAGCTAGCATTGACTTAAAAGGCTTATTATTGCACTAAATGAAAATGACCTCCTTATAGTCTTTACCAAATGCAATGCTTATGTACAAAACTTTAAGAAATTCAAACTAGTTAGGTATTAATGAATATATTATGGTGGCTTTTTTTTATACCCTATTTAGGTATAAAATGAAAAGATGTTTGGTTGGTTAGAGATGAAAAGATGTTATGAATTTTTCTACTAAAGTAATTAATGAGTTACTTCAACATAAATTATATTGTCACTTGGATAGAGAGATTTTCTAAATTTTTGGTGTTTATGAATAGAAAATAGTGGTGGAGGTAAATAAGTCAAAGAAAAGTTCAATTGGATGCCACACATAACAAGTTAGTTATAGAGTGGGGTGAGATTGACAATTAATTGGTAGGGCCAAAGACTTAAAAAGCAGAAGAAATTTAGAGGGGTCATTGAATTGGACAAAGTTTAACCAATTTATTGGTTCATTGAAAGAAAATGAAAAAGGATCTAAAGAATTAGGTGCATGTGCTTAACTGAATAATTGAACCATAGAATCTACAGTGACGTGTAGAAACAGTATCACTTGTCAATGTCTTATGGTGGGTGGAACAAAGTGTCTACCTTCATTATAGACCACTTTACTAGTTACTAGCCCTAGAAATCAACTTGTATGCATTCGGGACGGATGATGATTGAGATTAAAACTGTGTTTAAACTACAATATCAATCAAAATGGTTTGATTGCTTTTGAATTGCTGAAATTGCTTACTGTGTGAAACAATTACAGCAAGTAATACAAATCCGTAAGCAGGGCTATTATAAACTTGGTAAAATGAAGAGAACTTGTTGGAAAATGAAAATTATTATGGTAACATATTTAAAAAAACTCAATCTGCACGTAGAATAAAAATAACGACCGAAATAAGTTGAATCTAATGTAAAACCTTACAATGATATTAGTTTCTATTGATTCATATGATCCACTATTTATATCTATACACTAAACCACGTACGGTCAAGTGTGAGAGGTGTATTGAAGAAAATTCAAGTTTCATATAAAGATAAGGCTTAATAAAAGAAAGTCATCTTCAATAAACTTTATTTTCTTAGTCATGAATGATTTTTTGCTAAGGAACTGGATGTTGTGAGGTGACTGCCCACTCTTAGTAGAATTAAGAAGAATTTTTCTCTTTACATCCCTGTCCCTTGTTTTTCCATTTTTGCCCTTATGTGAAAACTTCAGAACGCATTTTTTGAAAAAAATTTAGTTCAAATTCGAAAAATGTGTTCTGAAATATTTATTCAAGGGCAAAAATGAAAAATTGGGGGTAAAAAAGAAACACGGGGGTGGGAATAGACATCTTCAATTAGGATTGGTTTGGGCTTGACAAAGAGGGATGTTCCATTTAAAGCCCATTTCTTTAATTTGATAGTCCAATTACACAAGGCTTGAATAAGGATCAAGGAAAAACATGGCATTATATTCATTAAATGATCATAAGCTCAAAATTATCCTTTTATGAAAGTAGAAAGATAACATAGATCCTTATTACAAGGGAGGTATGTGACTACGATCCGAACCACAACATAAGACAACAATATTATATAACCCGTATATTGCCGAAATTGCAATGTGACTGCAATTGAGACAACATTGCCCCGTTTAATCGTGAGGCAACCACAGCTCTTACCGCAACCACTATTTAAAACCCTGATTATTATAAATATGATGATACATTATGCATCTTTTGTCCAAGCAATGGAGAGAAAAAGGATCATAACAAGGCAAAAAATGTAGCATTCTCAATAGTACTATACTATACAATTATGCTTCTAAATTTCAGCCTTAAGCTAAGAGACAACTAACAAGTTAGGAGTATTATTCAGACATAAGGGAACATTGAGATATGTCTAAAAAACCTTGCATGGGTGGACATGTTTCATAATGGTGGTGAGTCTATTGACTATGATAGCAGCCAATAAAGTTGTGACAAATTGTCAGACTATGATGGTGTTCTTGCATGCTACTAAATGCTAATGAATCAATTAACAAACAGTTCTTATATTTTCGCTATTTATTCTTTCAAATTCAGTCTTCTTTTTTTTTTTTTTAATTAAATTTTCTTTGTTTTTATTCATCTTGTTTTTATTGTCACGCCTCTCCAATAATATGTGGGATTGATATCATTACTTTTCTTTATGAAAATATGCCTTTTTTCTCACTCTTCCTTCCAATGTAACAATGGTTCTCCAACATTAGAACAGCTTTTTGATTTTGGTCAGAAATATTCCACTGATTCACTATACTACTAGAATATACACCCTGGCTTCATTTTTTTGCCTATAAATCTTTGTTATGTGATGTGATGAAATATTTGACTTTAGATCATGAAACCAGCTCATAAACCATATAGAAACCTACCAGCTTACAACTGAGAATATAATCCCAAGAATTTGTACTTTTTTCGCCTTTTTGTCTAATTTCTAATAAAATAACGGCTTTAATGCAGTTTTGATCCCCCTATTTTGAAAAATTTGAATTTTTGATCCCCTATTTTAAAAATCAACTTTTTGATCCCCCTATTTTGAAAAACATGAAGTTTTGATCCCCCAACTCATTTTGGTCAAATTTGTGATGATGTGTCAACCACATTGATGATATGGCAGTGTCTATGTGTCAACCTCATATTCCAAGTCATTATTTTTTTTAAAAATAAAATATTATATTTTAATATTAATTTTTTAAATCAGTTTTTTTTTATCAAACCTTTAAATCAAATATTAAAACAATATATTTAAATCAAATATATTTTTTTATCAAATATTAAAATAATATATTTAAATCAAATATTTTTTTTTATCAAACCTTTAAACCAAATATTAAAACAATAAAATAATTAACAATAATTAAAAAACGCAGATGATCAAAAGGGACGAATTGTAGAAGAATTAGACAGCACGAATAGTAACCCAGTTCCCAAATCATGGAACCCTAGCGCCACCCACCTTCGACGATCTCCGTCTTTCATCTTCTTTGATTCATCATCACACTCGTGTTCATCATTCCTCTGCATGTTATCATTCCTCTGTTTGATTCATCATCCGCTCGTGTTCATCATTATGCTCGCTTTACAAAATAATATTCGGAAGCCATCTTATGAATATTACTAGTGTTTTGGTATCAAGTAATATACATCTGAGATGTTAGATAATACTACTAGTGTTTTGGTATTTTGAATTCTAGTGTTTTGGCCAATTTTTGTGTAATTTAGTGATTTTTAGTTATATATTTGGATAATTTATTGACTTTTAATTATATATTAGGTAATTTATTGATTTTTAATTATATATTTGGATAATTTATTGGATTTTAATTATATAATTGTGCAATTTAGTGATTTTTAATTATATATTTGGATAATTTAGTGATTTTTAATTATATATTTGGATAATTTATTGGATTTTAATTATATATTTGGGCAATTTAGTGATTTTTAATTATATATTTGGATAATTTACTGATTTTTAATTATATATTTGGATAATTTATTGATTTTTAATCATATATATATATATATGTATAGAGGTTTATTTTACTGTTTTTTAATTATTATTAATTAATTATTTATTTTCTTAATACTTTTAATACATGCATAATATTTTATTTTTAAAACAAATAATGACATGGAATATGAGGCTGACACATAGACACCGCCACGTCATCATTGAGGTTGACACATCATCATAAATTTGACCAAAATGAGTTGGGGATCAAAAATTCAAGTTTTTCAAAATAGGGAGATCAAAACTGCATTAAAGCCTAAAATAACTAACTAATTTGTTACAATTTGTTTGTATATAAAATTTAATTATCTTGAGTAATATCAATTAAGTTTGTTAATTTTTCAGATTAAAAATAGATAATGCTTGTGTTCAAGACTTATAACTAGTTGCGTTTCAATTTAATCATTTTCTCGCGCGTCTTACGAAATTACAAATGTCTCTGTCCACTATTTATGTAGCGGAACACCCTATTATATTTGTTTTTTTTATTACGTCTGCTACTTAAGTAGCGGATGATATTTTTCAAAATTTCTCATTCTTATAGCGTCCGCTATTTAAGTAGCGGAAAGATAAAACAGAAAAGTGGTAGGGTGCATGAGAAATCGGTAGGGTAACAGAAGTAAATCTCAATATATTTTGGTATTATTGTTTGTGTGGGCCAAAATTTTAAAATGGCCCATGCGTTTGTATGACAATTAGAGTTTTCCTTTTTGCACCCAATCTTATATGTCCGCTTCCTGATATTCTGAATTTATCTCTCTCGCTACTTAGAAAGCGCGTGTGTAAATAGCCAAAATTGAGGGGGAAAAAATCTGTTTTCTAGATAACAAGCTGCAAACTGAGTTTGCATTCTAGGATGCGAACCATATAAAAATCATTTTTTTGTCCTTTTCACCCTTCCATCATCTCCTATGAAATAACTTTGAATGAAACACAATTCACAATTTAGAGTATGAACCATTCATTCACCTAATTTTCTATTTTCTAATCAAACTTAACAACTCTTGTAGTCTTAATAAAGTATAAATATTATAAACTCGGCCACAAAAAATAATTCAAAAATTTATAGTATACACATGAGTCAACTTAAAAACAGAGATAAACATTGTGACAAAAATATTTAGGAACAAAACTAGTTGAATTTTTCTAAATGAAAAAAAATAAAAGGTGGGATATTTATAAGTACAAAAGCTTAATTTAACCAAAAACAAAAAGTAATTAATTACTTTTTAAAAAACATAAAAATAGTCCATCCATTTTTATAAGACCTAGTTTGACAAAACACGAGTATTAGAAAGTGGATTTTAATATTAAATTGATTGACAAATTATATTGATTTTATATGGTTACCCTTACAATTAATTGTAGTGTTTTGTATCAAACAAAAAAGAATTTAATGCTATTAAAAAAACTATGTAAAGTAAATAAGGGTAAGTTCGGAAAGAAAAAAAGTTAATGTCATTGATAATTACAAAAAGGTCTTATAAAAAAATAATTTTTTTGTCAAATTAGGTCTTATAAAAAAGGACAAAGGAGTAATTAACAACCCTCTCATCTTTATTAATAAAGAAATACTTTTAAGTTCATTAAATCATAAATGTATCTAATCTTTATCATGAGCAAGATACATATATCATTCAATGAACACTAATTAGAGTTATTTTTTTAACTAACAAATTAGAGTGGTTGTTAACATTGTATTTTGGTGCTTCAATACTCTCATCATACATTTCACTTTGGGCGCACATTTCAAATATTCAAGAACTTTTTCTCCGTGTTCCCGCTTTCAATTCCACACTGTATCGGAATCCAAGTAGTGATTTTTTATTTTCGTATCTGATCAACATGCTTGATAATCTTGATGTAATCTTGATTCTGTTACAATTACAATTCAGGAAAATTTTCATGCATGAATCATATGAATAAAGTTGAAGTTGCAAGATTTTGATTGTTTATGGTATAAATTGCAAGACTCTGTTTGGAATTGCATGAATCCTATAAGTAAATCACTAATAAAAAATTGCACGAAGGTTTTAATCAAAAATGAATTCTATTATTATCAGGGGAAAGAATCATGAGTTCTAACGATGACAAAGACCCTAACTTTATGGAGATTCCTGAAAATGCTGAACCACTTGAGGAGGAAAATTGTTGAGAATAATGCCTAAATATTTTTTTAAAGATTTTAGATTTAAATATAGTTTAGATTTATATTTGAAATAAAATAATATTAGGGTTTATGATTTATATTTTTGTTTAGAATTTTAAGTATTCTTTTAGAATTTATAGGATTTGTTTGTTATTTAAAATATATGATTTGTTTTTATGTAGCTCTATACACAAAGGCTTATAGTTATGAATAATACATGAAAAAAAAAAAACAAAACATGAGAGTATTCTTCCTGTAACAATCTATTTTTTTCTCCGTTTTCTCCATCAAATATATCCCACCAAATTCCGCAATACCAAAAACACAAAAAAAAAAAAAACCATATTAGTGGTATCAGAGCAAGGTTCACATTCGGACTTTTGAAGATGGAAGAAGAAGGAGAAGATGATGAAGAAGACGACGAAGAAAAAGAAGAAATCAACAAAAAACCATAACCAAATATCATCTTTATGTGTTACATGAAATATGAACATGTAATATATAACCCATAACAAAAACCAAAACCAAAATCAATACATGAAAAGTATGATACCTACACATGTATTATATAATACATAATTCATAACCAATACATGAAAAGTAGGATACATATGTATTACAAAACTCAAAAGCAATTAATACATGAAAAATATGCTCATGTATCTGATAAGTGGCAAAAAGTAGTTAAATTTGATAGTTAATCAAGGCACTTATTAACTTATTTTTGCAAGTAATTCATATTAAATCTCCCATTTCAATGTAAATAGTTGTTTGAGTACTAGAATGATCAATTTGTGTTTATTTTACCTAATCCCAATTTATTTGATAGGATATTAAGTTTTAAGAAGATTTGTAACCAAGAAGCAAAAGCTGAAATTTTGGAGGTCTAGCTAAGCCAGACAGCAGCGAGAGCAAGTCAGAGAGCTCAGGTTTCTCTAGCTGCGTTCTGGCTGAGCGAGCTAGCAGCGAGAGCAAGTCAGAAAGCTTAGGTTTTTCTAGCTGCATTCTGGCTAAGCGAGGTTGCAGCGAGACAGTCCCAGAAAGCTCTCGCCATGTTCTGGCTGAGCGAGAATGCAGCGAGAGGGGGCGGTTTAAGTCCAGATGCCACGTGTCAGCAAACCCATGGATGAAGAAAGGTCCTCTAGCTCAGCGAGAGCCTGTTTTCAGGACTAATATAAATAGACATCAGTGCTGATTTTTGAATGGGGATTCCATTCTAAAATCACTTTTGAAGTCCAGAAATGCAGAGAGAGACCCAAGGAGCCAGATTCAAGGGGTTTGGAGGTGGATGCACAACAATAGTTGAGGAATCATCATTGATATGTTTGTTCATCTCTTTTCTTCTTAATCTTTTGTAAAGTTATCATGAAAATGAATAGCTAATCTCTCTTTTGTTGGGATTAGATGTAGGTTACTCTATTAGTATGTGTTTCTATTGATCATGGTGTTATATATGGTTTTAGTTGCAAATCAATATTGATGTTATCCTTGTTGTTATTGTTCTCATCTTTGGATTTGAAATAGTATAGGGATATATGTTTTGAATCTTGATATAGGATAAAATCTATTAAAAGCTAAGATCTAGGAATAGACTTAGATTTAATATTCACTTAAAGTATTGGATCTTAATGTTATTGTATTGATTAAGCACCCGAGGGATCGGGGTTTGATTGGTATAATAGATTTCTCGACGTTATCTGGGGACGGAAACGTTCGACGAGTAAATACGTGATAATATTGGTAAGTAGCTAGAATCTATATAACTTATCGAGGAAATATGTACGAACGAGTCAATCGAGTCTAATCCCAACAATCTCATCTCTCTGTCAATTTACTCAATTTTACCACTTTTATGTTTTCGCAAGTTTTCTTTACAAAACAACTTTTAAAAACCCTTAACTTAAAATAATATTAATTGTTGAACGGCATCGATATCGCACCAGTCCCTGTGGAGACGATAACAAAAATACTTACTTTTGTACTTCAACAGTATCGTATGAAGATGTAGAGGAGAACAACAACAACAACAAAATCAACATGAATCTTAGGTTGGATACAACACAAAGATATTCAATCGAGGAGGAGTGTTCAAAAAAGTTTTATTCAACTCAAATCCTAGGTCAGATACAACACAAAGATATTCGGTAAAAGAGGAGGATTGAGAAACAAAAAAAATAATGAAAAAAAAAAAAAAATTCAGCGCAAATCTCGGATTGAATACAACAAAAAGATATTCCGTCAAGGAGGAGTGTTGAGAATAATGCCTAAATATCTTTCTGAAGATTTTAGATTTAAATATAGTTTAGATTTATATTTGAAATAAAATAATATTAGGGTTTATGATTTATATTTTTGTTTAGAATTTTAAGTATTCTTTTAAAATTTATAGGATTTGTTTGCTATTTAAAATATATGATTTGTTTTTATGTAGCTCTATATATAGAGTCATATAGTTAACAATCTATTTTCTTCTCCGTTTTCTCCATCAAATATATCCCACCAAATTCCGCAATACCAAAAACACAAAAAAAAAAAACCATATCAAAAATAGCTCAGGTAATTAATTTGATTTATACTAGCTAGATCAATACTACTTTAAGATGCATTAATTGGACTGGATTGAAGAGACTTAAAATTACACTAGTGATTTTGTTCTTTATTTATTTTGGATTGGGCTGAAAGCTGTTGTTGTTACTATTTTTACTCCTTTCAATTCTAAATTTAGACTTTCTATTCAAAGCTTATGATTAAAATAAATTATATTATTAGGGGAAAGGATGGTTCATACTAGCTAGAAGTCGACCATAAAAGTTATATATACACTTTTGGGGAACTATGTACCGATAATAACATCAAGATGATTTGGTATTGATAATAACATGTACTGCAACTATGTAACCTCAACTAGTTTCTAGAATTTGATTAATTGGTATGAAGCACGGACATTGACATTGACATTGACATGGACACCGGACACGTTGACACCGATAATAATTTGCGAAATCACATAATTCAATGTAATCATAAGTGTTGGTGTTGTGTCTATGTCCGACACTGCGTGTTCGACACCGGAACACACCTAATCTAAGGAGTGTTCATGCTTATTACATTAACTTAATCTGTACTGCAACTATGTAACCTTAACTTTTGAACTACCATGAAATGTGGTGACTGGTGAAGTAGATTTCATGATCTTAAATAGTTATTTCTAGATTAGCCATTTAAATTGAAGTCTTTTTGTAGATGTTTATGTCTGAAATTTGTAACTGGTTGTTCATTTCTTTCTAGGCTTGTCAACTTTTCCATTTCTATAGTTTAAATTACAGTATCTTATAACTTTAAAATGGATATTTGTGTTGAGATGGAAGTGCCTCTTGAGTGAGTGATTAGTAAAAACCTATTACTTCTATAGTTTATAGGTGTGCAATCTAGAGTTCGCCGTGGAAGCCTGCAAATAACCAAATTAGCAGAACTATAAGAATTTGTCTATCAGTTTTAGAATTAGCAGATTTACATCGAAGCTTATTTTTCATCAAAATGTATATATGAATTTCAGAATTTTATTTTTTCATATAAATTTCCACATACATCCTAATTCTAAATACATCTTCGCAGATGGATAATGTTTGTTGTATATGCTATTATATATAGTTCTACTAATGTCACTTTGAATGTGTACATGATGCCATCTAGTAGGTTTGATAATTAGATTCTTATATGCATGCTATCTATTGCGCTGTGTGTGCATAATAGTTTATTTTGTAGTATAATATAGTGTATTATGTAGCATGATATGTGTTAAGTGTAGAAGAAGTTTGTAATAAAAGCAACAAGGAAGAAACTCTAGACACATAACTTGCTACACAAGTTACTCATTTATTGAATAGTTAGAATGCATAATAAGAAATTTTCTGACTTGTTATTATATTGTGAATGGCAATAAGTAGGCACTGAAAAGGTATGATAGTTAATTCTTGTTGTGGTTATTAAGGATTGTGTGACATCTAAACTACTCTTGGAATTGATATTTTCTAAATTTTGAGGACAAAATTTTATTAAGGATGGGTGGATTTGGTACTGTTTCTAAGAATATACAGTATATAAAATTACTGTAACATTAACTTATGATAATTATTATATTGATAATTATTGTATTAACTTGTTTGTATTATACTATTTCATGAATTGAATTGGATTTTCCCCCAGCTCCTGCCGAACATGAGGTGAGTTTTCCCACTTATCAATCTGTGGACAATGATTTATAATGATATCTTATAATTCTGTGGCATTGATTAGTAATATCATATTACAGTCGGACGTTGATGCGCAGCAAAGCCGCATTGAAAATTGGGTGAGCGATCTCCAGGAAGCGACCGAGGCACAAAATGTTTATGGATTGAATTTACTTGATGGTGGGATGTATTCACCAAATGCAGAGTCTTCTGAGTCACCAACAGCAACTGAATTAATCTCCAACCAAAGGAAATTTTTTGAAGATCAATTGGAATTCATGTACACAGCTGTATGTAAAGTGTTAACTATCTTTTATTTATTTCTTATCACGTGTTTAAAATATGTTCTCAAAGAATACTTTTAATTGTAGGGTCTCTTTGAAAGGGATGAAACAAAACATGCTCCTGGGCAAGGGTACTTCCGAAGAATTCTTGCTACACTTGGCACATGCTCTGATCTTCTGAATAGTATAGTCATTACATTTCAGACAAAGTAAGAGAATGTTTCAACAAGTGTTTTAATTATGAATATTTGTGAAGTGTAAGTTTTTTTAATTAATATTGACATTTTGTTCAGTTCTGTGCCAAGGGAAGCTACACTTCAAAGAACCCTTGAAGAAGTCTCTAACTATCTCCTTGAAGGAGATGTTATCAGCTTAAGAAGGTCTTGTCAGGATTCCAAAATCCTCCAAGGCGAGGGAAACATGACAGGGTACAAATTTTAATTATAAGTCTTTTGCTATGAAGTACAAATATCTCTTTAATTAGGCGTGTCGCGGTATCCGACATGTGTTGGTGTCCGATATTTGTATGACACTCGTACAACACGTGTCGGATATCTCAGACAAGTATATATATATATATATTTTTACTTCGACACTCCTTTAATCGGTGTTCAACAGATAAGACACTAGTACAACACATGTCGGCGTCCTATGTTTTTTATATTAACAGTGTCGATATGTCTGTGTCATGTCAGGTGTCTGTGTCGGAGTCTATATTTCATAGATTTTTTGTCCCTAAATATTAGTTCATAATTGACTAAGGATGATTTTGATTAACTTTTTTTTGAGCTTATAAAAACTAGTTTATGCAAATAAATAAATTTTTATATTAATTTATAAGTTCTCACTAACAAAAATTGTATTTTCATAAGCTATGTTTTCATAAACTACTTTGACAAGCTTATGAATATTGCATAAAAGCTTATTTATTTGCATAAATTATTTTGTATAAGCTCAAAAATAAGTCAATTCAAATGTATCCACAAGCATCTAATTATTAATTTTTTTCAAAAATATCCCTATCGAATATTATTACTTTATCTTATTGTTCTTTTAAAAATAAATAATAAAGAACACTCCTATTGCAGCTTGAAGAAATCTATCACAGATTTGTTCAACAAGGTGAATGATGCAATTAAAGATATAAAAGAGTTATTAGTGGTAAGTACTGTTTTTATTCAAAGTTTCATCATCCAAATTAATTTTTACATTCATTTTTTACTAATTAATTACAAATTGCATATATAGATCGAGGACAAAATTGCAAGTTTGGAAGCTGAATTTCATGGCGATGAAGCCGATGATTGATTTGTTTGTGCCGAAAGGAGACTCTTTACCAGCTTTGTTGTAAGAAGTGATATTGATAACCGAAAACAACACACCTAAAAGTTTCTATCCAGTGTTTCACACACATATGTACATAGAAAATACTGATATTGAGTACTTGTGTTGTTAGGAAAATGACTAATACTATAGGACGCAAGTATCATGCCAAATTTGACGAATGACTATAGTTTCATTTTCCGCTTTTCCTTTGAATTTTAAGGGAAATGATCAATAGTACTTTGCTTATTCCTATTTGACTCTGACCATCACTTTTTTAAAAGTGAATCCACCTCTTGCATTTTGGTACAGTTACATAAATTCAAAATAGGTTAATGTGTTTCTTGAACATTGTTTAATTAATTGGATTTTTTTTTATAATGAATGTTGCATCTGTTAGAGGTAGCGTTTTCCATGACTTGGTGAAATTTTGTTGGTGTGTGGTTTGCATCATTTAGCATTCCTCGTGTTGTTAAAAGACTTGCACTGTTGCACATATATATCATTTATTTTATTTCATATTACAACAGTTTTTTTAGTAATAATAATTGAATAAGTTATTATGTGGCATTTTGAAGTATGCCTTGAAATTTCAGTTTCAAAAGTTAGAAAATCATGTTTGTAGACACTACCCAAAAAAAAAATGTGTGAATGATAAAATCTTCTTGACTAAATTCTTTTGAGTTTTGACCACAAAAGAGGTTTTCTCCTTACATAGCGATGTTGATAGTTTATCAAATTGCATCCTCGCCTTCCATTATTTTTCACATCTCTCTCCTTAATTTCATTGGCTCTCTCGTAACATATAAAAAGTAAAGAGAGAAATATAGTTTGTATACAAAAGTTGTAATTTGTGCGGAAGATAGATTGATGAGCGCCGAAGAGGAAAAAATGGAAGGTAAAAAAGATGAAGATTTTGGTGCTTTATCTGCATCATTCTTTTCTTCCTTCTTGGATGATCACAATGATGAGAATTATAATGCAGTTGCTGAAAAGGAGGATGTGATTCTCCTCCGTTTCCCAATTTGCTGTGTCACGGGACACGGATGCATCGGAAAAACCGTACTGCTGAATTATATTCGAGGTGACCCCGATTTTCAATATGATCCCACAAAACGTATCGGTGCTACATATGTTCCTTCTGATTACATAGTCAAAAAAACAAAGGAATTGAAACCTGATAATCATAATGATAACTTTCCTGGTTTACTGTTTCTTGATACCCCAGGTCTCACTTCATTTACTAATATAATGTCTCAGGGTTTAGCTCTATGTGATATTGCAATCTTGTTTGTCGACATTGTTGGCGGCATAAAGCCACAAACAATTCAATCGCTCAATCTTTTACTATCCTCTAACAAAAAGTTTATTATTGCCTTGAATAAGGTAACTATACTATGAATTACCTGTGTCACAATGTTGAATACCGACACGTGTCAGATATTTCTAATGTTATCGAATTATTATCAATGTTATGTCGTGTATGGTGTCTGTACTTCATTTAAAATATCCTTGTGAGAATGATATAATATTGCTGCAACATTGCAGATTGACATGTTTTTTCAGTGGAAACCATGTTACAATGCTCCATTTGCTAAAGCATATAAGCAACAGTGTATGTATACTCAAAATGCTTTTAATATGAAGCTCACTCAGGTGTAGTAAAACATGTTTACTTTTGTATTTGTATTTAGTTGGCAGATAAATTTTGTTATTATTTGACACCTTAGTTTTGTTGTCTTTCATTGCTAGATTATCAGCCAGTTCAAAGAACATGGTATAAGTACAGAGATATATTGGAAAAACAAAGAAATGGGAGAAACAATCAGCATTGTGCCAATAAGTGCAAAATGGTAACTAAAAATTGTGTACCCATAATACTCTTTCACTCTCCCTCTCCTAGGCAATAGTATTTTTTTTATTAACCCCCTGGTTCCAAAGAAAGAGGGTCTCGATAATCTAGTGTACAGCCACGAGGTAAGTAAAGCCTGATCAAGAATTGTTCCTACCAGAAATCGAACTTGGGTTCTCCCGAACGATCAATGTCTTGGCTTATTGAATTGTAATTTTACATGTGTAGCTTTTTATAATGTTGATATCTTCATTTTTTAGGGTGTTTATGTGTTGATATATTAGGACTTGATATTTCAGTGGTGAAGGAATCCCGGATCTGTTATTACTACTGGTTATGTAC
This sequence comes from Trifolium subterraneum, assembly GCA_951799995.1. Classification (NCBI taxonomy): domain Eukaryota; kingdom Viridiplantae; phylum Streptophyta; class Magnoliopsida; order Fabales; family Fabaceae; genus Trifolium; species Trifolium subterraneum. The sequence goes on along the minus strand of OX637468.1, from coordinate 6,790,060 downwards.
TCAAAAACCATGCTTGATAAACTTACATACAAGGAAGAATTGCAGGTAATTAGCTATATTGTTGCGCCATATTAAATCGGGTTCAATGCATTTTGATTCTTTAACCGCAAAGACCTAATTGTTATTTGTTTGTGGCTATCAGTGTACTATTTTGGATGTCGGTTTTGATAAAGGCCGAGGAACAATGATACATGTTGTTTTAATGAACGGTACTATTTGCGAAGGAGATCGAATAGTTGTATGTGGGAGGAAGGCAAGCACATTTGATTATAATTGCATCATCTTTTAATACTTATTTTTCTCTACTTCTGCCTAATGAACTTTATATTATAGGGGCAAATTGTTACCTCAATTCAATCTTTATGGGCACCTCGTCCAAGGGAAGAACTTGGTGTTAAGGTATACAATACTACTATCTGTATCATCGTTGTTGCTTTATTGGAAAATCATTACTTAGGTGCATCAGTTTCTGTAAAATTGTAATTAATATTTAACTCTTAGATCCATTTAACAAAGCAAATAAATGTAATAAAGTACTATATAAGTTTTATATTATACTTAGTAAGCACTTATGTTAATCTAGTCTCCTAACCTTAACTTTAACCTTAACCTTAACCTTTAAGATTAAAGCCAAAAAACCTTGTGTTATTTAGTATGTCTTCCTACTAAGTAATGGTTGTCTAATTTTAGGGAAACTATCTCCAATACAAAAAAATCAAAGGTGTGATGCCTATCAAGATCTTTGCCCAGGTACCTTCTTCATGATCTTGACTTCTTTTTGCCTTTTTAACTATGTCTTTCTTCATTCTAAAGTTTTTTAAATGTTTAGAGAATCAAAGTTTTGGTATGATTTTTGTATAATATTTCAGGGGATTGAAGATGCTATTCGTGGAAGTAATTTATATTTGGTGAATCCTGGTGATGATTCCAAAGATGTTGAAGAAACAATCTTGGAAGATAAGAAACAACAGGATTAACGAAGTGGTGAGTCAAAGTGTCTGATGGTAGCATAAACACAGACCCTATATATAGAGACGAAAATAGGTTTATCCATCCGATAAGGGCCTATGTTCTAGTCTAGGCTTAGGTGAAGGCCAAGGTGTATTTATTTCAAGATGGAGAAGGCTAGGACAATATTAGAAGTCTATCATGTGACAATTTAGTTATCTTTTGAAGTCTATCATGTAATTTGGTCACATATGATAGTTTTAAAAATCTAGCTAGGGTTGTGTTTTGCTTGGCATTCAACTTGTATACATGGAAACAATACTCTTCACACACATCTGTAACTAGCTTTAGTTGGATCACTTGTAGATCTTTCTAGGCGTGAAGTGTTAGTGGTACGGTTTGAATCGATTTTGGAGTAAAATAACTATTTAATTTAAAGATAAAATCACATGTGATTTGGTTTAGATGACTTAGAAAAAAATAATTTGATTCAATCAAATTTAATTCGGTTAAATTTGAATTAGATTTTAAATATGCAAAACAATAAAAATAAAAAAAGATAATAGGTTCAATACTATCTAAAAAAAGTATACCATGCACTCCACCAAAATCCAACAATTTTTAAAGTAAGACAGAAAAAAAACGACAAATAAAGCTACAATGAACTAAGAAGACATACCACCAACAAAACAAATAGGTGGATCATATAATGTGATGGAGGAAGTATTATAGAATTTTACTATAAGTTAATTATAATGTGCTAGCTAGCCACATCTTCGATGCATAGCTTCAACAATTTTTTCCACCATTCAAAACTATTATTTATCTTTTGTGTTTATTCTCTTGTCTATCTTGAAAAGCTAAATGATAAATAATATAAATATAATGAAACTTTGGTAAAAAAAATGAAAGAATAATAACCTCTGAAGATCATCAATATTTCTATGTTAGATTTTACAAACGTTAAGTGATCAATCGAGTGAGTTAAAAATACATACACGAAATCTTGATGTATCTAAGAGACATTTACAAATAATTCTTAAGTTATGAATGAGAGATTTTCACTTATAAAGTGATCGATCAAATTATTATCTATAATATGCAAAGAAGAAAAAATATGGTTAAAATTCACAAATTCGTTTATACTTTTGTCATCTTTCTTTCTCTAATTGTTCTCGTAACCAGCTACCGTAAGTTTTTTTTTACACTCATTTCAAATTTTATTCTTTATCATATATGTAATGGTTCATTCTCTTTTAGTAATATTCCTTTGTTTTTAATCAACATCACAGGTCTTAAGTTTTGCATGACTGAGAATGAATGTCCTGCAATTTTGTGCTCCCCTCCTACTATTTCCAAGTGCGTTCGACATACATGTTACTGCATGCAAAAGCGTAAAAAAAGAGTTAAGAAATAATTCTATGTTATTTTTAAGGTTTTTCTAATCTACTTTTTCATAATTTGAAGGTATCCACCCCTTAATCAATGAAAATAAATCATATACAATTCACATGCAAATTCAAAAATTTGTTACAGTTTAGTTGTAAGTACATGCAAATCAACTTACGTGCTTGTTCTCATTGATTAATGGATAAATACTTCAAATTACAAAGGATAGAGCAGACTTCACCTTTTTTTAAACGTATAATTTTCTTGTAAGTCATAATGTTGGTACTTAAAGAATATATTGAATAAATATTATCTGCACACATCTTTTGGATTTTAGTATTCCTGTTGAAGGTTAACAAAGTATTATCATTATCCAAGATAGAGAACTTATTTTAAAATAGAAAACAATGCTTCCATAGTCCATTAAATGTATTAGCTACTGGAGACATTAAGAGAAATTTGGGTTAGAATTTCAGATTTTATGTCTCAATATTCAAAAGAATCCGAAATAAACTCAAAAAATCTTTAAATGAATAGATTGACATTAGGCTAATCCCAAACTTTGCAAGAATGTCTGCCACTTGATTTGCTATCCGATAAATATGTTGCCAATGAATACCAAAAAACTGAGGATATACAATTCCTTGATTTGATTTAGGAGATGATTTGTAACAAGATTGTGAGGGACGTGCAAGGATAATCGACGGTTATCTACTTTTTTTAAAATGATAAATAATATTATATATAATACGTAAAAAGAACAATAGTAAATTTAGAATACAAAGGATATCAGAAATACACCTGCCAACACTTAACACGATCTAAAACACATAAGCCTACAAGAAGGCACACTAAAAGCTAAACAACTTGATCCTACTACCACAAGAAGATCCAAGGACCTCTAAGAAAGAGAGAGAGACAAGGATCAATCACAAAAAAAAAAAAAAAACAGACACAAGAGGCCTTCAATCAAACTAAAGAGTATACCACAAACCAACTGCGAATAGGTCAATAAACCGCAAATAGAATGATCATTCCTCGTAAGCCATTAGTTATAAATTATATAATAAGATAAGTTAATTATATTTTTCTTAGTTTAACTCGTTAGGACGGGGTCTAATAATGTCCTGTTTGACCAAAGTTCAAACCCTAAATTGTGCAAAATTAAAAACTTTTAATTTATTTTTGGTAGAACCAACCGATGTACCACAAACTTAATTGGTGTAAACTTAATTTATACGGAAAATCAGCTTCATACAATGGAATCAAGCAAAATAGTGGAAGAGGTCAAAGTCATATTAATTTATCTTCTAAATTTTTCTATCCATGTGTACGCTTTTTACCTTGGAACATTCAACTAATATATGTTTTTTCTTATAAACAATTCACCAACAAGCATCATTCATATTATTATGATCATACATTTCTAGAACCCTATTGCAATATGGACATCTTCCACTAGTGATTATTTTTATTTTTATATTGTTTTTGGTACAAATTATTTTATTAGTTGAAATTTTGAATCATATACGTATTTAATTAAAACCCATGTCCCCCCCAAATTGGATTTATCTATAGAAAACTCTCTTTCAGATCAAATTTGATAGTCCAGTATTGCTTTCAAGTCCTATTCCAATGGCTTAAAAAATATTTTGTAGAGATGATATATTGTCGTATACTGATAATTAAACCATAAAACTCCATCATAACATGCTACGTCCTTGCAGGCTAACTGATGTCTACGAATATAGAACAATTTTTTTCTAAAGTCATTCCATAATTGCCGGGCCATGCCCCAATTATGAGACCCCATATATACAATATATTTATCATAATTAATTTATCATTATAGAAGTAAGTTTCACATGCTTATTGTAAAACCAGTGATGTATATTCCTGTATCTTATAATATGAGTCATTTTAATAAAAAAAAATCTCATTTCATATGTCATTTTATAATATTAATGAAAATATCAATAACTTTTTTTTGTCGGTGGCTACAAATTTCACCCTTAAGGTGAATAAGTGGAATGACTGAGGTTCGAACTCCGTCCCCCTGCATATAATGCAATGTCCTACCAACTGAGTTAAACTCACAGGATTTAATAATGTTTTTTTTATCATACCCTTAACTATCTATTACTTTTTAAATATTTCTGTAATAACTCTTTTCCACTCCATTTATAAGTTTTTCTTAAACGAACAAAAATGGAATACATCAACACGAACAAAGTAGTTTTTCTAGCACAAGGCATACCAAAAAGAGTGTTAAAAGATACATGAGATCATCCGAGTAATAAGACAAAAAAACCAAACTAGTCGATACCCTAACAAGTAAACGGGCTCGATGACCAACTATGGTAGCTAAAGGCAAAATTGGCATTTTTCGCATTCATCCACCAAAAGGAATAAAGTTTAGCTTTATCAACAATTGAGTAATGAATTTCGCTGATTTTTTTAATAATTTATTATTATGTTCATTCCGTACAACCCAAACACAAAACAGTTAGATGAGTTGCAAAAAGGATCGCCGCGCTTTCAAAACCACCTGCTGAGCAAATAAATATTGAATAAAGTGTTTTGAAATATTTTGTGGATTTTCTGATGAAAAACCATCTTAAGACCAAACTAACGTCCATATAGGGGCAAAGGTACTACATGCAAGAAATAAGTGATTAGCTGAAATTAAACTAATTTAGAAAAATAGAAGCATTAAATTCTAATATTTAAAAAATAAAGGTACTAAAATTAAGTATATGTTTGAATTCTTCACTTTCCTTTTTCCTTCATTTATTAGTTTTTTCTTGGACATTATATGATTCAAATGATTGAAAAAAAAGGAAACATCTAAAAACAAAGAAAGTGAGTCTATTCATTCAATACATTTAATCTCACAAAAACACAAACTTAGTCCAATTTTAACTCTTTTCATTTTAGCCACATCCATCACAACTTCATGACTTTTTCCTATGTCTTTTACTCATCAAACAAAAACTTGTTGCAACTACTAGTAGAAGTTGTGCTTATTAGCTCTTTAATTTCATCTACACCATAATCCAATGGATTTTCTCCCCAAAATCCATTAACATTACCACCATTAGAAAACATCAACTTCTCACTATCTTCAACCTCATTGTAGATATAACTAACATCACCATGCTCTACAAAAGTTGCATCACCTTCACCACACTTTTCATTGAATTGACACTTCTGTGATGAACCAATGAAACTTTCTTGTGCTGCTGAAGTAGAAGAGTTTCCACTCAAAAGACTTGATGAAGTTGATGAGTTGGAAAAGGAACTTGTGAAAGAACCATTGGAGTGATGATAGTATGAACTGTTTTTGTTGTTTGTGAATGATAATGATTGAGATGTTGATGTTGAACTTTGAAGGATGGATAAAAGATTAACTTGTTGAGATTTCATCTCCATTGAATGATTTGTGAACATAAATTTTTTCTTAAGTTTGGTGTTCCAGTAATTCTTTACATCATTGTCAGTTCTGCCTTGTAACTTAGATGCTATTATTGACCACCTGCACTTTGTGGAAATTGTGAAACATTACCTAATAATTTAAGCTTAACACTAATAATACTCATGATCAAGATATTAAATTGAATTGCATAAGGTGATTTGAAATCTAAAAGTCAAATTTTATTGAACACGAAATGGATTGTCTGAATTCACGCATATGTGAATACGGACTTTTTTATCTTGATCAAAGACAGTCCACATTCCTTTGAATATGGATCGTTCGATATTGATCAGAAGGTCCGCATTCCAACTTACTCTCCGATCTTAAAATATAAGTAAAAGGTACAATGAAGGAATACATGAACCTCTTTGTTTATATCGAAGACCAGAGAGAATAATGTTTTGGACTCGTTTGGTAAAGTTAGAAATTAGAATACTACCGTTTAAGATCGTGTAATGCATAGTTATCTCGAACGTAGAGAATCTAGATCCATATCGACATTTTAATTAATAATCCTTTTTTTTTTTATAATAAAAGTGGAAAAGTAAAACTCAATCATGCTTCTTTGTGCATCTCTTTTAGTTTTCTTCAATTGTAAATTAACTATATATTGTTTTTATCCATCATGGAAGCATCTAAAAATGGAGATGGGAATTAAGTGAAAAAGAAAGTTACCTGCTTCCAATGCTAGCAAAAAGGGTGCATATTATTTTATCTTCTGAGTCAGAGAATTCACCATGTTTAATGTTTGGTCTAAGATAATTAAGCCATCTTAGTCTACAGCTTTTTCCACACCTTGTCAAACCTTAGTGAAAAAAACATAAAAATCAGAAACACCATCATAATAATGTACTAATTATCATTAGCATCCTAGAGAGTACAATAATAATAATATATCATTATATATTATATGATTGGTATCTGCATGTATATACTTACCAACTCTTTTTGGAAGAGTAATCCAATTGCCTCCAGTTCCATGTTTCTCTATGTAATCCTTTAGTTTTGCATCTTCTTCAGGAGACCATGGACCTTTCTTTACATTAGCCTTGTCACAGCAAGGAGCTCTCCCCATGGTTTTATCTCTTCTTGTTTTAATCTGCAGAGAGAGAGAGAGAGAGAGAGAAAGTTTGAAGAAGGTATAGAAACTATAGAAGTCAAGAATGGAAGGTTGAATAGATTCTTATTGAGAGAAGAAATAGCAGAAGTCAAAGGGAACAGCCTGTGTAACTTAAATTGTCTAATCAATTTCCAAAACCAAATAATTGATTACCTTGCAGAAGTTTCCATTACTATATCTGATATTATTATACTTTACTTTCCATTTTACATATTAAAAAAATAATAATTTCTCGTAATTTAGTTGGTAGAGACATTATATTATATATAGTATATAAAGATCGAAGTTCGAACTGTGATACTCTCATTTAAAAAGTGAAATTATAACCACTAAACTATTTAACAAAAAAAATAGTTAATGTATTTAATTTATGAAAAATGTTAACTAGTGACCAGAAACACTAGTTAAGAATACTTAATATATAGTAAAATTATATTGACACTTGCGTAAAGTATAAAAAATGTTGTTTCCAATGCAAAAGTTAATTCTTTTATATCTTTAACTAGTACCATTAATTTCTTTTGGATTTGGATTCTCTAAATTTATTTTTCCTAAATTTATCTACATTCAAGTAAAAAGTAACTAAGAAAGAGAAAATATTATATTTTCAAGTGCATTTATGTTTATTATAAAGACAATAATACCCTTAAGTTTTGCCTAAATGTAGGAAAATGTGACTTTAGATAATCCAAATTCATTTCTTTTGTATTCTTAACTAACGCTTAAAAAAAAAAAAAAAAAGACATCTCAAACAAAGTTATCTCTGTATTTGAAAACTTCAAGGAGGAGCATCTCGAACAATGTAATATTCTTAGAGTATCTTCAATAAAAATGTATTAATATTTAGTAGTAAATTTCATAGAAGGATGATACGATAGGTTGTTACAAAAAAAATAATAAAAGGATGATAGGCTCCTTATTTTTTTTCTTTTTATGGGAGGAACTTGACGTGGTAAGATGAGTATCATAAAATTTGCAAAAGTACTTTAAATAAGGTGTGATATCACCATTAATGTTACAAAAGTAATTTAATTGCCTCCCTCCAAAAGGACTCGCTAGGCTTCAATCCCGGATCTCTCGAATTCAAGACTTGTAGTTTTACCACTAAACCAAATTCCTAGAAGAAAAATGTTATTTAGTAAGAATTTTTTGATGCAACAAAGAGAAGAATCTTATGTGGCAACATTTAGCACTCACAAATTATAATCACTCTCTCTCCCGTGCATGGTTAGCCAATTTTTTATTGGTCAAATTCCCTAAATTTATGTAAATATTTCTTACTAAATAGCAATACTCCATTATAAAAAATAATAATAATAATAATAACATTAAGAATAACAAAATAATACCTCGTTAAATATTTTACCGTGCACAAGACGTAAATATTACTATAATGAATACGAATTTTACAAAATAGTGGAGTTCAAATAATTAATGAAATTTTCTAAGACAAATTATTTTTTTATTTTTTTTATTTCACCATCAATATCCGGTCCACTGGACTGTTTAATTTGGCTCGAGGGTCGGCTCTGACATCAAATGGTTCTAGTTTCCTCCCGATTGTAGTTGCGGGTATCGAACCGTAATCCTCGCTATCAAATCTAACGTCAATCACGACTAATCAGACTAACAAACTATTTAGAATAAAAATAAATAATTAAATTTTACTTTTTTTTTTTTTTACCGAACTTCACATTATGGGTTTCTTTGTTAAAAAAAACAACTAATTTGAATCAATCAAAACTATTGTACATAATGATGATGAATCCAAATGAAAATGATTGATGTACATTTATGAAATCAAGAGCGAGTCATTCGTCAATTTTCTGAATGCACATGCGTTTCTATAAATAGAACACACTCCCTTTCCATTTCCCTTCCTCTCATTCTCACATTTTCAGTTACAACTAACAACAACTTGCGGTTCATCTTCTTCTTCTACCTTCTCACTCCAATCATCACACATTTGGTACGTAACTCTAATCCAAATTCAGTTTATTCTTTTACCATTTTTGTACTTATCAGATCTTGAATCCAAATCTACAATGCCTTGCTTTTTTTGCATCTTCGTTTTAGATCTAGCTTCTCACATTAGTTATACGTACATGATAGTTTCCATAATGTATGTGAAATTATTTACAGTTCTTGATTTGGATCTGTTATTTGATCTATTCTTTGATTAATTTATCGAATATTTATGTATAATGTATGTATAATACTGAATTTATTGTTCATGTAGAAGTAGTACTAGTAGATCTATATTATAGACTTGTTTGTTCTCTGTTTTGTGTTTCATATTTTGATTCTTGTGATTGGTGATGATTATTTAATTGAAAAACAAAATGTTGAATCTAATATGAAAATGATAATAGAAACATTGGCATTATCTTGGTTTTAGATATATTTGTTTGGCAAAGCAACATGAAGTAGATTTCGCATATAGGACTTTCCACGGAAAGGCATCCTCTCCCGCGTTATGTGTGGAGTGAAATCTAAGCCATCTATTTTTTTTACACCGCATGGCGATTTGGGAGAATTAAAAGGTGTGGATGTACACTGGATACTCTCCGGTGAAAATTCAACGGGAGAAAATCCGCTTCCAACTTTCCACAATGAAAACACTTTTTTTTTTAATCTCATTCACTATCATGAAGATTCATCTATGGATCTATCAATAGACTAGACACAAACTTTTTTTTATTTGGTTTCCAGATCTGCATTCAACTTCAATGATTTTACATAGGAAAAATTAATCTGCCAATGTTGCTATTTTGTTTTCATTTAATTCAATTGCTGTTTAAATTTTATGAAAAAAAGAGAAAATAAAATAAATTTCGTATATCTTTTATTTCACTTGTACTGTCTAGTACTCTAGTACTATAACATCAAATCAACATTAATCATTTTTACCTTATCATTCATCAACCTTGCATGACATTAATATAGCTAATTGTAATTAATAATGATGACAACATTTTAGGTACTTCTGTGAGGACCCAAACTCCTTTCTAAAGTACTGATATTAATTTAATTAAAATCTATAGCAGCTGTAATGAAAATTGAATAAATGTTGTTTGGTCAATTTATAGTACTTGTCATAAAATCAAGATTGTTAGTTTTCATGTCAGATTCATATTCTATGACAACTTACCATGCATTTTTTTTTCTCATGCCTTTTTTTTTTTTCTTCTTTTAAACCAGAGATGGAAACCTTCCTCTTCACCTCAGAATCTGTAAACGAAGGTCACCCCGATAAGCTGTGTGATCAGGTTTCAGATGCCATCCTTGATGCATGTTTAGAGCAAGACCCAGAAAGTAAGGTGGCCTGTGAGACATGTACAAAGACTAACATGGTTATGGTCTTTGGTGAGATCACAACCCAAGCTAAGGTGAACTATGAGAAGGTAGTTAGAGACACTTGTAGAGGAATTGGATTCGTATCAGCTGATGTTGGTCTTGATGCTGATAACTGCAAAGTTCTTGTCAACATTGAGCAACAGAGTCCTGATATTGCTCAGGGAGTTCATGGTCACTTGACCAAAAAACCAGAGGAAATTGGTGCTGGTGACCAAGGCCACATGTTTGGCTATGCCACAGATGAAACACCTGAGCTAATGCCACTCACTCATGTGCTTGCTACTAAACTTGGTGCAAAGCTGACTGAAGTCAGAAAGAATAAAACATGCGCATGGCTTCGACCTGATGGTAAAACCCAAGTGACTGTTGAGTATCAAAATGATAATGGAGCCATGGTTCCAATCCGTGTGCACACTGTTCTCATCTCTACTCAGCATGATGAAACTGTCACAAATGAAAAAATTGCTGCGGATTTAAAAGAGCACGTGATAAAACCTGTTATCCCAGCTAAATACCTTGATGACAAGACTATTTTCCACCTCAATCCCTCTGGTCGGTTTGTGATTGGTGGACCTCATGGAGATGCAGGACTCACTGGTAGGAAGATCATTATTGACACATATGGTGGTTGGGGTGCTCATGGTGGAGGTGCCTTCTCTGGCAAGGACCCAACCAAGGTTGACAGAAGTGGTGCATATATTGTTAGGCAAGCAGCCAAAAGTGTGGTAGCTTCAGGGCTTGCAAGGCGTTGTATTGTGCAAGTTTCTTATGCAATTGGAGTCCCAGAGCCACTTTCTGTATTTGTTGACACATACAAAACAGGAAAGATTCCAGACAAAGACATCTTAGTTCTGATTAAAGAGAGTTTTGACTTCAGACCAGGAATGATTTCCAACAATCTTGACCTCAAAAGAGGTGGAAACTTCAGGTACCAAAAGACTGCTGCTTATGGTCATTTTGGACGTGATGATCCTGATTTCACCTGGGAGACTGTCAAGATACTCAAGCCCAAGGATTGAGTTAACAAACCACCATAGCATTGATACAGGTGGTTATCATCGTAGCCATCTTTCAGATTTTGGGTGGAAAGAAAATAAAGGAGCTTCAATGCCTAGATATGTTTCAGAGATTATTGGATGTGAAAAGGAAGGACTTGTTAGCAGAGTAGGAGTATGTGGCATTAGCTACCTTCTTTGTTTTTGGTTTTACCTCTTCATTTAAATTTCATTACTGTTAAGGGCTGTAGTTTCCTGTCTTTCTATTGATTGTTTCGCAGCCAAACTAGTGTTATTGGTGTAAACTCAGCATGTTATCGATTTGATGTTATCATTTTTTTCATTGTAGTCAATTTATGAAATTGTTTCAGTTTTCCTACGGCAGTAGTTTCTAATGGAGCCATTCAATATAATTATATTTCAACCTAAAATACATTGAATTGTTGATGATAGGCAAATGCCAATGGCCAATGTTACATAAATTGAGAAATTGAAAACAGAATGTCGACATCTTAACATATATCTTCAGGAGTGCAACCACAGGCGATCATGCAACCTCTCTTCTCCAGTACCATACATCTCATCTACCTTTTCACCATCTCGGAAAAACTGAAAGGTCGGAGTGTATCGAATGTGTTGAGTTGTTTCCGGGCATTCATCAATATCTGCATATATAAAATTAAGCTTTGGGAATTTGTTGCTCAGTTTACAGAATGCAGGTAGAATTTGGCTGCAAACACCACACCTGAAAAAACAGAAGAAAAAAAATCATTAACACTGTCCTAATTCCTAACCACAATTTCTCCTATGCTGTTCAATTGAGTTTCTTAAAAAATGCTATGTATAATGTTCAACTCCATTAGTCCAAATCCAAACAAACTAAATTTCAAAACATAATGTAACAAAATTTCAACTAGAAACTGAGGTGGTTCAGCATGTTTTGTTCCACTTCTGGAGTGGCCAAAATTGATTCTAGAGATGTAGAATTAATTCTAACTTGTTTGGTTTCTCTAAAGTAGAATTGATTCCGCCTCCAGAATTGATTCTACTTGAAGTTAGAAATTGTAGCTTCTAATTCTAAAATTGATTTTTACACTCAATTTTGTTGTTCAACTCCCTTTTACATGACTTTATCCAAACACAACTCATTCTATCTTCACCTCAATTTTGGTCAATATCAATTTTACAAAATCAATTTTTCTCACCACAGAACCAAACATACAATTTTTTGTGGCACATACATTATATTGCTTAAAAAAAAAACATCTGTGTAAAGTTGCTTAAGAATCTGTAAAAAAATATGGATAATATATAAAAACTATAAACATTTTTTCCCAGTTTAATTTCATATACGGGCTTGTCTAAGAAGGGGACATTAATGGGCTTTTGGAGCCCATTCCAACTTCATCTCTAACCTAGAGAAAGAGAGAGAAACTGGTTTGGAAAATTGGTCATGGGTAATTAGAGTTCCAACATCAAACATTTGGTGTTCAATAATTTAAACCAGACACATGTAAGTGAAAAGTAGTAGAAACATACCATGAAGCACCATAATTGATAACAGCCTGCAAATAATAATGTAACAGAATAATCAAATACACATCTTTCTATGACAAATCGCATACAAAATAAGTGAAAACATAGGAGAATGTTGCTTACGGGAGTTTTGGAGGATTTGATGTGTGTGAGGATTTGGGTGAAGTTGTTATCAGAAGAAGCGCTTTTCAAATTGAAATGACGATTAATGGGTAAAACTAAACCAGTTCCTTTCAATCCTTTCTTTGAGTTATCTTCTTCTTCTCCGTTGTTGTTGCTCACATCCATTTCCTCCACTTTTGCTTCTTTTCTCAACCCAAAACTCATTTTCTTGTTCTTTTCTTAACCACTGCTACTACTTTTATTCTTTTTTTTTTTTTTAATATATATATTTTTTACAAGAGCTACTTTTATTAATGTCTCTTATTTTTGTTTTTATTTATAATAATAGCAGCTAAATTATATCTTTATTTAAGAAATAAATCTAACAAATTTAAAATATTATAAACAGAAATTTAAAGGGTAAAGATTTAATTTTATTATATTGATAGTCTAATTTATTTATTTTTACACATACATGTAAATTGTAATAATATGACACCACATAAATATTTGTGGAGATACTTTAAGAATTTACTTATAGGGTTCATTTAACTTAATGAACTTGTTGGGTGAGTTCGAGCTATCGGGAGAAACATCGATCAAATGTTTCAAGATCATAAGAAAGAAAGTTAGACGTCACACATCCATCTAAAATATCAAGATATTACGATCCGTTTGGTGCGCATGATAGAATAGAAACAGAATAATATAAGAAATTGGATAAGGAAAAGATATGATAGTGACATGATATGCACATATCATGTCATGTGTTTGGTGCACACAGGATATCAACATGATAAAATATATATATTATGTTTAAAAAAGACAAAATTAACCAAAACAAATCTATAATTTTTTAAAAAAAACTCTTCATATTTTTAATGGTAAAACAATCATTTTAGAAAACAACAAACCTAACTATTATAAAAAAAATAAACCTAACAAAAAAAAGGTTTTATTGTTGCTATCCGGTTGCTAACCCACCAAAAACTAAGGAAAAAAATAACAAAGAGCCAACCAGATAAGATTAGTAATAGGTTAACTTTATCATTTCCTATTGATACACCAAACAACGGATAACAATATGATAAATTAATTTTATGCTATCTTATCTCCCAATCCAGTGCACCAAAAGGCCCCTTAGGTTAATACCTCTTTTATTCCAGAATTCTTTCCATTTATGGTTGATATGGACTTTAACCACCCATACTTAAAATCTAGCAAAGATTAATGGTTTTTTTTTTGTTGAGAAAAAGCATAATGTTAATACCAAAGTATTGTCTAAAGGAATATATATATATATATATATATATATATATATATATATATATATATATATAATGAAACTTCAATAAATAAATAAAAATGACCTATGATGATTATCAAAAGTTTCATCTGAGATTTTATTAAGGTTAATTGGTCAATTGAGTGAGTTAAAAATACTACACAATACATTTACATGCCTATAAGACTATAAGATAATTAATTAATTTATGAATTGTTTCTGTAAGTACTAACAATATTAACTTGAAGGTTATTAAAGTGGACGGAGTTTTATACTTTTATTTATTAAGTGGTCAACCAATTTCCATTTATTATATGTAAAGAAGATATTATGGCTGGAATTTTTAAATTCGTTACTGCAATATTGATCATCTTTCTTTCTCTAATTGTTCTTGCATGTAGCAGTAAGTTGTTTTACACACCTACTATTTTAATTTTTTACACATAGCTGTTCATTTATTTTTTAGTAACATTCTTTTATTTTTATTTGACATAACAGATAAATTGTTCTGCTATACTACGGATGATTGCGATAAAAATATATGTCATACTCCTCCTTTTGTTATACGTTGTCGTTTGTTTTTGTGCCTTTGTGAGAATAAACATAAAAATGATGCTTGAAATTTTCCGAAGTTCGAACTCCGATTCGTACATATAAAATATGATGTCTCTGTCAACAGAGTGAAGCTCACAAGAACAACTCTATATTATTTATAAGTGTATATTTTTCTTGCAAGTTATGATGTCAGTACTTAAAAAATAAATTTAATAAATAGTACTAGTTTACATAAACGATATATTTCATTCTTTTAAATTGATAGAGTATATGTAATACAAATTCAAAATAGCTAAAAATAAAAAAGGATGAATATGTAAAGAAACTCACATCATAAAATGACAAATTTTATAAGCCTTTATATTTGACTATATTGAAGTGTTCGGAATACTCATGTTCCAGATTTGTAACGTTGATAACACCAAAGTCATTGAATGGATCTGCACTGGATCGAAATTAATCCTTCAACTTGAAACAAATAAACACCGCACCAAAATGGAAAAATAAAAAATACCGCACTATGTCGGAAAATCAAAAGCAACAATGTCACACTATTAGACAACGATTTAATCACAGAAAATACGAAAGAAATACAAAATATAGATGAACATCACACTTATTTATCTAAAATATAAATAAATAAATAAAACAAAGCAAACTATTTGGATGGATGATTCTAAGTCTAAATTGACTCTAAAGTTAATAATTTTTTTTATGACAAATTGTTTCTCCAAACGTTTAAGTCTGCTGACTCAAATGTTACAATTAAGTAAACAAGTGCATGTGTACCAATATTCGAATTCTCATTCCATGCAATATATATATTACATGCAATATTCTTATTAACTACTATATATACTCACAGACACAGTATGATTAGAATGGTAATCCATAAAAAATGAATATTTGATTTATTTTTAAATCTTATTAATCGACGGAAGATCTTGGTGTGATCGCTGCAATCGTTTCTTGTTCCCTCCCAAAATTAAAATTGAGGAGCGGTCAACACTATGTGTTGTAAGGCCTAGCTCACCCTTTAAATTAAAAGGCAAAAAAAAAAAGGATATTCGTAAACATATATTACTCGGTTTATATTTGATCTACTAAATTAATTTATTATTATTATAAAAATAGTTTCTAAACCATTCTAATAACCTAGTCCTATACTGGTGTCCAAGTATTCAAACTTTTAACGATCAGCACAACTGAAAATAAAAAGGAAGAAATTTAAAGTAATATATATTTCAGGCAAGTAGAAGTAAAAAATGGAGAAAATCTAAAGTTCTAACTCGGACCCTTTTAATATTTTCTTTAATAACTATCAATTAAACTATTCTTATGGGATGTGTTGTTGGCAACTTCTCTTGAAATGCACAAAACACAATATTGGGAATTCACATAAATCTCTTACCCAAAGAATTTAGATTCTCTCAAATTTTTCTCTTATTTTAGTCATGTTATAGTAATTTTATACATTTGTTCAAAAAAAATCTCTCTCTTTTTAATACTTATATGATTTATTAACCATTAGATTAATGAAAAGAGAAAAAGCATGAGAGAAAAAATTAGAGATAATTCAAATCCTTATAAATTACGTTCCTTAATTAGCCCTCAAACTCAGAAGGATCTTAAAACTTTGTTAAAATATCGGAGAGATTTAATGTATATGATGATAAGGAAATTGAGGAAACACGGTTCACACAAAACAAACCCAAGCAAGGTAAACTCTAAATAATTCTTACAATAGGAAGCTAAAGTGTTTGAACCAACAACAAAAGACTCCACATAATTCAAAAAAAAAAAAAGACTCCACAAATCACCAATATAGGGATACTGATAATTAGTTACACATTGATGCTAACTATTCATAGTTGATCTTAACTCGTTTTTAAGAAGAAAAAAATAAGAATTTGCCAAGTAAATAAATAGGGTTAAATAGAACCATTGGCTATTCAAATTAATTAATTGATAATATTAGTTCGTAAAAGATTTTATTAACTTAGGAGTTATATCCATAGTAACATTTTTGTTTATTTTATGAATATGATTTGTTGTTTTTTTTTGGAAGTATACAATATATGAATATGATTTGTTAATCTTTAAAGTGTATGATTAGTTAGATGTTTTTTCTATTTATTATATGTATCTAGCACTAGCAGTAAGTTGTTTACACACCTATTTTAATTTCTTTATCATATACACAATCGTTCATTTCTTTTTTATCATATACTTCATCCGTCCTAAAATATAAGTAAAAGTGAGTCAAAGAAACTTGATGTGGTTAGTTGAAAATTTGGACCAAATACACTAATTTTTATTGACCACATTTTGTTTATATTTTAAGACGAAGAAAGTAACGTCTATTTTAAATTTAGGTTAGTTATAGGTCACCAATATATAGGACATCATGGTGTTTCATCGATCTACAACTATTTTTTCATCGTTCAATATTATTTTTATCTTTTAAAAAAGAATTCGGTTTTGAAAGGCCAAAAGAGAAATATATATATATAATATGAAACTTCAATAAAAAAAACAAATGACCTTTGATGATTATAAAAAGTTTGATTTGAGATTTTACAAAAAGTTAATGGGTCAATTGAGTGAGTTAAAAATATATACGCAACACCTTGACATGCCTAACTTAAAAGGTACTCCCTCTGGTTTTATATATAACAAACTAAAAAAAAATTGGAAGTCTCAAATATAAGTAAAAGCTACTATAATCATATTTATTATTAATGTTCTAATTTTAGCCATAGTTTCATATTTACCCATAATAAATAGTAATTTAATTTAAAACAAAAAGTAAGAGTAAAAGTAGAAATGACATATTTTTCCTAATCATTTACTCCACTTTCTTAAAGGATGTGCTTTTTTTTTTCTTCAGAGAAGTACGTAATTACAATAATTATTAATTAATTTATGAATTATTTGTTCCAACTCTTTGTAAGTACTATATAACAATATAAAATCGAAGCTTATTAAAGTGAATCGGTCGAGTTTTCTTTATAAAGTGATCAACTAATTTTCCGTTTATTATATGTTAAGAAGAAATATGGCTGAAATTTTTAAATTCTTTTATGCATTGATGATCTTTCTTTCTCTAATTGTTCTTGTATATAGTAGTAAGTTGTTTTACACCCCTATTTTAATTTTTTAATCATATACATAAATGTTCATTTCATTCTTAGTAACATTCTTTTATTCTTATTTGACGTAACAGATAAATTGTTCTGCTATACTACGGATGATTGTGATAAAAATATATGTCACACTCCTCCTTTTGTTATGCATTGTCGTTTGTTTTTGTGCCTCTGCGAGAATAAGCGTTATTATGACAATTAAGTTAGAAAAGCTATTTTTTTTTGTACAAGAAAAGCTCTATATTATGAGAATTTTATTTTAGGTTTCAAGTTGCTACCTTATTATCTTTTTAAGTTAGTACCTTATCTTTTCAGCAGGTTTCAAATTGGTACATTCCGCAATGTTTTAACTATTACCGTTAAATTTGGACACGTGTCGTTGATTTATATGTTCAAAAAAATTGTCATGTGTCCAAATTTAACGGTAATAGTTAAAAAATTGACGGAATGTACCAACTTGAAAACTGCAGAAAAAATATCAACTTGAAACTTTTAAAATATAAGGTACCAACTTGAAACCTAAAATAAAGTTAAGGAACCAAAAGTGTAATTAAACTTATTTATAAGGTGAGATATACTACCCTTTCATGATTTGTTGGTATTTATTCATCAACCAATGAGAACAAGCCACATAAGTGAATTTACATGTGGTATCCACAACTAACTTATAATAAATTTTCGGATTTGCATAAGATTTGTTCTCATTAGTTAATGGGTAAATACCCTCAAATTATGAAAGATAAATTAGAAAAAAACATATTCATAATTATAAGCGTATATTTCTCTTGTAAATTATGATATTGGTACACTACTTAAAAAATAAATTTAATAAATAATATTTCCTTCGTTCTTTTTTAAGTGTTACAATTTGACAATGTGTACTATTATGGTAATCTACTTTGATTATAATTTTTTTAAACGGATACTTCCACTGTAATTTTTTATTATCCAAAATAAGTAATCTACAAAAGGAAAATGATGCATACTTCTAACGATGAGATGGCTTTGGAAGTAGATTCTTACAATGGGCATTGGTGAATTTGGGTTATTTTACCTTTTTTAAGCCTCTGGTCTATTCTTTTCTGAATTCTAATCTTGGAATGGTTAGGGATGTCAACGGTTTTTACGGAGACTACCATCTCATTTAGGGTTTTAAAGGTGGAGAATTTTTCTCTGCATGGATGAAGGAAAGTCCCTTGAGATAGAGACGAATTCTTATCTCCGTCATGTAGAGACCTCGATCCCGAGCACTGTATTAAAATAATTTATGTGTATATTCAAGTATTTTATATGAATTTAATTGTTGTGCACTGTCAGTGTAATATTTTTTTACACATACATCCAATAATATACCAACATATGTATTGTGTTTAAAAATAAATGATGTGTCACATTCATTAAATGATGTGGCAACTTATCATTGGATGCATGTGTAAAAAACATTTACACTGACGGTGCACAACAATTAAACTCATTTTATATACTATATTAATTTTTATTTTTACAAAATATGTGTATAAATTTTGTTTATATGTAATATTTATTGTTGTCAACACTCAAATGTCTCTATTTTAAAAAAAATTATGATTTTTTTTTTACTGGTTAATTTGATTGAAAATAATAGAAATTTAATATTTTTAATGTTGATGGATTCTCTGCAAAAATTATGGGAATATGCAGAGATGGAGATGAGAAAGAATACTCCAAGACAAAGATGAGAGCAAAGTTGTCAGAATCGAGTTTTTACCTTAACTCGTTTTGTTTAGGTAAACTCGAAACGTAAAATCGAATCATAAAATCGTCGATTTTACCTCATATTAAAATAATATTATATTTATTTTTAAGATATATATATATATATATATATATATATATATATATATATATATATATATATATAATATTATAAATTCATAAATAATTCAAAGTTTCAATTTAATTTAAAAGTTAAAATATACTAAATCATCATAATAAAATGTAATATTCGTAAACTTGGATCAAACTACACAAATTACCCACCAAATCATCAAGTATCATCCAAAAAATTATCCAAAAACAAAAGGGAAAATCATCTCAAAGAATTAAAACCTACGATTTTACAGGATTTCAGCGAGCGATTTAAATTATGTAAAATCGTTCAAGACTAAGATTTTACCAAAAAAGGATTCTACCGGCGATTTAACTTGAAATGATAGCCCAGAAACGTAAAATTTATGGTTTTTAGGTTTTAAATTGGGTTTTTAACAACCTTGGATGAGAGAACATTATTTTAACCAAGTGGTTAATGAACTCCTCATAAAATAAATCGTTCAAAAGAGCCCGAGTTTTATTCTCGATGAGAACAATTATTAATAAGACTTTACTTACCCCACGATCGAATTTTGGATACTATGATAGCCGGAGTTAATAAAAAAAGGAAATATTTTATATAATAAAAAGAGAAACAACACTAGCAGAAACTTTTCTATACACTTGGTAGGAGATCTTGGGGAATACCGTTTTTATCAATAGTAGATTGTGTTTTCTTGAGTTGTTGCCTTGACTAACATAAGTGTACTAGAATAACCAAGTTTCCAAAAATATATATTAAGGGACTTAATTATAAATTATTTTAGTTTAGTGACCGATTTATTGTTAACAAAAAATTCTCAACAAGTGTGTTTTAACAAATGAATGTATCTGTAGTCATACCAATAGGTTTGGGAATACACTCGAGGTGATAGTTCGATAGTAAAAACTTAATCTTGTAATCTCAAGTACAAAGTTCATATTGTTTAAATTTCTTCGGGGAATGATTGTTAAATTACTATTAATATCACGTTAATTAATGAAAATCTCCATTTTCTTAATTTACTTTTTTAAGTGGGAGTGAAGAAAAAATTGTTGTAAAAGTTACTGTAGAAAAAAATTTATACTATGCTCTCTTAGATGGAATATTTCTACAACTTTTATTTTATTTTATTTTTTGATAAAAAAAATTTAGGGTGAGAGGATGGTGTCCCCCAGTCCAAGGCAGAAAAGACCTTAAGGCTCAAAGAGAGCTTATAAAGGTAATTATATTTACCTCCTTCCAAAGACATTAGCGGTGTTTAACGGGGATAATCTATTTGAGATATTGTTGACATTAAATTTAGGTACCTCTCCCATCTATAATTTTGAATATTGATTCGGCATATTGTAAGAATCTGGTATATATTCTACTAGATGCAACTTTGATTGGTTTCTACAATTATTTGTTTCAGCTATTAAAACTATATTATTTCTCTTTTAAAAAAATTCTCTTGTTTGTCTTGAAAGGCTAAAAGAGAAAGTAAAAATACAAATAAAACTTAAGGAAAATAATGACTTCTAGTGATCATCTAAATTTTCATATGAGATTTTAACTAAAAAAATAAACACACAACATCATTGATGTATTTAAAAGACACTTAACAATAATTCTAAATTTATGAATAATTTCTTGCAATTGAGCAAGTGATAAAAAAATTACTAAATTGATGTTGACAATGCATGAGATTTTACTTATAAAATGATCAACCAATTATCCATTTGTTATACATGCAAAGGAGGAAAAATATGGACAAAACTCTCATATTCATTCATGTTTTGATTATTATTTTTTCTCTAATTGCTCTTGTAACCAGTTATGGTAAGTTCTTTTTCGTACACCTATTTTAGACTATCTTCTTTATCATATACATAATCGTTAGTCCATTTTTAATTAATTCCTTTACTCTTATTTGACATAACAGATAGTTCATTTTGCTTTACCGACGATGATTGTAAAGAAAATAAATGTTACAAGGGATTTATAACAAAGTGTCGTATGTACATGTGCATCTGCGAGCCGAATGATTAAGTTAAAAAATTACTATATGTTAATTGCACATGATAAAAAAATCCATGTTATTCATAAGCCTGTAAGTTATTATGTTGGCACTTAAAGAATAAATTTAATAAATACTAATATATTGCACCAATGTTGTCAATATTAGACATTTAAGATTATTTTTCATGTTTTATACCATCTTCATTATCTTTATCATATACATGTTCATTCATCTCTTTTTAGTAAATTCCTTTATTATCATAGATTGTCAAAAAAATTCAATACATTAAATGCCTTGGTAATGAATAGTTAAAAAAATATGGTCAAGTGGTTCATACATTAAATGGCTTACTCCTTTGGACAAACCATATCTCAGTAATAAATTGGCCAAGTTTGGTATTACGGGGTGGATAGGTCAGAATCACAGTAATACACCGTGATTTTCAAAAGCTACAGAGTGTAGCTTCTGTAAAATTACGGTGGATCACCGTAATTCTGGCATATCCACCATGATACCAAACATAGGCTAACTGGTTCATACATAGATACTCCTTCAATCAACATCAAAATCAGGAAAATAGTAGCCATAAATCTGATAGTGCAAATAATGCTGCCAACTTAAAAGGTTCAACTGGTGTGTTTTCAATGAAAAATCATGTGTATTTGTAAACTGGTGCTGTAAATTGAGAAAATAATCATCATTCAATAATAATCAAGCTCCTTGAAGGAGATAAAAAAGTTGTGAATATTGAAGCTTCAGCCACTTGTTTGTACCATATTTTCTTCCTTTTGTAATGATAGCAGCACCCTTGATTTTCTTCCTTGTCCATATTTATCCTTTGCATCTTATATTTGTAATGCACCATGGCATGGCATGCCATGTAGATATCAATCATCCTACTTCGTCTCCGTGAAAGCACCGGATTTAAACTTCTTTTGTAATGCTTGTATAGCTGATTCAAGGCGTGCTAGGTCCTGTAACAACACTAGAATGGCTTAGCAGAGAAATTTGCATTATTTACTAAACAAAGACTAGAATGTGGAAATTTAGTTATACCTTTCCTTTGAAACTTATTATGACAGATCCGTCTCTGGATTTGCGGTAACACCCTTGATGTTGCAAAGAAAGAAAAAAAATTAAAAAAAGATGGATAACAAATCATATATTGGTAAAACCATCACAACAATTCATAAACTTCATACCAATACAAAGGTCTGGAAATTCAAGACAAAGCTTTGACAGACGTGGAGCAATTTCAACCTGCAAATTTAATAACCGAATGGATTTCAGATGAGTCCATAAGGAATATTAATCAAGCCATGTTTCCGATGTATAAACAAAATAAAAAACATCGAGCTGTCTTCAAGCAGTGTTTTCGAATTTTTGCTATGGCAATTATGTCATGGCGCACTTTGTGCTAGCCACCATAATCCGCCATCAGCCATTGAAAACACCGTCTTCAAGCCAAAGGGAATGGAATTATGCCAGATGTATATATGAAAGTTAACACATACATCAGATAAATTAGTTGTCACGTGCTTTGATATGTATGGTTCCAGCAATGTTAGTAGGTCACTAGACTTTGTTAATTCAATCAAACAGTCCCATTGTTTTTCCATCTCCGAAATATCCGTTGCACTGAGAATTATTACATTTTGGCACTTCATCTGCAAAAAAATAACATTATCTCAAACAGCTAGTAATATTACTTCAGCAATTTCATTATTTAAATAGTTCATCACAACAAATAAAAATTTTAAAAAAATATGTTGGCTTTAATTAAATGTAAAATTGAACTTCTGATGAATGACAAAAAAAGCAATCAGTTTTCATTAATAAACTTCCAAAGACATACCAAGGGTACAGTCAAATTGTCATGGTGCAGTAATTCAGTTATGCCCTCGGGCAATTGAGCCATCTGAAAGGAGAAAGACACAATAGATCAATATTAATAAATTTCTTACAACTGTCATCAAATGGTATATTGTAATGCAAGTTAAATCTGAGACGCTGATGCATTATTTTCAGACACAAGAGGAAGAAATATTGTAATCAAGATATGATTGTACCCTCTTGTATTCCTCACCCTCCCTCCTTTTTAGTGGTAACTACAATCAAAGAAGTGCTTTCTTCTATTACAACACTGGATTATAATTTCATATGTATTTCTACTCAAATATAAGTCATGTTCCTCAATGGAAGAATTACACGGTTATGATTTGAATAGAAGTAAATATCAAATGTAAGTTTTGTACAAGGAGAAACCCCTATAGATTAGAGGTGAAAGTTGGAGGCCATACATTGACACAAGCAACACAGTTTAAATATCTTGAGTCCATCGTGCCAAATGACGCAGAAATCGAGGGAGATTAAACCATCACATTCAAGCAGGGTGGTTGAAATGGAGGAGAGCCTTGGGTTTCTTATGTGATAATAAAAGGTATCGCTCGATCTAAAAGCAAAATGTATCATACAACTATAGGGCTGAAGATGTCTTATAGGAAGAAGTATAGGACGGTAAAAAGACAGCATGAGAATAAACTCAATGTAGCCAGAACGATGTTTTATTAGACGAGATAGAATTAGGAATGCTAAGAATAGAGTAGCACCTATTGTAGAAAATAGTACGACGAGTATATCAAATTGACGGAAGCATAATCGCTAGAGGCAAAAAAAGGACTGAGAAACTAAAGATAAAACTAGATGGTATGATACCAGAATCGCTCTGATACCATATAGAAATATGTGAATTCTGTGCGTCTATAATGAGATCACACTAGTTTTATACTAATATGATACAACAAATACATTGAATAGTAATAAATATGCACTACCTAGGAAGTTGTATAATACGGAAGTCTAACAAATAATCTAGGAACTCTACATATTCTCTTAATTCTAACAAAGCCAATAGAAAGAACTATCAGACAGGGACAGTCTCAATACCCACAGTCTCAAACACAGAGCACAGAAGAAACATTGTTGAATTCTCCAAAACAAATATAAAAAAAAACATTTCTATTCTGAAGCAAATTACCTCATTCCTATCACCAACACACTGATCACTAATAATATGCCGTAGATATTCTTCAAATTCTTCATCAGGAGCCTGCATCAACAAATCCACAGATAAGGAGTTGCAATGGTAAATCAAAAGCAGTTGATGATAAAAGGTAAGCCTATATAGCGTTGTCCCATCAAGACAGCAAATAGCTTGACTACAGTGAAATTTTATCTTTCAAGAATGCCACACTAACTTAAAAACCAAGATGATATGTGCATGGATACAGCATATTTTAGGGAATAATTGAAGTAGCCTCAAATTATAAAAAATAACACTTGAAGGAAGTAACGCACCAAACGGACATCAAAAGCTTTTGCAATGCCTGCTAAGGTAACATCTGAATGCAGTGGACCTACACCTCCATATATAAAAACCTACAAGAAGCAGGCCATATGAATAACCCTAACCATAATATAATCTTCAAGAAATGTCGACTAAATTTCTAAACATTTTCATATTACCATATCGGTCCTAGATTTCTGTCGCTCAACTTCTTCTGCCACAGAATCTATCTGTACAAAACACAAGTGCCATAAACAATAAGATTGAAGTATTAGGTGAATAAAACGAGCTGTTCATTTTTGCAAAGCA
Organism: Trifolium subterraneum; assembly: GCA_951799995.1. Taxonomy (NCBI): domain Eukaryota; kingdom Viridiplantae; phylum Streptophyta; class Magnoliopsida; order Fabales; family Fabaceae; genus Trifolium; species Trifolium subterraneum. The sequence continues at coordinate 6,764,667 of OX637468.1, read as the reverse complement.
GAACCATTCATATACGGAGGTAGGACTTCAACAAAAATGAACTCACATTATTGTGTACTACAGAATATTGCAACACAGACCAGCCAACGGAACCCAGCTTCCTACATAAATATGGTCCCAACTGATCCTCAACAATGCCAAACCTGAGCTATGGAGCAGGGTAAAGAAAAAGAGAACATCAGAAGAACAGCTGAAGGACAATAAAAAACTATTCAGTTTACAACACAATATGACATGATGGAGATTAAAAATTTACGGTATCATTTAGTTTTTTCTTTCCTTTAGTAAAACTAGTTCACGAGAAGTTTACTTCACGTTTAAAAATGATGTTTGTTCATAAGTATGCAACTATGATAAGATATAGTAGGATGTCGGCATTAAATCATCCAGCATACAATAAAAAAATTCAACAACAGGTTAAACCATTGCATATTGATGATCCGGAGCTTAAAACGTGGATTGATGGTTGGATAAAATTGTAAAATCTCCCAATTAAAATTATAAAGTGGCACATACAAGTCCATAGAACATATAGCTTCCAAAAGATGCACCAGAATCCAATTGTCCATGTGATACGATATCGTGGTACTTACAGAATCTCATCTCCCACGGCAATGATTGATGCTGTGAGTGTGCTGTTTTTATGCAAATCCAAGCCATTGCTATCAGCAGAAAATTGACCACCAGCAGAAGATGTCCTTTTAACCCTCCCTGCCCTCTCTAATCTTCCATCAGCAAGTAAATATGCCGGTTTGAATTTACTGGAAGAATTGCTAATGGATAGTAAGGAGTTGGGAACTGTGTCATATATGCTTCCAATTGAAGTATAACTGCACAGATCATAAAGTGATAATTTGCACACTGAAATTCCTTGAATAAACACATGTCACAGACAACGGGAACTCAAGATCAATAATGATGGTCCGATTAGTAAATGCTACAGAGACGAAATTGATAAGTTTATTAAGCGAAGCCTTTTTATTTCATTCAAATAAGATGACAAAGCAAATTTATGAGAGCTTGGACCAATTACTATCACATAAAATCCAATAGTAACATCAAGCATGTCTATTTTGGGGGGGATTAAGCGAAAAGGATAAGTATGGAAAGTGAATTTTTAAAATCCAAACAGTAACATCAAACATATATATTGAGTATTACCCTTGATCATAAAGGCTGCAATACTTCACCTTGCAGGTCAAAAGGAAGGCCCATACATCTCTGCGAAAAAATATAAGCAAGTAAATATGATAACTAAGTGGAGCAATTAACATTGATAGCTAAATGAAGCAATTAACGTTATCACATTCACAGTCTGAAAGCATCAAAATAAATAATTATGGAAAAGAGCAATATACTTTCCAACTGATAGTGCTTTGAGGTGCATCTAAATTGAGGAACAAAACCTAATAAATTCCATGACTCAGTTGGCTAATTTCTAAGATGAGAGATCAGTAATTGTCAGATTTTTTGGGAACAGGATGTTAAGACCAAAGAACCGATGAAGGAAAGAAAAAGATTACCCCTTTGAAAATTTTCGATTACCATAAAAGCAGCTATAAATATTTAACAACCAATTTTATCCTATTAGAAGAGGTTAACTACATGGATCAAACAATGCCGTTGCACTAAATACATAAAACAAGCAATATTCATTTAGAGTAAGATATATTTCTAAAGACCAGCTATCCTTAAGCTTTCGCCTGAGGCTTTCTAGTTTTTGTTGGCTATTTATGTACAAAGTTAAAACCAGAAACTAGTATAGAAAGTTTGGAACTAGGTATGAGGTGATATTAGCCATTAGCAGCACTGCTTGCAAAAATATGGCAGACCCTGTATGTTTGAAATTTATTATCAAATGAAAGGGTTTTTGAACAAATGCCAATAACTAATGTTGCCAAAAGAGAACTATATTTTCTTTTAAGATCTTTATTTGTTTTCTCTTCCAGATAAGAGATTAAAAACAGTAAGAAGAAACAGCATACATAACACAGAAGCAAACCTGTATGACCAATCTAAAATGGGATTGACTCTCATGAAAGGTGGCCAGCCAGGTGAACTGGGGGAAAATTGTTCTTGGCCAACCTGCAATGACGTAGCACACATATATAAATGGATATCGTAGTATTCCGATTTTCATAGAACAACAGTAACCAAAAGTCTTGGTTTAAAGCATAAAAGCATACAATTTAATGCCTAGGCCATACACTTGACTTTTTCTAAAGACTATTTGTTTGTAAATAGTTAAGACTTGCCTTTAGGCACTAAAGTGGTTATAATAAGCATTTGATAAGAAATTTCACAATTATATGTATCAGTTATAAAAAAAATTGAAAACTTCTTCAGGTAGATGCATAATAAGCTTCGGAAGATATCTTTAGGGTTGGTCCAACGATGCATTGCTTTTTAAAAAGGATAAAGAAGACCTCCAAATAATGTATACTATAAAATTACTTATTCACAAGGAATCAATGTTCTTCAAAAGATATTATTTTGCCCATCTATCCTAATTCCTCTCTCCTCAACAGCTTAGAGTGATCATCTAGCCTAGATTCTAATTCCTTCTAATAGCTAGGTTTTGCACAAATTGAGGAAATCAAGTTCAGTTTTCCTTTTCTATGGGAAATTAAAATGATTTTGAGTTACTGATAGAAGGAAATTTGAAATCTGAGATATTTAACGTATCCTGAAATTGATCCGTATATTATTAACACATAAATTATTATGCATCATTCATAGTGGTAGATAATAAGACAGCGTAGGAACATTTAGAAATTATAACGGAATCTACTGATTTACACTGTAATAATAAGTGAGTATGGAGCTTCATTATCACCTCACAACATATATGTATGAACACAAAACATGGGATGAAGGACGGATCAGAAAATACGCAATTCATAACAAAAACAAAAAGAAGGTATGTCAAGGTTAAAAACTAAGGGTACCGCAGTAGGGTCTCCGATTCGAACTCCAAGGAAAATAGCTCGAATTGGTTTATCTTTCAGCAAAGTCTCCAAACCAGACTTGAAATCTAACCGTATGGTGTCAATTTGCAAACCATAGCTGCACAAACAAATACATTAGTTGTTTCATCCTTCAGAGGAGAACAAGCCTTAACTTTTAAAAGACAACAAAGACAATAAAGAAGAAACTTCACTCACGTGGCAGCGATATCATAGGTAAATGAGTTGATTTGCGGGAAAGCACTAGGACTTTCAAAATATATTGTTCGGATTGGAAAATCTTTTACATCTCCATTGGCACTATTTTGCCCCGTTTTGTGCAAGAAATATCCAGCCCTGAGTAGGTGCAACAAAACCTACATGCCATAGCTCGATGTCATCATTATTGGGCTAATAGATTCTGTAGAATGGTAAAAGAGTATAAACATTGAAACTCACCGTTGAATCCTTTCCACCATTGAAACTGAAAGCAACCTCCTCAATACTGTAAAAATAAATGCATCAATAAATGCATACATTGGTAAACTTACATTAACAAGGACGATTAGATTTGAGAAGATAGTCATAAAAAATCACAAATCAAAATGTAAAATCATCTTTTCCTCTTAAATGTTGATCCGAGGATGACTTATCAATATCATATACAAAGTTGGGATCAGGATCCTCTACTGCAGAACCTCTGCTGCCAATTGTCCTGCTGTCATCTCAGACATTGATCTCACTACATGACAGCTTTTTTGTTTTAGGTTTTTCTCATTAAAATCAGTCAGTCATTGGATTAAGAGCATGATAGATGGCAGAATAAAGTGAGCAGGAGAGGATCCTTTTCCACAAAGTTGCGTAAAGACAAAAAATAACTAGGGTGTATCATTCAATGATCTATGAAGTTATCCCTAAAACAATCAAGCTTATATCCTTATTATTTTCCACCAACACAAAAACCATTGCTATGAAGCTGTAAAAATTGTTCAGAAAACAACCCTGATAAAAATAACGATTGACAATGCTCATAGCCTCCTTTTAACACAAACGAACACAAATACAGCTATTTCTAGTTTCCAGATTACACATTTACACCAGTAACTCAGACCAAGTAAAACTTCATGTTCAGATAATTGTTCGTTACACATTATGGTCTTAACAAAGTTTCCATTGACTATCTTCAAGTCAACAGACTGAATTTATAATCAAAATCTCATCAAACGAATAACATATAAATCCAACATCAATCCACATTGAGCTCTAATTCATCGTAACAATTAAAAAACAACCACAAAATCAAATCAAACAGAACAATCATTTCCATATCCAAAAAACAAAAGGGGCAAATGAATCTAATTCTACAAACAAACATAAAATTCAAACCTAACACAAAAAGGGGTTTAACATAACAACCTCAAAAACTACATGTTTGAAGAAAACTTACGAATACAAAGACAAAGCTCTCTGAATAACATAAGTAGCATTGTTATACTTGGTCTGAAGTCTTCGATCTTCACACCCTCTAATCGCTTCATCGATATCCATGTTGACCAAAAAAACACAAAAATCTGAACAAAAAATAAAACCCAATTGGGGTAGGTTAATGATTATGACTAAAGATTGAAAATTGAATACAAATTTAGAAAAAAGCAAACCTGGGTTTTGGTCAAAAAGTAATCTTTTTGAGAAAATTGAATTCTGTGGAGTGGGATTGTTAGTGATATGAGTAAAGAATAAGTGGTAGTGGTGAAGTGAATTGAACGATTGTGATTGTTTTGTTGTTTTGTGAAGTGAATAAAATCAATAGGATTGGATTGGAAGAAGAAAAAGAATTGTTGAAGATGAAAAAAATTGTGAAATAGAACAAACAAAAAACTGAACAAAGATTCTGGTTTTTTAATTTTATTTTAAGGATATATGAGAGAAATGGATGCTTCAACTGAAATTTATGAATTGGATCCAAATGAATATGCTAATATAATGCGGTCGACCGATCATAATTATGTTTTTCGCCGTGTCACTCCACTTAATTCTATTTTCTTAATATGACATGGAAAATCGAAGGCTTTAAACATTCTTATTAGTCAAGCTGTAAAGTTTTTTATTGTGTTTGCCTACATTCACTAAACTCAAATATTAATTAAAAATAAATAAATTAATATTCACCATTTATTCTAATAAATATCATTTCCACAATTAAATTATAAACATGTCATTGTAGCAAAAAAAATTATAAGTACATCATCAACGTATTAATGGAGATATGTGTTATGATTTGATGCATATTGATGACTCCACGTCATTACTATATTTCTACCTATTTCAAGATCTATTTACGAGGTTTTAGTACCTTTTTATTATGTTTTTGCACAATAATAAGTGGAAGTTACATCGAGTACAAGCCTGCCGAAAGCACAAGAAAAGCAGAAAATTTGTGAAAACATTCTGTTGTTTGGCGCGGGGCGCCAGATTGCTGCGCGGGGCGCGGGCGAATTTGTAATTCAACCTTTACATTCTATTGTTTGGCGCGGGGTGCGGGAATCCTGTGTGCGGCGCGGGCGCGTAACTTTGGCCTATATATTGGAATTTCTGAAGCAGAATTAGGGTACAGAATTTTACGGCGAGAAACAGCATTCTTTTGGAAGAATTTTCAGAGCTCCTTGTAATGCTTTCTTTCATCTTTATTGTTAATTTGTGTTTAGTTATGTCCGGCTAAATCCTTATGATTAGCCTTAGGGGATTCTAATCCCGAATTATCTCGAACCATGTGATTTCTTTTATGTTTATTAATTAATTACGAAGTTTGTTTCATCAATTTTTCCTTGTGCTTAATGTTTTACATGATTTGATCACTTGTGTGATGATTTTAATAATTTGTTTTACTATGAGAATAGGAATAGATTATTGATCTAGGAATTATTGTAAAATTGGTTTTCACTTAAGAGATTTTGGTTTACAAATTGAGATCAAAGATTAAAGCACGAATTCCTCTCTTGATCATAAATCACCTTAGAGATTTGGGATTCATGATCAAGGGAGAGGATTATGTTACCAAGACGTTGGACATAGTTACTTATATTAATCGATCGTGAAACTAAATTTGTAGTTCGTTAATAAGCATGGAATCACCGAGATGAATTAGGATTAGATGAACCAAAAGGTCCAATCGCTTGTCTCTCTCTCTCTAAAAACCCTAAATCAATTCAAATATTTCATTTGAATCTTTTCTAAATATTTTGTCTAAATATTTTATTTAGGGCAACAAATCCCCCCTTTTTATATTCATGTTAATTTACCTAAGTATGTTTTCAAATCACGGTTGTTGATTTAGCGCAATCTCTGTGGATACGAATTTATTTTATTACTTGACGACAGTTTAGCTCACTTGCTAAATTAATCATCACATATCACGAACACCAGAGTAGCCGTGTCCCGTGTCGGACACCGATACGACACCAACACTTATAATTGTATTTAATTATGTCATTCTCTCATATTATTATCAGTGTTGATGTGTCAGTGTATGTGTCCGGTGTCTGTATTTGTGCCCGTGCTTCATAGCTCGCGATCTATGATAATTAAACTCTTTATTTTATTTTATTTTTGTCAAATAATTTAATGGTTAATTCCACTCTTCAAATGAATAAGTTGAATATTTGAAGTTCGAATTCGACTCATATATACAATGTGGTGTCTCTACCAATCGAATTAAGCTCACAAAAATGTCTCTTTATTTAAATGGTTCGGTGTGGTTGAGGTAGTGTCGGATAATATTTTGTCTCACTTTCAATGATGTTTGTCTTCTCTTAACTGAGGTAAGAATTTGTTTAAAAGGATCTTATGGTTTGGCATCTGGTGGTTAATTTGGACCATTTGTTGTATTAGGAATGAAAAAAATATTTTCCCACAAAGTGTTTGACTTGTCTACTATAATGGAAATGATTAAATGTATTTCTTAGAAATGGTTGATGGTAGAAAAACAAATGCTACTATTTACTAATTTTTATAAAATATTTACTACTCCTAGTATTTATTAAATGAAATACTACTCCCTCCAGTTTTTTTTAATGGTTCAGATTCGTCAGATTTAGCGTTTCTATTTAATTGTACATTTAGTGTTTTAAAGTCACGATTTGTCAATTATATCATTTGTCAATTACTCTTATCTTTTTTAATAAAACTAATTAATGCTATATATTTGAAAAACAATTTTTTTTAAAATTTTTTTTTTGGTACATAACATATCAATTTTTTTTTTGTACATAATATATTAAAGTTATTGGAAACAAAAGTGTGTGCAAAAAAATATGAATTTATTGGTGGATTAAAATTAGGGTATAATAGGAAGATAATGTGCAAAAATACACTTTCTTAATTTGTTGTTACTATTTTAAATGGACACTTATAAAAAAACGGATGGAGTAAAAGGGAATGAAAATTTTACTACTAGATAACATTTTGAAAGATTTGTTAAAACCAAGGGTTATGTTAACATGTGTCCTTATATTAAGATATTTAAAATTAGAAATTTGTATTTAATAATACATAAGGATTTAATGTTTAAAAAGTATAATGCACAAGTTCCAAGAGAATGTTGCTACATTTGCATTCTTAACAGCGTATGTTAATATTTTCCTAAATACCTTAATTTCTTGTTTGCCTAATAAGGCAAGTGATATCATGTAAATCAAATCTAATCGTTTTTTTACGGTATAAATCGTTTTAGACTTGGAAAAGAAATGAAGTGTTTTTATGTGTCGTTACCTGCTTCCATTTTATATGTGTGAATTTCTTGGAAGAGTTTTACTTTTGTGATGCATAAACTTTACAACATTTTGTATATTTATTTGAAGAAAAAACAGCGGATAATGAATAAACTAATTTATAACAGATAACTAATAGTGAGTAGGTTATAAACTAATTTATAATTCCATAATTTTATTCTTTATAGATTGGGAGATTAAGGTGTGTCATTTCTATCGTGAAATAAATAGGGCCAAATTCCAAAAAAGGAAAGAAAAAAATAATAATAACTCTAAGAATTCAAGGTACACGATTAGAGTAATTATATAAAAGATGGTGTTTAAGGGTGATATCTTCTTGAATTATCATTGTAACAGTGTACTTTAAAAAGAATATTTTAACTGTGTACCTTAAGGGTGAAAGAAACACTCTCTTAGTCTCCTATCACAAATTCTTCTTCAATCATTCAAAGTACACGATTACAGTAATTAAATAATCTTGTTTAATAATATGATAATCTTCATATCTATGATTTTGATCTATGTTAAATTTCCTTCACATTCTTCATCTTATTTGTTGTTATATATAGTTATGAACTTTGTGTGTTGTTGTTGTATTGTTGATGTGTTGCTAAAATAGTCTAAATGTTATTTTGTGTGTTGTTGCTAAATTTGATTTTTATGAACTTTATAGGATGAACTAATTCATTACTTTAATATTGCATCATGTAAGTGAGATGAAAACCGAATACTTAAGTATGTTGATGGTGAAATAGATGTTTGGAACAATAAAAACTCAGATTTATTTTAATTTATTTGATGTTGAAAGTATGGTGAAAAAATAGAGCTTACCACATTACTTTTATGCTTTCACATTTGAAGCCTTATAAATGCATAAAAAATATTATATTTTAATATTTATCTCAGTATCATGACAATTGATAGTCATCTTATGAATATGGTCAATATTACAAAGAACAATGCACAAGAAGTGTACATATTTGTTGAACACTCTGTGATCGAAGAACATGAGTTTGTACCACTATATACTCATTTCTTCAAGCAAAAAGTGTTGAACAAATATGTCAACTTCATGTTCATTTTTTTTTCAACATTGATCATATTTGTATGATGACATCAATTGTCATATGATTGAGAATATTCACTTTTACTTTTGCGGATTGAAAATATCAACTCACCCCGCAAAAAATGGCAGGCTACATGGGCCGATTAGATGGGCTTGATCCGTTTTGCCATCTCTCGTTTAGAGCAATATAAAAACCAAATACTTATGTTTGTTGATAGTGAAATAGATGTTTGAACAAATATAAAATCAGCTTTGTTTTAATCTATTTGACGTTGAAAATATGGTGAAAAAATATAGGGGTTACCACAATACTTTTATGCTTTCTTATTTGAAGTCTTATGAATGCATAAAAAAAAAGTGAATTTTAATATTTATCTCAACCCTATGACAATTGATAGTCATCTTATGAATATGGTCAAAGTTGCAAAAAACAATTGACATAAAGTGAACATATTTATTGAGCACTTTGTGATTGAAGAACATGAGTTTGTCCCACTGTCTACTCATTTATTCAATAGATAGTGGTACAAATTCATGTTCTTAAAGCACAAAATGTTGAACAAATATGTTCACTTCATATTCATTTTTCTGTATATCATTGACCATATTCGTTTGATGATATCAATTGTCATATGATTAAGATAAATATTAAAATCCAATTTTTTTATGCATTCATAAAACTTCAAATAAAAAGCCTAGAAATGTTATAGTAACCCCTATATTTTTTCACCACTTTCAATGTCAAATATATTAAAAAAAAAGAGTTTATATTGTCCCAAACATCTATTTAACCATCAACATATTCAAGTATATTGTTATCATTTCACTCTAAACTTTCTTCATTATGTATTGTCAAAGTAATGAATTCGTTCATCTTATAATGTTTATAAAATCTCAACTTCAACAACAATAAAATAACAATACACAAAATCAACACATGCACAATTTTAGCAACATACCAACGGCAAAACAACTACGCACAAAATCCCTAACTAACATCAAAGAAGATGAAAATTTGAAACCCCTAACACATTTGTAATATTTTAACAGTAATTTGATGAACAACAAAATAGCAAAACATAAAATCACTAACAATGATGAGAACATTTTCAGAACACTAAAAATAATAAAACAATAAAGAAATTCAATAGAGAAATAAATATATTTTTAGAGCATTTTCATAACAAAATCAAACACAGTAACAACACCAACAAAAAAATCCTAAAACATTCTCATAATGAAACCCCTAACAATAATCAATAAAAAAGTCGCAAAACATGTATGATTTTTTTAAAAAAAACGTATTTATCTCAAAGAAGACGTGATGGAGACAACGATGAGGCAATACAACATGGTGGAGAACAAATGGAGGCGCGATGACAAGACAAAAAACAAACTAAAGAGTGACGATTGGACAGAGACAAAATCAAAAGAGAAGTAAAGAGAATATATGAGAATAAAAGTGACACAGAATATGAAGAGAAACATTTTAGTGAGAATAAGAAAATTGAATGGAAAAGAAGATGAAGAATGAGTGCAATCATTCACAAATTTATAGACAATTTTTTATAAATTTTACATTAGTATGTTTCATTAATTCTTTTTGACCAAAGAGTTTCACTTACTCTTTTTTCTTTTTTGAATATTTTTTCATTAATTTGTTTTGACTAAATCAAAATCAAATAATTGTTTACCATGTATGTTGCATGGTACCTTTTGACTAATTTAAAATATTACTACATTTGTCCCCGTGAGCTTAACTCAGTTGGTAGAGATATGACATTTTAAATGCATGAGCTGGGGTTCGAACCCAGCACACTCAATTTATCTGCCTTTAAGGTGAATTTTCTAACCACTAGACTACTTGACCAAAGAAAAACAATATTACTACCTTTTCTTTTTTTGACAGAATAATATCACTACCTTTGTTCTTCAATATAAATACTTCTTTGAGTAAATAATGACAATTAAGAAAATTTATTGCGATATTAAATTTATTGACAATTGATATAAATTTTAGGCTTAAATATGTTTTTGGTCCCTATGGTTTCCCAAAAAAAAAAAAAATTAGTCCCTAAAGATTTTTTTTTCACTTTTTAGTCCCTAAAGTTTTTTCCGCTAGTGTTTTTAGTCCACTACTAGAAAAATCTTAAATACCGACGGACAAAATCTGTCTCTAAAATGCAAATTTTCCGTCACTAAGCATGTTAGAGACAGAATTAGACACGGATTTGATTTTGTCGTTAATTTCCTCGTCTCTAAACTATCAGAGACAGATTTTATGTTCCGTCTCTAAATGTTGAATTCAGAACACAATAAATCCGTCTCTATTGGAGACAGAATTACTCGTCTCTAAATTCAAATGATTCCGTCTCTAAAATTTCGTCTCTAAATTCAAATAATTCCGTCTCTAATTTCAAACAATTATGTCTCTAAAATTCCGTCTCTAATGCATAGAATTCCGTCTCCATAGAGACAACACATTTTCTGTCTCTAATAAGTTAATATTTTTGTCTATTTAACAATTACTGGATGCTTATACAATTTTTCAAATATTAATTCTACAATGTGAGAAAATTAAATTTTGATTGACACCAAATTTAAAACATTAACATAAAAATTTACGTCATTCTTACAAAGTATACGTTGTGCCACTATGGCATTACATAATAATATCAAACTTAAAGTTGTCACATACACTAAAATACATATAATTGATTTAGCAAAAATACTTAACAAAAAGTAACTAAAACTAAACTTCATCACCCATCAAATCATTTTCATGAGCATCCATCTCTTTTTGGTTTCGTGTCATCCAATGCTCCATCTTTTGTTTTAATGTTTCTTGTGCAGTATTGTTTTACCCAAGTTCAACCGTTAATGCTTCAATACCACATCAATAGAAATTGAAGACGAGGATTTCAAACATTCTTTGATAGTGGCAACTTGAGATCCTAATCCAAATATGTGTCCCTTCTAAAAAAACATTACATGACCTTCCTCTCCACTTGGATGAATTCTCTGATCCATTAATATGAAGAAAAAATATGGTTAAGTTCGAACCAAATCATTGTAATTTTACTTCTGCATTTGTTTTAGATATCTTGCAAAGCATCATCAAATTGCTGCATAATTATGCAGACATATGCCAAGGAACAAACCACCAAACTAATTGAAAATCATACTACATATCAATACACATGAAAGAAAGTTTACCTTAGGATTAACGCAAACTTAGCAGTGTCAGATGACGAACACAAACCCGCTGCGAGAAATCAAGTTCAATATCCTCCATTTGAAAAAGCTAACCCTAATTCAACTGCTAAAACTAGACAAAAAGCACCAAAAACAATAGTTTCTAGAATAATATTATAAAAAAAGATTAAAATGTATAATTTTTTTTAATACTAAAATTTTAGAATCGTATCTACTAAGTACTAAAAGATTCAGTCAAATTTTGTTTTTAATAAAAGTTTCTAGAATAACATTATAAAAAAAATAAACTTGCTTAATAAAAAGGCAATTAAAATGTATATATTTTTTTGGATACTAAAATTTTAGTATGACATCTACTTCTAATCTATCTATCTACTTTTTTTTTATTAAAACAAGATATTCATTCATTCAAACCAAAAGAGTACATATTGGTAAAAACTAGAAGGATGAATATGCAAACTAACTCACAACAGCTAATAGCATAAAACGGTATACTCAAGCATACAAATAATGTGACAAAATCAAAGTAACCAAAACACTCATGTCTTCTAATCTGCATCGTTGTTGATCAAAGAAGATCATTCAATCTGAAGCAAACAAACACCACAAAAAACAAGAAAGCAAACAAACACCGCACTAAGACGGAAAATCAAGCAAACACCGCACGAAGACGGGACACACTGCAATGAAGAAATCACAAAATAAAGCACGAAAACCCTAATCTATGTGAAAAATCACTTATTTAGATTAAAGCTAGGAAAAAAAAAGATGCACAGGGGTGATTCCGAGTCAAAGAACGACCCAAAATCACCCCTTTTTGAAGCAAGAAAAGGATAACTTTTTAAGAGAAAATTAGGGCCGGCTAAGGAAAGAAGAAAAACTTAGTTAATGTTTTATCTATCTATCTACTTTTAATATTTCAAATATGCATAAAAATAGGAATAAAATAAAAATATGAATCTATCCATAAAAATAGGAAAAAAAAACAATAAAATATTATAGAAAGTTTAGTAAAACATTAAACAATAACAAGATTACAAAAAATTTAGTCAATAAAAAAAGAAAGTTTAGTAAAAAAAAATTATAGGAAAAAATATAAACAATAAAAACATTATAGAAAATTTAGTCCTTTATAAAAAATAATTATAGAAAATTTAGTCAATCAAATAGTATAGAAAGAAGAGTTTAATATATTTTTGAACCCTCTAAATATAGCAAATTTCATTTTTAGTCCTCTATTTTTTCTTCAAACTTTAGTTCTCTAAATTTTCTATAGAAACAATAAGATGAATACGTACAAAAATATAAACATAAACAATATTATTACCAAATTTAGTAATTTAAAATATGCACAGAACAATAAATTTAATAAAATTAATTTATTAATTTAATAAACTTGTAAAAAATAGCACAATAATTTCATTTATAACATACTAATATTTTATAACAACTTTTAAAATATTTTATTATAAATAAAACTTCACAATAATTTAATTTAAATATCAAATAAAAATCGATGGACCCGTGCGAATGCACGGGTCTCTAAAATAGTTATGATAAAAAAAGAGTTACAATATTCGGGGGGCTCGCACAAGTCTCTAAAACTAGTTATACTAAAAAAAAAGATTTAAAATATTAGGAGTGGATGTTTACTTCCTAATTATTTGTAGTAGGTGAAAACTATAAGCAAGATTTGAAAAATGTAGACTTTTGTTAATTAGAATAACACAAAAATGTTGTAGTGGTGAAGACAAGAGGATGCGGTGGATTGGTGTGAAATGAGCGAAATATGACAAAAGGTTAACAAAATAAGGAAAATAGGTAATTCTGCCTAAAAAAAATAATATAATTAGTTTGGACGGACATTGAAAAAAAATCGCTTAAAAGTATAAAGTATAGGCGGGGAAAAAATTGGCGCAAAATACTCGGAGACGGATCTTTTTTGTCTCTAACAAAAGTTTGACTATTTTAATAACAAGTTGACTCATTAGAGACGGATATGGAGACAGAAAATATTAGACACGGCAAAATTGTGTCTCTAAAATTCGTCTCTAACTATTATTTTCTCTTTGTAATTAAAAAATAATAAGTAGAGACGGATTTAGAGACAAAATGATTTAGAGACGGAATATTCCGTCTCTAACATCTGTCACTGATGCATATATTTTAATTTTCGTCTCTGATTGTTCTTTTCTGTCTCTAATCCCGTCTCTAATAGAGAAGAAATAAATTTCGTCTCTAAATTTCGTCGGTATTTCAACTTTTTCTAGTAGTGGTCCCTTCTTTTAATCAAACTCTTATATATTTTCACATTTTTGAATGATTTTTTGTATTCATGTTTATAATATTATAAGACCATCTACGATAAAAATCTAGAATTTTTTAACATAAGATGAATTATTTATGAATTTTTATGTGCAAAACACTAAAAAAATTATATTTAATTCATCTTTTGTTAAAAAATAAATTTTTATAAGAGATCAAAAACATATTTAACCCTAAATTTTATTATTTTATTATATAAGAGAGAGAATTAGTTAATGTTATACAGGTGTATTTATTATAGATAGTAAAAAAAATATGTAATATAATTTGGGGTATATCTATAAAACATAATGATTAATGCAATTGGTTGAGTTCAATACAGTTTTGCAGTTCGATTCAGTTCAACGGTTATTCCTAGTTGTAATCATGGAAATGAGGGAGTGGGAGGAAAGAAATGGTACTTATTTTGACCATCGCTTAGTTGTTAAAAACATTATAATATGCATATATTGAGATTCAAATTTAGAATTTTTCGCTTATTCTTTTTAAAGGATAAATTTCTGACCACTAAGACTATATTTGGTAAGATATATAAACAAACCCCTTTCTGTGATTGTGGTGACCTATAAGTGAATTACTAATTTGAACCTAACTACTAAATGATATAAAAAATTGAATTCCTAAAAAACATTGATTTTTTTTTTATATAATATCATAATACTCATACAAAATACTTCATACGGGCATTTTTAGTTTCAAATTCACTAATAATTGTTTATATATCAATGTGTTCTATCATATCTTTTTCGATACATAAAATAGTTAGACCATTCAACTTTTCCTGTGACATTGACGATCTCAAATAGTTTTTCAATAATTTGAAATTTGAAAAACTTCTTTCTGCAAATACAACAGTCACCGAGAAAATCATGAATTTCAATTGCTGACATCAACACATTTGAGTGACACATTTGCAACACTTTCAATTCAGAAAAAGATCATCTACATCGACATCTGACAAATCGTTATGAGAAAAAAAAGTCTTCAAAATTGTGCAAGATTTTTTTAATTTATCATTATCCAATAAAAATACTTACAAATAAAATTCAAAAAGTTCAAATCTATTTTTTAATGAAATTATTGTCATATCAACTACCTCCAAAAAATAATTAACTCTAAAAGATTCTTCGAGTAATTGTATTTTCTTATCATTAGCATTCTCGTCATATTGATTTTTCTAAAGCTATGATATTTTGTTGGAAGTGTCGACTCTATACTCATATATCAAATGTAATACTTTTGACAATGTTCATGCTAGATTCAAAGCTTTTATATATTTTTCAAAGTATAACAATTATATCTTCCACTTCTTTCATTGTAACTCAATGCACATTAATTTAGATTGCAACTTCTTACGATATATATTATTGTAAATATAAATCTAAAATATATTTAAATTTAAAATCCTCAAAAGATATTTAGGCATATTATTTTCACACCTAAGAATTTTGGTATTTATTTATTTTATTTCTTCGGCATATATAATAAACCCCTAAAAAAAGTATTTTGTGGCCCTAATTTTTAGGGCCCTAAGACAGTCACCCTCTTCGATCTGCCTCAAAGACAACCCTGCCCATAAGTTAGCTTATAGTTTATAAGCTCGTATAACTAAAAAATGCCTTTTTAGTAACAATCATTTCACTTAGAGCTTATAGTTTATTGGGTTAAAAAATTAAATGGTCTCTATAATTTTTCAGAATTTTATTTTTATTCCTTAAAAAGAAATTGCACTTTTTGGTCCTTGAAAAAATTCTAAATTTTTATAGGAGATGTTCTTATAATACAAAAAAAAAACCTTCAAATGTGTGAAAGTATACAAGAATTTGATTCAAAGTATGGACAAAAAATTGTGATAGAAAACTTTTCAGGGACCAAAAAGTGCGAAAAAAAATTTAGGAAATAAAAACGAAATTCTGAAAAACTATAGAGATCATTTACTTATTTAACCCTAGTTTATTTTATGAGTTTATAGCTTACATTTCAGACGTTGTTAAATTAATTTAAGAACTTATAGCTTATCAATTTTTATACCATTTTTACCCCTTATTATTTATTTAATTATAAAATCCAATATATATGTTTTAATATTGTTGATCAGTTGTAAGAATAGCTTACTCTATTTTTTTTGACATAAGGAGCAGCTTAGTGCTTGTGTTATCTTTGAGTTATTTCATGTACTAGCCAAAAATATATATTAAACATCTTATATCCTTTATCTTTTAGAAGAGAAGCTTTTCTGCTTTTTGTTATTCTGCTGTGTAAATATTATTCTCAAGTTTTGTATACATCTTTTTATATATGAATAATTGACTTCTAAAAAATAATAAATTAACTCACATAGGCGTCAAATGTTTAGTATTTAAAGTTGCTAAACATTGACACAATAAGATGTTTTGCCTCATACGATTTACCCAAAAAAATTGTACAAAACATTCCACAACCAAAAACTTGCTTAAAAATAACATTAATATTGAAATACTATTACTTTGTCATCGTTGCTTTTTAATAGGAAGGTTGAATATGGAAAGTAGTTATCATTTTCTTGAGATTTTTTATTAAATTAAATTTTATAAGTTGTAAATGAAAAAGAGGATTTAGTCATAAATCACACCAAAAAGGTTTGATGCAAATTAGGACATCAAAGTATAACACATTAAAAACATATCAAAACAATTGAGATTCTTAAATAGTGTAATATAACAAAACATGGAATTCAAAATCACACACACTCCAAACCCGATAAAAACTATGCATAATCTTTCTATATGAAGAGTTCATTACATTATCCTTACATCCACCAAAAATAAAAGTACTAATAATTACTAAAAGAGAAAATAATATAACATGGATAGAAAGTAACAAAGATATAGCTCTTGTGTACTTTCAAATATTTTAATAATTTTTTATATATATGTTTATAATTATATAAGGACCTCTCCCATAAAAAATTAAATTTTCATAAGATGAATTATTTATGATTTTTTTTAGCGCAAATAGCCTAAAAATTTATATTTAATTAATCCATGATTTCTTTAATGATCATTGTTAAATATTTCATTCTAAATTTTATTTAGGTATCTTGTGTTAGTATATATTATAACTGTGTTGGATTTCGTTATAAAAATGCTCTGAAATGCTGGATTTTGTTACTATGTTGGTGTTGTTATTGATATGAAAATGTTCTTATCATTGATATGATTTTTGTTTTATTACTTTTTTGTTGTTGTGATTGTAGCTAAAATATTATAATGTATTAGGGACGTGTGTTTATCGTTGAAAGTTTAAAAAACCTGTTAAAAAAAATAAACAAAAATATCATCCAAGAAATATAGCTAGATGTCTGAAAGTTATCATTATAAAATTCATAAGTAAGTTATACATCTAAATATCCATAGTACTATCTATGCAGACTTTTTTTCTACTTATTCTCGAGCTACCAACCTAATTTAACGAACTAATGCTTCTAAACTGTTGAACTCCTCAATTCTCGACGTTGTCAACGGTGTCCGTCTCAATCAGTGTCTCTGAAAAGAGAACAACACTTTAATGAGTAGAAATCCTCTCCATTTTTTAAAAGAAATGACAAATGTAAGCACTAAAGTTTAAATGTATAAATATTTAAATAATATCAATTATTCTCAAAAGACGTGCATTTATATTCTTGATTTACATCAAAACTATAGTAATTGCATTTGTCATTTCTTTGAAGAAATGGAGAGGATTCGAACTCCACTTTAATGAGATACAAAAACCTAGTGAATAATACACACAATTAAAGAAAATAAGCATTGTCCTCAGCCGGTGCGGTAATCAAAAAATCAACCATGATATCAGTTTTCTTTAAAATAAAATAAAAAAAGTCTTTAAGATATGTAAGGAACACAAATAGTTTCTCCAGCTTAAAATAGTCATTTTTCAATAATCAATTCAAACTCACCTTCACAAAAGTAGTAATATTATAATTTTGTTCTTCTTTGTTGTTAGTTAGAAATTTTTTGTACTGTTGTTGTATTGCTAAAATAGTGTAAATGTTGATTTTGTGTGTTGTTCTTGTGTTGTTTTGTTTTTTTTACAAACTTTATAGGATGAACGAATTCATCACTTTGATACTACATCATGGAAGAAGTTTAGAGCGAGATGAGAATCGAAGAATTGAATATGTTGATGGTGAAATAGATGTTTAAGACAATATAAACTCGGATTATTTTTAATATATTTGATGTTGAAAGTATGGTGAAAAAATAGAGGTTACCACAACATTTATATGCTTTCTTATTTGAAGCCATATGAATGCATAAAAAAATTGAATTTTAATATTTATCTTAATCCTATGACAATTGATAGTCATCTAATGAATATGTTCAATGTTGCAAAGCCTATAAATGTTGTGTTAACCCCTATATTTTTTCATCATGCACTTTTAATGTCAAATGAATTAAAAAAAAAAGAGTGTATATTGTCTCACCATCAACATAATCAAATGTATTCGATTTTCATTCCAGTCTTAAATTCTTTCATCATGCATTATCAAAGTAAGGAATTCGTTAATCTTAAAATGTTCATAAAAAATCAACTTCAGCAACAATAAAATAACAACACACAAAATAAACATCAACACTATTATCAACAACACAACAACTACACACACAAAGTCCCTAACTAACATCAAAGAATGTGAAGATTGAAATTCTTAACACGATTTAAAAATTTTGTACTTACCCTAAAAAATTTGTACTTACCTCAAAAAATTCGCAACAACAAGACAAAAAACAAACATAAGTGTGACGATTGATGAGACATGGAACAACGAGTGGTGATGTTGTTGACACGGACAACGATGACTGGAAAAATGAAAAGAGAAGTGAAGAGAAAATGAGGATAAAAGTGACAGGAAAAATGAAGAGAAAAGTTTGAGTGAAAATAAGAAAAATGAAATCGAAAAGAAGATGAAGAATGAGTTGCAATCATTCACAAATTTATAGAATTTTTTTTGTAACATGTGTAATTTTACATTACTATGTTTCATTAATTCTTTTTGACCAAAAAATTTCACTAACTTCTTTTTTTATTTTTTCATTAATTGTTTTGACTAAATTAAAGTCAAATAATTGTTTACCATATATATTGCATAATACTCCTTTGACTAATTTAAAGCATTATTGACAAAAAAAAATCATTAACTGTTTTTTTAATGAAATTTTTCATTAATTTGTTTATGACTAGATTAAAGTCAAATAATTGTTTACCATATATGTTTCTTAATACTCTTTTGACTAATTTATAACATAACACCAACAACGAATTAGTCCAAGCGGTAAAGGTTTTGGTCCCTTTAAGAATGTGGTCTAGAGGTTCAATTTATGGGTCATGCGAGAAAATTCAGTTGGGATAGGAGAACTCACCTTACGTGCCTCACAGGTCCCCCAAAGGAAATTCGTCATCGCTAACGGCAGTGGAAATTTCATAACAATATCATGATAACCAAAAAAAATTATAACATTACTGATATAAATAAAAATAAAATACTACTTTTTTCCCCCTTAAATATAGTGCTTCTTTGAGAAAATAATGAGAATTTAGAAAACGGTTTTGCTAACATGTGCCCTAAGAGCAAATGTTAAGGATTCAAAAGTTGAAACATTCTCATAATTTTGTGTAATTAATTTGTGATCAAATTTAAAAAATGAATTAGATACATGAATTATGATAAAACATTTCTTTTTTTGAATATCTAATATGTGCCATAAGGGCACATGTTAATTTTTCCTTTTAGAAAATTGATTGTGACACTAAATTTGTTGACAATTGATATGGATTTTATAATTTTATTATTTAAGAGAGATAATTAGTTGATGTTATATTAGTGTATTTATTACCAATTGTAGAAAAATATGTATTTTTTTTTTTTTACAAAAGAAAATATGTAATGTAATTTGAACAAAGTTTCATCCCTATAAAAAACATTACATGTTTTCATCCCAAAAAAAAATGTTTTGTTTGTTGTCCCAAATGGACAGAGTTTTTACAAGTTTTTAACATTTTTTTAACATAATATAGATTTTTATAGGTTTAACATGATATATAGACATAATATAGGCATATCTTGAACATAAAATTGTCATAAAATTAACATGAAAATGAACATAAATTGATCATTATGGACTAAACACAAAACATGAAGTTTTTTTTATGAAAACATGTAATTTTCTTTTATAAGGACGAAAATCAAAATTCGCTAATTTTATAGGACAAAAAACATATTTAGCCCAATAACCTGAATTTTCTTACATGTCACTGTAAAAGAATAGTTGTGAATGAAGTTGCTCACATTGAATGCTAACTTTTACATATAATTATATGTCGTTTGTTATAGCTTTTTTAGACAAAAATCACTTATTTTATAAAAATAATCATTTTTAAAAATATTTTACCTGTTTGTTATAGATTTTTAAAATAATCAGAAGTTAAAAATAATCAAAAAATAGCTAAAAATGACAAGCTGCTGAGAGTAGCTTCTCAAATAATAGATTATTTTTGGAGGAGAGAGAAAAGAATTTTCAACAAAAAAAAAAAAAAAATTTAGAGGAGAGAGAAAAGAAATGTTAAAAGGAGAAAGTTATTTTGTAATTAAAAAAGGGGTCTTGCTAACCGGTGCCTCGGGACACTCTTTAAGGATTCCAATTATAGAAACTATTTATTTTAAAAGTTAAACGATTCAATTTCCAATGCATTGATATTACATTTTTTGATAGAATTTTCATAAAAAAGTTACTATTTAAGACCTTTAGCATTTGCCTTAAAAAAAATCACTTTTACATGTTGTATTCAAACAAACTAAAGATTATTTTATTTAAAAAAATGATTTTTCTTGCAATAAACAAACACAATCTATAAAATCTCTAAAAACTAATATTAAATTATTGAATATCAAAAATCCGTAATAAACGGGCCCTTACTTCCATGCCCACTTCTAAAGATAATTGAACCTATAATTTTTGTTTCCTCCTTTAACTTATTTTTTTCAGCGTTTTTTTTTTGTATTTTTTCTATTGAATTGTGATATACATGTAATTGTTAGAGGGTAATTTGACAATAAGTCAATTATTTCAAGTGTAAGCAATTTCATGGATGGTCAAATTAGAGTCATTTATGCAGCAAGTCATGCTCGTTTTGGAAGATTAGAATGGACAAATTAGAGTCATTTATGAATGAAGTCAAGTTGTTAATGCGTATTTTAGCAAATTTATCAAATGCTAAATGGAGATGATGATGAAGCATGGAGATTTTTTTTTTCCTTGGCCCTAAAATAGAGTATGACGAAAATAGAAGTAATGAAATGTAGTGTAGCAATGGATGACGAAGATGGACGGTCATAAGCTAACCACACAAAGACGGACTTTTTTTAAGAAAGGAGGGGAAAAGGGAGGAAAATAATTAAAATATAATTAAAACATTTTCATACCCACTTAATGTCACACTTTTGTAATTATATTCCTAAAAACTACATAATAATGAAAGAAATGAAAATAATAGAAAATTGAGAGATCCTAACTCCGTAATCAAATGGTATCTACACTATCACAATTAATAAAGCAAGCAAACAAGAAAGCAAACAAATTAAAGTTGGTTTTTCAAATTCAAATAAATTAAGAAATTTATTTGCCTATTCATAAATTTTTCGATTTGGATCCTCGACAGCAACAACCTCTATTGCAGTGTCGACTGCTAAATTTGAGCCCTTCAATTAATCCATTTTTCAGAAACATATTAATACATAAATATGGAATTAAACCTAAATTTGCCCTAGCCCAACAGGATCTTGCATACATAAGTGTTGTCATAATCATGGAAAATGAGAGAGTGGATGGAAACAACTGGGACACTCACATTTGTGGTTTGACACATTATGATGCATGTGAACGTTCACATTAACTTTTGGATCCTCTTGTATTAAAAATCGTAATCGCAGACATAATTAACTTAATTAATAGGAACATTGTAATATATAGATATTGAAATTTAAATCTAAAATCTTTCACTTATTTATTTTAAGGGATAAATTTTTCACTATTAAATTACTTGACAAAATCTGTTCTTATCAAACAGAGGCTAAAAACAATATCATAACGTGATCCTATCTAAAAGAGATACAAATATTTTGTGTCTAACATACTTCAATAAAAGTACTACAAGAAAGGAAAATACAATAAAATAAATAGGACCCCAAATCCCCCAAGGTCAACAAACAGAGACTTAAGATGTCAAACAAACTATCATATAAACTTAAAAAACTTGTTGGTGCATATTCTATTTTCAGTACAAATTCCAAATCACTTTTGGCTATTTAGAAATAATTAGCCCAATGGAAAAGGCTTAATTAGCCCATGCTGAAAGCTAGAATTTGCCGATAAAAAACTGATGGAGACATGGATAATGAGATGAGTTTTGATTATGGCCCCAAACCAATCATTTGGAGAGTTTATTCTAGAAAGAAATGAAAGGAATGATGAGGTGTCAGATTGAAGGATTAATCTAGAAGAGTAACGAGGTGTCAGATGATAGGAGTATTCTAGAAGGGTGATGAGGTGTTATGACTCTTAGTAGCTATAAAAGTAATAGTAATAGGAATAAAATAATCAGCTAAGAATTCAGATAGAGAATTGGGAGTCACTCTTTGGGTGATTTGGGGCACTTAGTGCTTTGGGGCTAGTAGAATCTCTTTGCTAGTTTGTTATTGCTTTTCATTATGTTTCCTTTTGTAATTGTCCTTCACCATTAATATAATTGCAAGCTTTCACCATAATCTTATTTCTATTTCTACTGTTTTAATCATAAATCGATACACATACCTATCAATTGGTTCGACCTACCAGATCTTTGAAAGAGAGCCAGTGTCGACAGTAATGGAAGAATTCAGTTAGAAAATTGGGGATCACCATAGTGGTGATTTGGGAAGCACTTGTATTTTTGGTTTGGTATTCACTACCATTTGTTAAGCTTTCCATTATTTGTTTTCATTGTAATTGTGAACCTTATCTTAATACAATTGCAGAATCTTCATATAATTTTTCCTATTCAATCCATTTTATACTATTTTGTGAATCTGGAAAGATCTGGTGGAAGTAAGGATAAAAGGGAAAATTGATGGTAAGTTGTCAAACACCAGTGCAATCCACATGTTCCACTTAATTGGTGAGTTAATTGTTTCTCTTAATCTAATAGTATTGATGGAGACATGGATAATGAGTTGGGCCTTGATTATGGGTCAAAACCAATCATTTAGAGAATTTATTCTAGAAAGAAAGGAATGATGAGGTGTCGGATTGAAGGATTATTCTAGAAGAGTAATGAGGTGTCAGATGGGAGAAGTATTCTAGAAAACCTTTTAAGAAATAGCTTTTTATTTAGTCAACTAAAATAAACCTTTTAAACACAAACAGATTTATGTTCCTCAAGCTAATTGTTACCAAACATAATTCTACCACCCTAGTTCTATACAACAACGTATTTGGTCGATCAAAACAAACAACAATGGATCAGAGACAAGTGCAGAGGAATCATGCAAATATGAAAATTAAGAGGAGCTCGTTAAGAGCATTAAACCAATGATTTGAATCATGGATTCATGTGCAACAACTGCAAAATCATTGGAACTATGCAAAATCAAACAACACTCACTTGTACTTAATCCAACTGCGAAGGAAATAATCCATTTTCGTGTCGGCTACACAAGTCAATTGTATACTTTTTTTAAGCAAAAACTAGAAGTGCAAAGACATTATTATGAATTACCGATTCAATTAAATTCAAACGCAACAAAGGATGCCGATTGAAGAATGACTCTGAGCCATTGGGCATATATTGTATAACATAAGCAGTATTATCCTCCAAAAGCCCTTCGCTACTACTTTTACATGACTTGAGTGTTTTTAAACTTGCAATTCTCGTCAAATTTTAATACAGCTGCATCGGAAAGCTATTGAAAAACGGCGTGAATTCAACTTTTTGTTTCAAATTCCATCCAAACATTGAGGTTTCCTAACTTTGTAATCATGGAGAATGCATTCAAGTTTAAAAATGTAAAAAAAAATAAAACAAACAAAAAAAATATCTTGAGGATGAATGTTTAGCCAGTCACAAACGACTCAAAAATCTACGTTGTGGCAGGTGGAAATTGCTATTGAGCTTATTTGTGCTGCTAGCAAAACCAATAACAATACCATTCAATGACTCCAATCAATCTCATCTTAAAGGGTCTATTTCAGTCTCAGCGATGTGCTTGCAACGGCCTCTGTGCACATAAACTCGTCCAAGATGAAATTTACAGCAGAGTTACCTGTTAGCTATTTCAAAGAGACCTTCGTCTTCCCAAACTTTAACAAAATAGTTTACCACCGCCTGCATAACCCAAACATACCAACATAATTTTTCTTTCCCATATAATTCATTCCCAAATTTGAAAAGTAGAGTGCATCTTAAAGAACTGAACTTACAGGTAATGGTATAGGCGACCGGAAAGGTTCTCCATATAAAAGCATGTCTTCAGAACTTGTTGTCAGGCTGAAACAGATTGGTTAATTTTGGTAAACATCAATTGGTATTCAAGATTACGTAAAACTTAGAGGATGGATTACAGTCGAAAATAAAAAGGTGCATCTAGGACCTGCCCTTTATAAAAGAAATAGTCAATCTATTGGTACACAAAACCAATGATGGGGCTATTGGCAACATGTACAGGTTTACTGAAGTAAAAGTTTCCGATTAATATTGGCAAGCCAGACAATTAAAAGCATGATGTACATGTATAGTGCTTAAAAACACAGTAAAGAGACAACTTTTATTTTCTAAAATATGGAATGAATTCACAAAGAGGTCAAAAAATTTGTTCATAGAAATCTTGGTTGTTCTATTTAGTTGGCGTCTATATTTCTGTTAGCTACATAGACAACTTACGTGATACAATTGTTCTTTCCAGTTTAGGTTAATATGGAAATTAGCAGTCTATCAAACCAAACCAGGAAGAAATGCATGAATGAAGAATTCCATTTTATTACAATTGATCAAACAGCCCCCCCCCCTATTTTTCATAGTCATATCATGAGAATGGATAAAAATCAGAAATATGCATATATATGCATATACCATATAGTTGAAGCTTCAGGTGGTCTCTGTATTTTTTTAGACTGATCACCAACCCATTCTTTCCTCATTTGATTCCACGCAACCTCAGCTGCACGAGAACAAGAATATACCTGAGAATATTCTAAGAAGAGGCGTATAACTGGACTGCATTTGACACTGAAGATATCAATCACTGAGAAGAGACTCACATGAGTCAATATTAAAATACATTAATGTTTTTAGCATATTTCATATTTCCTGAATGGTTTCAGGGATCTGCCGAACTGGAGGGATTAATGCCAGATATTTCTATAATTTGCGGTTACATCTGGTTGTGTTAGCAAAATAGATACTTACCTGTATATATTTGTCAGGTGCAATATATTGAATATAGAGTATCAAATAATACATATGCCAATGCATCTCAATTTTTACATATCTTTTTTTCCTACTAGGAACCTGCGGACATACACTATATGCAAGTTGCCTCATGACTTACCAAGGAAACAAAGAAAAACAATCAAAGGACTCTAAAATGTTACGCTGAAAAGTTTAAAACATTCTAAGCGAGGAGAGAAAAAAAAACAATACTTGAGATGTGCCAAACCTATTTAAAGTTAAACACACACACATCAGTCTTGTCACAGATCTGTCTAAGATCTATGTGACCAACAAGATACTCAAAACGGAGCATGAAAGAGATTTTGTTTACTAATGCAAGCTAATCCTTATTTTGTTAAAGCAGAAATATCGATAATAGATATCAGAAAAGGACATACCAGGGTTCACATAGGCTTCTTTTCCAGTCAAACTATTTTCGTTGGCATCATGTGAACCCTCTGAAGAGTCACCCTGATGGGCATTTGAACTACAACCGATCAGTTCCATCTCTCTGGAGAGCCTTATAGCATTGCCTTCAAAATCACTAACCTGTATAGAAAGTATATGGAAAAAAGACTCTTTATTAGAGGGAAAGCTTTCCTTCATGCTAATATGAATATAAAATTATTCCAAGGCCACAACATAAATCATTCCAAAGCGAAAGAGCTTCTAGTTAAGCAATTGAAAAATGCAGTGCCATTTAGGCTTTATAGAACCAAAATGTCTACCAGTTAGAGGCCAAATGATTTTATACGTTTTCAGCATCTAAATTCCAAATTCAAAACTAACAAATTGTAAATACAAAGTTTATTTTTTTAATACAAAACTTTTCAGGAACTAATAATTCCAGAAAGAAATGTCAACCAAGAAATGATTTTTCTCTTGTGAAGTAAGCCATTCACTATACTGGATAAAGTAAGCTATCTCAACCATAGAGGAATAAATCAATAGTTGATGTAACATGCACACACAACCAACCATAAATGTTTTGCAATACAAACGGTTGATTATCTTGTCAACTATTGAAATTACTTTATTCTGAAGTTAAATCCATTAAGAAGCATTTGTTACTGTTTGAAATTTCCCCTACATTGCGGTCCACCCTCAACCGCCTAATTGCGGCATTTGGGTTGCCTTCATTGCAGCACCCAACACCTTCATTGTGTTGGGTGTGAAGGGTTGCGTTTAGTCCCACATACAGCCTGTGTGTATTTATAAAGCTTGGGCAACCCTCACCATACAAGCCAATTTTGTAAGGACGAGTTAGTCCCAATATAAAAATCTAATCTAATAGTTATTTACATTCGGAACATTGTGTCAAACAACCAAATGTGTAATTCTTGTAAACTTACCGACTATGAAATGTCGTTACAATGATGAACCAATAATCCACAAGCAAAATACAAGAATTGAAATCAAACACACAACAATCAATAAATAAACCCTTTCCCTTTTTTGTTTGACTTGTGTACTACACAATCAATGGCACCAATACAAAAACCACAATCATTATTATAATAATATAATAACAGGAACAATAATAATAGCTATAATCTATAATAACAAAGAAAGAGAAATGAATCGGCGAAGAAGAGAGAAATTGAATGTTTATATGATGATGAATTGAGGAATGGTGTTGTGTGTGAATATTGGGATTAGAAACGCAGATTGGTGAATCAGTGAAAAGGGATAAAAGAAAATTGAAAGGGAAATTGAAAGAAAGGAAAACCTTTTGGGTACGTACTGTGGAGTGAACTGTACTGCGTCGAAGCGAGCGAGGGAGGGAGACAAGAAAACAAAAAGCGTCTTCAAATCTTGGTTTTGGAATTGGAAGAATCAAATTTCAATAATTCAGAATCATCCTAAAAATTTCAGTTTTTGTCTAATTAACTTCCCGTTATCTTGTACTAACATATTGGCGATTAACATTGACTTTTACCATAATGAATATTTTGATTAGAAAAAGATACATATATGTCGAACGAGATTAACCGAAATAGTAAGTGCAACAAATTTTTGTAACGGACAATAATTGGACAGGTAATAATACAACAATTTAGAAACTTAAATATTTATTTGTCACCTAAATATTTATAAGGACCTACAAAATGTGAAAGTTAAAGACTCTTGAATACATCTGCCCTAGTAAATAAGGCAACACAACTCGTGCAACTATGTCTTTTAGTGCCCCTATATTTTTTTGTGGGCCTTGCTCTTTTCAATTTTTACACTCTGCTACTTAAATAGAATAGATTATAAAATGAAAAATTTGAAGAAAAAAAAATCGTCCACTATTTAAATAGAGTGAACAGTGTTGGAAAACTCCGGAGGCGCCAAAAGAAACTCCCGTGAAATAGTTTCTTGGCCCAATCCACTTTTTTTATAACAAAACGGGCCGTAGCCCAAAGTATTTTTTGTGCACAAACCTGGTTAAACTTTTTAAATATTTTCTAGAATAACGAAAAAAGGAAATTTCTCTTCTAACCCCACATTTTTTTTCATATCCCCTAAAGTTCTAAACATCATAAATTTAACACCATTTTCCTCAACAACAAAAATAATATTTAATACGACATATATATATATATTCACAGGCTAATGCTACGGTGGACCACCTTCACAAGTGGTCCACCGTGGACAAGTGATCTACCGAATATGAATTTTACAAAATTTATTGTTGGATTGAAAATTTATATCGTATAGATCATCCATAAAATTTTTAAATTTTTTTGAAAATCATTTGATATGTTATTGAGACTCATCAAGATTTATGTTATTTAACAACCGTTAATCTTGATGTGTCTCAATAACATATCAAATGATTTTCAATTTTTCTAAATTTTTCTATGGGTGATCTATATGATATAAACTTTCAATCCAAAAGGTGGATTTTGTAAAATTCGTATTCGTTATAGTGTTATTCGTGACTGGTCCACAATGGACCACTTGATGAAGTGGTCCATATTAGAATTTATCTATATTCACATTGTCAAAAAAATTCCTCTCATACATATTTTCAAAAAATATATATTACACGTATAGTCGACCGTATTTAGGACCTGTTTGATATAAAATCATAAATGAAAAAGATTTTTGCACTTATTATAGACATTTTTTTAAAACAAATAAAACTTATTTACCATATTGGACATTTTAAAAGATTTTTGCACTTATGATATTAATATTATATTGGACATTTTTATATACCCAATGTGAGATTCTTAATATTATTTTTTTAATCGGTAAATATATGATTAGTAACACTTCACCACAAGCATAAGACGTATGGAGAGGAATAGTACAAAAAGTCAAAAACTACTCTAACAGTGCAGTAGCACAACATCGCCAAAAACAACATCACTAATACATACACACCATCACCTAAAAAGATTTAATCACATACTAAACCCAAAGAAGGATGTTCCTCAACCTCTAAATATTGTACCCTTTTGAGAGTCATGACGATTTTCACTTTATCGGCACTAACCTGATAGTGCTATTCTGTTTTTGGTGGCTTCACTCACTTATTAATATTTGGTGGAACGCCTTAATTTAGCTAATAAGTAACTCATTCTACGACTAAATTCTCAATGAAATCATAATTGTTAAGATTTAAGTACATGAGAATAACTCAACTCAAAGACTAGTCCAATGACAAAAAAAAAGTATCATATTAAACAAATTTATCTATTCAATGAGAAATACTTTTGTGGTCTCTTAAAATTTGGTCCCAATTTAGTCACGCGCATAGTTGAGAAAAAAGTACAAAGAAAATATAATTAAATAATATGTATTTTAATATAATTAAATGATATGTGTTATTATGTGTGTGTGAAAAAATTGAAACCAATTTTAAGAGACCACACAAGTAATTCTTCTATTCAATACACTACTAAGAGACACCAAATAAAAGAGACAAACATAGACATGATCACAAAATTTCATTAGATTTTACTTAAATTAATATCTTAGCTGTTATAAGAGCTTGTGATTAGTAACCAAAGTAAGTTATTCTCCAACGTGTAATGAAGGGTCTAATTATTCAATACTCAGGATTATGTACAAGTAATTAACTTCTATATATATATATATATAACGTCCATTTCTGACATAGCAGAAAACCAACAAATTCAACACACTCTTGTGAGTTTTTCTGATCTGTCGGCGAAGGTATGTGACCGACAAAATAGTGCATAAATATAGTAGCCAAATCGTGTAAATTTGTCTACATATATAATAAGTCAAGAAAAGAAGCTTGCAAATATAACTTGTCAATATAATTTCAGCTCTATTAACCATACTACAAATATTATAATGTAGTATAGGATATAAGATAAGATACGTTCAGAAGAGTTTCCAAGTTTGTAAAATATATAATCTATATCAAATTATCAAAAAATATTGACATATATATGTTTAAATCTAGGTTAAATAGTGCAACATGTGACTATATATATTGGAGATGACAGAGACATTGTAATTTTAATATATAAGGGTCGAAATTCGATTTCGAGATTTTTCACTTATTCCCTATAAAGGATGAAATATTAGACATTAGATTACTTGCAGGATTCTATTTTAGAGTCGCTGTTGGTTTCCAAATCTGTTGAGATTTGCAGGATTCTTTATATTTGATTGGACTTCTTTTGCGTCGGCGTTGACGGTTTGGAGGCAGACTACGAGCCTAGACTTATCTGCCTGGCTTTCTTTTCACCGTTGTCCATCAATTTTGTGCTCGCGGAGATGTTTTTTGGGTTCTGATGGGCCTATCACTTTTGCTTCGAGATGGGAAGTCAGAGTCTAGTGACATATCTATGGGTCGAGTTGGTGTCTTCTTTGGTGGGCTGGAGGCGAGGAGTGTCCTTCTAAAAATGGGATTAGAAGTTGATATCTTTAGGTGGTATCGTTTTAGTTTTCGTCATTGGTGTTCCGCTTATATACGGCACTGTGTTTTGTAGTTCTGTTTTCTCCTGGACTCTGTTCATCTTGTACAGAGACCGGTTATTAATAATACTCCCTCCGTTTTTTTTAAGTGTCCGTTTAGAATAGTAACACCAAATTAAGAAATTGGATTTTTGCATTTTATCTTCTTATTATACCCTCATCAATAGATTTATTGTTATACAAAAAAAATATTTTCAGATTATTGTTATCAATAGAATATAACAATAAACAAACTTTTTTGTTTTGTTTTTTTAAAAAAAACCTTTAGTTTTTCAAATATATAAAAAAAATATTTATTGAAAAAGATAAGTGTAATTAAAAAAGGGTACAATTGACAAATCGTACCCTTAAAACACAAAATGGACAGTTAAATAGAAACGCTAAATTCGACAAAACTGGACACTTAAAAAAAACGGAGGGAGTAATATATTTTGCTATTCAAAAAAAAAAAAGATTACTTGACCAATAAATTATTTTCAAATTCTTCAACTTTTAGTCCGTGCAAAATTATTGTGCAACAAATTTTAGTCTTTATTGTTAAATCAGCTTAAATTTTTGATTTATTTTTTGCATGCATGTTAAAAACATTGTAAAATGTTCATGAAAATAAGGGTTCAAAATTTGATTTTTAGGTCTAAATTTTTGTTAACTTTATCTCAAATTTTTAACATATAACTGTTATGATCCATCAAAAAATTTAAAAGTTGAAGCAAGTACGATTAACCTAACAAAGTGTATAAGAAAATATTTTAGAGGTAAAAGGTGATTTTTTTTTATGGAGAGGAAAAACACAAAATTTAAATTTTGTCGAGAGGAAAAAATATTTAACTTTTAAATCTAATATTCTATTATTAATAGATTGTACAGAAACTCGAAACGCTCAGATGAAATGACATGAATCTCTTCTGAATTAACAAAAATATCGGATTATAAGTCAAAAAGCACTCAATCACAAGAAAAACAAACTAATACCACCGAATTCATAACAATGGTCACACTCCAAAAGAAACAATCAAATTAGATACATTCACTTTATGTCTGGTCACCAATTCAACCCAAATACATTCACTTTTGTTAATCACTTTTTGCTTATATTTTGAGACGGATGGAGTATATAGTTAACTGAAAATAGCTAATTAAACTACTTATCCAAACACTCAAATTAGATACTCGGTCTAGTTAATTTAATTGTCTGTCACACTTAAAAAAAAAAGAATTATTGAGTGTACTAGTGCTATTTTTCTTACTTACATTAACTATTTGCTTCATTTAAGGGCCTACATGTGTTAATTGCAACTCCTTTTTGGGGTAACTATTTTTTCTATAAAATGAAAGCAGTTTGGAAATTTGACTCGTAATAATTAGAAGAAAAAAAAATGATTTAATCGGTTCAATTGCTTAATTGATTTGATGAGACATTTCAACTTAATCAGTTAAACTAGACAACTAATAAAGTAAAAAACATAAAAGATTATATAAGTATATATTTTTCTAAAAAATGGAAATAGAACCGTAACCACAGTTCAATCCTAGTACAATTCCGTTATGTAAAATTGAGTGTTCCTGGGTCACTTTTTTAAGATCTTAGATAGTAACTTTTGAACCGTTTAACTTTTTAAATAAATAATTTCTATAATTGAAATTCTTAAAGAGTGCCCTGGAGACAACGGTTAGCAAGAGCCAACTAATTAATAGACCAATTGATTCTTAATTCAACCGACTTGAATCAGCAGGTCCGGTGGTGACAACATTGATTCCAATGACTTATATATGATTTGTAGTAATAATTTGTTCATCAATAATTGTTTATGAATTTACCATGTAAAGTAGTTGCTACCAGCCATAGCTCAATAAAAGCCTCTTGTGATTTTGTGGTTCGCTTTGAGGGTAACATGCCTTAATTAAGTGCATGCATGTACGTTCAAAATCCAAAGCCAAAGATTCTTACTCTATCAATTTATTGTTAGATTCATTTGTCACCGATACACATGAAATTGTAAAGTGGTTAATTATTTCGAACTTTCTTTCTAGATTTTCTTTAAATAACTGTGAGTACTTTTACTGTATTTAACTAACAAAAATTAGCTTATAATTAACAATAACTTGTAAGTGAAGTAAATATTAGTTTGTTACTACATATAATTTTATTTATAGCTAGGGATAATTTTTAATCAAGATAATATGCTCAAATGGTTAATAAATTCTTTTTAGAACGAATTGTAGATTAAATTTACTCATATGATTTTTTCTTATTGATCGTTAGATAAATACTAAAAAAAAGTTTTAAACCTTACTCATGTTGTATTTATGTCTCAAAAATTGTGTCCATATAACATTTTTCAACCTTCTTTTAGTCAAATGTCATTGTTAATTTGGTTATTGATGTGACAAAATCAATTTCATCTCCAACCCAAAATAAATTTTATTCTAAAGATTTGTTTATACCAAAAAGTGGCATTGTCATTTGTCAAGGAATCCATCAACTATTAGGGATAAAAAGAAACGTTGGAGCAGTAAAATCTTGACTCCCTGTCATTTTTCATCACAATGCCGACAAAGGATTGTGTGAATATTCATTCATCCTCTTTATTTCTTAAAGATGAATTGATCTCTATAACAATAAATATAAAGTAATGTTTACTTCCTTTAGATGTTTGAAAATTACACTATATGCTCTCTTAAAAATAAAATCTTAAATTACTTTAAAAAAATAGATTAATAGCAAAAAATAATAATAAGTAAAATAAAATTATAAATATGTATTATAAGTTAAACCGCGATTCTTGTTCAAAAAAGTTAAACCGCCATTTTTTTCAATCAATTTTTATTATTTTAATTAATTTAAAATCACAATTTTCTATCAAAATAACCTACCATTTAAAAAATCAATTTCCATTTTTTATAATTATCAATGTCAATGATAATTAACTTTGAAATTTTATTATTAATTTTATGATTTTAGGGTACTGCAAAATTTAATTGTAAATCATCTTTTATATATCGAAATAGCCTTTTAATTTATCTGCTTTGGTAATTATTTTAGAATTGAGTTTTGGACGTAATACATTTTCAGATCATCTCGCAACCGATGTCGAACTTTTTTAACAAATTATTTATCAAAAAAAATATTTTACCTTGTATAGCTTCATAGTTTATACTATGTTTGTGATATTGAACTTTGAAGGCCGATTAAGAATTCAAATAATCCGTACCATGCATCATGATTCATCACCAAGTATTATTCTACTTGTCAATCAATCATGCATATGCCCCCACTCAAAACCAAATCAAAGCTTTGAAAGGTCCATTAATGGATAGTTTCTGACCCACCACTCCTCTTCATTCATTGATGAAGTTCACAAGTCTAAACACACCGTTGCTCTTGTTTGATTTATAAGAATTGACTATATTAGAATCTGTCCCATGATATCATTTTAATAGTCTTATCTTGTTTCATCAATTTCTTTTGATATATATTGTTTTTTTATATATTGTTTTCGTCATTCATTGGCTTATTTTGGCACGTAACTACATTTCTATGTTTTCTTTTTTCCTTTTCGTTACACACAAGTAAATCATGTTTAAGCTAGGAAACCCCGATAGCCAAAATACTTTTATTATATATTACATATGTTAATTATACAACGAATTTGAAAAGTGAATTTTAGTTATATTTGTCATGGAATGAATAATAGACCAAAACATAGTAAATAGGATGATAAAAATAAAATTACAAAAAACCAAAATGAGTTAAATGGTTAATCCATTGCTTTCAGTGAAGAGACAAAAATACCTGTAGCCTTAAATGAATATCCCGTCAAAAAAATAGTAGTGCCTTAAATGAAGATGAAAAATAAGAAGAAAGAAAAATACATGTAGCCTTTTATGAATGACTTGTTAATCCTCTTGATTGTATTGCTTGTTAATTTTTAATAGGCATGTATATGACTTGTTTTTCACTTTGTCAATTAATTAATATTGGGCCAAATACTACATGTATTTTTTCTACCGTTGTGTTAAGTACCTCTTGTACTGATTTTATTATTAACAAATTTCATTGTTTGCCGTTAAAAACAAAAAAATATAGAAAGCCATGCAAACACAAAGTTAAGATCTACATTTAAGGCATACCCAGCTACCCCTTCTGCACCCCCATCATTTTTTTTTTACCTTTACAACCAACAGGTTTTCTGTCATAAATAGATTGGGGAGGAAAATGACAATAATTTATTGAATTTGATTTTGGTACACTTTCAATAACATTCTCCAATATGCTTCATCTCTAAATAAAAACTCTTTTGAAATTTTTCTTTAATCTTTTTATAAGACTTCTTTTAAGTTTTCAAAGACATCAGTTATTTTTTCACTAACATACCATTAATTATAGTAATTTTTTCTCTTTGGAGTTGTAATAAATACTCTACAAAAAAGCATTAAATCATTTTCTCTTTTGAATGACAAAATT
Organism: Trifolium subterraneum; assembly: GCA_951799995.1. Lineage (NCBI taxonomy): Eukaryota > Viridiplantae > Streptophyta > Magnoliopsida > Fabales > Fabaceae > Trifolium > Trifolium subterraneum. The sequence goes on along the minus strand of OX637468.1, from coordinate 6,729,438 downwards.
GTAAAATTACTACAAATTCTCAACAAATTTAATAGCACATTCAGTTTTCTTAATCTCCATAATTTTTTTCAAATGAGTCTTATACACGGTAGAAACTCTTTAAATTAATATTCGATAAATTAATAAATTCTCTAAAATAATAAATTTGTCCGGTCCCGATTTGGGCCAATGTAAAAAATTGAAAAACTCGATAAAATAATAAGATAATAATTTTTCAGGAGATCCCTTTATAATTTTCGGTCCCAAGAAAATCACAAATTAATAATTCATAGAAACTGAAAAAAATAAATTACACTGTATTGAAATATGATTCAATAGTTGTCTGTTTTCCTTTAAAGTTCAAGTCTATTTGGAGCACTTCAAAAGTCATTATTGATTTTCAATGCATATGAACACAGTAGTTACTAATTCACGTTGAGTCCCAAGATTTGCTGCGACGTAATTCTAAGAGGCATAGACTAATTTACCTTTTTGTTTGGTATGTACATTATAATTACTTAAAAATTCTTTAAATTAATAATTATTAATTTATCGATAAATTAATAACTCTCTAAATTAATAAATTTCTCCTGATCCTGACATTATTCATTTAAACAGTTTTTAGTGTACTAGTATTTAGCAACAAAGATAGTAGTAATTAAAATCAAATATTTTTAATGATCCAATGATTATATTTGATTGACAAGGTAAAGAATCTTCTATCAATACTAGTAAATCTTAAATGCCAATGCAAAGACATAGTTGAATGGGAATAATACATTTATAGGTCTTTAAGTTTTTTAAGTATTAGGTAGATCCTTTAAGTTTTAACTTTGTATCAAAAAGTTCGTATTTCTTAATGACCTTTAAGGAGTTTTTTGATACAAACTTAAAACTTACAAGATCTATCTGATACAAATGTAAAACTTAAAAGATTTATTTGATAGTTAAAAAATTTGAAAGAATACTTAAAAAATATAAAATACATATCCCATACAAACCTAAAATGCATTTTTTCTAATTGAATGTTATCCAAGAATTAATAGATCTTTCATTGGTCTACACTGATCTATAAATAATTATTGATATTTGTAAGTTATTTTAATTCATATCCTTCCAAAATTTCATTTCACCACAAATTCTTAATTTGGGACCCACTTAATAAATTTCTTATATTTATATCAAACTCACTCCCATACCATTCTTCCATATGACACTTACTTTGATCATTTCCCCTTCTTTTCACTCTAACACTCACACAACAAAATCATTCTTCTTTTTGCTAAAACTTTACCACTCACTTTGTCTTGATGGCCATCTTTGTAGTTGCTATCTTAATCTTAATGACATCTTCAAGTAATGCTTATTGGCCACCTTCACCTGGTTACTGGCCAAGTTCCAAGTTCAAGTCTATGAGCTTTTACAAAGGTTTTACAAACCTGTGGGGCCCTCAACACCAAAGACTAGAACAAAATGCATTAACAATTTGGCTTGATAGAAACTCAGGTTCTAAATCTGATCATTAGTTAAACATGTTTTCTCTTCTCTTTATGTTACATATAATTGAAATTTGATCATTTTTCTATTGTTTTGTTTGTGGAAAAAACAGGAAGTGGTTTCAAATCGGTTCGTCCATTTCGATCCGGTTACTTTGGTGCTTCCATTAAGCTTCAACCTGGATATACAGCAGGAGTTATAACAGCTTTCTATGTAAGATGTTGCAACATGACATGCACGTTTGATTGACTACGAGTTTGACGAATTCTCGTGATTTTGTTGAAACTCCAAAATGCAGTGTTTGTTAACATTATAATGGACTTCTGTTATTGTGTTGAACTCACCGCCAATTCAAACATGCACTAAGTTTACTGACTTTTTTTGAAGCTTATAAATTTTGTTTAGCTTATAATAATTACTACTAATACTGATTATTTAACTCATGAGTGGCTTATTGGCAGCTATCAAACAATGAAGCACATCCTGGTTACCATGATGAAGTGGACATTGAGTTTCTAGGGACAACATTTGGAAAACCTTATACTTTGCAGACCAATGTTTATATAAGAGGGAGTGGAGATGGGAAAATTATAGGCAGAGAGATGAAGTTTCATCTATGGTTTGATCCTACCAAAGGTTTTCATCATTATGCTATACTTTGGAGTCCTAAGGAAATAATGTAAGTCAATGTATAATTTAACTGAATTTATGAGTGTGTCTGAATGTGAATTGAACGCATAGATTATGAATACTAGTCTAAAAAAGAAGGGTAGACAGAGTAAGGCACACACTAGTGAGTAGTGACTCTTGAGAATTCTAACCATTGATAAAGATCGGAAAGTTGTGACCAATTTGTAAAACTTATAATGCCAACCGTTCGATTTTGTCAATGGTTTGGATTAGTGACTAGAGTGACTCTTCAAATTTCTTGCCACATGGAATCCTTATTTCAAAGATAAGGGATGAAGAGAATCCACACTATAAAGCTTAGATTGTGTAGGTGGCATTGTTTGATTGGTTAATCACTTTGGCATCAAGGTTTAGGCAAGACTGATTGATATTGTGGAAAATGAAATGTTTATAAGTTTTTGAAGGAGTGGAAAATGAAAGGCTAACAATATCATTTTCTCTGAAATAAAGGAAGAACGCAAATAAGGATTTGACAGGATTAATAAAAATCATAGAAATACAAAATCACAAGGTCACATGAATGGCACAAAAACCACCACATAGAAGTGTGGGGCAAACAATATGATACTAACACCCAACTAATGAAAAGATATTAAAAAGTAACATTAATTTATTGATGGAAGGGTTAAGCTATACTATTACTAGTAACGTTCAAAAAAACTGTGACTATTATGTGAACCATACATAGAAATTATTATTAATATATATAGTGATATAGTAGCTGCTTTATACTGACATTGAATTACGTGTCAGATTCCTTGTGGATGATGTGCCTATAAGAAGGTACCCGAGGAAAAGTGACACAACATTTCCTATTAGACCAATGTGGCTTTATGGTTCAATATGGGATGCTTCAACATGGGCAACAGAAGATGGAAAATACAAAGCTGATTACAAATATCAACCTTTTGTGGCAAAGTATACTAATTTCAAAGCTAGTGGTTGCACAGCCTATGCTCCTCGTTGGTGTCATCCAGTTTCAGCCTCACCATATGGTTCTGGTGGATTAAATTCACAACAATATAATGCAATGAGGTGGGTGCAAAGATACCATATGGTTTATAATTATTGTCAAGACCCCAAAAGAGATCATAGATTAACACCTGAGTGTTGGGGTTAAGGACAAAAAAATTATCAAAATTGTGGGTGGTCCAAGAAAAATACTGTTCTCTTGTGATCTAATTTGTTTTCATTTTCATTGTGGGGGTGACTTGAAATGGACCCACTATCACTTGAGTGTCCAAGGCTCTAACTACACGAGAAAATTTGGAAGATTGTGTATGTGTTTATTTTTTGTCTTTGTCACATCTTTTCTATTTGGTGTATAAACCAAATGGGAAAAAATAGAAGAGGGAGAGAGAAAGGAATAATGTTTGTCAATGTCCAAGAAAAGCAAAATGGACAATTATTATGTATTGGTTGGTAAATGTGGCACTGTTGAGTACGAATATTATAAGCATACTCCTCACTTTATAACGTTATTGTCATTTTAATGATGAAAACGAGCAAAGACATCTGACATGAAACTTAGTAATCAATGTCATTTCTTGAAAAATGTCCTTTTTGAGCGTAAAAACTTAAAAGATCACATGAACGAATTGTGTAATATCGTGGACCATTGATATAGTATATAAATTGACATATATAAATAAAAGTAAAACAGAGAGAGGAACACAAAGCAAGGTATAAATGTTACTAGTATAGAGTTAAGAAAGTTATAGGTAAATGTCAATTGTTAATATGTTAAGGAGAACGAGAATTGGTTTACTTTGTAAGTTATTATCATCATCATAACTAATTATTTTGTTGGTTAATATGGTTTTGCTTTGAATATTTTAGCAAAATTGTTGGCTATTTCGAAAAACTTAAGTTCACCTTGTATGTTGTCTACCATAGATTTATCCTTCAAGTTTGACTCGAACAACCAATCTTTGATTCAAAATGGTGTCCAATTGTGTCACCCGTATACGACTATGATACTACACCATATTTGTAGCGTCAAGACTCAAGAGTCTTTCTTGGTCTTTTTTCTTTCGATCACACTTTGCGAGAGGGTAACAAATGTGCATAATGAATGGTTAAATTTAATATTTCTTCATGCTCCCCCAAAAACTTTGGTTGTCCTATCCTCCCCACTCCTTACTTAGATTGGTCATATTCTTACATAACATGTCTCGTCAATCTCCTTAAACCTCTATTATTCCCACCTATCCATGGCTCTTTGATGATTGTTATCCTTTAGGGGGGGGGGGGGGACTTTAAGATTTAATAAAGGTCATATTCTCAAAGGTCATATTCTCACCATCTCTCTTCATCCCTCCAAGGCCTCCACCACTAGGAAAGAATTCTCTCCAGTCATATGAGAGTCAAGTTACATGAGATCTAAAAAAGGGAGAAGTGTGTTTAAGGGTGGGGATTTCTAAACCAGAGAAACCGGAGAAACATGAGGAAGAAAACTAGAAACTATCATTCTCCGACACATCCTCTGTATCCTCCCTATTCTTCCTTCTCACTCCCCCAATACCCCTACAATGGCAAATTAACATCAACGAAAGGGACAGCTACAACTTACAAATATTAACATAGGATGCAAAAATGTGCCCAAAAGTCTCAAATTTTTATAGGATGCAAAAATCTGTTATAGAGCCTTGATACTAACATGTGAGAGAGGGGAAATCACAATTCGCAGTAGAGGAGCATAGCTCAACAAAAGGAAAAGAGAAACATGGGAGTACTAGCATCTCATAGAAAAGGGTGGTGGGGCTCTAGTTAAACTATGTAGCAGTAGTAGGCACTTGTGCAACTATTCTCACATTTCCATGTCATTGGGGTGATAGATTCAACAACTTTTGGGGAACGAATGTAAGAACTAAGAAATCAATATCATGTCCCTCTATCTCAATCACGGCGGTGATAGTTTATGTGGAAGGTGCAATGGATGCATCAACTAGTAGATGTAAGTGATGGTGATTGAAACAACCTGGTGGGAGCTAAATGGACATGACTGATTGCAATTCAAAGTATTGTTGATGTCAACAGCCGTGCTACTTTGTGAATTTGTGAAAGATAATTCTAACTACCAGAAGACAATTGAGTGAGCTGGGATTCTCTCTATATAATTGACCTTTCTATTTGGAGAGAGATGCATAAAAGGATTGCTCTCAAAAGTGCATGTTAAACGGAGAGGATCTCAACTTCAATTAAGTTGAAGTAAATGGGGTGGTTAGAATGTAACATACAAATCAATTTGAGTTGTCCATTTTGAAAAATATGATCCAAAGACTCAAAACAACCTGGTCAGTACATACTTTGTCCTTGATGATAGAATACGAACTATTATAAATATCAATATTACGGCTCTAAAATATAGGAATAGGAATAATTACAAAAAGAAATATCCTTGCAATATAATCAGGGAAAAAAGAACAAATCACTCACTGGCTCGTGGAAAAGTAATAAGTATCTCAACTACTTTATGGACAGCTGAAATTCTGAGAAACAAAATTTTACAAGAATCAACATCTACGAACCAAGTATAGAATTAATTACCTTAATCACGAGAGATTGGTACGGAAAAGTTGCAATACATTCTCACTTAAGCAGCCTAGCATTCCATGACTAGGTGAGTACCTAATATCACGGGCCTGAGCTGGCATTTTGAATCGCTGAATAACCCTAAAAGATGGCAACTCTTGCAAGACCAAGTCACATGTAACTTCATCTCCAGATGCAAACATTCTATTCTGATTCTCTATGTCTATAATTACACATTTTGGTAGTCGGATTTTACTTACATTGGCATACGAGGAACTCATCTTTTGGAAATTATTACCGCCCATTCTCTTTAACAATACATTAGAGCCCTGTACTCCTTGATCAGTAACATGAGAAGGAGTGGGCAATGGTGGAGAAAGAGGCACATCCATCGGATTGTTGAACTTTGGACGGTATGAAACAACAACGTCGTCGCTGCTCGGACAATAGGCAAGGGATATACAAACACCTTGATTATCGGTCCCAGGAACCATAAACGGCCTTCATATTTTCAGAAGGAAAAAAAAATGGAGCATCAGGAGAGCTAAATATAACATAAACTTTTATCCAATAATTGCTTCCAAAATCTAATATGGCCTTATAGAACCAAACTAAAATAGAAAAAATTAATCATATGCTATCTCATATCAAACTCATTGACAATAAAGTAATGTGAATTTCCAAAAAGCAAAAGAACCATCTAAAAAATGGAGAATATAACATGAGTTTAATGATTCATTGTTAGTGTAACTTAGTTTTACACCAACTGCCAATGAAAACTAACCAACATAAGTTCATTAAACTTCATTTTGTAACCGCTCTTTAAAAATAACCACCACTTGATTTTCATTGGACGATAGCCTAAAACTAGTTTACATTGACAGTCCATGCACTCTATTCTCATAAGCACGCAATGGACTGTCATTCAAAATTGAAAAACACAATTACTATACGGGATAGTGACAGGAAACAAATTGAATACAATATTTACAAGGCACTGATAAAATAAAAGTAAGTGTAAAGCTAATATCCATAAAATTTAAACAGCCTACCGTTCTTCAGAATCAATGTCCCACTGACAAGGACCGATAGCAGATGCGGACAGGATGGTTCTGGCACCAGAAGGGAGACTTGTTGTTTGTGCAAGAGACTGCAAACTATGAACAGGGTTGCTAGTCAACCCAGCTAAAGATTTTAAGGGTCCTGCAGTTTGTCTCATGTCAAACACCAGGACAGAACCATTCTGCAGGTAAGTTATGTAAAGATTAGCATATGAAAGTTCCTAGATCAAACAAAGACAAAAAAAAACGGGGGGCGGGGGGGGGGGGGGGGGCTTACCTGCAGTCCAGCATATATGTTATGTGTATTGACGTGATCCCATGTACAGGACCAAGCGGGAACCTGGAATGCGATTATAGCAGGTTATAACCCCCACAGAATGACAAATAAACTGACCGGTGAAGATTGCAATGTTTAAGCAATAACATCAGTGCAACAAGGAGGAAGTACAAAAATTTACTGTTATATAGGGCATGCATGTTTTAGATTCTCTAAAAATCATTTTTTTTATAAATAATTTGGATATTATTCTTTAGAGACTTTTAAAAAAAGCACAAACCATGGTTGAAAAATCATTCAAGTTGAAAACTATGCATGTTTAAATAATTTTTTATTGATATGGTTTGTTAAGAGTCCCAAATTGGATGAGATATATGGCCTGACAACGTGTTTACAAGAGAGGTAGTCTTCACCTTACAGGCCAATTTTGTAAGGTTGAGTTAGGCCCGACCCAATTTTTCTAAGATGGTATCATAGTCTATCCAAGATCCGTTGGGCCACATGTTATCAAGTTTCTGCTATCAGATCACTCGGGCCATGCTCCAGATGTCGAGTTCTGGGCGTAGGACGGGTGTGCTAAAGAATCTTACATCGGATGAGATATGGTCTGACAGTAAATTTATAAGTGGGGGAAGTCATCAGCTTAGAAGTCAATTTTGTAAGGTTGAGTTATGCTCAACCCAAATTCTAAGATGGTTGAAAAAGCATATAGACACCATAACTTATGTTTTTCCCTCCCTTCGATTAGAAAATATTTTCTTCAAAAGCTAATTGAAATGGCTACTTTATTTTCAACATAAAAATCATTTTTTAAAATAGCTTGCACATAAACATAACTAGAACCTCAAAAATTATTTTTAAAAAATCTAAAACAAACAGGCCCATAAGTCTATTTTGATAAGTAGGTGGGAGCCTTTTCTGTTATTTTGTAGATTTTGCTGGAACCAAAACAGTCCTCTTGCGGTGCATTATTTGGTGTTTTTGAGGTTGGAGAGAAATGCTATAATTGTTAGGATAGTCATATAGCCGTTTGTGGCATAAAGTGGTTTTCTTACACTTCTTTTTTATGCTCATTTAACGGGTACTTCAAAGTATAGTGCCTAGCTCCAATTTTCCAAAATGCCATCTTGGCTGTTCATTTTGGTTTCTTTTACTTAATTCAAGGAGGACACTTATACTCAGGTTTTACTCTCTTCTCTTTCTTCCCACCTTAATCTTGAATAATAAAAATAAAATACTATGTCCATTCCAATATTATTCTAAAAAAACACAAAGGATGGAAATATAAACTATTATCAAAAAGTTTTATTTCCACTAAATCAGAATTATGGATCAAACATGTACCTGAAGATCATAATTGAGAACAGGGGTGCCGCTGTCGAGGCTGCAACAAAAACGAAATAGATTAATGACAAAATTGTACATTGTAAGACCAAATGAGCCAGTACTTAATGCAACTATACGGCTATACCTGAGGACTGATAATGTCTTCCCAAATGAAGCATAGAGGGCCTGTCTACTATCAAAAGGAGAAATATGCAGGTCTCTAATACCATTTGCAGATGATGGTAGTACAATATCTTGCATCTCAAATGGAGATATCAAGCTCAGCTATAAAGCCAGATTTCCATAAAGGTCAAAGTGAAATTGGTCAATGAATAAAGATATTTAAAAGCCAAGCATGTAACAAATGAATATTTCAAATTCAAGAATCTTACTTTAGTTAGCAAGTGCACATCACCCATTGCTTTTTCCTTTCGTGCGATTAATAAAATTTGATTAGAAGTGTCCATATCAAACACACGAGCACCTTCTAGGTGAAATGTTTTCTAAAAATGGGGAAACAAATTAGTAAATAAAATTCATGTTACAGAAAACACACTACGTCCTATATTAATGTTTAACAGAATATTTTTATTACATTCTAGGCATTTGAAGAAAATTGGATCATAAAGTAGATAAGAGAAAGAGAAAATGGCACACCTGATATTCAAAATTGCAAAAAGATCCTTTTCCATGGGACATTGGGCTATAGTTGCACTCTGCAAGATAAATCGAGTGAAAAATACAATGAGCTCAGTGAAATTAACTGCAAAGTTTCTTTTGGTTCACAAAAGGCTTTTATTGTTACTGACGGAGGAGGGAGGAGCAAATCAAGACAGGTCATATGAAGTGATGATGATACGACATTTGAATTTTTAAACAATTATTACCGGATTCATATCTCCGTTGAGAGCTCCCACCGGCAACCATTAATTCAGATTGTCTACTCTGCATATCTTGTACCAGCTTCTTCAAATAAGAGTTTCTCTACAGAACAAAATTACAAACTAAAATTATTTAAAACAACACGTATAAAAGGACCAATAACAATCAAACAAAAAGGCTTATATAATTTGCACCAAATCATTGCATGGACTCGTATGGAATAGAATCATTAGAAACTAATAAAACGGTTATTAAAGCACCATGGTAGCAAAGTAAAAAGAAAAATTGGAGATGTTAAAGTGTTGTCATTATGAAAAATACTATAATGGGTGGGAGAGTGAAGCAAAGATGCCGGTAAACATGGCACAGCTCTGCCAGATATTCCAAATAGAGATACTAACAGTGCCAGACGTGGATCTATTACGAAAAAAGGGTCTAATGTTTTAAAAACCATAGGCTTTCTGCGACCTAAACGGCAAGTATGCATCCATCATCGTCATAATAGTAATGCAAAAAGTATACCTTCGTAAGTTTCTGAACATCGAGATGCAGTGCAGCTTCTTTCTTCTTCCATCCCATTTCTTTCTTGCGCCAACTACCATCCTAAGAACATAATTAACAAATTTTCTTAACAAAGACTAATGAAAACACAGCCCTCTATATTCTGAGATAAGCCAAGCACACAAAATGCAATAAAAAAAAAAGCATCAGCCAGCAAAATAGTTTCCATAAAGACAAACGGCATCCTACCTTACTCTCAAGAGATGCACATTTGCTCTCAAGTGACCGAATTCTCTGCCAACAGAAAAAAAAAAAAACGGATCAGGCAAACAAATTTCTTGAAAATTAAAACTTTCTTTTGATCTTAACATTGAAACAACCTTCTGAGATTCTTCATCAACAGCAACTATTCGAGAAGCATAGAGTTTCCTCACATCCTTCATTGAACATCTCATATTACATTGCGGACACTAAAACAAAACAACAAAAAACATTAATGTTAAAACCCCTCTCCCTTCTTTTGTTGGCATATCAATTTCAAAAAACAATTTACATTATACAAATTACCTTCCCCGAATTTTTTCGTTGTTGAATCCATTTTTTGATACAAGACATGCCATAAATATGTCCACAAGGAAGACAACTAAATTCAACAATTCAACAAAAAATAAACCAATCACAATTCAACAATGCTTAATTTTATAATAATGATAATAATAATTTAACTTAATATTTATTTAAAATTAAAATAAAATACAGAATTAGGGTTTAGCGGTGGCACCAGACGTGATGGTCGCCGTTATCGGTCCAAGCATCCATACAAATAGGGCAAATGAGGCCGTCAATGTCGGTACGGTATTCATTCTCTTGACTACAATCGGTGCTTTCGATTGGAATTGAAGAACAAGAAGCTTCTCCTGCTTCGGTTCTGCGGCGTTTATTTCTCTCATCTTCAACCGGATTGTGCCGTTCATCGTCGGGAATAACAATTACTTCGTCGGATGTAGGATTCCGAGGAGGTTCGTTAGAAACCCTAGACGACGGCGGTAAATTGGGAACATACTCTTCATCTTCTTCATCTTCATCTTCTTCATCCTCTTCTTCTTCCTCTTCCTCTTCTTCTTCTTCTTCTTCTTCGTCGCTATCTTCTTCATTGCCGGAGTGTCCATCAAATACTAAATTGATGAATCGAGGATCTGCTCCGGCTGCCATTAGATCTTCTCTGGTTGGAATTTCGCTCTCGTTGAAGTTGAGCAATTCGGGGGGAATAGTAGGGTCGTTGTAGGGCCACTCGTCGAAGGGAAAATTCATTTGTGTGAGTCTTTTTCAGAGAGAATGGCAGAGAAAAACACTGTAACGATAGAGAGAAGGGTAGACAAACGTTTAAATGTAGTGAGGGGGCACCCAAAGGCGCGGAAACGGCCCGCTTTGTTTCTAGACATTAATTTCTGTTCATATGGTGTACAAATTGTCAATATTAGTATTAGTATAACCAATGCAAATTTTACAGAATTTTGAAATCCATTAAAATTAATGATTTATGAGTTTTTATTGAATATCGTTAATTTTGATGGGTCTCAATAACATATTAAATGATTTCCAATTTAAAAAAAAAAATATATATATATATATATATATATATAAACGATATAAAGTTTCAATCCAACAGTCGATTTTGTAAAATTTGTATTCGTTATAATAATATTACAGTTTGTGCATCGTGGAAGACTTGGTGAGGTCTTCCATATTTGCCTGCAAAAAGAGTGTTTCACACTGTACACGATAATGATGATGTGGTATTTCATTTGTAATTTGTAAATTAAACTTTTTTTTATTGAAATTCAAGTTTTTTATTTATTGGAATTTTGTATCTCCTACCTCAAAATTGAAATGTAGGAGTTACATTGTTTTCTTCTTAGTTTATCGGAGAGAGGTGATTCAAGGTCGATTGTTTTTTATTTCTCGTTATAGTAAACAAATGTGATTTTCACATATTTGTTTGTTTTGATTTTCTGTCTTCGTACGGTGTATTTTTTTTATCCCATCTTTGTGTGAAGTATTGTGTTGTCTCATCTTTGTGCGGAGTATTTTGTTGTCTCGTCTTTGTGCGCTATTCATTTGTTTTAAGTTGAAGGATTTATTTCGATATAGTGTAGATTCAATCAATGTGGACTTTGGTGTCATCAACACTACATATTCGGAGGCATATACATTTCAAACACTTCAACATAGTCCTATTATTTGTAGGTTTTTCTAATTTGTCGTTTTATGCTATTAACATAGATAATGTGAGTTTGTTCGCAGATTTATCCTTTTCGTTTTTAGCGAATTTCAATTTATATTGCATCGATGTACTCTATCAATTTGAATGAACGAATATTCCTAACTGTTAGTCTTTTTTTTTTTGTTAATAGTGTGTTGTTTGGCTACATGGAGAGAAATAGACGATTTCGCCTTGTTAGTTGATAGTGTTTTTGGACAGTTATGAGAAAAAAAGTTTAGTTGGTGGAAGATACACTGTTAAGGAGGATAACAACAAGATGAGTACTAATATCAAGCAATGTCTTTGTAAGGTTGTAGATTAACACTTCACTACAGTTGTGAATGTGTTAGGGTCATATGGAGTGGCCTCTTATAATGAACATGTAACAAATGTTTTGAGGATAAACGGTTGTATAGGTCACCTCCCTCCGTGTCAACCACCGTGTTTTTTTAAGCTCCTCTTGTAGCTGAAGTTGACACTTTGGCCGGGTGTATTAAACTATTCCCTAAAGAGAAACTGTGTAGTATATAGATGGTTCCCAGGCCTATCACTTATTAGATGCAATGTGTGGATAAGGTTTTGTTGTGGCAAGAAACATTTTAGAAGTTATTACTCTGGTTGTTAACTTATGTCTCAGAGGAAGATGCCCAGCGAGTTAGTCAGAATTTGTAGCTTCCGCACCTTAACACCGTTATTAAACATGACGGTGGGATACACTATATATATTATATTACAATATGTATTATTTGGAGGCGTATGATATTTAATGTTGCTATAAAAAAAGTCGATAAAGATGTGACTAAGTATCTCAATAATTTTCAGTTTGGGATTGGAATATCATATGGTGCAAAAGCAATTTTGCACAATGCTAACTGCTATCATGGTGTTGAGCTAGCAGCATGGAAATGGTTCTTTGACTACACTCACAGTAGACTTCTCAAATATTTTCAACATGTTAGACAAATCAACATTGTTACACGAGGTGAGAACGAGACGTCAATCAATTTCTTTGTAGATTGAAGTTCTTTATGATCATGTTGCACCTTCATTTGATAAATGACCAAAATATTACAAATAAATAAGATAGAAACCAAAGTGTAACAAAAAAATAAAGGATTAAAGTGTTAAAAAAGTAAAATAAATGACTTACGGTATAATTTTGCCTAAAATATATTACTAGTTCAACTCAATTTACTTATTTCACAACCAAATTCTTAAGTTATAGACTTTTCAACGAGAATAGTAAGATTTAAGACAAAAATAAAAGGGTTAAATATGTTTTTGGTCCCTATAGTTTTTTAGAATTTCGTTTTTAGTCACTGAAGATTTTTTTAGCACTTTTTAGTCCCTGAAGTTTTATCAATCAGTGTTTTTAGTCCCTACTTTTCATCAAACTCTTGTATACTTTTGTATTTTTGAATGATATTTTGTATTCATGTTTATAATATTATAAGAACATATCCGATAAAAGTTTAGAATTTTTTAACGTAAGATGAATTATTTATGAATTTTTATGTGCAAAAAACTAAAAAATTCATATTTAATTCATCTCTTGTTAAAAAAGTTTAAAAATTTGTAAGAGAGATTCGTATAATGTACCAAACATGACTGCGGAAAAAAATTTAAAATTTCGAATGATATGCACGTGTTGAATGAAAAGTAGGGACTAAAAACATTGACAGAGAAAGATTCGGGGACTAAAAAAAGTGAAAAAATCTTCAGGGACTAAAAACGAAATTCTGTGAAACTATAGCACCAAAAACATACTTAACCCAAAATAAAATAAAGGTTAATTTGTTTTTTTTATTTTTAAATATTACTACTATGTATTAATTTTTGGGTTGCAAAACGAGTCGGGTCGGACCGGGCAAGGCGTTCCTTCCCGAAATAAAAGTCAGACGGAGGCATGAAATCGGAAAAAGAGTGGTCAGAGAAGAGAAGAGATGGCTCGCAGTATCTCGTATGTGACAGGGTCGCAGCTTCTCTCTCTAAAACGACAACCAACCATCGCCATCGTCGATGTCAGAGACGATGAGAGGAGTCACGATGGTCACATATCCGGTTCTCTTCATTACGCAAGCGACGGTTTCTCTCAAAATATCTCTAAGCTTCTTCAAGATGTTAAAGGCAAAGACACTCTCGTCTTTCACTGCGCTCTAAGTCAGGTCAACTCCTTACCATACCCCACCCCTCTTTTTTAGTCAGATCCATATGTTTATTACGATCAATTTGAGCATGGATCCCACTTTTTCATTACTTATTTCCATTTTTATATAAACTATAAGTTGTTTTCGTAAGTTATTCTGGAGAGCTTATGTAAGCTGAAAACAGTTATAGAATAGTCTTCATAAGCTCTCACAAGTGCTAGTAGATAAGATAAGCTGAATAAAGTCAATCCAAACAGACCCAAAATCTTAAATTTAATGTTAGCGTCACCTATAATAGCAGGCCCAATATCTAGTATCACATGTAATGCTATTTGGTATGATAGATTTATTATACAAAACACATGAATCACTACTACACGTAAGTTTTTTAAAGAATGGAAGAACAATAATTTTGTATTTGGCAAGAAACACAGTGTTGTGGAGGAAGAGTGACCGATAGGATATCAATCGTTAGTTGGTCCAGTGGTGATTGACGATGGACTTGGGGGAGAACCACAGTTCGATCCCCAACAACTGCGGTCGGGAGGGGCTGAAACCACTTGATGCAAGAACTTACCCCCCCGAACCAGATTAGGCGGTCCAATGGGCCGGATATTGGTGGTGAAAACAAAAAAAAAAAGTGACTGATAGGATTAGTTGATATTGTTACATGAATATTTTTCTTCCTTAAAAATTGTCCATCCCATTCTGCTAAATAAAGCTGAATTGCAGCACATGTTTTGTAGGTATATGCATTGTCCATGCTTCAAGCCTAAAGGAATCTTGTGTGTGAGGGGCGTGTAATGTAAAAGATGTAAAACCATTCCTGTGTTTCCAATTAAAAGACAAGCCTTTGAGAAAGTTGGTTGTTTGCAGATGACAAAATTAAGTATGTGTGGCTTAGGTTAAAAACTGTTCTTTGACATAGATTAGCAACAAATATACAAGTTTTACCTAAACCAAGATATTTGGACAGTCCTGATGTGTGAAAAAATTGTTTATCATCGGCAAATATTAGAGAGTAGAATATAGCGCTGTTGTCACATGACATTGTTGTCACAAATGACACCTATAAAAATTTATGAGCAGCAGGAGGAATAGGTAGCAATGGTTTCAGAGGTTGATAATTCCTTTCTTAAGAAAGAGGAAAAAAATTAATCAACATTTACATTAAGTATTCTCATTCTGTTTATATTAAATTAACCATATTCTACTGGCTTAGGCAAAGTATTCTCATTTTGTATCCGATTCCTATTCTTAGGATGACACTGTTATTAAAGTTCTAAGTTTGCATATTTGATGATTGATCACAACATCTTATATGCATTTCTGCACCACACTCTAATTGCTACAGATTTTTAAGGAAGTGCATAGCAATTTTTATATTTTACAGTCACATCTTAAAATCAACTTGACATGCCTTGTTAGTAACAGGTTTCTATGTGTCATGACATTTGAGAAGCTTTTTGTTAGTGTGGACATGATTTTTTCCCTATACCTTTTTTGTATGATACCAGAATGTTTCTCTCTAAACTGAAAGTGGTATGAACTATTTATAGGTTCGAGGCCCAAGTTGTGCTAGGAAGCTTGCCAATTATCTTGAAGAGAGCAAGGAAGATGTTGGAATAAAGAACATTATGGTCTTAGAGCGTGGCTTCAATGGATGGGAAGCTTCTGGTAGACCTGTTTGCCGCTGTAATAATGTTCCCTGCAAGGAGCATGGAAATGCTTAGTCAAAGGCGTCTTTTCTATCTGCAAACATTTGTATACTAAAAGAAAATGTATGACTATTATCATTGTATAAATCATAGGTAAGCTGAATACCTAGTTTCTATTTGGTCCATCACTTTATGATGTAAAAAAATTCCTTGAATGGAGACTGACAAAAATAACAAAAGTACTCGCTCAATTTCTTTCTGAACTTTTCTACAGTATCGCATAATGCAATTTGATGAAATATGGTTAAGAAATTCTGCTTTGACTAGTTTCATGAGTTAGTGTTGTGGATGACAAGCATTTTAGGGACTTCGAGTTGAACGTATGTCTGCAACAAGATTTCTTAAATGTAAATGCATATGCTAAGCAACCATATGGACGAGTCTGAAGGTTGCTTTGTTATACCCATGGCATATATTTTTTTAATGTTTGATGGATGCAATAGCTTGTTTGGTTTAGATTTCCATGAAAATAAACCAAAAAAACGCTTCTCAAAGCACTTTTTTATCAAAACAACATGTCACATGTAAGCTTTGGTCAAAATCTCATTTGGCCCTCTCAAAAAGCTGAACTAAACATCCTAAACTGATATCCATGGTCCATATTGTCTACAATTTTTTATGTGCTTCTGAAATGCTAGTTGTGTCTCATCCTCGTGGTTCATTTGTAAGCTTTGGCTGAAACCTTATTTGATCATTTGCAACAGCTAAATAACAGCTTTAGCTAAAACCTTATTTGATCCTCTGCAACAGCTAAACAACGACATGCTAAACTTTATCTCCATAGTTAGTTCATATTGTCTTCTACCACTTTGGAGTTTGGAGTAGGGGTTTACCTGCCAATACATGGTTTGGTGGGATTTTCGGCAAACTTTCCTAATTCAACTTGCATCGTCATATTCCAGACGAGTTGATGATATAACTAGATGAGACATGTTGACACATTTTACTGCCCTTACTTTGGAGGCGTTTCAGAATAGCTCTCTATTTGCATCCCATTCTTGTTGCTCGTATACAAGTTACTAGTATTGTCAAAATCTCATATGACCCTCTCCACAAGCTAAACCATGGTTTATATTGTTTACTATTTTAAGAGGTGATTCTAAAATTGCAATTATGCTCCATTTTCATTTTTCTTCTATGTTTCTATTACCAACTACACAATGAAAATCTAAGCAACCTAAATCAGTTGTTAGCACGGATTTGAAGAGTTATGATCATCACATATTCCTAATGGTTTTGAGTTTTGGCTGAGAATTAAATTGTTAAGGTAGATAGAAAAAAATCAACTCCTCTCACTAACAAAATAACAACTCACATTTACCACTACAAAAAATAATTACAGTAACATTTCTTATAAGTTGAAATTAGCTCATGACTTATTAAATATCAATATTTTAGAAGCTTTCTCATTAAACTTCTCTACAAACATCTAGTATAAGCTTATAAAGACTTTTTTAGTTGTGAAAATCGCACAGTCATGCACTCATGCTTATGGTGACTAAAAATAGATGTTGAACCTCATATAGAACGAGTTTTTATGATGAAGCACTACATTATTCTACTTACAATAGATGCGCAGACTGACTTGTTAACATCAATAAATAATAGTCGAAATACAAAATAAACAACAAGGCCCATTAGCTCAGTTGGTTAGAGCGTCGTGCTAATAACGCGAAGGTCGCAGGTTCGAGACCTGCATGGGCCAAAATATTTTGTTATTTTTGTTTTTAATTTTTTTTAATTCAACTCATTCATTACTTGGCTTCAAAGAACGTTACTCGTCTTCTCCGTCTCGTGACTCTTGCATCAACTCCAAAGTCTTCAACCACAATCGATACTTCATTCCAACATGGTAATTCTCTATTTTCTTTTCTCTGATTTTCGATTGATTAATTCATATTGTTGATTCTAAATTATTTGCAATTTTTTTTTTCATTTAGGTTTGCTTGTTTTGTTTATTGCCCCTTTTCCTCGTTCCAATCGTTAACGTATTACCAATTCTCTTCTATTATGTAATGGTAAGTGCTTCATTCTTTCAATTATTTCTTCAATCAGTTCTATGGATCCATTATTATCCCGTTGTTTCACATGATTTTGAATGAATTACCAATTTTCAATTCTACTATTCTAATTAACCCTATTTTGAAAAATTTGTGCTAAAGTTTGTTTTTTGTGAGGGTTGGTGGAGTATAATTTCATGTAGTAACTGTTTGATCATTTTGGAAACTCAAAGGAAGTGATTTATATTTTTATGGAGTAATCTTTTGGGGCAAAATTATAGTAGGAGAAATATGAATCAATCTCAGACTTTCTCTTGATGGATTATAAGTGCATATCTGTATTCCTATTTTCATTAATTTTTTAACTGAATAAAATTTTCAGGGTAAAATATACGGGCTTTTCGGCTGGGAATATAGGAAGCCAGTGATGACCCCTCCGGCATGTCCTTACAAACCTGCGGCCAAAAGCGACTGTAAAGTAAGTGAATGAATGACTATGAAGCATATTCTGTTAAGCTGTATAGCTAATTTCATCTCGATTTGTGAACTTTTGTTTTGTCAAAATGCCTAGGACTGTGATCCTCTATTCTAACTTTTGTTAAAATGTCATTCTTTTCTTTTTATGACTAAAGTAGGAAATGATTAATCCATGTTTTTAGAGATCAATCTTAGGCTTACAACAAACCTCAAAGTTATAACAATTATATAATATCATACCTTTTTGCTCTCAAGTATCGACCAAAGTTATTCCCACATGGTTTTGTCTATTCTTTGAACCATAACCTTGATTCAGATTCAGTAACGATGAGACTATTTGAGGTGAATAATGCTAAGAAGTCTTGATGAAGGTGATCTGACCACCCATTTAGTAGAAAAATAACCTTCTAACTATCCAAGTACCAAGTGGTCGTAGGTCTAATGAATCAGAAAATCTCAAAATGAAGCAGCTCAAGAATAACCAACAATAGGAAACATGACTACAATCCATATCCATGTTCAAACCAGCCTAGCCACTTTTAGCCCAAGTTAATCTTCAAATCATTCCACCAACAACAGCCTTGTAGAGTATATGCATTGGAAGACATGGCTGTCAAACTCTTGAATTAACAACCCCCATGAATTTTATTCTCTAGGTAGAGGTATAATCGAGTTAACCAGTTTATATAATAGGTTAGTTGCCAGCTTAGATTCCTGATTTTGAGGATGATTGAACGAGTCTACAATTTAAATTATAATGCCTATTTTTCCCAAAATGAAAGTGTTTTGGTGTTTTTTAGTAAACGCAAAATGTCACAGTTGAGTAGGTTCTGCAGTGCACAAAATATTAACCTTGCAGTTGTAGTACCCGACTCCAAAAATACACCCAATTTAACATTCATCCCAACACGAGCCCATTTCCACAACCTTGCAGTTGTGTATATCGGGAATTAGAGTACATGAACAAACTCATGGTTGCAAGGTTGCAATGAACCAAACAAGTCAATGAAGTGAATGGACCCAACTCCAATGAGCCGAAACCTAGCTCTATCAAGCTGAATCCAACTCCAAGTCCAACAAAGGGAACCCAATCCCACCATCCGTCCCTCTTAAATAATTTGGAGCCTTATGATTTGTCAATTTGTCCATCGGTTTTCAACTTATTATGCTTTTTTTTTTGTATGTTAAGTTGTGAACCTATCTTGTGATTTGTGAATGTGTTATGCGTCCATTAATTTTGAATTGTTATGTTGTGTTTGTCCATTTTGCTCCAGTAGGTCAAGAGATTATGTCTGAATAATTCTATCATTTGTTTTGTATGTGTGTAATATGACTGTTGACTTTCTTATCAATAGTTGAGATGTCTGACATTTTCCTCTGAAGTGGATTACTTGATCATTGAAGCTGTTTCCGTTATATTATTCACACTTCTTTGCTTAATTATAATATTAAGATTACCTTTCTGCCAGATAGTTTCTGAAACCCAATAAACAGTGTTTTTGGTCTACTGTTTTAGTTAAAGGCGTACTTTGTCCTGGAAGAGTATCCTAGTTTTACTGTTCTACATAACCTGAATTCATTTAATCACAATTTTTCTCAACACATTGTTCTATGTTACCTGATAGGATGATAATATGATATGCTACTATTCTTGGAGGGTGGTCACATAAACAATTGTCAGAAATGATACTTATATACGATCCATGTCATAATTGTTGGTAAAACAGTCATAGTTATTTGGTTTAAGTGACGAGCTCATATTACTTATCCCTACACATCCCTCCCTGTATTTGCGATTTGTTGGTGTTTGAGTGATCCTTGGTAGTGGGTTCTGTTTTGGGTTTTCTGCGTTATGAATGCGATGTACACACATGTGCATCATTGCATGCCTAGAAACACATGATTTAAGGACCTAGAAACACATGTTAATGCTTTAATGTTTGAAACTGCCATGAAATTGAACAAATCTAAATCATTTTGCAGGTCGAAGCAGAAGCTGCACCAGCTCCAGTTGAACATGTTAAAGCTGGAGAAGTAGATGTGAAGCAGGACTAACATCACATCTCATATATAACTGAAGATGATTCAAAATATAAATTATAAATCGGAAATGATCTTAAAATCTATCAGAAAACAAAGATATAACATATAGTATTATATTACATGTATAGGATTATGGTTAGTTCTATCTGGATTGCACTGTTTTCTGATATTGGAGTAAAAAATGAATCCAATTCAATAAAAAAAACGGATTTTCTGTTAATTAGTTATTGATATTTGCATCAGATTAAATTGGTTGATCTTCAATTAAAGAGTGATTACTGATTTGCTTGCTTTAACTTAAATAACTCATCTCTGTTTGTGCAGCCGGGCACAAGGGGTCAGGATTCCTTTGGGATCAAAGCAGAATATTCTCTTATTTTTTAAAAACAGAATATTCATTCTTGAAATCTTTTGCAAAAGAATCCATAAGATCTAATTAGTGGGGCTGGGGACCTTTGAACAAAACATGGTGTTTTTCTTATAATAATTTTCCCTCCAAGTGGGAAGTAAGGTAATGCTTATGTTTGTTTGTTTACCTATAATATCTATTAGATTAGATACGTCACTGATTAATCTCATTGTTATCTACTCTTTAACTGCCGACTTTTTGCTATATGATATGAGATCATATTTTTTTTGTTCCTATTAAGACATTTTGCTTCTATGCATGCATGTGGAAATTAAGGAAGGGTGGTGGTCCAGATTCCAAATTATTGATTATAAAAGCATGTGTTAAATTGATTTTTTAAAGTGGACTTTGATGAAAGTGCTCATAGAATAAGAACAGTACATATCCATAATAATGTGATATAAATTGCTTAGATAAAATGTTACTTTCGCCAACTTTTTTGTTAGCAAATTTTGGGCGGTATATTCCCTCCCAAGTTTTGACTCCATGGAAGTGAAACAATGAAACTTCGACGAAGCCACATGTTAGCTGTATATTCCACTCCACTGTACTAGTGTCTAGTAGTAGGTGATATTTTAAGTGAGAAAAATGTTGCATATTTATTTGGGTTAAATATATTTTTAGTCCCTATATTTTGTGAAATTGTTAAGAATGGTTTTACATTTTAAAAATGGTAAAAAAAAAACTATAAATTTTTTCGCTATCAAGATTAGTCCCTGCGTTTATCCTTTAGGGACCATTCTTGACAATTTCGTAAAATGTAGGGACTAAAAACATTAAAGAGTAATTGTAAAAAAAAAAAACATTAAAAAGTAGGGACTATTCTTCACAATTTTTCAAAATGTAGGGACTAAAAATATTAAAAGCTAGGGACTATTCTTGACAATTTTGCAAAATGTAGGGACTATTCTCTACGGATTGGACTAATCTTGATAGTGCATAACTTTATAGGTTTTTTTTTTACCATTTTTAAAATGTAGGGACCATTCTTAACAATTTCACAAAATGTAGGGATTAAAAGCATATTTAACCCTATTTATTTATACGTTAAGTTTGCTTAAAAAAATATATACATGTTTCTATAATTATATCAATAAATTATTATTATTATTATTATTGTAATAATTATAATATAAAATGATATATGATGATATTTATTGTTCCATTGAATGATTGTCTTTTAAATGATTACTTTTTAAATAATTGTCTTTAAAGTTTTATATTTTTAAATAACTGTCTTTAAATTTTTTATACTCATTAAAATATAGTAAATGAATAGATATAATAATTTATAAATATCTTTATCAATAATTGAGTAGTAATAACCATTATATATGTGTATAAAGTATAATAAATTAAATTAGGAATAATTACACAATATTAAATTGATTGTAAAACTGACAAAAATAAATTAATTAGGTCTCAAAACAAAAAATGACAATCAAGTTAAATTTTCTTAATTTTCTAAAATATCAGTAATAATTTTAAAATAAATAGAGTATATAAGTTAATACTAATGGATATGGATTGAAGTTGGAGCATGCCAGCTTAGTGGAATTGGAATTTTCTTTGTATCTTTTGTCTAAAGTGCTTCCCCATTTTCCAAGTTTCCCACCAAGAATACAACATGCTTGCAACTTACTTAAGCATGGCAATTGGAATGATTTTGATTCGAGAATTGTAATTAACCTTTTCCATTGATTAATAAAAATAAAATGTACTAGTAAAAGTAATTTACACTAGCTAATGACATCGTTGCATACTGACATGTTATTGTCTCCTCTAGTGCGGGAAAAAGGTATTCCATATATTGACATTAAGTAACCATGGTTACCTAATTACCACTTTTACATTAAATTAAACCAAAGGTAATCCAAAACCACAAGCAACAGAGTAGTTCTTTCCTTCCTTCCTAGTTCTTTGGTAGTAATGTAAAGTTTAGTGGAGTGTCATTTTAACGCACTCACTTACACTCACAAGGATACATATGCAATATCATTTTTTTAAACAAAATGACAACGAGAAAAAAAATATGTCCCGAAAGTGTATTCCGCCACATCACCGATGACAACTATATTCCGTCATATCACCTGACTCCACCCCACTTTTTTATATGATATGGAAGATCAGTAGTTTCTTATTGGATGACTGTGTAAAATAATTTTACACCGTCAATGCATCTCCATTAAACTCAATGATAAAACGTGCCCAGACAATCAATATGCTTTTATATTATTTGTGGTTGCCACTTTTAACTTCCTAACATTCAATATTGACATGGTGTGGTATATTTGAAAAGATTTACTTTTGTCATCCTACTCATTCTCTTGCGCCTACAAATTTATTAAAATACTCATATATCTGCTACTTAAGTAACAGACGATATTTTTCAAAAAATCTCATTTTTATAATGTCAGCTACTTAAATAACGAGAAACTAGCAAGATTACATAAGTATGCAAATTTTAGTCATATAATATAGTTTTCAGTAGGTTGGTTTTACCATTTAAAAAGTATTAGTCATATTAAAAACTACCAATTTATTTTTCCACCACCAATATCCAACATATTGGAACGCTTAATTTAGTTCGGTATTAGTTCTGACATCAAGTGGTTCCAACCTCCTCCGATCGCAGTTGCGGGGATCAAAATGTGATACTCCCTATTAAATTCAGCGTCAATCACCACTAGACCGACGACTAACGAAAAAACTATCAATTTGTCTTTCATTTTATGTATAATTATTGAGTTTAATGGAGATGCATTGATTGCGTAAAATAATTTAATACGATATCAAACTAAAAATTATCAATTTACCATATCATATGAAAAAGTGGAATAAAGTCGAATGATGCGACAAAAAACATGATTATTATTGATTAACGGAATAAAGTTATTTTACACGATGCATATATATATATATATATATATATATATATATATATATATATATATATATTTTGATACATAATCAAATAAAAAAATTCCATGAATGTAAATATTTATAAAGTCTTTACCATACTATCTTCAAATATCATGTTATACATTTTTCTCTCTTGTTTTCTCCGTTTTTATTTTGTCCGTTTCGTAACGCAAGTTTCACCTTTAATTTATTTCTTTCTTCTTTCTCAATCTCACACTACTCTACTAGCACACAGTAAAAACCGTTTTTAAACATTGTTTAGCGTTTAATTAATCAAATTTTCAAAATACTAGATTAAAACCACAACAACAACAATAGTAGTAACAACATATTATTGCTATTATGGGTATACTACAAGACGATGTTGTGATTATCAGAGAACCAGAAAAAGAACATGAATCTACAATCATAACCGTTAACTGCCCCGACAAAACTGGTCTAGGTTCTGATTTATGTCGTATCATTCTCTTCTTTCATCTCACCATTCTTAGAGGAGGTAATACATATTCAAAATCCAATCTTTCTCTTTTGTTTTTGTTATTTGTATGAATTTAGCATCTGGGTCTGTGTCTTTTGATTCTTTTAAGATTTGATAATGATTTGGTTTTTGTTTTTGTTTTGTGGAATGAATGAAGATGTGTCAACTGATGGAAAATGGTGCTATATAGTATTTTGGGTGGTGGGAAAAGAAAAAACAAGATGGAGTTTGTTGAAGAAGAGATTAATTGCTGCTTGTCCTACTTGTTCTTCTGCTTCTGGAATTTCTTATTATTGTTCTGATTTGCAGTCTCCAAAGCCTCATGATGTTTTTCTTTTGAAGTTTTGTTGCAATGATCGGAAAGGTCTTTTACATGGTAATTTTTCTCTTTTCAATTTCAACTCTTATGATTATGTGTGTTTGTTTTAAGATTCAGTGCATGTTTGAATTGACAGTAAGATTGATAAAATTACGGTGTCACTGTGATTTTATTGAAGCTTCCAAGCTATAGCTTTTGTCAAAATCACTGTGAATGTTTTGTATCAATGAAATGGTCAAATGGGAGGAGTTGTACTCAAATCTATTGAATTGAAACTTGAAAGTATAGCTTTTTTTTTTGGAAAAGTGAAAATAAAGCTTCTTTTTTTGGTCTTAGACGAAGTGACAAACACCACTGAAACTCAAATACACATTTGTGAGGTCCTAGCCTTCCGATTGAAGGTGTTCGACCTAACAATTTCAGCATTTGTCAGTTGAGTTAAGACTTGTGGAATGAAAATATAGCTTTTGAATTGTATTAGAATTGATTTTGACTTCTATCATACCAAATTTAGTGAAAATATAGATAAAATTGATTGTTTCAAAATATCAATTTGACCAAGAGCAGGTAAAAGTATTCAAAATTTCAAACATGTATGATTTGCTCTTGCAGTCTTGCAGATAGAAATTAGATTTGAGTTTTCATGATGATATGATGTACTTATTGTTTTTCAAACTTTCCAATTCCAAAGCTTCATTTTGTATCTTTTTGTGTAGATTCTTCTTTCCTTAAGCTTGAACTGTCTTGCTTAAGCTTGTTTTTGATGGATTGAAAAACTAACTAAAATATCTTCATTTTTGAGATTAGATGTCACAGAAGTTCTTTGTGAGCTAGAGCTTACCATAAAGAAAGTGAAGGTCTCTACTACACCCGACGGCAAAGTGTTGGATCTGTTTTTCATCACAGATACAAGGTTCTTGATTTCTATACATGTATATTTTTGGAAGAGGCTTGTGTTGTAAATTTGTTCCCTATAATTGCTAGTTCTTTCTTTATGTATTTACTAAAATTGTCTATTGGATAATCACTTTTTTGAAGTTTTCTTATATATCTTGTTATGTGAAATCAATTTTTCTTAGCTCAAGAAATGTGCTTAACTAACCTACTGTATAATCTTATATAATCAGAGAACTTCTACATACACAGAAGAGAAGGGATGACACAATCGATAAGTTAACAGCCGTTTTGGAGGATATCTTCACTACAATTGACATTGAATTAGTTGGCTCAGAAACTACTGTTTTTTCTCAAGCATCTTCATCCCTTCCAAATGCAATCAAAGATGTGTTTGATTTGCAAAATGGGACTTCAACATCAGATTCTGTTTCTGTTGTGATGGACAATACATTGAGTCCTGCTCACACTCTTGTCCAAATTATGTGCCAAGATCATAAAGGTCTTCTTTTTGACATCATGAGAACTCTCAAGGACTTCAATATTCAGGTATAGTAATTCGAAATTCAAATTAATCAAACGTTTCTGGTGTCCGACACCAACACACATGGTTACACTCAAATATTTCAGGAGTCGTGTCCGGTGTCTGTGTTGGTGCTTCATAGGGCTTAATAAAGTTCACTTGATATCAAATTTGATGTTTTTCTTAATATATTTTTATTTTATGATATGGATTACTGCAGCATGAAATTTCATGTTCTAAGTAACTTGTAACAATGGCGCCGTGCTAATAATTTCTTATTCATCTTATTTAGTATGCTAAAAGTAAACCAAATTTGTCATGTAAACAGATATCTTATGGGAGATTCTCAAAGAAGTCTAGAGGAAAATGCGAGATCGACTTGTTCATCATGCAAGTTGATGGAAAAAAGATAGTTGATCCGAGCAAGAAGGAGTCTTTGTCGTCGCGTCTTAAAACAGAACTACTCCGTCCACTCAAAGTAGCGGTTGTGAGCAGGGGTCCCGATACAGAGTTGTTGGTTGCAAACCCTGTGGAATTGGCAGGCAAAGGAAGGCCTCTTGTTTTTCACGATATCACTCTTGCTCTCAAAATGCTCGGACTTTGCATCTTTTCGGTATGTACTCATTTGATATGCTCTAATCTCTACGACACGATGTTACTTCATACAGTTTAGTAGTAGATCGAGTGTGATCATATTTACTCACTATTGTTTCGACAGGCTGAAGTTGGAAGGCATGTGATCGGAGACCGTGAGTGCGAAGTTTATAGAGTCTTGCTTGATGAAGGGGAGGGGTTATCTTTACCAAGGAACAAAATTGAGAAGGGAGTTTGGAAAATGTTGATGGGTTGGGAGTGATCCATAAATGGTTGGTGGCATTGTTCTTTTAGATGAACATGTCTCTTTGTACAATATAGATAACGTGGTTACTATATAGTTCCTAGATGTAATTAGATAGATATAATTGTGATATATATATTGTGTAAATATTAATCTTGTCACTAATATTTTTTTGAGTTTTTGTAAATATAATTTGATGTGTATAAAGAGAAGGGATGTAGCAACTAGTAAGTTAATGTAACAAAAATAGGAGTAAGAGGGTTGGTCATAGCATTTTATGTATGAAATGAAATATTGTAAAGTGGTTATATTAATCATTAAGTGATAGGAGTATTAACTTATTATTAATTGGACTTTTATTTTTGCTTGCATTCTTGTTGAAAATGAAGATCATGATTGTGACAAATGGAGTTTTGAAAAAAATTGAGATAGATAAGTATGAGATTATGATTTGGGGACATCAAAGTTTTTTATGTTAATGTAAGTTTTACTTTTTTCATATGAAATTTTGCTAGCTATGTACCGTATCTCTTAATTCACCAACATAATGGTCTATTTTGGGGACAAAAACAATGATTGAAATTGTTACAAAAAATTAATCACAAGATTTTTTTTCTTCTTGCAAATATGACAATGACATAGTTATGTAATGAATGAAAGTGCCTTAGTTTTGAAGCCACTTTGTTACCGACGAGTGCAGCTTTGCTCCTTTTCTTAATGCTCCTTTTCTTTTCATAGATTGAAGACATGTGGCAAAATTATATCTAATGACTGGGAATTAAAAGGTAGAATTAAGTATTTATTTTAATTAAAAAAAAAACAAAAGAAAAGAAATTGGAACACGTAATATCCTTTCATCTTCTACCTCCCATCACTCATGGAAGTCATCCTCAATAAAAAAAATAGAATTGAAACAACACAGTAACAAAAAAAAAAAATTGAAACGACACCCTAGTTTCCATCTTCCTTCCTCTGTTCTTCCAATCGCCGCCACTATTGCCATCGTCGCTGCTACCTCACTTTTGTCACAGTTGAAGCGCACTTCAAGGGGAACTTGATTTTCTGTGATTTAGAATTCTGCAGCAAAGGGGAATTTGATTTGTTTCAATGCTAGTAACAATAATTCTTCTATAAGATTCTTAAATTATTCTTCCAATGATTTTGATGACCCTATTGAGACTGATTTAGAAGCATGTTCTATTGTGACATCGGCACGAGACTTGCTCCAACGGCGAGATATTTGCTCCGGTGGCAAGGCGAGGGAGATGCAGCAGTAGGTTTCGACCGACGCTGGAAGTTAGGAGAAGGGCAGACAACAGTGAAGAAGATGAAAAAAGATTTCAATTTTTTTTTCACTGAACAATAATATAGTACAACCTTGTATTTTGTTGTATCAGATAAAGATGTCAATTGTTTGTTGTTTTTCATCAAATAAAAACTAACGTAACCTTTTTAAATTCTCAGCCATTAGATATAATTTTGCCACATGTCTTCAATCTATGAAAAGAAAAGGAAGAAAATGAGCCTTAAGAAAAGGAGCAAAGCTGCACTTATCTTTAACGTACAAATAATCTAATCATATTTGGTTATTTGGTACCATGACTTGTGTGTTTTTATTGCTCAACTACTCGTTGCTTCTTATGTATGTATGCTGTTAGATTTTAATTGCATGCAGTCAAAACTATATACAGTCAGGAGATATCTGATCGTTCAATTAAGATCGTCTGATTAAGATCAAATGGATTTAAATTGCATATAGTCAAAACTGCATGCAGTCAGGAGAGATCTGACCGTCTGATTAAGATCAGACGATTTATATTTAAAACAATTTTAATCAGACTGAGTCACTGCTTTAAATTTGAATCGTTTGATCCAGATCTCTCCTGACTACATGACTGTATGCATTTTTTATGGTAGGCCATTTCCTAACATACTACCTTTGACCACCAAGTTGCTTCATCCTCACGTTAATCTAATCAATTGTTTTGTTTAGCGCAAACTTCATCGTTGTCACTGTCCCCCATATGATGACATGAATATCACTCGGGGGCATTAATGTTACATCATATCCATAGACCTTAACTTTAGTTATGTCCACCCATCCATTAGTTTCTAGCCACGTGTTCAATTGTCTAAAAACACATAGTATTTTTGTAAAATGTGATGACTAAACATAAATTAGATATTTAGAGGAATTAATTTAACAAGATAGATATTTTATAGGAAATAAAAATATAATTGACATTATAAATTGTTCAACTCATTGTTTGAGGAAAATTTAAGATGACACTTTTGGAGGAATGGAGTGTAAGAAAATTATTTTATCTTACCATTAACATCAAGAAAATTAAAGAATTCCATTTGTTGCTATGCCGTAGAATTCATCTTCCAATATATTAGAAATATTCCTATTTGTCAGCATCAACCATGCTACAAAGACACTGGGAGGGACAAGATTCATTCATGATGATATATACCAAATAATAATATTGACATTAAATTATTATGCAATTTGCTCTGTTCTCACCTTTTTTTTTAATTAAATAATAATAAATTGTTGTTGCCTTTTAACATGTCCTTCTCGTTGTCCTTATTAATCTTTAATGGTGGTAAAAAAATGAGAACAATTTAACGACGTTTTTCATCTAGGTGCCCGTTTTAAGAGTGTGTAAAATTTAACAATCTTTGACAATTTCTCTTTTTGGATATTAAAAATTTTAGTTTGGAAAGACACATTTTAATGAAAACCTCATAAATGGGTTAAATAACATATGTTAGGAGTTCCATATTGAGTATATCAAAGTGTTTAATGTGATATTTAAGTGATGAAGCTCTTCAACATATTAAGAGTTGGGTCGCAGAAAGACCTACTTATAGATTGAATTAGTATGCTCCATCGAATACTGATCAGTGAAGCTGTTGTGAAAGAAAATGGCTACCATCACGAGTTTCACATTGAGTATATCAAAGTGTTCAATATGGTACTTAAGCCTTCCGATTTTCCCATCTATTGAATTAGTTTTTTGAGTTGATCTCTCCTCATATGCTTAAGTCCTAACAATCTAGCTTATGCCTTTCTTTTTAGGACCAATGTTCTGTTCCATTTAAACTACGCCATACTATATTATGAGGTATTGTTTGTTTAATTGTTTTAGATGTTATGTGAATCCTCCACAATTTTATTCGTTTTTATAAATATCTAGTTGGGTGGAAGATTGTGCGTGTTGTATATGAACTACTAATCTTGATTTCTAAACAATGTTTTCTAAACAAAGTGAAATTTTAAAATATACTGTGGAACAAAGGTGTGTTGAACGACCAACTATATGAATTAAAATCTAATTTCTATCTAAGAATGTGGGTATTCTACATTGTTATAAGCATGTGCTCTTTCATTTTAATTCCCATTTGGACCAAATTTTGGAGTAATACCTCTTTGACAAGTTGTAGAGAAAGTGATTAAATGTAGAGAACAATGAATATTACTAACAATATTAACATTAACCATTTCTAAAGAAGAACAATAAACATGGAGCAAACCAATTACAAACTACAAAGTTGAATGCTAATGGGGCCAATACTTGTTATAGATTACAATTTCCAATATATTTTTAACTTGTGCAACACGCCAGCTACCACTCCCCAAAATGTAATTTCTGCAAAGATAACATATAAAAGAGTTCCCACTCTCTCTGAATTCCAAACATTAACAAACACATGCTTCTGAATCCAATGTACCTAATTTATATTTTCATATCCAAAATGAAAACATATTAGTACAAATCTATATACATATTATATACTTCATCTGGTATCTTATATAAGCAAATTTTTAGGTACATTGAATAACTGATGTATGGAACAGATACACCCGTTATTGAATGAATCTGAAAAAAAGAATCTTTACTTATATATAAGACCATAAAATTATGATAAACAAAAGAAAATATAAAAGGTTATTATGTTTCTTACTAGTGACTTGCTTGGATCTTCATAATACCATCCATTTACAAATGCTGCAAAAATGCCTTGAGCTGCCATTACAAACACTAACATAGCATTCATTCCTATCCATTCCAAGAACAAGAATGGAGTTCGGATACCCCAAACATCAATCTGTTTCATTATAATAAGCAACAAAATAAGAAACAATTGTTAAATCAATAACTACTAACGAGAACAATTTTTTCTACTTGAATGAATATATATTGCATTTTCTCCTACCAATATGTAGAAGACAGAGAAGACAATTCCAGCTGCTCCAGCAGTGAAAAAAACATAGCTAATGCTGTAGAGTTGCTTGTTGATTGGGATAGCTGCACGGTTGCGAGAAAATTTTGTTAAGATATTATGTTGAACTCAAATGGTATGTTTTCTAGGCTGGATTTTGAGCGCAATATGGGTTGTGTGCAGTCATAATTCCATGCAGTCACCCAGTCTGTCATGTTGGTGGCCGTTGGAATTGGATTACGATCAAATAGTCAAAATCTGCATTGTTATCAAATCGTCTTATCTAAATCCAACATCCACTTATGTGGCTGACTACGTGACCACATAAGATTGTGACTGCATACAATCCAAATCCGTCTTGACAAACTAGAAGTACTTGTGACACTAACTTACCATCAGTAAAGTGAAGGACAATGGCTAATATGAGCAACACAAATCCCATTGAGACCCATTGTTTGAGCCTCTCTGCATGACCCTGTCATATTAAAATTTATTTGTTTTAAGCCCTTTTCACTAAATTGCAATTATAGGATAAATATTTAGTAATGTTTGTGTGTGTATTGTAAAACATAGGGTAGGATTTTGTAACCTTGAAATGGATCAAGACATGCCCATAATGGATGCCAATGGTGCCAGAGAGAATTGCTGCTATGGAACTAGCAAAAAATAAAAATCCTTCTTTAATATAATTTCAAAATCTACTCAATACAAATATAATTAGTACCATATTATAAATTATACATGAGAAAGGCCTTGATTATGGTACTAATAATCCAATTTTTTTTAAGACAAATACCTCAATAAGCCCTCTGGTTCATATGGAGCAAGACACCAACTTGGAGCATCATCGCGGATTTTACCTTCGCCCGGAGAACTAAATGTACATGCCTAAAAAAAATCATACAAAAATTAGAACATCAAGAGTAATTTATCAATTTATTTAGAACAATTATCAATTTTTTACCTTTAAGCGTCTCCAAACGGGTTGAGAATAAAGATGATTAACGCCCCAAACTTGTCTATCAACATATCCAACCGCATTACATGCAGGGCCTAAGTGTCCTCTCATTCCACAGAACACCTAATAAACAGAAAGAAGACAATAGAATTGAATAACCATAAAAGGTGAACACTCCGGTATTCTAGAAATAATAATGGAAGAGAATATACCGTGTATCTCTTTGGTTCGTCGCCAGTAACTACAAAACTCCAATCAGGAACATATAAGGAGAAAGTTGTGATCATGTAAATGAGAAATGCCACAAAACCTCCCAACCTAAGTCAAACATGTATATTATGTAGCATTAATCAAAGCAAGTTCATAATTTCCATTAACAAAATTCAATGAACATTTGAAATTAAATGTGTGTTGTGTTTTCTCACCATTGCCATTTATAGGCAGTGAAAATGGATATGCTTCCAGGACTCAAAGTAGTGGGTCTAAGCTTGGTTGTAAATGTCTCTATTAGAGCCACAACACAATATACAAGGGCTATTCTCTACACACAAAATTTCATAAACTTGGTTAATATTGAGATTATTTTGAATTAGGCCCCCATAAATAACATTAATAAACAAGACTATTTGTCGACGATTAAAAATAAATAATTAAAAAACCACAAACCTGAAGAATGCCACACCATCGAATAAATTTCATGTCGATTCCATATACGAGTTCATCAGGAGCATGAGAGTATCCGCCTATAGTTTGTTATATAATCAAACTTATCAGTGCGCGCACATAGATTATTCATCAAATTATGCAATTTTGTGGATCTAATATATTGTACTAGACAATATTTTAGTAACACATGAAACTTTAAAAAAATGTAAAAATGTTGAATTTGAAGAGTTTTGCTTAATTACCTTGCAAAAGTATACCCCAAAAGAGAAGCTTCAATGTCCTAAGGATTATCTTCCTTACAGCATACTTTATCTTGGGGATTCTCTACATTATTACAATCAAAGTTAATCTATGAATTAAAAGAAAAAATTGTTTCAAGTTCTAGAGACAAAAACAGAGAAATAATGAAATGGAAGAGAAGTTACCTTTAGTGCAAGGGCTATGGCAACACCAACAATGAAAAGAAAGAAAGGCATAACAAAATCAGCCAAAGTACATCCATTCCATGGTGAGTGATCAATGCGTGGATAAACTCCACCAGCATCATCCACTAATATCATCAACTACACAAACATACCCAAATTTTTTTTTAGACTTACTTCTAAATAAATTTAATGACTAACCCTTACTTCAAAATAATGTTATACATATATCTACTCGTATCTCGTCGAACATGTGTTTGTGAAGTATTTCTTTTTTTTTTTGGGTTTGTAGACGAAGGTTCTAGGTTCGAATTTGGGTGAAAGTGTCCAACTTAACAATATCGATATTTATCAATTGATTACTGACATTTGTTAAGTATTTTAAAAGTTCTTTAGTTTGGTAAGATATGATTGAACATATCTAAAATGTAAATGTTATTTTGAAACAAAATAAACTTTCACTTTTACACATTAATATACAAAACTATTTCAAAATAAAAAAGTTTGGAATTGGAATATAGTAACTAAGTAATTACCACAATGGTGAGGCCTCTAAAAGCATCAAGTGTGGCAACCCTCTTTGTCTTTTGCTTAACCAATGCTGGCTTCTCATCATCCTCTTCAGCTATTTGTTGCTTAATATTAGAATCTCCATTAATATTATTGGTTTTTTCTTGCTTCTTCAACAAGTCATCTTTAGCATTATCATCCAATGCTAAATTGATACCTTCTTCCATTCTCTTAACATCTTCATCCATGGCTAATTAAATTGATCAATGATATTATGATATTCAACAAATTGTTCAAACATATATGTACTAGTGTGAGTGTGTTAAAGTGACAAATTAAGAGCTCTAATGAAGAATAAGGCCGGCTTTAAAGTCAATATGTGGAGAGAATCAATTTGTAAATATAGCAACTACATTACAAACATAAGAGACATATGAAGGACTTAGGAGAGAGAAGAAAAAGGACCATATAATTGTATTATTTGTTATAGATTAGTATTAATTAGTGTTTGTATTGGCAAGTTTCTGGTGCTTGTTAATTAGTTCCACCCTTTTTTGTTTCTTGTTGCTCAAAATTTTGAGTACGTATAATTATTTTGTATTCTCTTTGATACATTAAAGATTCCCCTTATTATCTTATGCTTTTGACCATATTTTTATAATGATAAATTCTTGTGCTTTTAGATTCTTGTGGTTAGATTTTTGTAAGGTTGTCACATAGAATTGCTGAATGGTAATTTGGTCATAATTGGACAAGTGTCTTTGGACAGAGAATTTTCAAAATTACGCAATTCTAGTGTGTATTTCCATTAACCAATTTGAGAGCTTAAATTAGAGAAACACTTGCATCATCACGTTAAACAAATAATATAATTTTGGTGTAGTGGTGAGAGTTCTGACAATATGTTTAAAACTTCATAAAAATTCATCTAAAAAATTAGCTTAAAATTTGATTTGTAAATTATGATTTTCATTAATTTTATTTTAAACTCTTGCAGGTTTAAAAATTAATATTTTATTTATATCATGTTCAAAAAATTATGCGTAAGAAAATTTTATAGGGAATACAAATAAAACAAAAATTAAATAAGGACTAAACTTAAAAATTAATTCACGGATCGATATTGAAGTATCCGCGGATATTAACAGATATTCATGAATGAAATTTTTTTATAAAAAAAATTAGTTATTGAAAAAAAAAATTAGGTTTTTTTAAAGGCAAAATATTAACACATACTGTAATTTGCATGCATTTTGCTTTTTTTTTATACTACAAAAGGGAATTTTATTAAAAAGAAGAACAAGGATATGTAAGAAGCTGAAAAGTTTTTCCTCAAAAATGGAAAAAGAATATGAAAATTTTTCTCTGTACCCAAAAAAAAACATAAAATATAAAAATACTATAATTTATATTTAAATAATTTTACTAATTATTTAGCGGGTATGGTTAAGGGTGTAAGCGGATCAGAAAAATCCAATTGAACCGACGATCCAAACCGAAAAAACCAATTTTTATGGTTCGAATAGAAACCGAACCAATTAAAAATCGATGTGGTTTGGTTCGGTTCTTGATTTCAGTTTTAAGAGCTGAAAAATAAACCTAATCAAACCAATATATATATATATATATATATATATATATATATATATATTAAGTTAATAAAACATAGTAGCTAGTTTAATTAGTTATATAACATGTTTTAGTCTTACTTATTGATTTTGGTTTAAACATGTTTTGGTTAATTAAACCACCAATCAAGTACATGTGTTCCTTATGTAAATGGGAATTTAAAGAAATGTAAACTACTTAATCTGATTAAATTTACTGTTTACTTAAATATGATACTGTTATTTAGTATTCTGAACTGCTCTTCATGCTGTTGGGTTTCAAGTGTGAGTGATTAAGTTCACATCGAGTATATATGGAAAGAATGTTGGATTTATAAGAGAGGTGACCTATTAACCTAATGCCTTAAGATTTTAGGTTGGGATGTGGTGACGTGGTGTCTCTCTTTAAGATCCTGGAGCATTGACCTATTATTTCTTCCGAGCTTCCCCGGACTCTCCAAGACATGCTATGAACCAGCCTAGTCATTTTCATATATTTTCCAGCAATTATTTGGTATTTAGGATGTTTCATTTGCTCTGTTTTATTCCAGCATGATTCATGATTGAGAAATGTGTTAGTGGTTTGCATCTAAAAGACAGATCATATCAACATAGTATCGGTTAATAAACTTTATTACTTGCAGCTTTCTTGGTGGCGGCACGCCTGGAAGAAATTAACCATGGAAGGTCCATAGAGGACGACACTGAAGATGAATATGAGTTGGTCATGGCTCCCGCAATAGATGCATTGTCGAGTCGATTTCGGTCACTTGATAGTATTGGTAAAAGGGCATTGAAGATTAAAGTGTGTGAACTTGCTTATCCAGATACAAGTTCAACATGTCCACCACCTGAAAAACTTAAAACCAAAGGAGGAGTGAAGAAAGATAAAGGCAAAGCACCAAAGGGTTATAATGTGTATCATGATCCCTCATACTTTGAGCATGTCGACAGAGAAGATTCTGATTCCCATGGATCTTCGAAGAGGGTGTGTACACAACCATCTCAGGTCTCTCATAAGCAACCATCTCAGGCCTAGCTATCAGAAGCAATCAACTCAAAAGTATTTGGTACAACTTCCTAAGCATATGCATCCATATATTGTTGACATTGTCGATGCATATGAAAATTGTGGATTTAGAGCTATTGCATCATTACTTGGATACACAGAGGAGGGTTGGCCTATAGTCCGTAGAGAGTTGGATAATGAGCTTACAAATAATAATAGTTTGTACGAGAAATTATTCGGAGAACGCCTACAAGAAGTGAGAGATTCTTTTAAGGTATCAGGATTGGACTTTCAGTTGAAAGAGAGATGGTTCCACATACCTGTCATGGGTTACCTGATAGCAAATCGGTATAATGTCATTTTGGTCACGTTGGGAAAATCCAGCACAACTTTCTTTCCCATGATGACTTCATATTCCCTTTCGACAAGGATATTTTGCATTGGTTATGTTGGTGGAAATCATTGGGTTCAGGTAAATATGAATTTCAACATTAATTATTTTATGAGTTCAAATCTAACATTTTTTTTCTCCAGGTAAACATGAAACCAGGGTTTCCATTGCCCGGATTTACATCTGATTGGAAGAAGTTTTGTTCGCATGAAGCAACTTGGATGTCAGAATTTACCAGACGCCTACAATATTGGCATCACCTAACTTCCGTCATACATGTTGTTTGATGTTATTGCATGTTAGTTATTTTGAATAGATATTTTGATGTTGTTGGATGTTAGTTATTTTTAATGGATATTGTTATTTGATGTTGGTTATTTAAATTTAAAATAATAAAAACAAGTAGTGTACGTAGCCGGCCTTCTCTCTAAGTTTGTTAATCTTTTTTCATCAACAAAGGGTGGTTTAGGCTCTTTTCTGACCCGAATTCACTCATGTGCATCTCTTTTTATTTGCTATAATCTAAATAAGCGATTTTCACATAAATTAGATCTTTCTTTTGTGATTTTGTGTGTGATTTGGTCTTCTCAGTGCGATGTTGTTTGATATCCCGTCTTAGTGCGGTGTTTGTTTGTTATCCTGTCTTGTTGTGCGGTGTTCGTTTGATTGAATCGGCAAATCAACTTCGGTCAACTACTGATTCACACAGTGATTAAGTTCGTCAACGATGCAGATTCGGAGACATATGTATTCCGGTTATTTTGATTTTATCACATTATTTATAGGCATGAGTAAGCCGATTTATGCTATTAACTTGGATGATGTGAGCTTGTTCGCATATTCATCCTTTTCGTTTTTAACTGTATTGAATTTGTACTTAAATATAATGTACTTTACCGATTTGAATGAATGAATATCTTTTACTTTACTTTAGGAAAAAAAAAAAAAGGAAAAAGTAGTATACATAACGATAATTAGCCAAGCAAATGATGATAATGCATAATAAGTATTGATAATACATGATAAAAAATTCAAGAAACTAATCTAACACTACATGAGCCAAATTTAGTACCCTAAAAAAAAATGAAAATTTCTCAAGCTACCCCTCCCTATCTCTTTTCTACTCCCAATATTCCAATTTTGTTCCTGTTGAAACTTCGGTTCGAAAAAACCGAATTTTTTAGTAGTGCAAATTCAGAGAAATTTCAGTTTGTATAAACCGAAAAAAAAATTCAAGGAAAAAAACCTTCGGTTTTTAAAAACCGAAGTGTTTTGCAAGGGCAGACACTCTTTAGTGGCAGAATAACATAATAAAAGAGCAAGTGAAATTCAAGTAGAACATGCGTCATTTGATGCGGATGATGTCATGAGCAAAGAAGCAAAATATAGATGAAGAAAGTTCCTATATGTATATTGATTTAGAGAAACCATATTTTGCAGCAAGGAAAAAAGTACAATGTGCTTGTGCTAACAAAGATAGAGAGGAAGAGGTGATGATTAACTCCATGAGAGAAGTGGTTATTAAATTTCCAATTGTGGTAAATTATGATCTTTGCCTATATCAATTGTTCAATGCCATTAACTTCTCCATCTCATATTCTCTTACAGTTTCCAGTATATTTTTAACTTGTGCAACACTCCAGCAACAACTCCCCAAAAGGTAATTTCTGCAAAGATGACATATAAGAGTGTTCCTACTCTCTCTGAGTTCCAAACATTAACAAACACATGCTTCTTAATCCAATGTCCCTGATTTATGTTTTCATGTTAAAAAATGAACATATATTAGAAACTTATTATATACTTTAAAATTATGATGATGAAAAAGAAAAAGATTGCTTCTTACTAGTGAGTTATTTGGATTTTCATAATACCAGCCATTTACAAATGCTGCAAAAATGCCCTCAGCTGCCATGACGAACACTAACATAGAGTTCATTCCTATCCATTCCAAGAACAAAAATGGAGTCCGGAGTCCCCAAACATCTATCTGTTTCATTATCAAGAGTATTGAAGAAAGCCACAAAGTGTAAAAATTGGAACAATTGAATGAATTTTTATACTTGAATCAATATATAGTGCATTACCAATATGTAGAGACCAGAGAAGACAAGTCCAGCTACTCCAGCTGTGAAACAAACATAGCTGATGCTATATAGTTGCTTGTTAATTGGTATAGCTACAATATTTGATAATTTTTGTTAAGATTTATCTTGAAGTGATAATGTATGTATTTTAAGATGGATTTTGAGAAGTGATTTTCACTCTAGCTTACCATCTGTAAACTGAAGGATAATGGCTAATATGAGTAGCAGAAACCCCATTGAGACCCAAGGTTTGAGCCTATCTAAATGACCCTGCCAAAAATTCATTTTGTTTTAGTCCTTTCACTAATAAAATTCAATTTATTGAATGTTTGTTGTGTGCATGTGTATAATATAACATAGGGTAAGATTTTGTAACCTTGAAATGAATCAGGACATGCCCATAATGGATGCCGATGGTACCAGAGATGATTGCGGATATGGAACTAGTGATTAAGAAATAGAGGCTACTCAATATCAAGAATTATATAACAGTGTAACATATGCAACTTTTCACATATTGCTATGATTGTTCATATTAACTCTGCATATGTTTTTTGATAAAGTTCTCATAAGAAGATTTTTTTTTTATGAAATTCGAATATTCTGTTACATGTTCTAGTACCAAATTAGCAATAGGTAGGAGGAAAGGAAACATGAAGGAAAACCTCAATAAGCCTTCAGGTTCAAAGGGAGCATGACACCAACTTGGAGCATCTTCGCGAAGCGGACCTTCACCTGGAGAACTGAATGTACATTCCTACAAAAAGAGCATACAAAGTATTGTTAGAAGGAAAACAAGTAGGGGTATTAAGAAACATTTTAAGTACAGGTGAGTACTAATTAATTACCTTCAAGTGTCGCCAAACAGGATGCGAATAAAAATGGTTAACACCCCAAACTTGTCTATCGACATATCCAACAGCATTACATGCAGGACCTATGTGTCCTCTCATTCCACATATCACCTAATAAAAGGAAGAAATAACAGAATATGAAAAATGAATGAAAGCTTCATTCAAGTAACAAACAATTTAGACAGCAGATAGACAGAGATAGTGAATAATGTACTGTGTATCTCTTTGGTTCGTCACCGTTAGCATGATCTACGAAACTCCAATCTGGAACGTAGAGTGTGAAAGTTGTGATCATGTAAATGAGAAATGCCACAAAACCTCCAAACCTACACAACACATGTGTTAATCAAACCAAGCTGACAACTTCCATTGCCATTTAAGATGGGTGTAATACTTACCATTGCCATTTATAGGCTGTGAAAATGGCTAAACGTCCATGACTTAGTGTAGTGGGTCTAAGCTTGGTTGTAAATGTCTCTATTAGAGCTACAACACAATATACAAGAGCTATTCTCTGCACACACAAATTTCAAAAACATGGTTAATTATTCAAAATTGTGTTGGAATGTGATTATTATTTTTCATTAGGCCTTGCATAACATTTAATTGGCTAAACCGAACTTTTGGCAATCTAACTTTTACAAACTTGCGATTTTAGCCCCTTAACTTTTAAAATAGCACTTTTGATCCCTAACTTTTACAAACTTGCAATTTTGGCCCCCTTACCAAGTCAACACATATGTGGCAAGTGACTCATATGTCACGTCAGCATGTCTTGCCACGTGGACAATGACTTACATGCCACGTCAGCATACGTGGCAAGATATGTTGATGTGGCATGTGAGTCACTTATCACATATGCATTGACTTGGTCAAAATCAGTGGAGGTCATCCTTTTGCAAAATGGGTTAAAGTTAGGGGGCCAAAATTACAAGTTTGTGAAAGTTAGGAGGCCAAAAATTCTATTTTGAAAGTTAAGAGGCCAAAATCGCAACTTTTTGAAAGTTTGTGGGACAAAAATGCAATTTAGCCAATTTAATTAGTTTGATTTATACCTGGAGAATGCCACACCATCTAATAAATTTCATGTCAACTCCATATGAGAGCTGCTCATCCAGTGCATGAGAATATCCACCTGTATAGTATGTTACATAATTATTAAGTTTATCACTGCATTGATAATTGATATCTAGTACTTTTCTGTTCTAAAATAGTGTAGCATATTTAAAATAAATGTATATAGTGAGTGAGTTTGAGGAGTTTAATTTGTTTACCTTGCAATAGTATACCCCAAAAGAGAAGCTTCAATGTCCTAAGCATTATCTTCTTCACAGCATATTTTATCTTGTGTATTTTCTACATTATTACAATCAAAGTTAATTATTAATTAAAGGACATAGAGTCATAGAGGATACTGATCAAATGGAAAGAGATAGAGAATGGAAAACTTACCTTTAATGCAAGGGCTATGGCAACACCAACAATGAAGAGAAAGAAAGGCATAACAAAATCAGCCAAAGTACATCCATCCCAAGGGGCATGATCAATGCGTGGATAAACTCCACCAGCTTTGTCTACCAATATCATAATCTACATATATATAAAATATAAACTACACTCAAACTTAACATTCCCATATAAGATTAAAACATTGCTAAAATAATCAAATGAAAAGTCTATAACAGTCTTTGAAAAATAATTGAGACCTATTTGATTTTTAGAAAATAAAAATAAAATTTTATTTTCAAAAATTTCAAATGATATTAAAAAAGTAATTTTTTTTGTGTTAACCCTCAAGTTTCTAAGAGAAGGGTCCTACTAATCCAGGGCCGGTCCAAGCTATAGGCAGCCCAAACTAGGCCTCACAAAAAATCAAATTTTTCTAAAGCCCATTAGGCCTCAAAATAATTTTACACTTATTATATATAGGCCTCGCGTAGAAACATTATAAAATTGTTTTGTAGCTCAGTTGACATGCGGACATTATGTTTTACTGAGGAGGTCTTAGGCTTGAATCATGCAGATGACAAATTTGGTATATTTTTTTTTCCGATTTTGGTCAAATGTATATTTTTTTGTTTAAATTTGTTCTTGAAAATAAAGTTGTATTTTGACTTAAATTTGATATTATATAATATGAATGTTGAATCTTAAATTAAAAATATTAATATAGATAATTTGAAAAAAAAAATTAACAAACATTAAATTAGAGTTAAACTTATGCAATATAACATACATAAAATAAGTGCAATCGTGTTTGTTTTAGTTTTTTTTTGCTAGTTCATGTTTTAGTTATGTTATTAGTATTATGTTTAATTATCTAAAAACAATTAGTAACTAATCTGAAGTTCGGTTGCGAATCTGACTAAAGAATTGTTTCATCTAGGAAACGGATCCAGGTTCTCCAAAAGATTCATCATTTGATGAAGCTCACTAATCACTTGAGTCAAATGTCTCTTTGATGAGACTAAAATGTCTTTAATTCTTTTTTTTTAAAGATATGCTCTGTATTTTTGTTACTATAAGTCTTTAATTAATAAATAAAAAATGTTACTAACTAACCACTATGGTGAGGCCTCTAAAAGCATCAAGTGTAGCAACCCTCTTTGTCTTTTGTTTAACCAATGCAGGTTGCTCATCATCATGTTCAGCTATTTTGTGCTCAA
The DNA here is from genome assembly GCA_951799995.1 of Trifolium subterraneum. NCBI lineage: Eukaryota > Viridiplantae > Streptophyta > Magnoliopsida > Fabales > Fabaceae > Trifolium > Trifolium subterraneum. Next base: position 6,687,260 of record OX637468.1, on the reverse strand, counting down.
TATTAGAATCTACACTATTGATTGTTTCTTGCTTCTCCAAGACCTCATCATCCAATGGTATATTTATGCCTTCTTCCATTCTCTTAGCACCTTCATCCATAGCTAAATAGTGACCAAAAAGTATTCAATTGTTCAAACCTAGTAGCTATATATGTACTCTCTTCTTCTCTTGGTTGGTATGTATATGAATGAGAGTTCTAAATGAATTAAAGATAATGCCGGCTTGAATTAAATATGTAGATAACATATAGTAGCTACATTACAAATATAAGAGCATAATAAGGACTTTGGAAAGATAGAGAGTGGTGATTAGTTTCCGACAATTAGCTGTTTCTTGTTGCTCAAACATTGCTCTAAACTTTGATTTTGTACAATTGTTTTGTCTCTCTTTGACATGATTTAGTACTCCTCTTCAATTTCATCTTATGACTTCATCCGTACCAAATACTACGTCAGAAACACACAACCATGACATAATCATTTATAAAAAAAGAAAAAAAAGTAGCTTTCAAATAATGGTTGGACATATAGAGGTGTTTGCAAGTTGAGTCGAATTTAACCAAATTCAAATGCAACTGTGTTAAGATAAAATTAGAATCTTGATAATATATAAAATTAGAACACACTTGAAAATCATAATTAGCATAATTATCGGAAGTGGCCAATATCAGAATCAACAGTATGTTAAATCATGTTTTTCTTTGTCTAATCGCATGCTTCATAGGCAAACCTTAAATGAGTGTATATCATCGTGATGGAAAAGGGGATTTAGTCTATCAATTTATATGATAACAACCTTAGTACCACTCATCATGTACCTTAGAGGTTGGACCTACACTTTGTTCTACACAAATTAGAACTAATGTCGAGAAACTCATTATTATTAGTCACAATTATCGGGTCTAATATCATCATCAAATGGATCATAAAATCAACCCGTTTTTATTAAAAATCAAAACCCACAATTGATTGTACCCCACAAAATATTAGAAAACATTCTAATCAATTGATCCTCTTCGAACTTAAGATCTGGATGATACGTTGTAGTGGGTTGTTGACTAGAATCGTCGGTGGTTGAACTCTGATGTGAAAGAGGGGATGGTACATGTACATACTCCAACAATCAAGTAAGTATGCACTAAAAATGAGAGGTATTTATGATTATATAAGAGACATATCTAGCCTAGCACATACGACAAGTTTATATAGAAGGGAAATTAGGATTGAAGGTGGAACCTAGAACCTTCTCCTGGACAATTGTCATGTAGACAAGTGTTAGTTGATGGTTAGGCGGCAGAATCTTGCGGCACACATGTCCCAGCAAGTGGTAATCATATGTATTTTAGGGCGTGTTTGATCTGCTAAAAAAAATAGAAAAGACATAAGTCACATAACAACTTCAATTGTAGCATATTTTATTTTAAAACTAAAATGTTTAACATTCATCGAACTACGAAATAACTTTTTGTCTTTTGCACAAATATTTTAAAATGGCAAGAAAACATTGTCCACCAATCAATAACTCGCATATAATTTGTATTTATTAAATCAAATGAGATAAATGTGAGATATTGGTCCACAAATCTTAGCTCAAATGATAGAATTACCGAAATTGCTAATATCGGACGCCATGATCGGGGTTCGATCTCTGGTCACTCCACTTTATGTGTGTGAGTTTCTAATAACTTTGTCATTTCGTCTACTAACTAAAAAAATGTGAGATATTGATATTTGATTAAATTATGAAAAAATAAATTATGGTCACGAGTAAAAAATACATTCAAATCAAATTCATTTAGAACTCACTAAAAGACAAAATATAAAATTAACTTTTTGATTATTTTTCGAATAATATTTTGTGATAATACAAAAAATACATTCAAATCAAATTGATTCCATTAGAAATTGGACGGGACATTAACGGATGGACTGAATTTCATTAATTTTAGAAAGTAGAAGACTTCATTTGAGCAACGTAAATATAGGACCAAATTTATTCATTTCATAAAATATATTACTATAATATAAAGATACTGTACTATCTTTTTTTTTTGACAAAGATACTCCTTCCGTTTTTTTTTAGTGTCCGGTTTTGTCGGATTTAGCGTTTCTATTTAACTGTCCATTTTGTGTTTTAAGGGTACGATTTGTCAATTGTACCATTTTTTAATTACACTTATCTTTTTCAATAAATATTTTTTTATATATATTTGAAAAACTAAAGGCTTTTTTTAATAAAAAAAAACAAAAAAGTTTGTTTATTGTTATATTCTATTGATAACAATAATCTGAAAATATTTTTTTTGTATAACAATAAATCTATTGATGAGGGTATAATAGGAAGATAAGGTGCAAAAATCCAATTTCTTAATTTAGTGTTACTATTCTAAACGGACACTTAAAAAATAACGGAGGGAGTACTCTATTATCTTGACTACGAAAAAATATACTAGTACTATTATTCAATTATTTCACGCATGCTTCTAATATATCAAATCACATTATTAAGAAATGAAGTGAAAAAGAAGTTGATGATTTGTTCCTTACTTTCTAATAATTTTTTTCATATATGCATGTGTATCAAGATAAATATTAGATCATGAAATTGAGTTCGATATTCTAAATATTTTTTCAAAGAAATATTCATAACAATCATTGACCTATTTAAAGAGACCTGATCGATCGGTCTTAAAAGTGGAGAAATATGAACCATATGACTTACTCTTATGGTCATCCCCACTTTTCCACTTAGTGCCTAATTGAGGAACACCTCTTAGTGCTAGTCATTTTCTCCATTCATATCATTGTGTATGTGTGTTTTATTTAATTATTTAATTTTATTGAAAAAACTACGATTCTATTTAACATGGTATCCTTATTTTTGGATTACTATGATCATATACGAAATTTTCACGACAATTTAAGTACTAATCAATTTTTTTATATGCAAGAGTGATTGATTGAAATTTTTATTATGTTTTACTTTTATACTCCTTCAAAACGTGAGATATATTTGGCTGAGATGAGTAACTCAACTAATTTGAGTTAATAGTGAAACAAGTTAAAAAGTGAAAGTACAAAATTCAATTTTAGCATAGCGAGGTAAAAAAATTGTTATCAATTTAAATTATAAATAACATCAATAACACTAAAAAAGTAATTATTTTTTCACTAATATAATTTTTTTTTTGACAAACAACAATCTCTATCACACGCCTCTTCATTTGATAAAACTATAATATAATAATTAGTTATAAGCACTTAAAAGATTTATTAATAATAGAATCTCATTTAGGACACATCGTAACTAACAAATCCTTCATTTTAGAATAAAGAGAATATCGAATCTAATATTTGAATTTCACCATTTCTAATTTGTAAGCCCAAAATCTCTCATACCACTCATTTACTAATAATATTATCCTATTTTTATAAACCTCCATTTTTATGAGGTCTTATGTTATAATTCTTGTGACACATGTATGAAAGACGACTCTACTAATACTTATAAACTAGTTAATTACAATATACTACCAACTAGCATTTTATTTTTCAACAAAAAAAAAAAACTCTGCATACTAGCATTTTATCTATATAAAAGTTTAATACAAAAATGTTTGTATAATGCATTTATTTTCTACTAATCGAGTAAAATTTATATTTGTAGTATCTCTAATTATATGGGTTTGTTATTCTGTAGGGAGATTCATTTTCCAAGTGACGTGACACATCCAATAACAAATGATATTCAAAAGTTTTATCGAAAAGAAAATGTTGACAGATGATACGTTTGGTAATGTTGGTAGTTATCTGCTTTCTCATTTCATTCATTGTGTTACACGACAAAACAGAGAAACATGAGATAAAAACTCAACCGACTCCACTATTCTTTTCTACCCTTCTAGCGCGCAAAAAATTTACACTAAAAAAAATGCGCTAGAGGGGTAGAAAAGAATAGTTGACGGATCAATTGAGTTTTTTTCAAAACATAGTCATGTTTTTATTTACATAACAGTGCAATGCAAGAGAAATACAAAAATGTGAGAGACAATTTTTTTTTTCTAAGCAAAAAGAAAATCTATATAAGAAACTAAATAATTGTCTTAAAATTGAGTTTATAACTCAATCCTACAAAATCGGTTTATAAAATGAGGACTGACACTTACTTATAAGCACTTGTCAAAATCATCTCATATCTAATGTGAAATTTTTTAACAAATTGCATATATAACTATTTATCTCTCATGATTTTGTATCGGTTTTTTAATAATTTTATAGCAGATAAAACAATTTCAACATTTTTTAAAAATAATTTAGAGATAACTTTAACCACAAATTTTTCAACCGATACTCAACATTTTTTATTTATTTATAATGAAATTGAAGATTGACCTATAACATATTACTCAAATTATTCACCGTTAGACCAAATCTACAACATATTTTTTGGTCTCCAAAATTTTTATAGGAAGAACACTAACCCCTTCTTAATTAATTAGTTTTGGAATGTGCGGGGCGACTTCAATCAATCATTCAAACTATCTATATTATTGTTGTGTAGAATGTATGGAGTCTTGAAGAAAATTCCAAAAACATTGCCCCTTGCCCACACAGCACTCCCTTAGGTGGACTATTCTTAGCAGGGGGCGCCTTAGCCACTACCCGCCCCCTTTGATATAAATATGAAGTTTTTACTGTCATTAACGATGATTATTTTCTGTTGAGGAATCTATAAGTTCTACCTCTCAATTGAATTCTTTTTATATAAATGTGATTCATACATGTATAAAAAAGTTTTGGTCGTTTTGCTTTTAATTATTTGATTTTTTTTTTAAAGTTTGAATATAAGAGTACCAAAACCGTATTTATATATGTGTACAAATTAAATTAAATCTTTTCAAAAAATACACATAAACTTTTTTCTATTTGGTAACTAAAAAGGTCAAAGACTATAAAAAAATAGAAAAGAGGGTCAAAGACCTAATGATGTATAAACTTTATCTTAAAAAACTAATCTAAATTAGTAAATTCCTTTCTAATACTTAAATAATTATATATTCTAAATAATAAATGACATAATAAATCTTATCCATAAAATCAATATACTCATATTTTCACTCTATATATCCACCTCACATAGCTTCATCCCATTTATCCACAAAAACTCACATAACCCAAAAAAAGTGTCAAAAACAGAGTTTTGTAGCAAAATGGTAGTTGCAGAACAAACCACCAATGGTGTCCTTAGTTTCACCTACAAACTTCTCATAGGACGTTGGTTCATGTTATTTGCATCTTCACTAATCATGTCAGTAGCAGGAGCAACCTATATGTTTGGTTTATACTCAAACCAAATCAAAACATCTTTGTCCTATGACCAAACAACACTTAACCTTCTTAGTTTCTTCAAAGACCTCGGCGCCAATGTCGGCGTTATTTCCGGTTTAATCAACGAAATAACGCCACCTTGGGTCGTTCTTTTAACCGGTACCATCATGAATTTCTTTGGTTACTTCATGATATGGCTTTCAGTTACAAAAAAAATTCCTACACCTAAAGTGTGGCAAATGTGTCTTTATATTTGTCTTGGTGCAAATTCTCAAACTTTTACTAACACAGGTGCTTTAGTTACTTGTGTTAAGAATTTTCCTAATAGTAGAGGTAGTGTTTTAGGACTTTTAAAAGGTTATGTTGGTTTAAGTGGTGCTATAATTACACAAATTTATCATACTTTATATTATAATAGTGATAATAATAATACTCAATCTCTTATTTTGCTTATTGCTTGGCTTCCTGCAGCTGTTTCTTTTATTTTTCTTCCAACTATTAGAATTTTGAAATTGGAAAATTTATTTCAACAAAAAAAAGAAACTAAAGTTTTTTATAATTTTCTTTTCATTTCACTTGGTCTAGCTTGTTTTCTTATGGTTTTGATTATTGTTCAAAAAGAGTTCAATTTTTCAAGGATTGAGTATATAAGTGATGGAGTTGGTGTTATTTTTTTACTACTTCTTCCACTTGTTGTGGTATTTAGAGAAGAATTAAAATTCAACAAACTCGAGAAGGATGGTTCGATATCTCAATTGAAAGTAGGTACTGATGTTCCACTTCGTAATGTGTCATCACACGAAAACGAAGTGGAAGTATCAGCAACTAATGTGAATTCCGAGAAGAAAATTTCTTGTTGCAGGACGATATTCAAACCTCCGAATAGAGGTGAAGACTATACAATTTTGCAAGCTTTGTTTAGTATTGACATGTTAATTCTTTTCCTATCAACAACTTTTGGTGTTGGCGGAACATTAACCGCGATTGATAATTTGGGACAAATTGGTCATTCATTAGGATATCCAAATAAAAGTATTACAACTTTCGTGTCGCTTGTGAGTATATGGAATTATCTAGGACGAGTTGCGTCCGGTTATATATCAGAGATCTTATTAACCAAATACAAAATCCCTCGTCCATATCTTCTCACTTTCATTATGCTTCTCTCTTGTGTTGGTCATATTCTAATCGCTCTTGGTATCTCAAACTCTCTTTATATCGCTTCGGTGGTTATTGGATTTTGTTTTGGAGCTCAATGGCCATTGATGTTCGCGATCATATCGGAGATTTTTGGATTGAAATATTATTCAACTTTGTACAATTTTGGAGCAGTGGCTAGTCCTGTGGGATCTTATATATTTAATGTGAGAGTAGCTGGTAATTTATATGATAAAGAAGCTTTGAAACAATTGAAGGCTAAGGGACTAAAGAGAGAAGAAGGGAAGGACTTAACTTGTGTTGGAGTAGAGTGTTATAGGTTGGCATTTATTATAATTACAGCATCTACTTTAATTGGATGTTTTGTTTCTTTTATTTTGGTGCTTAGGACTAGAAAATTTTATAAAGGGGATGTATATAGAAAGTATAGGGAAGAACTTGAAGCAGCAGAGGCTGAGATGGGGATTGTGAAAAATGGTGATGTTGTGTATGAAAGGGAAGACAATGGCAACGCGGCATTAGGTGCCGCTGGGGTTACTCGTAGTCCCCCACGGGACGTCCGAGTCTAAAGAATTGATCCGATCAAAATTTAAGACATGGTTAATTAAAGATATGTATAATCCATCTCACTTTTGTGTTCACCCCTTCCTCACAATTGAAAGGAAGATGTACTTTAGCTGTAATTATCAATTGGTGTATGCCCTTATAGAATAGAGTGTGTTTTCTTGGATGATTAGTTTAATTTGATATTGTAAAATTATGACTATATAGTTATTTTTGGATTTTTTACTTTTACGTGCTATTTTATGAAGTACTATTTTTTTTTTAGAATTAGCTCTTTGCCTCTCAGGGAAAGGGAGTGTATTTTTTTTTAACTATCCGTATCCGTCCTAGTGTGTTCATTAACCACTTAAATTTAAAGTTTAGGTTTTATTTTTTGACCGCAAAAGTCTAGGTTTATTAACTACTATATTGATAATTATATTCAATGATGTTTAACAAATTAAATTTACACATATTTTTGTATCTTAACATTGCAATTCATTAACAAAAGAATCTTAGTTTAGTTATATGGAGTTGTTCAAAACCAATAAAATTAAATAGAATTTGGCTAAAAATTATTCCCTCTCGAGCTATCAAACTTGTAACACATTTATTAATCCATGATATTTGTATTGTCGGACGCAACAATGACATGGAAGTTTGGTTGGAATTGGAGTACCTAGTACTACTAGTGAAAATGGTGGTGGTACCCTGCTTCACTACGGTTCTTCCTGGCAATCACATGGAGAACAAGCAGTGATAAAATGACAACAAACAATTATGGTGATACACTTGGGAGTGGGAGTTGCAATTCATCACCACTTTATTTGGTTACTCCATTTCTTGTTTCTTCCATGATATATAGTGACTCTCAATTATGTACGTATATTATGTACAATTAGGTCGTTGTAGTATAGTGGTGAGTATTTTCATCTGTCACGCGGGTGAATGTATCCAAAAAAAAAAATTCTATGCAATTCTTGTTGCATTAACTGTTTTTGTCATTCTTTTCATAACCTTGGCCTCAATCTATGACATCCGGGCAAGACCGAAACTCGTATCAAACCTGAAAACATGCACATTTGCACAATCACATTTATTTGATTCAAGTATACTCATTCAAAGGACCAAAACATCAGGTTAATTAGGTGTGAAAATAAACCTAACATTTGAAGTCAAAAGAACAGGAAGACAACATTGTTATCTTATATTTTTGTTGAAGACAAAATATGAAATAATGAATTAAATTGGATAAATATATTAACAATATATTTAGAAACCAAGAAAACCTGTTCAAAGGTTTTTTCCTTTCGATTCGATTTTAACATAAATCGAAATCATTTGATAATCGAAAGTATGTTCGATTTTAAAGGAAAAACCTTTGTATTTTCAAGTGCTTCAAATGGTTCACTCTCACTTCGATTTCGACTTCTAGCAACGGATGCATTGGTTCAAAAACTAAAGACAGCGCATCAAGCAAAGACACGCGTCAACAAGTCAAGTAGTAACCGTTATCTAGTAGTTGAGATTGAAAGTCTATATATATGTATTTTGTAGTCAAAATCAGGGTCACAAATTCACATACAAAGTCCTTGTAAAACTCAGAGTACCCAAAGCGTTTCGAGCGAAATGAGTAGCGAAAAGGAAATGTATGATTATGTGAACCATTAATTCCTTGTAAACTTCTACAATTCTAATGCAATTTACCATTCCTGTTAAATCTCTTGATTTCATTTAAATTCTTGCCATTTATCATATTTCATTCTGTCGAATGAAATTGTTGCTTTTCTTTTATTTGATTTCTGCAAAGTTTACTTTTCTGCAAACCTTTTTTCATTCAAAGTACTTTACTACACTTTAATTTTCATTTACATGCTTTCAATTTAAGTCTTTTTAACAGAATTTCTAAATCATGAACATTAAATGTTTTCTCATCATAAAATGCACAAACATGTCCCAAGATTTACTAGTTGATTTTACCAGTAAATAAACTAGCGGTTGTTTACCAAAATTCAGTGTAAACAAACATGTATAACATGAATAGCCTCACTCATCATTCTTCAACCACGAGAGAAAATGTAGTGATCAATTAGGAATCAATAAATGTACACAAGATATATATATTTTGGTAGGGACCAAATTGTGAATGTGATCAGTTGATGTTGATGACTCATTCATATCTAACCATACAGGTTAAAAGTAGAATTATAGTTCAATTAGGACATGCTCATTGTATTTGGCTCAATTTGCTATGGATCACTTAAGGCTTGTTTGAAATATTTCCCAAATTTTCTATTTTAGTTTTTTAAAATTTAAAAAGAAAAAATATGTTTGGATGCACTATTTTCAAAAACGGTTTGTAAAAACTATTTCTAATTTTCTTGTTTTAAAAACTAAAAACTAAAACTATTTTAAACAGGCCCTTAGATTAGATGCAATTGGCTCAAATTAATACTACTAAGTATTACTTTAGAACAAATAAGTTGGCTTGTGTCCCACGTAACAAAAGAGTAGGAAAGTGGTGTGAGTCATATAATCTTTCCCTCAAATGTGAGCTTCTATCACTTTCCATCAATTTTTTCTTACTTCAAGATGGCACATGACATGTTTGCAGTACAATCCATTTTCATCATCATAAAAGAAACATAAACCCATTTTTATCTTGCCTTCCACTTTGATGACATTCTAAACTTTCATTGTATTGTATTTAGTGGCTGTAATGCGCACCAAATTGAAAGTTCGAGATATCAATTGAGACGAGAAAATGATTCTATGACCAACCATTAAAATTTAAGATTAGATATTTTAATAATTTGGAATAGAATAGGAGAAATTTTGTTCTTTTAAGTTAGTCAAAAAAATATGTCCTTTAGGTTGCTAAATTGTTGCACTGATACTCTTTCGATTATCCTACACTTACAAAAACGATGACGTGACCGTTAATTCTTATGTTAGTCATGATGAATTTGAGGTTTAATCTTATGTGAACCATGAGATCTAGACAGTTGAGGTTCAACTAAAAGAAAGGATAACTGGACCAAAGGTAACGAAGGATAACTAGACCCAGACATCATTCTTTCCATTTGCAATATTGTTCTTGTTCGGTGTACTCACAAAAAACTCAATTGTTGCTAACATGTTCAAAAGTGTTAGAACATATGTGCAGCGAGTCTCACCACACATCTTACGTCGATGCTTTTACTCGTTAATCCAAGTCCACAAACGAAAAGATTTTGTCAATTTGATATTTTCGTTTTTCAATTGACCGAACTTGATAATTTATAGTTAGATGTGAAAAATAAAATACGATAACACATTCAAAAAGTTCAATTTAGAAATTGAGTAAAATAAACTTACCAAAAATAAAAATACAAATTTGAAGATAACGCAACTAACGTTTTTACAATTGTTTAGGCGTTGATTTCACTCGAATTAGAATTATTATGAAAAAGAGCGAAGTAAAATAGTGAATTTTATTAGCGGAGGAAATTGAGGTTTTGAGACACTAGGACCGATTTTGCTCTCATTCTTCTCTTTTGTCGTATGTTGCTTTGCACTTCTGATTGTACTCAATTCTTTTCCTTTGTTCGTGTTGATTGACTAGTTGATTTTAGCTTTTGTCTAAATTTCTTAAACATTCATGTTATTAAGACTCCTCCTGACCTTGAATTCCAACTATAGGCCCACACAATAGAACAAAAATATATATTATTATTTAAATAAATTATTAAAAAAACCCTACAACATTATCGTGCGGTTATAATTCAACTACCGGCAATCTATTTCTCTCTTCTACTTTTTTTTTTGTCTTAGATGAAGTGGTAATCCACTGAAATTAAACTCACATATAATAGTGAGATTCCGAGTTTAAATCCGAGTCACGACATCCGGCCTAATAATTTCGACATTTTTGCCAGTTGAACTAGAACATATGGGATATCTATTTCCCTCTTTTACTACCAACATTTCTCTCCTTTAAAAATATAGAAGATAGATTGATTCCTGTTTTATTTTATTTTTTAAACTGGGGATGTGATTCCCTTCTCTTTTTTCCATTGAAAGTAAAATACGGGCCTAACCCAAAATCCACTTCTATTCTTCTTATTTCTAGTACACACCCCCACACATTATCATACACCGACTCACTTTATTTTACATCTGACTCTATTAAATACATACTTTAACTTAGGTTAAACATGTTTTTTAGTGTTTATGAAATTGTCAACTTTCATTTTAGCCGCATAAACACTTCATTCCTTACACGTTATTTTAGTTTTTTGTTATTAAGTCAACATATATTTTTAAATAACTTTCTTTTTATAGATATGCTTGGCTTAAAAATTTGTATTTAATTAATTCTATATTTTTTAACAAATTCACCTCCTTAAAAATTCTAAGTTTTCTAAATAAACTTTTTATAATTCATAATTTTTTTTTGTAGGAACGGAAAAATATTTTTATTTTGGTATGAGACAAAAATTGATAAATTTTTAGATATCGTTATGTTGTGAACATAACTAAATGATTCTAATGACAAGACTTAAGATAATTAGGGTTGAGATAGAGTTCAGATACGGTGAACTACGGTGGAGAAAATACTTGCAAAACACATTAGCACTCCAACACTTAAATGAGTATGTGATCGGAAAGAGAATGTAGTGAAAATGATTGAAATTGTGTACCTTAATGCCAAAGTTTGCCTTGCCTTTATATAGGGGGACTGTTATATCCGTCTCTTTTCGACTGACAACAACTGGCATTTAAGAAGATGAAGATCGTCTAGATCGATCTCATGGTCCTAGGAACATGTGGAGTGCTTTTCATTGCAAATGGTGTATGTTAATTATCATGTCCGTTGTCATTGACATATAAAAGAAACTTCTACGAAGAAATTGTATTGAACTAAATTGAAAGCATTTGAGCCGCATAAATTGAGTCTTGCCCCAATCCGAAAGAGACACAAAAGGAAGGCCAAAAAACTAACTTATAACTTTTAACTTATAAGCTAAAAGCTCTGTTTAGTAACAATCATTTTACCATGAACTTATAACTTATTTTACTAGCTTATAGCTTATTTTCAAATGTTATTTCAAGTAGTTTATAGCTTTTAGCTTATAAACTATAAACTAACTTATCAATTAACTGCTATTTTTACAAAAGAGAGCCAAAATACATATTCAAGTTATAAACAACAAAAGACATATGTTATTGAAGGGGGAAAAAGTGAATATATTCCTACCATTTGTCAAAAAGTAAATCAGAAAAATTGAACAAGTGGAAAAGAAATCCATCATTTTTCTCCTTGTCCTAATTGTAATTTTGCAATTAAATGTAATGCATTATCCATTTATATCCTTTACACAAATATGCACCTATGATCCCTCTAATAATCTCTTCAATTTTATTACCTCAAAAAAAAAAAAAAAACTCAAAACTATCATCATTACACAACACACACACACACACCCTCTCTCTCTCTCTCTCTCATTTGATCGCCGGAGAAACACATCTCCGATCAATCAACCAATCATTGACCACTCACTGAGCACGTTGTAACATCATCCAATTCCCTCAGATCCATCGTCATATAAGCTGTGATGCGAAAATCGTGGCAGAAGAAGAACCATTCACCATTCACCGATAACAAACACTCTACAACGTCGTAACTTTCATTTTTCATCAATCACTTTCCAATTCGTTAGATTAGGGTTAGGGTTCGCATAAGAAAAACAAAATGTTCAAGAATTTAATGAAGGGAGGGAAAAAAAAGCCCTCCAAATCGGATTCAGCTGATGGATACGGTCCTCCGGCGAATAACGCCAATCAAACGGAAGCGGTGGTTGTGCCTCCGCCTTCTGGAACAATCGAACCGCTTCCGTTGTTTCGCGATGTGCCGGTTTCTGAGAGGCAGAATTTGTTTATCCGTAAGCTTCAGATTTGTTGCCACACTTTGGATTTCACCGATACGATGAAATCGGTTAGGGAGAAAGAAATTAAGAGACAATCGTTGATGGAATTGGTTGAATTTATTCAATCTGGTTCGAGTAAGATAAATGAGATTTGTCAGGAAGAGATGATCAAAATGGTGTCGGTGAATATTTTCCGGTGTCTGCCTCCGGCGTTTCATGAGAATACCGGACAAGATGCTACCGATCCGGAAGAGGAGGAACCGTGTTTGGAGCCGGCTTGGCCTCATTTACAGCTCGTTTATGAGCTTCTTCTTAGATATGTTGTTTCATCTGATACTGATACAAAGGTAGCTAAACGTTACATTGATCATTCATTTGTGCTTAAATTGCTTGATTTGTTTGATTCTGAGGATCCTAGAGAACGTGAGTATGTGAAAACTATCTTGCATCGTGTTTATGGAAAATTTATGGTTCATAGACCTTATATTAGGAAGGCTATTAACAACATATTTTATCGGTTTATATATGAAACTGAGAGACATAGCGGGATTACTGAGCTTCTTGAGATTCTCGGGAGTATCATTAATGGGTTCGCGTTGCCCATGAAGGAGGAGCATAAGTTGTTTCTTGTGAGGGCGTTGTTGCCTTTGCATAAACCGAAACCTGTTTCTGTGTATCATCAGCAGTTGTCTTACTGCATCTCTCAGTTTGTTGAGAAGGATTATAAGCTAGCGGATACTGTTATTAGGGGTTTGTTGAAATACTGGCCTGTGACTAATTGCCAGAAGGAAGTTCTATTTCTCGGGGAACTGGAGGAAGTGCTGGAGGCTACGCAAGCTGCGGAATTCCAACGCTGCATGGTTCTTCTTTTTAGACAGATTGCTCGCTGCCTCAATAGTCCGCACTTTCAGGTTTGTCGAAAATGGTTTTTTATGCTGTTGATTGAGTAGGATAATACAAGCGTCTTTTAATTACTAATTTCCTTTTACTTTGGATAATTGTGTTATAAATTTGCAATGCTTCCTGAAATGTTAGTTTCTTCACTATATAGATCTACACTAGGCCTTATATCGTATAATATTAATAGGGTTATGCTAACATGTGCCCTTATGGATACTAATAACAGTAACTATATCTTGAAAAACTAACCTTTGACTTTTGAATAAATTAAAAAACACAATTTCCGATATCCAATTTCTATCTATAGTGCTTTAACCCTTAGGGCACGTTAGCTTTTCCCATATTAATAACCTAAGTTTAATATAATGTTCAATCAATCGGTTGCCTAGTTAGTAAACTTCAACTGACGTATCCTTCTAAGTCCCAAACTCTGCTGTGATTGTATTAATGTATTAAACCTAGGGTTCTTTTATAGTGTTGTGGATAGTTTAGTTATAGTTTTGCACCTTAATGATGTTGTGTTTGTCAATGGTGGAAAAGCAAAAAGAACTGCTTTATCATTATATATCAATGCAGTAAGGGCAATTTCTAATGTGCACAAGTCACCTAAGTGGTGCACCATGCAAGACCATTTTAAAACCACTGGATCAAACAAATGCACATATTTTGTAAGTTTTAATACATTTACCATACAAAATCGCCATCTCTCTCTCTCTCTCTCCCCCCCTCTCTTGACATCTCCACAGTCCAACCCTCCATTTCCAAACTCCTGTCCCTCATCCAGCATTGTTTTCATCACGATGCAAAACTTTCTATTGAGAAATAGGGGATGCCATAGATGTTGCATTAACTCTAGTCCAACATTCAATTTATTTTTTCATTTCCACAAAGCTGAAATATTTTCAAACATTTTCATCGAGCCTCTTTTCCCTTTACCAATCGACCATTTTAGCCAACATAAATCAAATTCACCGCTCAAAAACTACAAAGTTACAAACTTTCAAGAGACCCTACATCTCAATTTACAAGTTTATGCCTAATTTTTTGTCATCAAGTAGCAATTGTTCAATGGGTATTTATAACCTTAAAATACCAGTTTATGGGGTTGCTCGATGAATGGTTTGTACCCCCATTCAGTTTTATCATTTAAAGCTTATACACTTATTAATGGTTAAGGGGTAGAGGAGGGCAAGGGAAATGGCGGAGGAAGAGAGAAGGAAGAAGAGAGAGTAAATTTATTGTGTAAGGTGTACCATTGCAATTAGTGGAACTTTATACTCTAATGGTAGAAAATGGTTTTTCAGAATACACCACTTACGTAACTTATGCACACTAGAATTGGCCGGCGAAAAGATATATAATGTTCTCTCATAATTGTCTTCAACCCTAACATACCAAAATACAAAAATACTGTTGAACTGCCAAATTTAAGCAGATCTAAAATTCAATTGACGACTATTTATGACATTTTATTTAATGAAATTTGTAGATGTATATTGTCTCTTAAATGGTCTACAACCCTTGCTGGAAAAAATATTCCATGGCTTACCAAAGTGATTGCACTGTAAATGTTCTGTTTAATAACTGCAAAATAGCAAAGTTTGTAGTTTTGGCTTATGCACTATTTAAGATATATTTGAGTGATAGATTTGCTTCTTTCTAAATATAACCATTATTGTTGCTTACTTTTTTGGCGAGGTGCATGTAATGATATTTTAATTTTAATGGCAGTAAACCTGAAACGGAATTTTGATTTTAGCATAACTGATTAGTCATTATTGTTGGGGATCAACTGCATGTGCCTTGTAGTTTATCATGTCACATGCAATGCCCATCGTGATATAAGATTAAACACATACTTTAACATTATTGTTTGCAATGTGCCACCTGACATCCAATCATGGGTTAAATTTGAACGTATGAATATGAGTCAAGTGCAAGTTATTATGTGATCAATGAGTTAGGGAAAAAAAACCGTTAGTGAACTCAGTTTTTGGAAAGTTTTCACAATCGCTGTCAATGTGTCACTTAACATTTTCTTCCCTACAAACTACCCCACTAAATGCCTGTATAGAAGGACCCGTTTTTATGAGAATGACGGCACTGTCACATAGTAAACTTTATGCACCTTTCAATTAATATATTAGAATATAAAGATTGTTGGTTTGGCAAATTTGAACCATTGAAAGCTAAGGGCTTATTTGGTATCAGATTTTTTTGTTTTGTCTTAACTTTTAATTACGAAACTGCCATCTTTGAAATCTATTTCATGTATAAAACTATAAATCTTTTATTTGAAGACATGAGCAAGTGAAAACAAAAAGCGGAGTTGTAATAAAAAGTGAAAACGAGAAATGAGAATAGAAAACACTTTTTCAAACCAAATAGGCCCTAATATGCTTTTATTTCATGCAGTTTGTTTTTATTATTTTTTATCGTTTGGTAGTTATCAGCACTCATTTTTGTCGCAGCCCCTTTTTTCAAACTCCTTTGGAGGTCCCAACTCAGTTAGTTATCAGCACTTTTTCAAACCAAACAGGCCCTAATATCTTGTCTAAATATATTTTATCTATAATTATTTATGTATGTTTCTAGATATCACTTTAACTGAGTGATTTAGCAACCCTTGAGTTATTATTTTCAGAAATTAATTACTATCAAATTCAATGTTCTTTCTACACTTATGGCCACTTAATTTTAAAAGAAAATAGTGTTACCTTTTTTGTTCTAGTTGATCCATCTCATAAATGAAGTTTATGGTTATCTCTGTGTTGAGATTTGAGAAATTCAGCCACCTAGGTATCTATTATTGATACCTTATTTATATCCATATCTTGAGTCAAGCTTAATCTTTGGCATCTGGAGTGAAGCATGTCTTTCTGAATCTGTTGGCTGTTGGTCAACACCAGATGTTCCCAATGCTCCCAGTCCTACTTCTACATCACCCAAACCTAAAATACTTTTAAATTTTCCGCTGGAGGTCTGCACTAGAGCAAGAAATTATTTAGCACACTGTTTGCATTTATTTTAAACAAAGGAGATATCTCAGAATTAATTATGGGATTTACTGAGACTTCAAAACTATTTGCAAATTGTTGCTGTGAATTATATAACTTCCTAGATTTGAAGCAAACACAACTACTAGTTGAATCAGAATGGTGAAATTGTACTCTTATGCAAACATATTGAGAAACAAAATAGAAAATATGCTAACCTGAGTTGATTTAACAGATACTTTATTTAAAGCTCATTATTCATGTGACCTGTATGTGAGTCCCAAACTTTAAAACCAACCTTTGATTTGGATCATAAGTGACCCATTGCAATTTGTGTTGCTAAACTGAGGGAAAATGCTTAATTTCTTGAATCAGGAGGACACTGCAATAGAGCCAATAAATCAGGATGCAAAGTGCTATTGAGTCACATTGACCATTCTTTCAACTCATCTCTTCCTTCACTTACCCTATTCTCAATAAGGTTCTTTTAGATGTAATCATTTTTCAACCATGTGTTTTGCATTGAATGTTGAAACTAATGTTTCTTGGTTTCTTCTAAATGCTTGGCTGGTGGTGTTTTTTTGCCTTACATGTAAATAATTTCTGCTTTTAATTTTATCCTCTGCAGCCCACTCAAAACTGAGATTTGGCAAAAAGCTAAATCCCCAAAGTCTGTGAACACCCTATTATACCAGTTTTAAATCATAACTGATAAAAGAATTTGCCAAATCTCAGAATCACAAAAATTGAGAGAAATTCTTCTCAGGAGCAACTCGTTTTTGAATCAAAGTTGCAGCAAACCCTAGACGATTGACTTTTTTCTTTCCATTTCCCCTGAAGTTTTGTAGTGATGGAAAGTTTATCACATTAATTGCAAAAGTTATAACCATGGGCATATTTGCTGGAGATGAGTTGAAGCATGTGCTTTGCATTATATAATAAATTTAAAATGCTTTTAAATTTAAAACTTTTAATGCGTTGGTTTAAAATCCTTCCATTCTGTATTGATTCAATCTCTTAGTTTAAATAATTGTTCCTTCTCTTTTTCATTTAGATCATTAGGCTGCAGTATCAGCCTATGTGTTTTTCATGTGCAGATGAGTATTTTCACCACATTGCATTTTGTCGTTGAGTTGAAACCTATTGGTTCATAATTTCGTCTCTTGTTAATAGTTATAGATTCTATAAGTTTGTTCTGATATTATCTTTTCTATTTGTGTGAATGCTAATAAGAGTTTTGCAGACAATGGGCTGAACATTGATTTTAGTTTACTTAGACATTTAAATGCTTTTATTTGATAAAATGGTAAATATGTTGGTGAAAAATGAAAGGAGAAACCTAAGAGTGTGTCTGTGAGTTTTCAGTTTTCACCACTGCCTTACAAAAATCTGAAACAGGAAACTGAATGAAACCTAACCAAACACACTCTAAAAATACAAATTCTAAAAATGAAAAAAAGAAGAGAAACAGATATAATCAAATGTCAGTGGTCTCTTCACACGTCTAACACAAACCATTTATTTTGCACCTCTTAGGAATTGAATGAGAAGTATTCAGTTGGGAGGGGGAGAGCTTACCTTGTAGTGCTCCACAGGTTCCCCGACGGAGATTAATAACCGCTAACGGCGGTGGAAACTTCGTACCTATATAATGGTCATGGTTATCGATCCCAGGTGATCCCAGTGGGATCCCGGTGGAGCGGCGCGGAGCGGAGCTCCGCTGGGATGGGTAGGGTTGGAGCGGCGCAGGTAAGGTTCTCGGTGGGATCCCGGTGGACCGGAGCGGAGCGGGTCGCGGCTGTCCATCCCGGGTCAGGACTGGGATTTTATATTCATGGGTTTTGAAGAGTATTTTTGAAATCTGACTCATTATAGTAAGGGTAAAATTGGTTTTTTACCTTTAAAATTGTTACTAACCCACTTAACCCTAGCCGCAACTTGATTCTCACCATTGTATCATCGTATTATCGTACTCTACCTCTTCTCTCATCGATCCAAAGCTTCGTCTCATCGTGTTGAAGACTTGAGAGTTGTGTTTTGAAATTTTGATTTATGAATGTTTTATGGATTTTGAGATGTTTGTTTAATTTTACATTAATTATATGTTTATAATATTATTTATGTAATTAAAATAAAAAAAATGAAACAGCGGCATCCCGGCCATCCCGCTATCCGGGATGCCGCTATCCCAGTTTTGGGGCTGGCCGCTCCGCTCCGGGATCCGAGATTAACTACTATGATAATGGTATTAGAGTATTCACGTTAGCTTCAAACATAGAACTTACTCATAAAATCTAAGGATGATCACCATAGCTAGAATAGGTGTGCTACACTCTGTAACTGATTAACTGAACCAGTCTCAGTTAGTTAGAGCTAGTCAAGGGTGGGATGGGTAGCTCAACTGGTTAAGCTAGTTGAGCTAAGGGTTAAGGAGTTGCAGCCATCTATCATGGGAGAAGGCAGAGGTTTTGCCTCATGAAGATTGGTTCTAACAAAGAGGTCTCTAATATATTTGTTTTGAGACAGAAGTAGGGAACCATCTGTGTTATGTTTGACTTCAATGCCCAGAAAATAGTCTAATATGCCAAGATCTCTGAGAGAGAAAACTGAATTGAGATTAGCCACCAGAGACTGAATGATGGAAGGATTGTTCCCTGTGACAATAATGTCATCCAACGTATACCAGCATATAGATGAGATTGAGGCCTTTGGAATAGACAAATAATGAGGGATCACACTTGCTAGAGGAGAATCCAAACTGAAGGAGAGTAGCCTTGAGTCTATCAAACCAAGCCCTTGGCACTTGTTTTAACCCATAGATTGCCTTATTGAGTTTACACACCATAGCCTTGTCTGAGGCTTCAAGCCAGGGGGTTGTATCATATCATATATACCTCTTCCTCAAACAAACCATTAAGGAATGCATTATTGACATCCAACTGCTGTAGGGACCATGACTTAGAGATGGCTAGAGTGAGAATGGTACGAACAGTGACAAGCCTTATAACTGGTGAGAATGTCTCTGTATAATCTGCCCCATACTGTTGATGAAAGCCCTTAGCCACTAGTCTGGCTTTGAATTTGTTAATAGAGCCATCTGAATTTTCCTTAATTCTGAAGACCCATTTACAGCCTACAGGACGTCTGTTAGAAGGCAGTTGGACAAGGGTCCAAGTGTTGTCTCTGGTGAGTGCATCAAATTCCTGTTTCATTGCAGCAAGCCAGGCAGGGTCAGACATAGCCTTTTTGACAGTTTTGGGTTCTGTATGAGTGAGAAGCAGGGTTGGATGAAGTCTAGGACAAATGATTCCATTTTTAGAGCGTGTGGCCATAGAGTGAGTGTTGACTGGAGGTACAGTGGCCTTAGTAACAGGTCTGGGAGGAGATGAGTGTTGCTGAGGGGCTAGAGGTGGTGAGATGGATGGTGCATCAGGTTCTTGAGGGAGGTGGGAGGGATGGACTGAGAGTGGTGGATATAGGAGTTTGAATATTTGGTGGATCTTGTAGAGGTAAAGGGGAACGATTGACACTTGTATGGTGAGTGGGAGCTTGACTGGTATTAGGTGAAGAGTCTGGTATGAGTATGGAGGTTGGTATATATAAATTTGAGGGTTTGGGATCAGATAAGGGAGGAAAAAAGGTGTTATAGGGAGACTTTAACTCATTAAACACAACATCTTTGGATATATATATTTTGCCATCAGAAGCCAAGCATTTATAATCTTTGTGAGATGTGGAATGGCCAAGGAATACTCATTCCTGAGAATGATAGTCCAACTTGTGTTTATTGTAAGGCCTTAATAGAGGAAAACAGGCACATCCAAAGATTCTAAGAAACTTATAGTCTGGAGGAGTGTTAAAGAGTTTGGTGGAAGGTATTTCAAAGTTGAGAGCTGAGGTGGAATTACCGGATTCACGAGATGATGATGGAGCTTGTGAGCTTTGATCACTGGCTTCACTTGCTGACACCATAACAGATAGTTTTGCGAATCTAGCTTTTCAGAGATAGCGGTGAAGTGATTGTTGCTGGAAGAATAACCTATCGCCGGCAAGGAAGCCGCCAGAGACTGTGAATTGTTAACGTTCATAGCTTGTGGAAACTCCGTGGAACACCTTTGAGGCTCTATGATACCATGTTAAGAATTGAACTCTTGGCTCATTCTGTTATTCTAACTGATTTCAATATTGATCAACAACTAAATGATTACAACATGGAGAGTCCTTTATATGGGACTTGCTCTAGTGAAGCTTCTAACTAACTGAGACTGGTTCAGTTAGTCAGTTACGAAGATAGTAATCTAGTGTTGCACACCTATTCTAGCTACAATGATAATCCTTAGGTTTTATGAGTAAGTTCTATGTTTGAAGCTATTGTGGATACTCTAATACACGGTAGCTCAAGAAAAGAAAAAAAAGAAAAAAAGAATTGAATGAGAAGATGGAAATAGGATTAGATGTGTACTATGCCAAGGAAACAAAGTCCAAACCCTGCCTAGGCAAATATTTATGTTACATTACATGTATAAAATGCAAAAATTGTTTTCATTAAAATGAATTGGTACTCTTTGTTAGACTGGTAAATGTCTTCATGGCTTCCACTTGAACTTAAATGGTAATCATTCCAGATTAGGTTGGCCTAACACATGATTATTGACATTTTGAGGAAGGTCAATTAGATGTCCTTGTCTAATAATGGGGCATTTCTCTTATAATGATTAGACTTGAGGGTCATAAGTGTGGGCTTAAAGGATCAAAAGATTCAGAATGGATCTTCATGCACACTAGCTTTTGGGTTTGGATCTAGGTTAACCTCCACAGAGTAAGCTTGGTCTTCGAAATGCCTTACGCGAGCATTATTTCTGGGAAATCTTATCGCTAAAGTGATCATTAGCATATTGGATTGGCTCGAGAATCCTGATTGCTCAGAATTGACTTTATTAACCTCCACAGAGCAAGCTCATTCTTGGAACTGCCTTACTCGAACATTATTTCTGGAAAATCTTATCCCTCAAATGATATTTACTATACTGGTTTGGCTTCAGAATCCTGATTGCTCATAATTGACTTTATTTTTCTCTAATTTTCCAAACAAAATTTGCATTTTATCTAGTTAAATTATCTCTTCAAAAGTCTTAATGCTTAGCCACTTTTACAATGCAGGTTGCAGAACGAGCCCTCTTTTTATGGAATAATGAGCACATTGTCGGTTTAATTGCCCAAAACAGGACTGTAATATTGCCCATTATATTCGAAGCATTGGAGAAAAATGTCCAGAGTCATTGGAACCAGGCTGTTAATGGGTTGACTGTGAATGTTAGGAAAATGTTCCTGGAAATGGATGCTGAATTGTTTGAGGAGTGCCAGAGGCAGTATTTGGAGAAAGTAGCTAAAGCCAAAGAGGTAGAAGAGCTGCGGGAATTGAATTGGAAGAGACTGGCAGATGCCGCTGCACAGAATGGGGCGGATATGGTGACAGCTTAGCCAAATTAAAATTATTTTACTTCCCTAACTGGGATTGTTAATTGGATAGGAGGAGGCTTATATTTTATATACACTCCTTGCCATTTTGGTGCCATTATTGATTGGTTTCTTTCTCCCCCCTGTAATTTATTTTTGTTCCCCATTTTCTCAGTTGGATTATCAGAAAGTTAAAGAAAGCAGTGATTATGTAAGATAAAAATGTATTGGGACATTGTTAGCAATGTCTGCAGGTTAAGAATGTTTTGTGAAATCCTTGTATTTATTTCCCGTATAGAAAGATACGGAAATTTTCTTTTCCTTCTGAGAACAAAGTGCATTTTTTTTCAGTCAGGTATAAGAAATAATTCCTCCCACCTTTTTGTGCTTGATTTCTACTTTGTACTTTGATTGAAGGTATTTTGCAGTAAAGCCGAGGTTGGTCGTGGTAGGGGTTTGGCTGAACATCAGTGTCACCTTTATCAAATAGCATGCATTACATCTAATTCTCAATGAAGATTTCATATAATCTCACTGATGGAAATGATAACATCTAGATTCGCGTAACATTAGGAAATCGGAAGGGTTGATGCGTGGTGTAGTGGTGTTAGTCTGTTAGATTTTTTCTCATTGACACTTTTCAGATGAGGTCTAAAGATCAATCATATTTGTCTTGCTCACCAGCTGGTTCGTGTTCTTTGTTAGTTGTTACTGCTACTACACCAGATGACTTTTTTGTTACCTGTAATAAATTGCAGACTAGTATACCCCCTCCTTACTAGAAAATCTACGGGTTTTTCCCTTTCAATTTCAACATCTCACAATTTCCATTACTATAGTTTTGTTTACATAAAACTATATATGTTTAATATGTAAATTTTTTAATTAATGTGTGTTATTATACCCATGAATTTATAGTAATGAAATTCTCCTTTTATTTTAAGAAATGGAGAACATTCATAATCCTCTAGGTGATATTGCTCTGGCTGGATATATATACTAATACCACCTGATAGTATTAACTTTTCTGTATATTGAGGATTAGTTATGAGTTTTAACTTTTAAATGAGAAAAAATACACTAGTAAAAAGCATTGTACAATTAAAAATAAACATAAAACTATTTTCTCAAATAAAAAAGAATTATAATTTGTGGAAATATTATTTTGGTGATAAACTTGATCATTTTTAGAGATTTTTCATTCAAGGAAAAAAAACTTTTAGTATTATTTACAGTTTTATTTTTAAAAAATAAAAATAACCATGATCATTGATCATAAACCCTATTTCAAAATAGAACCATTCATTGTCAGAGTTGTAGTCTAAAGACTGTAGTTGATGACTTTTAGTATTTCTTCTGTTTTAAAATGAATGATTCATTTGTCAAAAGATTTGTCTAAAAAATAAATGATTCTTTTTTTACTTTTTTGTAAATAGATGAAATGACAGATATTAAACTTTATTTTCTTCAATTGTATATACTCTACTTAATACTCTTACATTGGTATGAATTTCTTCCCTTGTAAATATGAATATATCAATACATCATAAATGTGTATATAATGTATGTTAGTAAAAAAAAAAAAAAAACTTCTACCTTTCTATTTTATAATTTTTTTTTTAAAATTTGTGTGAATTTGTCAACTCATTTTGAGATGAAGATAATATTTTATTTTTCATTTTTTTAGCCATCACAATTTATTTTCTTGGCCAAGTAGAGAAGATATTAAATGAAAAAAATTGAGAAAGAACAACAAGGAAATTAGTCAGTTGCGTACGGAAGATACCTTTCGTTTAAAAAAATAAAACAAAGAGAGAAGATATTAAATGGAAAAAATTGAGAAAGAACAACAAGAAGCGGAAAAAAAATCCAAAAATTTGTGTCCTAGAGAACTTCACTCACTCTCATATCATCATTATCATGTAACAAAAAAAAAAATCATCATCTTATGTGTTAGTTGTGAAGTGTGTAGAAGAAATAAGAACTGTGAGATAGATAATAGAAAATAAAAAATAAAATAAATTGAAAATGTCGAAGAACGCTTCGTTTCAACAGGACGTGCCATGGAGAGCTTCACCTTCAGGGAAGCCAATACCCAAAATTCACCAAACTCCAATTCTTCGCGTTTCTCATACACCCTTTTCCGAATATGCAATTTTCACCATGAGGGTCTCTTTCTTTCTCTCACTTTTCATTCATCATTTTCTACTAGTTTATCATAAACCAAGTTTTGATTTTTAATTTTTTTTTGGATTTTTTTGTGGTTTTGCAGAATTCAGACCCTATAGGGAATGGTTTAGGTGATGAAGCTATAGTGGAAGCAGCTGGTCCTGAATGTATCATACCTGGTCAGATGACTCCAATCAAATTACTTGGTCTCAAGGTACCTTTTTTAATTCTTGTTTCAGTTTTTGTATTAGAAATCAAGTTAAATCATGTGAAATTTATCTGTTTTATGATTTTTGAATTCTTGTGATGTTCAATTTTTCCATTTCGTTTAAATTGAGTACTTTGTGGAATTGTGTTAGCCTCTTAAGAGTTATTTAGGAACTACTTGTTGATTTTTTAGGAGCATTTAGCATTAATCCTTTATTAGAGGGTGGACCCCTTGTTTGGATAAACAACTTATTTGCAGATTATAGCATGATATAAGCACTTATGTATAAGCTTACATAAGTTATTTTTATAACATCAGATTAAAAATTAAATTGTTCTTGTATATGCTATATAAGTTGTTTTCATAAGCTATCTTGGAGAACTTATTAAAAGAAGCTAAAAGAAGCTTATGAAAAATGTCATAAGCTGTTTTTATAAGTTCTGCCAAACAGTCTAACAAAAGTTATGTCAGTAGATAAGCTCAAATAAGTCAATCCATCAGGCCCTAAAACATCTTAACAAGACCATGATGAAAATTCTAATGATTGATATTAAAGCCTATTCATGATATTATAGTTGAGATTATTATATAAGTCTGTCCTCTTAAGAATTTTTTTCCCTAGCTTTGCCCTTGTACATTGTGCTTTCTGTTTGGGATTATTTTATTTTTTCTGAAGAATTCTTATGATGGAACCTGGAACCAATTATTGATGGTAATGTTTGATTACACGTGGATGAGCTTCGTAGTTATAGTAATTAGCCTTTGAGAAGATTAAAAAAACACACGATGTTAATATTTTGAATCTTTTATTGCAAATTAGAAGTCTAACTGTGCATCAAAATTAATTAGTCTATGAAAACCATGGAGAAGGTCAGACACATGATTGAGCGTTGCTTAGAAAAATCCTTGCTCGTTTCGTACTAATAATGTATTCACGTTGAAGGAATGTCTGGTGGCTATCGGGCACATAATTCTCAACCACTGCTAAAACTTTCTTCTGTAAAAGTTGTTGTATACTTGTATTGTTATCTTCTTTGAGTTTTTGAATTCATTTCTCTTTGTTTTGTATTTGGTGGTTGTAATTGATTTATATGTTTTCTTCTCTTGATGCTCTTTTTGTTTATGTTTAAACTGTTTTTCCCATGATAATTGAGTGATGAAAATGGTAGAGTACTGATCTCATGAGCTGTAACCCCAATATTAATACCATCAACCAACCACAGTAGTAATCATACAACTCAAAAACTTGGATCTGTTAATTTTGTTTTGCCATTTGTCCTCTCTCACAAATTTGTGGCATATTCCTCTGAATATGAATATGTCTATATCAATCTCATGACCTATATTTGGTTTAAGAAATTGTTTTAGGTTTCTATTTCCTATTTTCACTGATAATTATGAAAATGTCATCTTGTTTTACGTCGTTTCTTGTTTCGAAAAATTTGTAGAAAACAATGAAACACCTTTTTACGGTCCAAGTTTTCTTGCTACCTCAAATCTTTCGTACATCATACCAAATGGGTGATCGTTTTTGTAACAAGGGGTCTTCGTCTTGTTGTGTAACTTAAAAATGTGCTTTGTTGAATGCTGATCTATCCTACTCCTAACAAGGCTTTTCATGTTTTTCCCCTCTGTGGATTATGTCTAGATTTTCTCTAATATTTATGCTTCTCTGTTGAGGTGATGCTCTATAGATATATTTTGTTTAGGCAAAAAGATGCACTTCAACATTTTCCATTTTGGCTTCTTGTTTGGACAGGTCTGGCCTATAGACGTTGACCTGAAATTTCTGGAACCAGTTGGGCGAGAACTTAAGGTGCTTGGAAAGGTGAAGTCTTTTTTGTCTTTTTTCTTCATGCAAGGAGAACATTGGAACTTCTGCAGTTGAACATAATGAGTTTTTTGTATTTGTATTTGATTTATAGTGGAATAGAATACAGAGTTGCTTACGTATTTTCCTCCCAATTGACTGAATTCAAATCCAACATAGTTGCACATTAACTTGCATAGAGAATCAGGAACAAGGCAATTAATATTGCTACTAGGTAGATATAAGTGCCCTTATGCTTTTGGAAATGGTGATCATAATAATCTAAACTGCTCCTTCCGATTACAAGGTTGCCAGTCATTATTGTTGCACTGAAACAGTTGTCTGTGCTGCGCATCATACAAAATACTTACCTTGGATGAAAACTATCAGCATTGTAGCGAAATGAATTTTAAGTTTCATTATGCTAGAATATTTATAAATCATGATGCTGTTAAAGGGCATCTTTACCTGTTTTTTACCATAGTGTTTATATTTTTATTTTATAAACCTAGTGTGTAATATATTTTTCGCTTAAATGGTTAGAGTTGGTTAAAGCCTGTTGTTAATGCTTTTGTTGAACTAGTTAAATTGAAATTCAATGAATCATCTATTATGAATATCACAGTTGCTTGTATTTGGATTTATATATTTTGGCTGGCCTGGTTCTTTGTATTGTAGTTATATAATCAGCCTGATTATCTTTTGATATTAATGGCAATATCGCTAGTTGAGACATGCAATTCTAAATATGCAATGAACTTTCATGATTAATGTAGTTATTTGTGTGCATGCAGTTCATGGACGACGCTGTGGAACTTATGAACAAATCATTCATAGATCGTTGATATGATGAGCTTTTGAAAGATGAAGATTCGGCTCGTTTTGTATCCAGTCTTGTGTGCATTTTTCCAAGAGAGCAGTCTAAGACAGTTTTTATCTGTACGCGTTCCCCAACCCCATCTTTCTTTTGTACCTCTTTATATTACTATTTAACTTTTTCATAAAAGTCTATAAAATTTTAAAGACTTTCTTTTAATAAATAATCATAAAAATTAAATTGAAAAACTCTCATAAGTTAACTTGAGCAATTTCATCTTGTAGCCTGCACCCCTCATTTTTTTTTGTATTGAATTTGCTTGTGTTACACCAAACCTTCAATGTAATCATATGTGTCCGGGCACTGGGACACGCCTAATCCGAAGAGTGTATGTGCTTCATAGTTCATAACCTATCAGGATTTGTAAAATTTGAGCAATTTGACTATTGAGGAAGTGAACAATGCAAATCCTAGAGTTTAAATGATAGTAGTTTCTAAGAGGAGCAGACCCTTTTCATTCCAATTCCAATTAAGAAAAATACAAATACAGAAAGAGTGTTCCATTACATTGGCAACAACATTTCTGAATCGTCATTGAATAAACGTTAACAGTATCACCCTAAAAGACAACAAGACCCCCGTCAGCATAGTAAAAGAAGACGGCAACACTCGCACACTGTCCGACATATCATCTGTGTAATCCGGGCCAGAATCCAAAATGCCGTCACCGTTGCTACTTGGTCCTCTGCTCCACATTCCCAGGTTATTGTCCCTGTTCATTCATCACACAACACACACTTCAATCACTCAACTCATTTCATATTAGAGTATAATTTTACTTGAAACTGATCAACAAAATATTGACTTGAAGATTAAATTATAACACTTATTATGGGAAAAAAAACTAGTAATAATGAATCAAACATTGGTACCTTGCATTGCCAAGAACACCAGAGTTCATGGTAAGAAGAACAATCCGATTAGCAGATTGAGGTTCAACACTAAAAGCTTTCTCATACTTAACCTCTAGACTTTCACCGGAAGTAACAAAAAATGCACCATTGATCATAACATCACCTTCAGACCTCCAATTCCACCCTTTCCATTTATTTTGTTCTGTTTCAACCCTCTTAGTAACCTCTTTGGCAAAAAGATTAACAGGCGCAGCGTAACGATTTCCTTGACTATTAATAGTTGGTTCTCCACTTCCACCGATGGCATACATCTCCCACTGCGTATAATCATTGTTGACCACATGGATGTATCCTCTTCTGCAGCGCGGCATCCTCTGAACGAGCTCCTGACCGAAATGGTTGAATGCGATTGTGACTTGCATTCCCGAGTCAGGGAGGTAGTCGTCGCTGTGTCCGAGGAGCATGACTTCGTTGTGGTGTGACATGAAGTTGTTAGATATTGTTATCCCTGTGGATCCCATTACTGCGTCTATTAGTCCGTCTTTGCAACGTGAGAGCGTGCAGTGGTCAATCCATATGTCTTTTGAACCGAAGATGGATATTCCATCTCCGTCCGACATTGTTCTGTAGCCGTAGTGTTCTGGACTTGATCGAACATTTGTGTTTCCTGCAATATATCACACTCAATTTTATTCCTGCAAACATTGCACACTTATTTTCTAACACAAATTCAACGCCTCTTTATTTTTTCTTCTCTTTTTCCTCTCTTAACTCTTTTTCTGTCAACAGTGTCTACATGGTGTATATGTGTGCACAACATTTTTTCATGAAATAAAATGATTGTGTTTTCTTGGGATTTCTGTTCTTTTTCTTCAACTTGGCACTTTTACAATTTGTTAGACAGCTTTTTCAACAATGACTTTTTTGTTTTTGAAATCACATCCCCTCTTCTTACAACTTTTTTAGATTTATAACACTCATAGTTAGTACTAATATGTAGGCTTAATTATTTTTTCCTTTTATTAATTTTCAGATTTTGTTTTGTTACCTTAATTAATTAATGTTTTGTTTAAGTCCCTTAAATTTTTCTCCGTCATTCAAAAAGGTTCTTTCCTTTAACACCAAATATATAAAATGGACCAACCTTATATGCGTTCCACCATAGATTTCGATATTTATTTTTTTAATTTTAACCATTTAATTTTGTTGCAAAAAAACAAACCATTAAATTTTACATGTCCACTATATTTAACCGTGCACCATCACCAACTATTTTTTTCTCCAATTCTTCATCTTCTCCCTCTCAATCTTCATCGGTGAAACCCATAATTTTAAACCCAATTTTTTAAAAAATCCCTAAATCCCATTGATGAATTTTAAATTAGAAGATGAATTTTTTAAATTTCATTGATGAATGTATGAAGAAGAATGAGAGGAAGAAAATGAAGCGGAAAAAATTAGTTGATGGTGCACTTTTAGTTACAGTGGACATGCAAAATTCAATAAGTTTCTTTTCTACAATATGATCAAACGGATAAAATTAAACAAATTATTGAGATTTGCGGTGGAACACATACAATATTGGTCCACCTTATATATTTGGTGTTAAAAAGTATTAGAAAAGACGTTTTGGTTGACGGAGATAAACTTAAGGGATCTAAGCGGAACCTTTATTAATTAAGGAACCAAAACAAAAGTTAAAAGTTAGTTAAGGGATGAAAAAAGTAATTAAACCATAATATCTATCCTTCACTCCATTTTTAGGTTTCAAAATATTGAGAAATAAAAACCTACAAAAATTCTACTATGGTATAAATATGTCAATTTACAATTATTTATTTTAGTTGACAAATTATTTGGAGTACAACATAATGACAGTTTTTTTTTTTTGTTTCAACATAATGACAATTTGTTTATTCCAACATAATCACAATTTATTTTTTTTGGTTTCAACATGATGGCAATATTTAGAAGGAGAGACTTTTGAGACATTTGAGGAATAATTTAGTAGTCAATTTTGTCTTTTGAGATGGTACAAAACAGACCCTACAAGATGACCAATGTTGCACTGCGCAGCGTAACCAATAAACCAATTAAAATATTTTCTTAAACTATAGTATTAGTAGGATTATATCTAAAAATCTCCACAAAACAAACATAACTTTTTCTTTCCCATTCTTCCAAACAAAAACATGTGCACAATGCAATTTTCTTTTGCCTTTCAAAGAGTGATTGATAGCAACACTCTGAGACTCTTTTTTTTAACTGTTACTTTCTTATTGATAAAGTGGATCCCACCGTATTGAAAATGGACTCATCGAGCACATTTAATATCTGACACACCTCAAAATTATCATAGAACTAAGAAGAAAATCTATGGAAAAAACAAAAGTATCAGACCCACAATACGATTTTTAACTCTAAAATAGAGCAAGGCAGTGTTATAGATTAATAGTGTGTTTGGTTTAGTGTTGGAGCAATCTTTCTCGCATTTCAATCTAGTTTTGCCGTGATATTACAAAGCTAAAATTCAAAGCTTCACTCCAAACGTGTGTTTTAGACTGTCTCATCGTTATATCAAACGGACATTAAGTGTGTGTTTGGTTTAGTGGCTTCTCAATATCACGTCAAATTCTGTATTGAGACGCGAGAATACTGACTGCACCTCACATTCAAACAAGCTATAAGTGTTGCTACCTATTGAAGTTGAGAAAAAAAGCAATTAAGTTTGTTTACCTGAGGGATGACAGTGATGAATATGAATGTTATGTATAATAACATTACTTATAAACTGCAAAGTAATGCACCCTCCTCCAACAATATGAACATCGGCACCACGTCCATCAATAGTTTTATAACTATTAAAAATCAATTCTTGCTTCAGCTTAATCAACATGTTACTAGGAAACACTATCCACAATGGTTCATTTTTTATCACAGCATATCTTAATGTACCAGGTTTTGGGGTAACAGGATCATCGTCTGAGGAATCTGTTACAACATAATATTCACCACCTTTTCCTCCTTTAGCATACTGACCAAACCCAATTGCACAATCTGCTAATCTTTGTCGATTGTTTGGCCATTCTGGGTCGCATTTCCAACAATCGTCGATCGGGTTTCCTGTCATGCATGCTGATCCAGAAGATAGCATTTCCCTTCTTGCCATCGAAGCATTCACCTTCCTACATATAAAGTAGCCCGATCAATGAGCTAAGCCGCGGCATCGAAGAAGTTTTAAGAAAAAACTTATGGTTGTTAGATCTCAGAAACTAGCATAATTACTAATTTGCTAATATTTACTTAATTATTTACTGAAATTGGGTATCAAATGCACACAATTTTAGAGACTAATCTTATGTACCAGATAGAATCATGAGTAACAATTTATTTATTTTTCGTGAGTTTTTTATGTCGAAGAGAGAATTTTAAAGAGAGAAAAACGTGAAATTTCATTATAAATATGTCGCCAATTTCACTTTTTTTAATAGTGTTTTAAGTACTTTATTTTGAACTAGAAAACATTAAGATACATAGAAAAACCCATATTCTTTTTTTCTCCAGGAAAGAAGATTATGATAAAATAGGTAAAGAAAAAGATACACCAATTAAAAAGTGTTAAATATTTTTATTTATAATTTTATCAATTAGCTTATACCAAAAAAAAAATTATAGCTTATGCAAAAAAAATCAGCAAATGTTAGTCTTGAGTATGGTAATTTTGATTAAAAAAATTTATATAAATTCTGAAAATGGCCAAATTGATGATTATATATAAAATGCTTATTTTAAAAAAAAAACTAAACTATTTAAAAATATTTGACAATAATTAAAAATATATTTAGCTTAGAATAAAATATCTAAAAAATGAAAAAAATCATCTAAGTTAAGGGTCATAAGCTACATTAATTTTAATACACTCTAAGGGTATGAACTAGCTACAAGTAGTAAGCTGAAATGCAGGGAAAGCAAGAAAGAACAAAAATGGAAAAAGACCATTATGACCAGATCTACCATCTTCTCTCTAAATTAATGCAATGTATGAAGCTACATTGAGATATAAGAAACAGGGAAGAGAGTACCTATGAACTTCATGAGCAACTGCTTCAGGGTCAGGATGTGTTCCAGGAAGAGTTAAGTTCAGCATTGCTTTTCCAAGTGGTGAAAATGAACTTAGAACAAAGATAATTAGCAAAATGCATTTTGTTTGAAACATTGTTGATGAAATTTCAAGACTAAGACTATGAGTTAGTGTTACAATGTCATGGTTTTTGGCTGGTTTTTCAAAAAGTGTTGGATAGTGTTGAGTAAGGTGAATTAATAAGCATGGAAAGAAAATCAATGATTAAAGAACGAGGTTTGAGTTTAGTGTGAAAAGTAACAAGATTTTCCTTATAATAAGGTGAACACATTGATGATATCTTAGAGTTTTTAATTATTTAATTTTATGTCATTTTTTATATTTAGTTATTTGAAAGTTTATTTTAATTTTATCTACAACATATTTGTATCTGAGAAAATTTCAAGATATCAATATAATTAATAATACTATTTTTTAAGTAGTTTGATGGCTAAAAATTCAATTTTTAAAATAAAAAAATGAGAATTTTTTATTCGAACTTATATCTCTACATATATAATACGATGTTTTGATTAACTAAATTGTTTTCACGGGAATTATGTTCTATATTATTTATGTTCCTTTGTGCTAATGACGCTATGAGGATGATGTAGTTATTGTAATTTACCATTTTCGGTGCTTGTTGATAATGATTGTAAAGAGAAATTCTTTTAATTAATAATGAGAAAAAGAAAAAGAGGAAAGGGTGAAAATGAGAAAAAAAACTAAAAAGTGTGAAGGAATCCACTGCTCTCGAGGAAATTGGTCAATTCCTTTGTTTGCGGACACTGTTCCACATATCAAGATCTTTGTAGTCATCTTGTCAAAAAAAAAAAATTGTAGTCATGTTGAATTTGTGCATGTATACGACATAGTTTAGCGGTTAAATTTAGAGTTTGGTAAAATTAAGTTATAAGTTAGATGATAGTTGAAAAGTTAGTTTATATGTGATAATTGATAGCTTATGACCGAAAAGCTAATAGATTAAAATTGAAGTGTTTGATAAATTTAGCAATAACATAAAATTACGTGGTTAATAAGTAGTTATTATATTTTAAAAAAATAAAGAAATAATAAAATGAAAATAATAAGGATAAAAATGGAATAAAATATAAAAAATTATAAGTTCAAATGTTAGTTTTAATAGCATATCAAAAAACAATATAAGTTAATTACATAAATTCGTTACCAAATACGTCTATTTTTTTTTTCAAACAAACTTATAAGGTAGTTTAATAAGCTATAACTAGCTTATATCCAGCCTGTTGACACCAAAATTAAATTGATGATATTCATTTCGACTTGGTGTTAGAATTTGAATAACAGAAGAAAACTCATTTCATCCAGCCATGGAATGTGATTTGTTGAAGACATTAAAAGAAGTCATTCGAAGAGTTAAAGTGTCGATCAAGCAAACAACTCCTACAAAGAAGTTATCAGAAGTTATTCAAAGCTACATATGTCAATATTAGATATAGGAAGTTATTAAATAAGACACTTGTCACAATCTTAAATGTAGGAAGTTATTTTCTATTTTCTATAAATACTTGTAATTCTTATGTATTAAGGGTTGGAATCCTATTTTATGAAAGTCTTGTAACACCCACATCGCGTTGGCAAATGGGTTCAAAGGCGGACATAGAAGGATTCCATCCACCATTTACATTCAAATATCATTTAATCTTTCAAGTTCTTTACATGTTTTTCCTTTAAAATTTCTGCATTTTATCATTCCATTGCAATTTATATTCAGGTTCTTTAACTTTTATTTGCAAATCATTTAACAAGTTTATGCAATTTTACTTTAATCTTTTTTGTATTTTAATTTGTTCTTCGAACATTCATACTTTTCTAGAAAATAATGCACAAATATGTTCCGGGATTTACTAGTTGATCCCTCAAGTAATTAATTTAAACTAGCGCTTGTTTACCAAAAATCAGTGTAAACACAGCCGATATTTAAAATTCTCTCTCTCTTCCTTTCAAACTTCTCTCTCGTCTCTCTAAAACTATCCAATCGCCACCCCTTAACCCTAAAATCCAAATCACACAGCTTCAATGTAACAAGCAGGGACGGTGGTGCAATGAGCTCGACACTCCGTACCACCGCCGAACCGTCCTTCCGGTGAACCTTTGTTTTTTGTCATCGGTCGTTTAGCTCTGATTTGTACCTCCGTGTTCCTCCTCCGCGCCGGAAGGTTGTGTTATGGTTAGCGATGGTCTCACCGCTGCCTTGCTATTGCGGTTCTGGTTTTGTTTAGGAATGGAAACGGGTGCCCGTGGGTGCGGGTTTGGTACTACCCACACCCACGCCCATAATTTCGAGTGTCACCCAAACCCAAATCCAAATGCTATTTGGGTGGAAAATCAAAACCCACGCCCACACCCATAGGTTTTGGGTTTTTTCACCCAAACCCGAAACCCGCAGTTTGATCGGTCGAAATTAAAAAAATTGGATTTTTTCATCCAAACTCAAACCCGCAATCACTGCATAAAAAAAAGTTTCAGAACATAGTTTAACACACTTTGTTTTGTTCACAATCACAATCACAATACATAACATAACAACACAACATAAAAATAAGTTCCAGAACATAGTTTAACCCAGGGGAAGTACATAACTATTCAATGATTGATAATGATATATTTGATATTAAAAAATGCAATACATGAAAGAGCATGAACAAAAACGCAGCAACAAATCACACCACCCAGGGGAAGTAACAAAATTGATATTAAGTTAGTAAATATGCAATGATTGATATTAAAATTGGTAACAAAATTGATATTAAATTAGTAAAGATGCGATGATATATATACACCTAGGGTATTTTAGTAATTTCAATATATAACGGGCGGGTGTATGAGTTTCGGGTGTGGGTTTCATACTACCCAAATCCACAGCCATAATTTTGGGTGCCACCCGAACCTAAACCCAAACTCAGTCAACTCGGGTTTCACCCGTTGACTTGGGTTTGGGTTCGGGTGGGTGTGTCGGGTTTGGGTTTTTCTGTCATCCCTAGTTTTGTTTCTCTATTTTTCATCACAAGAGAGGTGTGGGTTTTGTTTCTCTGTTTTGCTGTTTTGCGGTTCTGGCAGTGTTGGGGTTGGATTTTCTATTTGCTGGTTTTTGCTTTTGGGATCTCTGTTCGCTGAAGCTTCTAGCAGTATTGGTGTTAGATTCTCTTTTTTGCTTTTGTGTTTCTCTGTTAGCTGAAGGTTCTGGCAGTATTGGATTTTGGGTTTTTGGTGAAACCCCACACGGTTGTTGGATTTAGGTGTTGGTTTTCGTGGGGGTGGTGATTGGAGCTGTTGAGGGGGTATTGTGTTGGTGAGGTGATGTTGTGATTATGGTTGGATGTGAAATGGTTGGGTGTGGTTGATGCCGTGGATGGTGGGTCTGCTTTGATACTCGATTTTCTGACTGCGTTCAAATCTGTTGAGATTTATCTACCTAAATTTTCTTTCTACCGTTGTCGATCGACTTTTGGCTCATGAAATTGCTTTTGAATTCTGATGGGCTGATCACTTTTGATTCGAGATCGGAAGCTAGTGTTTAGTGGCATTTTTATGAGTCGGATTGATGTCTTCTTCGATGGTCTGTAAGTTGTGGGGTGTCCTTCTAAGAATGTGATTATAAGTGATTCTCTAATTAGGTGGTATCTGTTTTGGTATTTTCATTAGTGTTCCGCTTATATACGGCGCCTTTGTTTTTGTAGTTCCTCTTTTACCGGTTTCCGTACGTCTTGTGCAGAGACATTATTATTAATAATAATATTTTTGCTGTTAAAAAAAAAACTATAATTATAGCTTATTGAACTTACCAAACACACACTTATACACATTTTTATATGTGGATAATAAAGGAATTTTGATTCAAACTCTAATTTGTGAATATGTCCTTGAAGCTATTAACTTGTAGAGCCGAACTTATTTCAAGAATAATTTGTGAATTGATTTAATGGATAATTTATATTTTTACTTAAATTATTACTCCGATTTAACTTTTAAAATACTACATATATTATATACAAGTGTCGGAGTTTGAATTCCAAATACTACCCATATTCACCTTAAAATCATACTACTATGTATTGAAACACTACGTAAATTTTTTATTTTATTTTTACACAGTGTTTTCCTTGCGAATTGTGATTTATTCGTATTAGTACTTCTTTGCTGTCGAGTTATATGGTTACTTTTGGGTTAGTTAATTATATTATGCCATGCAAGCGTATTTATGTGATCTTTTGTCATTAATATGTTTGTTTGTCTTATTTAAAAAATATTAAAATATAAATCAAAATGACTTTATTATATGCTCTTTTCGTCTTTAATTATAAGTCTCATTTAAAAAAAAAACATATTAATAAACAACTAAGAATATATGAGATAACAAATTGGAGATAATTCATTCATAAACAAGGCGGATTATTACCACGTGCAAACTGGGTTATTATACATAACCTCAAAATTTTGAAAAAGATTAAATAGAAATGTTATTGGCTAAATTTTAATCAAATATGAAATCATAAACTTAATTATATCAATAAATTTCAAATTTTAAAGAACTCTAAAATGTTTAAGGGTCCAAAAATACTTGTATATTCCAAATTTTAAAGGTCTAAATTCCTGCAAATATCAACTTTAACATGCAAAATTTAGAGAGTCTAAATTACAACTGCATATACCAATTTTTAAAATTAGAATAAGAACTCCAAAATGTTGAATAAATTTGCTTGTAAACATAACAAATGTTTTTTTTGTTGTCAAAGATACCCAATTTATATACACACTCGTTCTTGGTACAATGAGTAGCCTTTTGACTTTAAGACCTATAGCTACGCCAATGCTATGCACACATATATTAGCATCAATCACGACATTTTGGCTTGGCTTGGCAATAGAAAACTGCACCGGTAGTCATTATTTTATGACAAAATCTTTGAGACACGGAGTATTTTATTTGAATACTCAATCTGTCCTATAATATAACATAATATAAGGAAAAAAAATTCACACTTATTAAAAAAGTAGAATATAATAATTTAAAATATGATTTTTTTTGTTTTTCTTGAAATAAGAAGAAAGTGTAAATTAAATACAATTTGTATTTAATTTTATGAAAATAAGTAAATATAAACCTTGAAAATGGTAAACATTGTTTTTTTTTTCCTTTATAATTTGGAACAAGAAAAAATGATTTTTTTTCTTATAATATAGGACGGAAAAAGTATGTTGAAATGGATACTTTTGAAAAGTTTATATATGTTTTTTTTTAAAATCAAAATTATGATACACGGAGTATGTAAATAAGAAATTGGAAAAAGTACAAGAAGTATTATATCCACTCATAAGAGAAGCGTAGGTAGTATTGGATCCAATTGAAAACCAAGAAACAAAAACTATAGTTATACAAAACACACACAAACCCAAAACTATCTAGAGATACAATTTTTTTTTTTGAATGGAAAATATTATTATTAATAATAAGGTCTTTACACATGGTGTACAAAGACCCGTAAAAGAGGGATTGCAAAAATAAAAGCGTCATATATATAGGCGGAATGCCAATGAAAATACCAAAACAGACACCACCTAATAGGAGGTCGGTTTCTAATCTCATTCTTAGAAAGACACTCCACAGCTTCCAGACCGTCAGAGAAGACAACAACCTGACTCATAGAGATGTCACTAGACATTAACTCCCAATCTTGAATCAAAAGTGATCGGCCCACCAGAATCCAAAAAAACAGTTGATGGAGACCTATTAGAATGAGAACCTAGGCAGATGAGTCTCAGCATGCAGACCGCCCTCAAAACAGTCGACACTGACGCGATAAAGGTCTTTCAGATACAAAGAAACATGCAAATCTCAACATATTTAAAAAATAATCAGAGAATCAAATATCTAAGAAAATCAATCACACGGCATCAACCACCACCCCATCACCTCTACTACCCAAATCCCATGACCAGCCAACCTGCAACACCACCAAAAACCACGATATGGCCGAAACTGAAACCAACCAAGCCTAAAAACAACAAACAGCTAGAACCCACCCACCCACAAAAGCCACAAAACACAACAGAGTTGCTAAACAAACAACAACCCTTCTTCCTAGTCAAAAAACACATGCCATGAGAGATGAGACAAACCCAAAATGCAGAAGAACAACAAAAGCTTCCTACGCAGGTGTTGTGCAAAGGCACTTGAAGATTCTCTTTGCAAACGCGTAATTGTTACTCGTGATAAAACAATTACAAAATGGTTGGATCTAGAAGCTGTTACACTCAGTCGAGATGCTTTGGCTAAGATTGTTCAAATGATCACTCACTGACTTCACAATTTATAGGATAGATATATAACATAATATACTACGTCAAGAATGCTAGATTTGATTTGAATTTTTATTTTTGTTGGTCACTTATCAAACTGAGTTCTTCCTTGACATTACAAGAACAAAGATTATGTTATTGCGGAACACGAGGCACTTCTTTATGCTTCTAAATGTTCCTTTGTATCTCCCCCAAACAATCAAAATTCTCTTCAATAGGTTCCAGATTTAAGGTATTTTTTATTTATAAAAGAAAATAACTATTTTGTCTTTTTTGTGTAATCTTTCGGATTGTAAAAACTGTTGGGAAATAACCGGCATAGAGAAAATAAAAGAACACAATCACAATCGAAGAATATAACGTGTAAACTCCAAAACCGGAGGAAAAACCACGGCCGTTGTCAAAACCGACAACCAAAGAATAAACACTATGTGAAAATTGTTACAACACATAGACTTCACTCTCAACCACCACATGACCCCAGTACACTCACACTCTCCAAAGTAAATATTTGAACTACATCTCAAATACTCTAAAACAAAAGTATAAGAGAAAAACAAACAAACACAAATATAAACTTAAAGTGTTTACAAGTGTTACTGACTTACTGTTTGGTGTGTTGAAACAAGGAAATTGAGGTCTCTATATATAGCATTGAGCTCATCCACCTTTCACTTCTCTAAGTGATGTGAGACTTTTCCAATATATTTTTCTTGACCTTTTTTTCCTTCATTAGCAATGGGATTTACATTGCAATCAACCTCAACAATCTCCACCTTGATTGTAATGGTCATCAATCTTCATTGTTTACACCGACAATTATTTTCTGCTTCCATTGTCTATACCGACAATCATTGTCTTCACCGACAATCATAATTCTCATTGTCTATACCGACAAATTAAATTATCATACTCCACCATAAAAAGTATACTTCACTTGGAATTAAACCATCCCAAGATTTTTCTCCACTTGGAACTAAATCATCCCAAGAATTTTCTTCACTTGGAACTACACCATCCCAAGAATTTCAACATCCCGAAACCTTGCTGAAACTTTATGGTGCAACTTCCATGTTGGTTTTCCCGGAAGTTCATCAACCATTGAGATAACTCACCACACACCTTACATCAATGTCAACCAATGTTCGTGTGTTGTTCTGAATCCCTTAGCAATGACTCGTCCTTTTCCATGGTATAGCGGAAATACCATAAGGACACATACTGCTCCGGATTCACCTGGACAATTTCTCTTTAAACTACTCTGAAACATACTTCAAGTCACTGTTAATCTCCAACAATTCCAGTTCAGTTCCACCACCTAGTAAACCTTGTTTCACTAGTCCAACTAAACTCGTGTCACTAACAAGTACCAACCGAAGTCTCACAACTTAACCACATCATGAGAATCACCACTAGTAACCGCTGCATGACCAATAGTAGAACCAACTATCTTTGCATCAAAGTTTAGAAACATACCTCACATCGTGTAAAAGAAACCCACAATTGTCAAACCTCGTAAGATAAACTGAAACCATACCTTGAACCTTAAGTTTTTCCGTCACCAAGATGAACGACTCCACCTTCAACTAGCTCGAGAGTTTCAAAATATTCCTTTTTCAAACACATGTGATAGGAGCATCCAAAGTCCATGAATCAATACTCCACCGGTTCCCAACTTCCACTAGCGCCTCCGCATCTTCATAATAAAGTTGTTGTTTCAGACATAACCCGAGTATTTTTAGCACCGCCTCTCCAGGCTGACCTTGTGTAACCCTGATTGCATCAACACAACGCTGACCTTGTGTAACCCTAATTGTATCAACACAACCTTGACTTGATTTTCCACAAGCGAAACTCCCTCCTGGAATCAAACCAGGAGCTATGATATCAGTTGTTGGGAAATAACCGGCATAGAGAAAATAAAAGAACACAATCACAACACAAGAATATAACAGAACACAATCACAACACAAGAATATAACGTGGAAACTCCAAAACCGGATGAAAAACCACGGCTGTTGTCAAAACCGACAACCAGAGAATAAACACTATGTGCATGACCCCAGTACAGCCACACTCTCCAAAGTAAATATTTGAACTACATCTCAAATACTCTAAAACAAAAGTATAAGAGAAAAAGAAACAAACACAAATATAAACTTAAAGTGTTTACAAGTGCTAATGTTTGGTGTGTTGAAGCAAGGAAATTGAGGTCTCTATATAGCATTGAGCTCCTCCACCTTTCACTTCTCTAAGCGAGCAAGGAAATTGAGGTCTCTATATATAGCATTGAGCTCCTCCACCTTTCACTTCTCTAAGCGATGTGGGACTTCTCCAATATTTTTTTCTTGACCTTTTTTTCCTTCATTAGCAATGTGAGACTTACATTGCAATCAACCCCAACAAAAACTCTTCATATCTTCTGCACAACAATTGCAATCTTTACTTGAAACTCTAAGTTCCACTGAGCCAATAATCTTCTTAAGCCAGCAATTTCTGAGAAGGTATCTATGTTGTTCTTCCTTCTTATCAGGAATGTTGGTTGTTATTCTAAAAATCTTTACATATTTCATATTTTAAATATGTTAGTTCTGATGAGGTCACTGCTTGCAAGAGGATCCTAAAAAATGTTCAACTTGAAGGTTATCAGGTAACTATTCTCTCTCCAAATTGATTATGATTTTATGTTAGTTGTTGTTGTGAATAAACCTCCCACGATGAATTCTCCAGCCACGACGCCCCTAATTTTTGCTTCTTGTTCTTGTGTCCAACTCCCGATGAATAAATCTTAGTCGCGACTCTTCCATCTGTAAATGGTGCAGGCATCGTTGAGAAGTCTTATATTTTCATGTTAAAACAGCCCTAACCATTTTGTCCCCAAGTTTCTTCGTGAGAGTTTTGTCCTTGTCAGAACTCCACGGTTTTTCCATTGATTTCCTAACCAAAGCATATTACCACTAACATGTGATCAGGTTACGTCGTGTATGTCTGAAACTGTTGCGATCGGTAGGCTTTGATAAACAATGATAAACAAAATATGAAGGGAAAACTAAAACTTAGTTTTGGTGTGTTTTTATTTTTTTATTTTCATAATACTCTTGACGGTATTGTGGGAATTAAAAAAAAAAGTTATACCAAAACTAAATTTTCCCTTTATATAAATATTTTTTAATTTTTGTAGTAAACATTAATTATTTTGTTTGTTTTCAAGCCTTAAGGTCTTCCCTGCCTAGACGAGCATCATCCCCTCACCCTAAATTTTTGTAACCAAAGAATTGCAGAATGAAATGTAAAATTTATCATGGCCCTGTAGATCGCAACAGTTTCGTACATACACGGTGTAACCATGTTATTGGTCACATGTTAGTGTTGATAGGTTTTGGTTCAAAAGAAATCAACGGATAAACTATGGTGTTCCGGCGAGTACAGAACTCCCCGGAAAAACCTGGGGACATGGGCGTTTTAGCATTAGGACAAGACTTCCGAACGATACACCCTTTATAGACAAAGGCGTCGTGTCTAGGAGGTTTATTCATCGGGGTGGACACAAC
Source organism: Trifolium subterraneum (assembly GCA_951799995.1). Lineage (NCBI taxonomy): Eukaryota > Viridiplantae > Streptophyta > Magnoliopsida > Fabales > Fabaceae > Trifolium > Trifolium subterraneum. The sequence continues at coordinate 6,645,041 of OX637468.1, read as the reverse complement.
AAGAAGCAAAAGTAGTTAGGGATGTATTTCGCTGAGCAAGCCGGTGGTGGCAAGAGGCGAAAGTAGTTATCGGAAGTTTCTTCAATTTCATGATTAGTTTCTTCAATTATGGTATATGATTCAATGCTTTGTTTTTCCGTTTCTCACACTTCTCTCCAGGATGCAATATTTCAAGTTGTTGCTGCAATTTTGCATCTTGGGAACATTGAATTTGTGAAAGGGGAGGAGTTTGATTCATCTATGCTCAAAGATGAAAAATCACGGTTCCGCCTGCAGACTGCAGCTGAGCTTTTTATGTGAGCAAACATTGAACATTTGCAGTTTCAAGTTTTACATTTTACATCTTTTCCACTTGACTCATTTTTTTTATCCAGGTGTGATACAAAGGCACTTGAAGATTCTCTTTACAAACGTGTAATTGTTACTCGGGATGAAACAATTACAAAATGGTTGGATCCAGAAGCTGCCGTACTCAGTGGAGATGCTTTGGCTAATATTGTATACACAAGATTGTTTGACTGGTAAGTCTGTGAACAGATTGGTCAGATACAAGGTTTTAAATAGCCGTCGCAATCAAGGCCATGTTAAGGATTTTGTGATTTTGGTTGCTACAGATGCCATGTCATGGATCGCGGTTGCCACGGTGTCAATTAATCACAATATTGCACAAATTTCATCAAAATAATCTGTATTATCATCCAAGTATAATAACTGAAATTAGAGATAGATCTTAAGTTCTAAACTAGGGAAAGAGCTAAAAGGAGATAACATTCTGTCTATTTGCATTTTGTTGTGGCTGTAACGACATTTCAACGTATTTTTTTCACTATGTAAAAGTGGGGAAAAACAGTAGCGGCTACTACCAGTACTGTTTTGTCGCGGCTGTTTTATCAGTAACAGACCTTTTTTAAAACCTTGGTCAAATATATATTTTTGAAACATGGAGGTACTAGCAAATTTGATCAATTCACTTGTCGTACAACATCTCATCTGTAAATTGTAATTCTTTTGCAGGTTTGGTTGATACAATAAATAACTCCATTTGTAAGGATCATGAGTCAAAATTCTTAATTGGTGTGCTGGATATTTATGGTTTTGAGAGTTTCAAAACCAACAAAATTGACTCTAAAAAATGTTATGAGTAATAAACAACAAAATTTATTTTGGTGAATTCAAAGATAAACCCACAACCAAAAACCCATTATATAGGATAAGGGTATGTGAAGCTATTGTTTTACCCATTGTTAAGGGTATATAGGTGTCTAAAGCTATCATTTTTCCTCTTATTTTTGTAGAGTTTCAGTTCTCAAGTTTCACCCATTAGTGTATCTTGTTTCATTAGGGTTTCATTTCTCCATCTTTCTCAAGTCTCAGGCACGGATCTAGGTGTGGAGTAAATTGGGGTCAGCTGACTCCACTCCTCCTTAAAATAATATATTAGTAATATGATATTTTAATCTCTTGACCCCACTTCAAATCATGTATTGTCTACACATTTATTCAATTGAATGATAAAAGTACCCTAGTTTTTATCTTTGACGGGACAAACTAACTAGTAATACCGTGTCTTTTAACTTTTAAAATATTGGTCTTCCGTCTAAATAATTGATTTTTTTAAATAAATGTATAGTTTAATTAAAATGTAGGTTTAATTGCATATTTCGTCCCTTATTTTTATTTTAGATTTTAAGTTGGTCTCTGTGTTTTAAAAGTTTTAATTTGATTACTTATATTACTTATGTCAACTTAAGTTAGTCCTTTTTATTAAATTTTGAGTTAATTTCGTCTTAAACTTCCACTTGACACTCTCCTAAGTTGTCCGCCTATCCAAATTTGTTAGTTACATTGATGATTTAAATCCAAATATGACTAAATTGAAATCTAAAATTTTATAGCTTAATAATGACATTTATAAAATTTTGTCGCATTGTATTAATACTAATGATAAATAGACGTTGACCCCACTTGGATCCGTCCATGAGTTTCACCATACATTTTTGTTGCCATTTTAATTTTTCATTCTAACACAAAAATGACACCCAACTATTGAATCATTTTTTGCAAGATCAATGGTATATTCCAATAGTGGAGGTGCCATTTTTGTTGGGATGAGAAGTTAAAATGAGAACAAATTTGTAAGGCAGACTTGAGAAAGATGGAGAAATGAAACCATAAGGAATAAGAGACACTAAAGGGTGAAACTTGAGAACCGAAACTCCAAGGAATCAAGAGGTAGAACGAAAGCTTTAGATACCCATATACCAAGGGGTAAAATGATAGTTTCATATACCCTAATGAGTTTTTGGTTGTGGATTTAACTTTAGATTCACAAGGATAAATTTTATCGTTTATTACTCATGACATTTTTTTACGATCATTTATATTTTATTGAAAAATGTTAATTAATGTCTTTGAACTAAATATAATAGTAAATGCTATTGTTGGCACTGATTTATATGTGGTGAAGCCTAATGAAGATTCCAAAGTTGGAGAATCGTGGTTTTTTTTATTTAAAGTTTGTGTATTTAAAGAAGGAAAAAAAATATGATTGCTAGATATCCAAACACTTTTACAATACAACTCTCAACTTGGAGATGATAATTATTAAAAGATTATTAAAAAATAATAATAAATCATTCAACACATTATTATACACACATATTTATGGAATGGAAATAATTACATAGGAAAATGAATTCAATATATGCATGCATGATGCATCAATAGTGAGGTTTACTCTCTGCCTTTGGTTCGTACAGTTCAATCTCTCTCTGATTCAGGATCTGCAATGGCCTTGCATTCCTTTTTGCATACTGTGATGAAAGCACATAAGAAGGATTAATTAAAGTTGAAGCTAAGTTCAACAAAAAATATTGAAGAGTATACACATTACATTACAGTTAGTTTACTTACATATTTAAGTACAGAATTCTTCAATAACTTCACTTGTCCTCTTGAAACTGTTCTTATCTGATGAGAGAAATGAACAATATATGATATTTAATAATCAATAAGAATGGATTACTAATTTATAGTAGAAAGGAAAAAAAAAATGGTAGTATTTCTGTATGTACCTTCCTATCAATGGTCCAAATGATCCCTTCAGTGCAAGGAGGTGCAGTGAGTGATCCCATGTATCTATAATACATCTTTGAACTCTTGAATATTTTTGAGGGATCAATAACACCTATGTTTGTCTTTTCATCTTCATCAGGAACTTCTACTATGTACTTTACCAACTGACATACATAAAAATTTATGCATAAAAATATATCTCTTTTTTTTGCTCAATACATATATATAAGATATTTTTTTAACTATAATTTTATATAATAATTGTTTGTTATTTGTACCTCAGAGAGAAATGGATCAGATGAACCATATTTGTACAAAATACCAACAACAGCAGTCTTGTTTGTTCCATCTGGCTGAGGACTAACATGAACCATGTGCAATTCTAAGTCATACCTAATGATTAATTAAAGACCAAAGTTAGAAAATATGATAAGTCAATGGAACTATACACTATACTGTGTCTAGTTTGTGTCTCCAATAATATTTGAGGTATTTTATTGTTCTTTAAAAAATAAATTCTAAGTTATATAAAGTTGTTTATTTTTTGTCGGTAAACGAGGTATAAATATCACTGAACTTGCACACTGCAAGGTTTTAGGTTCAAACTTTGATGAAGATGTCCAACCTAACTGTATCGTATTACTAGTTGTACTAGAATTTATGGACAAGTTGGTTTTTTTTGTAGCCGTCATTTGTTTCTATAAATGATCTATAAAAGAAAAGAAATGCGAAAAAGATGATACTTTGGATGCATATGCTATATCCCATAATGTGTACATGTGATTTTAATTTTCTCAGCAATTTTAGTTGCTTAAATTTTAACAATATATGTTATGTTTAACTAGCAATTGATCTTATTGATTTAATGAAATAAATTGATTTTCCTTTAAAAAAAAACTTTTCAATTGTTTTCATTATAGCCAGGTCAATTTTTTTCACAAAGAATCAATCAAATTGTTTTAAACCTTCTTCTAGAACTTGTCAATCAGAACAAAAATATTAATAACTCCAAATTCCAACGTTAGTCTCCACACTTTTATCAAACTTTCACCTAATCTCTACCTTCTAAACTTTAATTAAAAATTAATTTATACCTCAAACACATCCAAATATTTTAATGAAAAAAGAGAATTTAATAGATTTAGGTGGAAAAACATTACACCATATTTGTTTGATTTTTAATGCAGAGAGACTTGATCGTAGAAAAAATAAAAATGCCATGATAGTAGAAAATACGCATGATATAAAATAGAGAGATCAAAACAGCAATACGCATGTGACGTATAAAAAGAAATAACTAAATAAAACATAAGAAGGTAAATTAACCTTCTTCCATTGATGGTATGTTCAGATGGCCAGTGCCAATGACTTTGTTGAAGGAAATAATCTGATCCATTTATGTCAATGGAGCCAGCATCACCTTCCCAATTCACCTATAAAAATTAATTGAATACATAACTATATATAACCAACCATATGCATTAACCATATAACATAATTGAAATTAAACTTTGTATATATACTTACTGCAACATCATGACCCCTGTTGGATACAGTAGCATGTTGAGGCTTGTAGCTACTCTTTAGGTTCCATAAATTTGGAATGACAGTAACTCTGTGACTTGACAAATCAATTGGAGATTGCATGTCCCCTTTACATGCTGCCCATTCATTTTTTAGATCACCCCAATGTTTAGGTCCATTTTCACTTTTTTCATTGTATCCATACTCTGCAATATGCACCAATATTATATATTTATCTTTATATATCAAGTTATAAAAATTACTGTTATGGATCTCTCCAATTCATTCTCTCATGTTGTCTGTACGGTCATCATCTCAACCGTCTATTTACATTTTTCTCTCTCTCATTAAAATTGTTTCTTTTACTATCAATCATTAGATGAAGAGCAGCATAGATGACAGAACAGAAATGACAGTAGAAGATCCAATTTCGAATCAAACCACAAAATATGTAATAGTATTTTCAAATTAATTAAATTTTATTGTGAAACATAATTAGTTATTAAAAAATACATATAAAAACATCTAAAAACCAACAAATTAATCTTCTTGTGAAAAAGATATTTACACAATAAAATTAGTATAAAATATACAATAAGCCAAGATTGTATCTTTGACCTATTGTTTGATTACCAACCTAGCTTTATAAAACTATAATTAGTAGCTAGCAAATAATGAGAAATTCTAACAATTAAATTTACATGATTTCCATATGCATATCATAATATAATTTCATCACAAGTTTATTCTTATAATAAAATTCAATTAAACAAGCTTAAGCTTAAAATTTGTTGAATGAAGTTACATATCTGTATAGTATGTCAATTTATATGATCTCAAGCTAACGAAAAATTTATATTAAAGAAACAACAACAAAATTGTGAAGGGAAATTATTTTAATACCAGGTTCTTCAAGAGCAGTTGTTAATGATGAATAAAATAGAATGGTTATTGATATTAGCAAAATTGCAATCGAAAATTGGTTTTGGGACTTCATGTTTGAGATTGAATATTAGAGATTATTATTAATTCTTGTGTATGAAATATTTTGTACACCACTCTAAGACTATATTTATAGTGCTCATGGATTTGGTCAAGAAGAAACAAGGGGGAAACTGTGTTTAATGATTCAATATGAATTTTTCTTTGTAAGAGCATGACTAACATTTATTTTTTTGGTTTCAAACATGAACAACATTTATTAATTTAATTGATTTTGTCATATCATGTTAGCTCCAAATTCATCAATTGAAGCCACCTTACCCACCTCATATTTAACTTTACTAAAAATAGTAAAATGCTAGGAGAATTAGTCCAAAAGTATGAGAGAAAATATTGAAGGGGTTTTGGTCTTTTTAATTTTTTTTATTTCCATTTGTTGTGGACTTGGTCAAAATGATCTCATGTGTGCAGGGTTTTTTTTTTTTTTTGACTAAGGTGTGCAGGTTAAAAATTATTGACTTTGATTTAGGTATTGATGTAATGTAGAGGTAAATATATTTATATGTTAATTAACAAATTGATGTGATCATAAACAATATGCATGCATATCTATATGTTGAAGATTTCAGGTTTTTTTTTATAAGCAAAATTTTATTATAAGGGAGTACATATGGTACTCAAGTCCTTGCAACAAAGAGCACTAAATTAAGTGCTTAGAATACAAGACATAGGATTTAAACATCAAAAAGGAAAAGGAGTACAAGTCCTACGCTCATACCGACTAGTGAACCACAACCAATAATGAAATTTGATTGTCTCCAATGACGATGAAACATCCGGTATATATATTGCCCTAAAATAATACTTTATTGCGAAGATTTCAAATATTCCAAGTGGTTGTCAACTATACCAAGTACCGAACACAACTTTTGTCTTTCATTCTGAACAAATCACCAAGAAAATGATATTTCAGTTTGCCAACTATATATTTAATTATTAGCATGTGTGTAATATATATATACTTTATTTTATTGTACAAATGTGTGTATTATATTATTCTCTTTTATAATTATACTCTCTTCATTCCAATTTAATTATAAGAGAAAAAAATCCTAAATTTTAACCAAAAGGAACAAACTTTTATGATTGTATTTAATTTGTTTTTTCTCTCTTCTTTTTTCTATAATCAATAACTAATAAAAAATATTGTTACATATTTACATGCAACTTATTTCAAGGAAAAGAAAAATATAAAAAGTCATACTCCAAAAAATACTTTAATTTACCATTGAAAAATTGTACATTGGTGGTCTCTTTTTTACGATATTAATAATTTTATGTATAAATATATATAAAAAATAAGAATTTAATTTATATACACCGTTAGTATAAAGTTATTTTACACATGCACTCACTAATATACCAACACATCATGTATTTTGTTTAAAAACACATGATGTGTCACATTCATTAAATGATGTGGCAACACATCATTTGATGCATGTGTAAAAAGAAATTTTACACTGACAATGCACAACAATTACACTCAAAAAATAATACAACTTTTTTGACAAATTTATTACTCAACTATTTTGTAAATATCCACCAATTTTAATAGACAATTTTATATTAATGGACAGAGAATATTCACAATTTGAATGGCACAAAAACAAAATAGTAGTATGCATCTCCAAATGGGGTAGAAATTATCTACACAAACTTCCGCAGACACTAACCACTTGAAGAAAATTTCTTACGCGGTTAATGAAAGCCAACATGATGAGAAAAAATCTATATATTATATGTCCTTAACCACTATCACTATGGTGCATTGGTGGGTGGGAATAAGTCATAAAGTCATCATGCTCACTCAATGGATCTTATGATCTAGCATACTACAAGACCTAGCATATAAAAAAAAGTTATTGGTCTAAGGCGCCTTCTAGGATGGGAGAGTGAAATTAGTCTCCCAAATGCTAAAATTGTTAGTTTGAATATTATTATCGAGGTGTTAATTTCAGTCTCTTTATTTTACATGTAAATTTTTAATGGCTTGTCATATAATTAAGTACTAAAAATTAATTATATTGTGAAAGTATAAGACCAAAAAATATATATATATATATATATCTTGTGAAATGTTTTATAATTGCATCTTAATATCTTATTTTGTGTTAAGTGAATGAATGAGCAAGAAATAAGAATGTCAAAGCAAGCTTAGTTAGACTCATCTTGAGTTGTGTCATTGAAGATCTCTTGATGTTTATGTTGATTGCTACCATGGAAATGGCTATTTGCAACATTGTTGTGTCGTTAATCAACTATATAATGCAATAAATAAACATGACTGCAATTTTTATTTATTTGGAATGATATACATGAGATAACTTATAAGAAGGGATAAAAATTCATTATATAAAATACTCCCTGCATTCTTAATTATAAGCAAAAGTCAATTTTTCAAATTTATTGAAAAACTAATTTATTTGGCCAATATTATAGTCTAGATACATAAGTAATTGAATGAATCTAAAAAGTAGATTTTTTTCTTATAATTAAGGATGGAGGGAGTACTTAAAGATCAAAATTTGGTGAAATTTTTATAAAGACTAAAAATAAAATTTTAAATATTTATAATGAGGAAAAACTTAATTAACCCTTTTTTTTAGGGGCCGTTTGGATTAGCTTGTTTTTGAACTTATGCAATTTTTATGTATTATTATGAGTTTGACAAGTAATTTATAACAAAATAACTTATAAAATATAATTTTCACTAGTGTGAACTTATAAAATAGCATAAAACTTAATTTATATTGCATAAGCTTAAAAATAAGTTATTCTAATGACTAGAAATTTAACTGTTAAAGGTAAATAATTAAAGTGTTCGAATTTGAATTCTCTCCAATTTTTCTCTCATGTTGATCATGTTATAGTAATCCACATGTCAGTCATCTGTTTACAGAACTGGAAAACTGGAGGATAAGGGGACTGAAGCAGATCTAAACTCAACATAATTATACATTTGAGTTTGTATTCACTCTATTTACTACTCTCGCATTTATTCTTTATTCTCTATTTAGGAGACAGATAGACATATTAGAAGATTCGTGAGATCCACCCTAAATAAAGAATAGTGAATTCAAACTAGGCATGGCAACGGGGCGGGGCGGGGGCGGATTTTGCCATCCCCAAACCCAAACCCATAAAGTTCGGGTTTCCCCAAACTCATCCCAATTACATACGGGGATAAAACGTATAACCCCAAACCCCTATCCAACGAGGATCGGGTATCCCCAACGGGGTTCGGGTATCCCCGTTACGCCTCTTTCCACATGAATTATGATTGTATTTTTTTTTTTATTAAAAAAAAGGTTAAAAGTCCAAAATTATTTTGTTTTAACCATATTTTTTTAAATAAATAAAAGAAATAGAGAAAATCATTTGTTTATTACTCAAATTAAAAATAAATATATAAATATAATTTAAGAGATTGTTTAAGAGTTTCTAATTTTAGAGAGGTAAAATCTAATTTTAACATAAGAGAGACAGGTTTGGGGACGGGTTCGGGGTGGGTATCAATGTCCATGTTACCTGCCCCAAACTAATCTTTTGAAATTGGGGAAAACTCATACTCAAACCCAGTCAACTCGGGTTTTCCCCGTCAAAGCAGGTAGGGTTTGGGCGGATACCCGCGGGTATGGGTTTTATTTTATTGCCATGCCTAATTCAAACTCTTGTACTTATCCCCTTATGGAACATTTTTCGTTTTTTTTGGGTCATGTTAACATGTGCCCGGGCACATGTTAAGCCCTAAGAGCACATGTTAAGATATCTTAAAATAGAAATTGTGCATTTAATGTTGCAAGAAATTTAATGCTGGAGAGATAAGTTGCGCAACTAATTTCAATAAATACTTTCTAAATTTACTTCCTCTTAGTTCACACGTTAACGTTCTCTTTTTTTTTTTTTTTTTTTTTTTTGTTTAGTGTTTGAAACAACAAGTTGGAGTCACACTCAACTCAACTCACCGGAAAACGCAGTCGCCGGCCGCTACAAACACCGAAAACGTCACTCCAGGTTTACCTTTTTCCTCCTTCCCCTCTCCTGCTGTATCTCCCCTGAGCTCCGCTTCCCACCGCGATTCCGCGCTAATGCGCCTCAATTTTACTTTCCTCTCATTCAAAAATTAGTATCAAATCCAGTTTTTCAACCTATTATTCTTATTTTACTTCACATTTCACATAAATCAAAAATCAATCTTGATACAATCTATTGTAAAATCAATACACACACTTAGCATGCATTTGTTCACTAGAATCAAAATTATTGTTGTTATAAAGTATTAATTTTTTTGTATTTTGTGTTGTGTTTTTATCATTTAATTATCCATAAGCTTAACATTTGTGCAATTCGTCATTAGAATTTGGAAGAGAATTGGTTTTTATGGCCATTGCATTCAAATCATCTTGCTTCTTGCAATTGAACAAACCCGAGACTCGTTTCGGGGTCAGTTTTACCTCCAACAAACCTATAATAATATCATTTAAAAGATTCACTCCAGTGGCTGCTATCAAGACCATGGAAACAGTTGGACTCGCTGAAACATTCACCAGGCTGAAGAAACAAGGGAAAGTGAGTGTACTTATACTCCCTCCGTTACATATTATAAGCAAAAGTCCTATTTTAGGTTTATTGAATAATTGATGTATCTGGTCTCTATAGTAATGTATTATACTTATTGTTTTAATTATTCCATTTTCGATGTTTTTGATTTTTTTTCAAATCCATATTTTTCTTTGCCTGGTTATAATAGATTAGTATTTAGTAACTGTGATAGTATGATTGTATATAGTTTGCATGATGCCGACTTAATTTGTTGCAACAAGATGAGTGAATGGGAATACTAGTATTAATTCTTGACATGAAATGATTATATTCTAAGATGCATATATGTTTGTATGAAGGTGGCTTTTATCCCATTCATCACAGCCGGGGATCCTGACCTTGCAACTACAGCAGAAGCACTGAAAGTTCTTGATTCTTGTGGATCTGACATTATTGAGCTTGGTGTTCCGTATTCGGATCCTTTGGCAGATGGTCCTGTTATCCAGGTTGGTTACATTCTTTCGTCTATTCTAGTGATATTTACCACTGTCTGATTCTCAAATCAAATTGATGTGTCTTTCTGTTCAGGCTGCTGCTACAAGATCTTTAGCAAGGGGGACAAATTTTGATTCAGTTATTTCTATGTTGAAAGAGGTAAATTATGAAACTATTTGTCAGTTGTTAAATATTACTGTCATAAACTACAGCTTATAGGAGGCGGTTCTGCTGCAATAATTGATTTTCATTCACCACTTATTTATTATTCTTTCCAATCATCTTATTTATTTGACAAATTAGCGGAGCAACTATCAGAATTTTCTATTTTGTTGTGAAGATTGAACTGCCCGTGTTTATCCTCTGCCCTTGTTCTTGTTATTGAAGGGGAAGGAAATGCTTTTAAGCCCCCACCCTTATGTTTATCATAGGAAAAAATTATTTGCAGTCTTGAACAAACCATACCCTGCTTTTGCAAGCACTGATGCACTTGCATCTGTTTTTTTAATAGTTATTATTTGATGCTTATTGTTCATAATGAGGGTGCACACTGCAAACATATTTTATGTTTTAACAATAATTTCTTTTGTCTCAATTTCATCTGTTCATTTCATTCCATTCATCTTATTTAAACTCACAAAACCATGAAACCATGTATGCCACCATGTTGAAGTTTTGGCAGGATACTTTGTGCATTGTTGTGTAGTTAAAACTATTATTCTAACTCGGAGGAGTTCAAAATCCTTATTGCTTTGTGAAACGTATTTTCCCTTGGATTCATGATTCATGGACTGGTTATCATTATCAATGATTGATTTGGCAGGTTGTTCCACAATTGTCTACCCCAATTGCACTGTTTACTTATTACAACCCAATACTGAAGCGTGGTACTGGGAAATTTATGTCCATCGTAAGAGACACCGGTGTTCATGGTGAGACTCAACTGAAGTAATGGTTTGACAAATAGCGTAGTATATTAAAATTACAGTGTGCTTCACTACTTTTGGTCTATTTCTGAACACGTTCTATGATAGACCATGTCAACATTTTTTGGTTTTGCTAATTTAATCTCATCATAAAAAATAAAAATAAAAGCATCTCAACACTGTCCTGCCAAGTCATGGTTAAGGTTTCTTTATTGGCCAAGTCCACTTAGAAATTGCTTATGAAATTAAAACTTGTCTGTGTTGTTTTCCCTTTTCGATCCAGTTTCGTAGTAAGGATAATATATTCTTTTCTTTCCCAAACGCATGCAGGGCTTGTAGTCCCTGATGTTCCTCTGGAGGAGACAGAAACTTTAAGGGAAGAAGCTAAGAAGAATGGAATTGAACTGGTTTGCCTACTTTTGAAACTTTCTTTTGCTTGTTTTTGGATTTCATGTGGATAACCCTTATATTGTTGATCATAATGATAGAGAAACAATGTCGCACCTCATTTTATTTGTTTGTAATATGAATTTGTAAATATCAAATCTAGAAGTTATTGAACATAACAAAGGAAGCATGGTGGTGATTGGACCATGAAATTTTGTTATGAAACATAACTGTACTTTCTCATGTTATACTTTATGCAATATTTTATAAATTTAATGGTGGTATATTTTGTTTAACATTTTGTAATATGTGTGTGGCTATATTAATCTATGTGCACATGGCTATAGTTAGTTGATTTGGTACATTTACTTCTTTGATGTCATCAAGGTACTCCTCACAACACCCACCACTCCTACAAACCGGATGAAAGCCATTGTTGATGCTGCAGAAGGATTTGTGTATCTTGTAAGAGCTTCTGTCAATTATACTATCTTCTTTTTTATATCTGTTTCTTTTTTAGCAGTTTATTAGTTTAATTGTGTGTATAAGGTGAGCTATTCACCCACTGACTGCCATCAAGGTTGCTTTTTGTAGTTTTTTACTTGGCTGGAATAGGACAAAGGTTTTCGAAATAATTCTTTATAAAGTTGTTCAACTTCGGTTATTTTACTGCACGTTGAAATCTTCAAATGTTTACTTTTAATTTTTAGGCTACATCAAGATATTTATTTTCAAACAAATCATTTAGCTGTCAAATTGAGCTAGGAAGTTGACAGTGATAACAAGTCACCTTAGTGCCAATTTTTGAGAATTAGGATATGATAAAAACCATAAATATCTTGCATAAATTTCTCTGATCATTGTGTGCCACCGAGTAACCATTTGTTGGTTTAATTTATAGGTGAGCTCTGTGGGTGTCACTGGAGCCCGGGCATCAGTTAGTGGTAAAGTTCAGGCCCTTCTACAGGATATCAAAGAGGTTTGTCTGTGTTCATTCTAATAAGGGATTTGATTTGCACGCTGCCAAAATATGTTGCAGTTACCGCAGTCATGAGATTGAAGATTAAATGGTTCAATGGCTCAAATTCTGAATTTATATTTTAAATCCAATTCACCAAGTTAAAATACTCATTTGATCTTAATCCAACTTATCTGAATCTTATGACAGTAGACTGCAGGGAACCGAAATCCAGTTCAAATTTGCTTTCCCTTCTTTTTCGACCCCTCCCTATACTCGCCATTCTTTTTCTTTCAAGGGGTCATAATAACTAATCAACTAAGATCGATACAATCGTATACCATAGAACTTAGTGAATCTTAATATTTATGCTCTTCATTGACTATTTTTTTTTTTTTTTTTTTTATAAATTAAGGCAACAACTAAGCCTGTGGCAGTTGGTTTTGGGATATCAACACCTGAGCATGTGAAGCAGGTAAGTACTTTGTCCATATTATTATAGTATGCATCTACTTCTATTTGGTTAAATAATCAATTAATCAAATAATTTGTTACAGATAGCGGGATGGGGAGCTGATGGTGTGATTGTCGGCAGTGCTATGGTGAAGTTGCTTGGTGAAGCCAAAACTCCTCAAGAGGGATTGAAAGCTCTGGAAAATTTAACCCGCACCTTAAAATCAGCACTTGATTGAAATTATGTCTGAAATAGCACAAACTTCTCATAGTTGTTTTCATAGATAATGGATTGAATGAGGATCTGTTCTTTTTTTATACAACCATGACATAATATGGTCAAGTTTTGTTCATTTTCAATTATATTATGACAAAATAGTTTCATTTCTGAAATAAATGTTCTCTTTTAGATTTATCTCCTTTCTCTGTTCTGTTGAGCTGTGCCAACTGATTCCAATAATAATTTCAATACTGTCTGTTTTTGTTTGGCAAAAGTTTTAAGATTGATTAATTGAACACTCTCATTGGATCATCTACATCAGTATCTTTCATAAATTTGCGCAAGAGCATTTCTACTTTCACACAATTATTACAGTTTTAAATTATATTTACAAAATGAATAAAAAAAATCTTACACAAAACTTTCACATGTAAATTTTACTGCAATTACAAGATTGTAAAACTTTGAAAATACTTATTATCAACTCTAAGCATCCTGAAAATACTTAGCTGTATCATATATTGAAATTTATTAAATTCACCAGATCCATATTTGAGTCACTTGTGAACTCGCAATAGCAAGCCTATGGAGTGAAACTTATGAATTAGTATTTAGTTTGAGAAAATATTTTTTATTTTCATTTTAAATTTTAAAGCTACCCTCTCTTTTTTACTGCAGGAGCAAGCTTGTTGCAAATTTCGACAAAAAAAACTAATCACATTTGCAAGACATTAGATATTCTACTGGGAAAAAAGGTTGGTAATCTTAATAATAATACTTTGCAAAACATAACATTTAAGAAAGCAGGGAATCGCCGTCCCCACTAAACAATTGCCACGTCATCACAATTTGAATTTGGTTAAGCATATTAAGCTTGACCTAAATCTGAAATCAACAAATGTACTTAGCATTCTTCTGATAAATGATAACCTTGCAACTTCATGCATGTTTAACAATAAAGATTCATCTGTTTTATATATGCTGAGAGGTTGGTTATTCTGCATGATTCCTTTTGTTCCCGCATGACGTTAACAAATTGAAATATTCAGCAGCTGTTTCAAATAAGCAAGCATCTTGAACTTGATCTTATGAGTCATTCATCTAACCATCTCTTCCATTCTTGACAAGCATGATGCAGATGCGGCTTGTGTCTTTCTGGTGTTGTAGGATTTGCATCTAAGGCACTTGTGCCCCACAATATGATATTTTACTTCAGACGTTTCTCCACAGTCATTGCACAGAATCAAAACCTAATCACATATAACAAACAAATTAAGGGTTTTATAGGCAAACCACTTTTGCAGCAATGGAAAATATTTTTTGCAAAATTCATATACCATCTTATTTTGATACATTTCAGGCATAGGCATCGATGCAACCTGAAATTTTATGATGCAAATAAATTAAATGTTATGCTCATCTGATTAAGGAATCAAATAACTGCTTACGAATGAAATATTATAAATCATGATAACTTGGTTAAATAGATTGTGACACAAAGAGTTACCTCCTCGTCAAATTTTTCCCACACACGAGACATATCACAGAATGATTTTGAACAAACAGGGCATGAATACCTGCAAAATTATGAATATTCAAATAACGATAGAGAAGACATTTTCAACATGCATATATTGATTGAAGAGCCTTTAATCGTGTGTAACATTAACTGGGCATGTTGTTGCATTTCTCTCACGCATCCCAAATGTATGGTGTGACCACATGGCAATACAGTGATATCTTTCGTTGTATCGAAAAGAAACTGCACAGAAGAAGAGTGGATCAACTGATTTTTACAGTCGGAAAATGAAATCTACCTAGAGATATCGTAGGTCTCTTTTCCAACCAATATTACCTCAAAGCAAACTGGGCAATTGTGATGCATTGCTTTTTCAATACAATGGTGTGAATCCTTCATCGACGATGAATAGCAACATTCTACCGACAGGAAGAAATCATGACAATTGACAAGGTATTTCGTTAGAAAAACACTCAGTTTAAATACTGAATTGACACAGGTAAAAGGGTTAGTTGCTTTATTAAAACAATGTTCAATCAAAAGCTTACCACATTTTTTGCAATGGAAAAAGTTCTCTTCACCTCCAGTTCTGTGATAATTAAAGCATCGATCGTCAAAATACAAATAATAAAGTGTAGCTATTGGTTGCCAAAACGTAGCAGTTAAGTTAACATTAAAGGAATGGGAAAAATTTGGACCTGCATATGCCACATTCATTGCAATGGTATTGCTTTTTTGATACCTGAAAATACAAGTAGCTTTTCAGTTATGCTGAACAAAGAGAGAAAAACTAAAGATCTTGGGAATAAAGTGAAAGAAAAGAAGCTAACATCGTCGTCGAAAAACTTGCATTTGGAGCAGAAGTATCTACCCATGCAAACACCACATTGAATGCAAACCTGTTGAACCTGCAAAGTACAAATATAAAATATAAAAGGATTAAAGTCAGTGTAAAGATTTTATTCTGTCAACCAATTGTAGACCATCATTTGTACGAGTTTTAAGGAAAATATGATTTAAGTCAAATATTTTTAATAATTCAATGGTTATGATTAATTGAGTGTAAAAAAATCTATGCACATCAAATAAATCCAATTGATTAGGCCGTGTATGACACTTACATCTTGCTCAGTGCTACACAAGGAACAGATGACCTGAAATGAATGGCAGAAAAAACAATATACTTATCAGTACTGAATAAATGCTAGCTTTTCCACTCAAGAACACACCAGAAAACAGAAGAAATCGAAAAGGGAACGAGGAAAAATATATTCAAGCAGGCACTATTGTTTATCTATATTCGTCTCTCATCTTGAAAAGTTACATTGCATAGAGTCAAAAGAGTGGAACTAATTCAAAATAATAACTTGTGCATTTGCCTATACTTCAATCAGCAAAATGCTTAAAATGAATAAATACCACAAAAATAGAGATTACGGCATTATGCAGAAATGGAAATTAAACCACATTTATATATGTATGTGTTGGGTCACGAGGGGACAGCCAGGGGTATCATCCACATTGGACCTAGGGCAACTATATAAGTGAGTTGGATACCACACTTTTACCCAAAACCTTAAGACATTAGGTTTATGGTCATCTCACTTGTAAAATGTTCAACCTCGCCTTTTCTAAACAATATGGAATTTAACTCACCTCACACTTGCCACAACGGTATGTTTTGTTTATCATGAATCCAAACAATTTAAAAATAATAATATACATAGTAAAAGAAAGATTATAGATAAATTTAAAGTTGTTAATATAATTGTTGGGTCCGTGTCCATAACACCTAGCTCAACTGGCAAATACTAATATTTAGGCTGGACAGCTTCACCCGGGTTGAACCCAAAACCTCACATTTATGTCTGTGAGGTCGAGTTTCTAGTGATGATTGTCACTTCGTCTATAGACCAACAAAATAGCAAAAAATAAAAATTGTTGGGTGCGTAGTGCATACCCTCTTAACATCATGGCGAGGAATGTCGTGCCTGTTAGCAGGATCAACGTGAATAGAATTCTGTTACAAAACCATTGAAATCATTTGATATTATGTTTTTGAATCCAACTAACAAATATATAAAGTGAAAGAATAATAAAAGACAGATTAGAACAGAAGTTAGAAGTAATTAACAACCTTGGATTCGTTATGACAATGTCTGCAATCGAAAATTTCATTGCAACAAGGTGCTATGATTTTGCATCTCCTTTTATAATGCGAACACCTTAATTAAATAAATAAATAGATAATTATGATGGTAGAAAAAGAAAATACAAGATAGTTATGAAAGAGAATTGAAGGGAAATGAAATACCCGTAATGTTGAAAACCGGTTTCGGATGGAGAGACATCAACGTGGTGAGATTCCATCTTGGTCTTCAAAGCTAGCGATGCAAAATCAATAACTAAGAATAAAAGATAAATATCATCGTGAGATGAAAATGATGAGTAGAAGAAAGAAAGTAGTAGAGAGTTAACCTTTGTTTGTTTGTTGTTGATTTTGATTTGATTTGATGAGAAAGAAATGAAGGCGAAAGTAGATAAAATATACTAAGTACTATACCATGGGCATCGCCATCGGATTGACCTAAATTAACGATTCAAGAAAGGAAGGACTTCAAAATATCTATCCTCTCCCATCCCAACTCAGCATTAATCAAATATTAATTCATTATTTTAAGTTTTTTATTTTTTATAATTAATCATTTTAAGTTTAATTTAGTTTTCTTATGCATGAAATTTTTTCAGCGTTGTTCATTTTAGTCAAATTTCCATTTAAATTGTTTGTGTGGTTAATATAGTTGTATATGTCGAAATTAAAAAATGTGTCACGCAGAAATTTTAAATAAAATTAATTCAAAAATTCAATAAAAGGAAAAACTTATATTAATATCGATAATCTAAACCTATGAAGCACAGACACGTCTATGTTAGGCGTGTCCCGGTGTCCGACACTCGTACGACACATGTCGGATAACTCAAATCAGTATCCAAAACATTCAAATTTTCCTTTACTTTGACACTCTTTTAATCGGTGTCCGACACCTGTAAGACACTCATACAACACGTGTCAGACAAGTGTCCCATAAAAATTTGTTTTTCATTTGCTTAATTCTCCTTAGTCACATATCAAACATGTTTACAATAGTTAAAGATGTGTCGAAACAACATTGATCATATAGGTATTGAAGACATTACATTTTGATTACAATATTTTTAGTTTTTTCGATAATAGATGGATAAATAAAGGTATAATACTATCATATCTTGTTTTCAAACTTTTTATAAGAAATAACCTCCTCAACTAAGATTTACATGTATATAATTTGATTTTCAGTTTATATTTTTTATAAATATGTAACGGTGTCAGTGTCATATATTTTCTACATTAGCAGTGTCCGTATCATAGTTCGTGCTTCATAGACCTGAACAATTTACTTAAAACTTTAAATATAGAGTATTAGCTTAAAATCTAAAATAAAAAGTAAAAGACAAATATATGTGCAATTAAGCTTTTTTTCTTTCGTTGGGGAAATCAATTATCAATGACATAAAGTAAGAAGATTTAATTAGGATAATAACTTAGTTTTTCGAAAAATAATATTGATAATATACTTGAGCTTTGGGCTTTTTAGAATGAGATTTCTTTAGCCCAAAATTCATTTTTGCTTATTTTTTTCTTTTTTTAGAGAAACTAATAAGACACTTGTGCGCAGACACAGATATTAATTGTTAGTTTAAAATTATGAAGTGAAACTTAATAATTTAGATGAGTAAAGATATAGGTTTTGTAGAAGACAAAAAAACACTCTTAATTAGGTGATGTGTCAAAATTTATAATATCAATGTTTCTAATAACTATGTGAATATGTCAAAATCCTAAGTGCGGTGGATCGAATTTCAAATTTTTCTCTCTAATCAATTTTTTTCCACACAAGAGTCAAATTTTGAATATTACCATTTAATTAAAGAGTCTAAATCTCTTAATACTTAGATCAATATATATTTACCGGTAGAGAACATGTAATCTAATAGTAGTATGTTTGGAACCATGTCCTAAAACATGTTTGAAAGCTACAACATTTAGCTTAAGGTTGCCGTCCCATCCATTTACAAGTTTTCCAACCTAATCCAAATAATACTATCTAAGCAAGCGTTAACTACAAGTCTCCAACGATCTTCCTCGTCACCACAAATTTTGCTAAATTATTCATGCCACTTTATTCTCATCTAGATATACTATAGTGTCCTCTCCATTTGTATTTCGACACGTGGCCGAATATTGTGAACAATAATTTGGCAAATATTTTTTGAAAGGGGACAAAAAAGATACTGGTATTTACCAAACCTGGCCCATGATGAAAACGACCAGAAGAATATTTTTAAACAAGAGATGCAAAGTTTTTTAGAAAAAAAGAAAAGGAGATGCAAAGTTATCAACAAAAAAGAAGTTTGAATCACTGCATATTTGATTAAAATCGTTTGTTTAATTAACCGAACAAAAAATTTAGGCAAATTTGGTGATTATGCACGTGTACTGATTAATAGATGTTAATATGGTTGAAATTCTTCCAGATTCTATGTGGGTTGAAAGAGAAAAATTAGTGTTTGATATTAAGATTTAATATGTAAATCCTCCTTATTTTTGTTTCACTTGTAACTCTATTGATCATTTATCGGATCATTGTAAAAAGAATCATGCCAATAGAATTGCTCGGGAAATTGTTGCTACTAAGATTGGTCGTCTGAACTTGGAAAAAAAAAAATCAAACATGATTTCGTTCCTAAAAGACATGTGGATATAGTGCAAGGGTGCAGTTGTGGCAAATGAAGACTCTCTTATTATTGATATAATAAGGTCTAAGGAGATAAAAATTAGTGTGCTTGTGGGAGATGTTTTAAACATCGAGGAAGAACTGTCTCTTAACATTTTTGTTGGAGCAATTACTCTTCAATTTGCTCATGTTAAAGAGGCTCACACTCTTGATTTGTCTGCGATCCCTTCTTAGGATCCTCAATTTTGGCTTTGTGTGGCTTGAGTTCATTTGTTGTTCTACTTCTACATAGGTTTTAAATCCCAATGTTGCTCATGATTTGACAATTTTGCAACAACACTGGAAGGGAAATAAGTATATGGTTTATACCGGTGAGGAAGAGGGAACGACAACTGTCAATTTTCTTACGAACCGTGCTACTGCTAGTGAAGAGCCCTTCACTGAGATGGTGTTTAAGGCAAAGAAAAAGAATTTACATAAGGATTTCAAGCTATGATGCATGGGCACTCCATTTGAGGAAAAGTACCGGTACCGGGTACGTATCCGTACCAGTACCAGGTACATATCCACACCTTAATTTATGTTCATACACGTATATTAGTTTTTCTAAAAATGGTGTACCCCGTACCGGTACCCGTACCGTACTCGCACCTAGGCAACATAGATTTCAAGCTATATCATTTGACAATTTTTTTTATCATAATAGCTATGAAGCACAGACACTAACACCGGTTTCGATACGGACACTGACACACGGACACCGATAATAATTTGAAAAATTACATAATTTAGTGTAATTATAAGTGTCGGTGTCGGTATCCGACACAGACACGTGTCTGACACCGACACGCCTAATCTGAGAAGTGTCCGTGCTTCATTGCATAATAGTGATAAATTAACAAACCAAACAAGAGATTTGAATAACATTACAATCCAACACCAAAAGTGTATCCAAATATACCTAATATATCTTTCTTTTTTGTAAACCAAAGGTATCGTTGCGCGTAATTGCATAGACTAATACCTCGATATAACTAAAATCAATTTATGTGAGTTGACCTACTAAATTAAAAAAAGATCAAATGAATCTAAAAATTAATTTTTGTTTATAAAAGAAATTTAATAATGTCACAAGAATTTTGAATGTAACCGATCAGAGAAGAGAAGTACATTGGACTTGTGGTGTTGTAAAAAGAGTCACACTCTCTCATCTCTCTCACTCACCAACCAAACACAAAAAGCTGATCCATACTTCACCTGCTTCCAACAACACTTCTTCCATGGCGGTAACTTCAACATCACTCGTTTCTCAACTCTCTATTGGCCTCCGCCGCCACCCTTCCCCAAAGCTCGATTCTCTCTCTCCTACAACCTCCTTCTTCGATTCAAATCTCCGTTTATCCGTCTCTTCCTCCAAACCCTCCCGAACCGTTATCGCCATGGCCGGCTCCGGCAAGGTACTCCTTCCTCTTTTCCTTTCAATTTTTTTTTCTTCATTTACTGTTCGTATTTTTTTTTCTCTCTCCCAATTTATTGCACTCTCATTTCAAATCAAAGTTTTATACATTTTATGGTTAGATAGATTTGTCACTGTAATTTCGGCAGGCAATGTAATTCTCCTTAAGGACATGTTTGGTTCTGCGGTCACAAAAATTGATTTTGAGTTAATTGATTTTACTAGTGATTGAATGTAAAATGGTTTATGTTTGAATACATTTACGTAAATTTGGATTGGACAATAAATTTCGGTGTAAAAAATCATGTTTAGAGTCTAAAACTATAAATTCTAACTTCATGTTATAATCAATTCCGGAGATAAAATAAATTCTAGTCGAGAGCAACCAAACATGTTAAAATAAATTTTACATCTCCAAAATAAACAGCTCCAAATGTGAAACCAAACATATAATTAGTTAGGTTGTGTTTATTGTCTCTTTATATTTTAGGTGTGTTATTGATTTTGCTACTTAGTATGGCTGTATATTGATATTTTCTTTCATTTGTTTTTTATTTCAGTTCTTTGTTGGTGGCAATTGGAAGTGTGTAAGTATCTTCCTCACATAGCTCTTTACTTTTACACTACTTGTGTGGTTTATATATATATTAGTAATGAAATTCCAATGCCTCATTTAGTTGATTGAAATATGACTTGTTTGTTTGAATAATTGTACTTTTACACCAGCACACTCATTGCACTGGAATGTAAATTTAACATCATAACTACATACATTTTTGTTTCCTTGTAATTATCAAGCTTATTTTTCTAGAGTTTTCATCTGGTTCAATTCATCCCACTTTGCTACTCATGACTTGTGACCTAACTCTAATTATTTTGTAGCACTAGCAGCATAGAGCATGCTTATACCCTTTGTTAAGGCATTGTCTTCCTTTATATTTCTAACTGGCGTCCTGTCCAGTTTTGTCAAATAGCAGCAATAGTGGCGCTATATCGCTTATAGTGTAGTGCAAAGTGTTGTCAAATAGTAGTTATAGCGGCACTATTGCATCATAGCAAATCAGAATTAAAAAAATCACTATTTTCCGCAATCCATGATTGACAACACTGGTCCTGTCTCCCTGTCTTTCCATCTGTCATACCTTGTTCTTAATACTGAAACAAAAAAACTCAGTTTTTCCCTTGATCACAATTGAAGCAAATCTGGATGATAAAGACCAGTCTTTTTTCACTCTTCCTTAATGTTTGTAAGAAACAAAGCTCTATGGAGTAAACAGTCATTTTGATCCTTGAATGTATCATACATTGTCACTATAGTTCCTGATTGTATGAAAATTGCAAAAATATCTCGAAATGTGTTTTCCCTTAGTTAGTTTTGTCCTGGAATATGTTTTTGTTAGTCATTTTTGTCCATCAAATTACTAACAAAAGTCAGACATATATGTTTTTGTAATTTTAATACATTCAAGGACTATAGTGACACTGCCTCATAAATTCAGGGAACAAAATGATAGTCTACCTTCAAGTCACAAGATAACTGGTTGTATGATGAATTTCCTTCACAGCTCCTTGTTTACCTTATCAGCTTTTTTTTTTTGCACTTGTTTACCTTATCAGTTAGCTTGTGTAAATTAACATTGTTGTCTCTTATAGTCTTACCAGGTTTTTTGACATAGATACTTGCTTTTTATATTGGTTTGTTCAGTAGTTTTTGTTATTTTTATTTTTTGTTTTATACACTGAAGACTAGATCGCTTGTAATACAGATGAAGTAAAGATTTTCATGGTTCTATCAATTCCCAGTTCAGTTAGCAATAGGTTTACATGCAAATGCAATATTATTTTCTTCTTTGAACTCTAAAACTGAGTTTTATTACTTTTGTTGTTTATCTCTAGAATGGAACAAAAGACTCCATCAGCAAGCTTATCTCTGACTTGAACAGTGCAAAATTGGAGCCTGATGTTGGTGAGACATTCAATCTTCATTCTTATGTGTTTTAAAGTCACAGTCTGTAGAAGACAACACAGTTTTATATTATGCTTTTTCCAAACTCTTAAATCTATAATGAACCTGCTGAGGTTGAAATTTTTTTTCCCTTTTACTAATATATTTGGCGTCAAAAGATGCTGGCGAAATGTATTCCAATTCCAAATGGTGTCTTACCTAGTATGTTGTCCATAATATTAATGGTTATAAGTATTGACTTGGGACTGGGAGTGTGCTCCTCCTTAAGGTCTCAGGTTCGATTCTCTCTTAAAAAAAAAATATTAATGGTTATAAATGTCCAATTCATTAAATTAATCTAGGTCTCTAGTTTGCTAGTGGCCACTCACTCCGGTACAAAAACAAAAGAATGAAATGTGTTCCTCATATTTTGTCTCAAAAAAAAAATATCATTACATATGTGGTTTATGTTAGAATTATTTTCTTAATTACATCTTTAATATATTTGTTATTTGGTTTTCATAAGCTTTTTCCATTTTGTGAGAAGTACAGATGTTGTTGTTGCACCTCCCTTTGTGTACATCGATCAGGTGAAAAACTCAATTACTGATAGGATTGAAATATCTGCCCAGAATTCTTGGGTAGGAAAAGGTGGTGCTTTCACAGGAGAAATCAGGTTAGCTTTCTCTTTCCTGTCAAAACTTGATTGATCTCGATATTGGTTTTCAATGCATAAAGTTAGGCCTGCTTGATGAAGACAGATACTCTTCTTTTCTATTTTCACAAATGTCCTTCTTGCCATTCTTGATGTGTTTTTGTCCTTTTAATGTTTAAGCAATTTATATAATTATTTTCTGGTATTCTACTCCTATGCTGCAATTTAACAGTTAGCTCACCCACTCAATAAATATGACTCTTGCAGTGTGGAACAACTAAAAGACCTTGGATGCAAGTGGGTTATTCTCGGACATTCTGAGCGAAGGCATGTTATTGGAGAAAAGGATGAGGTAAAATAAGTTTAGAAATAATTTACATTGGCTTTCCTATAGAGAATATATTATTGGTATCTTTGTAAGCAATGCATTGCATGGTATATAAGATATTAACTCAAAATTATCAACTTCAGTTTATAGGAAAGAAAGCTGCCTATGCTTTGAGCGAGGGTCTTGGAGTGATTGCATGCATTGGGGAATTGTTAGAAGAAAGAGAAGCTGGGAAAACTTTTGATGTCTGTTTCCAGCAATTGAAGGCTTATGCAGGTGAAAGCTATGTTTCTTCATGATCAATTTTCTTTAGGGAGAAAACAAGGAAAGAGGGTAGGTGTTGGTTTTGCTGATTGCTTCCATAACATCCATTATAATATATCCATTTTGTACAGATGCGGTGCCTAGTTGGGATAATATTGTTATTGCATATGAACCTGTATGGGCCATCGGAACCGGCAAAGTGGCCTCTCCCGAGCAAGCTCAGGAAGTACACGTAGCTCTTCGAGATTGGCTTAAAAATAATGTCTCAGCTGAAGTCGCATCTAAAACACGAATTATTTATGGAGGTAAATCTTTTATTGTACCATTAGTTGCATTTTCATTTCTTGTGGAAATTTCACGAATTCTTGTGCTGAGGAAACAACTTTTGCCGTTTTTGCACCGATTATTTCCTATAGTCTATAGAGCATTCAGAATGTACCGAGTTCATTCTTCATTCTTGTAGGCCCATATATGATGCATGCATTTAATTGAAACTAGACTAACCAAAGGAAAAATGTATAATTTCTATCAACGAACCGCCTGGCATTTGTCGATAGGTGATATGCATATCTGTAAAGTTCTACATGTATAAATCTCTCATATATATTAGATTGGCCCTAAGCCCCTGACCTTGTCGATTGCATAAAGTTGGTTTAAATTCAGTCTAGTCGCGATTAATAGAGAATATAGTTTTCATTTGAATGTCAAATTTTTCCAGCACAGCAGCACGTAGATATATATTAAAATTACATTAATCTGTTTTTAGGATCTGTAAATGGAGGAAACAGTTCTGAGCTTGCAAAGAAAGAAGATATTGACGGGTTTCTTGTTGGCGGTGCTTCATTAAAGGTATATGGTTTCTTCATAGTTTCTCTGACCAAAGTAATAAAACCATGATCACTTACAAGTTGATCTTGTTGAGTTGCAGGGTCCCGAGTTCGCCACCATTGTCAATTCAGTCACATCGAAGAAAGTAGCGGCTTGATAACTCATCACGGTTTTGGCAATATGAGAGCATTAAGGAGTGTGACAATAATATTGTGTACTATAACAATTTGTGGTCTTGATCCATACTATTATCATTTTCTTTGCAATCAATAGGAGAAACATCCTCTCAGTTTTCTAAAGAACCTGTGTTTTATGGTAGCATTTAGAGATACAAAGAGTGTTGGCAATAAATGTTTCTGAACTATTGTTGTTTTTCATAATTGATAATTCACGTCAATATTATGAAATCCTGGTTTTATTTTTGCCCTCTGTTAGCAATTGGCATAATGCATTATCATTGAAAAACACCACATAACCATATGCTTCCCCAATTCAGTACTAAAACTTTAACATGAAACAACAAAGGGGGCCATAATAATACCAGTCAGCCAAAAGACTAGAGTTAAAATGAGACGAGTTTTACTTTTCACGCTCCCTAGAAATTCTCGCGCGCCCCCTGAAATTACTAAAATAATTTCATCGCATTCTTAGATGCGGACACTATTGCCCAGATGTAAAACTAATTTATTTTCAAAGTTAGGACATGGGAACATGCAGGAGATAAAACGTGAGGGAACAGAATTAAAAAGGTTTCATAGCATAATTAATCTACCGGTAATCATGAACACCGCAAAATAATTATTGGTATTAGCACATGCCTTCTACATTTGTATTATTCGCACCATGTGAAATCAAGAATTATGGCCCGCCCCCTACAAATTAGGGGTACTGTATCTTATTATTCATATGTATGTAATGCAGAACTAAAGACAGAATATCACCGAACTAGTGCATTATTGTCATTGATTAATGTGATTAATGAATATGAAAATTATTAATTTAGATACACATGATATGATATTGATATTGTGTGATATGAGTATATTTTTTAGCCAAATGTTTCTTGGATTTTAAGTTTAATGTTTATAATAAATTGGTCCTTTTAATTTCTTTGTAAGGATCAAATTTATCCTTTTTTTAAAGTACTAAATTGACCATTTAAGTTTGTAACATATTACACAGTTACCCTTTAATTATCTTCCGTTACAAAAATGTTAATGTTGTCATTACCTTTCATTTCAACAACCGTTATTGCTACTAACAACATTTGATCATTTGAATCACTACCAACAACTGCAAATATCGTACCACCATAATATCCATTTAAAAGACATTCATCAAGCTCAAGAAATGCTATGTATTTTAAGAAACTCTGTTCACAACCTTCATGACATATAGATTCTCTCAACTAATATCTATTAAAGTATTTTTGAACAGTCACGTAGATATACAATGTCATGTCACCCGGTAAACGGCCTCATGGTATTTTATAAAATGAAAGATTGTTAAAAGAGTAATAGTATAACCTATTACAAAATTAAAGTATCAATTTAAAACTTCAGAAACTAAAAGCGCTTACACCAAAATGACAAGATTTCAACACTCATATTATATATTATGCTAAATTAAGTCGATTCTAAACTTTATCCTACCTAACTCCTTGTTCTCTTATTGCTTTTGAGGCTATAGCCGTTGCTTGATATGTAGGTATCAGGGAAAAACTCAAAAACCTAACCAATAATGTAAGGAAGAGAAAATAGAACATGTACATTCGGTGTAAATAGTGAGAGTACTATTAACTGATATCCAATAAATTTAAGTAGTTATTTTTAAAATGCTATTATAACGTTGAACTATGTGGTAATTTAATGAGTTTCGTGTAGGTCATTGTAAAACTATTATTCATAGACAGTACATGATCATTAAGGTCTCAAAATAATGGTTGTGTGTGTGTAACGTGTTGGCAAGTACTATAAACTATGTCACCATCTAGATTCTAGAGGAAGAAAAACAACTTAACTATCTATACACTATACTAGTTTTTATTTTCTTCATCCTATCACATCAAATCACCGTTTTGATTTTTTTTCTTTTAAAGGAGATTACCATTTATTTTTAGAATTATCACGTTAGATTAGATTCATTCATTTGACAAATATATAACACACAAAGATGGAAAACAAAACGGAGGACGTGTGAGCATTTTCAATGGATGGAATTGCTTCACACATACTAATTATTCTATTGGGATATTTAGAGTGCTAATTTGAGTTAGACTTGACTTTTGGGTTGAACTAAGTTCAATGTCACATCCGCAGGTTTTATATATATGGTATTTCACAATCTCACAAATCACAATGCATTATTCTAACTTTTACCTTTACCTACCTCAAGCTTATATTAAAAAAAATTAATTATTAAACCACTTAGAGAATTTATTTATTTTTAAAAAAATGTTGTAACAAATAAAAATACTAATAAGATAAATGTAACCAAAATAACAAAGAAAGAGATGCGTATGGGATAATACTCTCCATGATCTGGTTCTAGTCCATTCTCTATCCACATTCATTCTCTAGCAACATTAATTTTCTAGTTCACAAAAGTGTTCCATTTTCTCCTCCATATAATGGGGTCCCAAAGCATATGCCCCATATTCCCTCACTAAACTCATTGTCGTATACCAACATCATATTGTTAACTCTTATCTTTTTTCTTCTACAAGCTTCAAATTCCATTATAATTTGTTGGGGTTAAATCAAACAAAAAAGGACAATCATTTTAATCAATTCTAAACTATAGAACATGCAAGAAAACAAAGAAAGTTGAATCATACAACCAACCAGACCCGAAATTTATAACATTGATTCAGTGGTGGACCCAAGCATGTACAAAATAATTTAACCATTTTCATGATCACCAACCGTACAACTAAAGATCAACGGCCACCATTTTTTCAACACAAAATGAAATTAAACAACCCTCAATAATGAGAATAAAAAAAAGGACACAAACAAGAAAAAACATAAAAGAAAATCAAGAGAAATTCAATAATACACAATTTCAAATTTCATTTCCCATCTAGTAATCAGTTGTTGGAAGCTGCTCATGAGTGTTGTGGCTAATGAAAAGAACTTCATAAACAACTCCAGCAATTCCACCACCGATAAGTGGGCCGGCCCAGTAGATCCAGTGGTTGGACCAGCTCCAGCTCACAACAGCAGGCCCAAATGACACAGCTGGGTTCATGGATGCTCCGGTGAAAGCTCCACCAACCAAAATGTTAGCACCAACGATGAAACCAATAGCAATTGGTGCAATAATTCCAATATTGCCCTTCTTTGGGTCAACGGCTGTAGCGTACACAGTGTACACCAATCCAAAGGTCATCACAATCTCCAACACCAAAGCGGGTCCAATTCCAACTCCCTCCGATAGCGCGAATGCTGGGACAGACTGCAGTTACATTGTAACAAAATAAGTGTCGTTTAAAATTTTTACACATACAGTAAAAAAAAAAAAGTAACAATAATGTAAAAAAAAATTGACACTTTTACTACACATAAACATGTGTTTAGCGTGGATACACCAAAAGATCGCAGTGATTTATCGTAATTTTGTAGAACTTACTAGTACAGCTTTAAAAATTACAATAGATCATTGTCATTATGGCTTATACATTGTTTTATCGAACAGAGTCTAAATGAACTCTTAGAAGTAATTTTTCACTAATGTAACACTTAATTTAAAATAGTGAGCTTAACCCGCATAACTAAATTTTATTAATGTGACGCTTATTTTAAATAGCATAATTAGTTAGTGTAATTAACTAATATAACTAACTTTTACTGGAAGGTAACACACAAGTATAGGTAATTGGTATAATTATCTTTTATACTCCCTCCGGTGCTATATATATAACAAACATTTCATTTTTTAGATTTATTGTAAAATTTATGTATTTAGAGTATATTATTGTCTAATGCATTAATTTTACAATGAATCTGTGATTTTTTTATTTTTATATATAAGACCAGAGGGAGTGACAAATAGTGCATGAAAATTAAACTGGGAGATTTTCTTACCGATGCGGTAACAAAGACGAGGAGCAAGGAAGCCAGGACGGATCCGATAAGTTGAGCGATGATGTAAACGATACCACGGAAAAGAGTGATGTTGCCACCAACGAAGGCACCGAAAGTAACGGCTGGGTTAACATGTCCACCGGAGATGTTAGCACCAACGGAGACAGCAACAAAGAGAGCGAATGCATGGGCGATGGAAGCAGAGATGAGACCAGCGGGAGAAGCGGCACCGTTATCGGTGAGCTTGTTGTAAGCGATACCGGAACCAGAACCGGCGAAGACAAAGATGAAGGTTGAGATTAACTCAGCCAAACCAGCTTTCAAAGTGTCTGGGTGAGTTGCCTCTTGTGGAGTTCCTACGGCTATGTTTCTGATCGGCATATTGAAGAATCGCGGTTTATGAGTGATGAAGAAGAATCGCGTTTGTTTCTCTCTCAGTCACTGAAACTGAAAGTGCTTTTCTATTTTCCGCTTTTGCTTGTTTTTCGCTTCCTTCGCTTGTATTATATGGAGAACGACCGGCCTTGCTTTCCACTCTTTCCACTGGCTGTTACCGGTTGCCGGTTAAAATATTTCAATATTAGAAATTTATTTATAATAGCTCCAAAATTGGGAGGAATCAAGATTTAAAACAAAAAACCAAGCCAGAAAAGAAACAATCTTATTTGATGACAGCCTGTATGACATGTTCTTGTTTTGTTTTTATTTTTTTTAATGTTTATTCTATATTCTCTATTTTCTTTTTGTGTTATAGTTCAGTTTTTAGATAAAGAATTCCTAGTAATTTAGAGTTGGTTCGTAAGATAAGTAAAAATTTTCTAAATAATACATCATTTGGTGAAGTTCATTAGTCAATTGAGTTTAATGACTTGTTTATTAATACTCAAATTTTAGCAGAAGGATCACCATAATTTTGAGTTTAACTATGAAATAAAACTAAAAATTATTTTTACAAATAAATTTTATCTCCAACGATTCCTTTTAAGGGTAGTTATATTAAGTTGGTTTACATGTTTTTCATTTCTATTTAAGTATTTCAATTTTTTGGATATATCTTGAACAGCAGTGATGGATTGGAGTTGCTCTCAAATACAGCGAAGCAATATGTGGATCTCCCTTTCTTGCATTGACACGTGTCAGAGATGGATAAGAGCCACGTCAGGCAGCTTATAAGTGGTGATTTGTTTTGTTTATGGGCTTTTTAATGTCTAGACTCTAGACTGTTCCAAGAGCAATAGTACCTACTACATTTCATTTACTTTAAGAACAGCATTACTTACATTTATGAATATAGTTTTTCAAATATTAAATTTTGCTATATAGAAAAGTTTATATATAAGTG
This sequence comes from Trifolium subterraneum, assembly GCA_951799995.1. Lineage (NCBI taxonomy): Eukaryota > Viridiplantae > Streptophyta > Magnoliopsida > Fabales > Fabaceae > Trifolium > Trifolium subterraneum. The sequence goes on along the minus strand of OX637468.1, from coordinate 6,614,259 downwards.
CCATCAACTTATTTGTAGGATTGTTTTTTCTTTTAACATGTAGCAATAGAATTGTTTTGATTATCTTGAGTGCATAAAATTAATTGAAGTACTACTTTATAAGTATTTGTGAAGTCTTATAGCGCATAACTAATGCAATAAATTAAATAATCAAAAGCTATTAATCATAATATAATCAACGGGATAAGAAGGATAAGCGTTGTGGTACTGTGAGTGACCCACGACTGACACGTTGGTGAGTTATATTTGTTTGTTATTATTACTTGTGCTTTTTTAAATGTCGCAATTTGACTATGTGTACTATTTATGTTGTTCAACTACTATATTTGTTCATTAATTTCTTTTGTATTTGTTTATTTTGTATTATTAAAATATAAAATTTCTATATCTGAATACATTATTGTGTCATAAATTATAACTCAACTAATAAAAATGTCAAAATTATTAAGTCGAACGTTATAATCAGTATTCGACATCCGACCAATTTCATCCATCTACCAAATGAGAACATATGTGAACATGATTCAAAAAATTATCAAACGGAAAGAACTTTAATATATGTACTTAATATATATATATATATATATATATATTTTTCGATAGAAATTAATCATTGTTAAACGGCAATATAGATATTACAACCGGTGTTATAGGTAAGAGTTTGTATTTGTTTATTATTAAAAATTTAAATATGTGATCAGTAGGCACGTAACTTTTTTTAGAATATGCCAATTTTTATGAAAGGATACCTTTATAGGGAAAAAAGTGGCTTTCGGTAATTGAAATGTATTTCCCTCCATTTTCATGTCCTTTGTTTGGATTAGCTATAAGCTATAAGTTGGTCCCCTCAATTATTTGTACACAGTTGTTTCACAATGTAAACAGGTGCACCGTGCCCCTTGAATCACGTTAAATATTCTGTTTCGAGGCATATTTTTTTTGAAAAATTTGAGTTCCCCATATTATATGTTTCTTTTGTTAAAAAAATAAACTATTATTCTTAATTTGTATGTTTATTTTTTCTTTTGAAAATGGTAAAATTGCCATATTAAAAATAAGTACTATTGAAGTGTTCTCACCTACCATCATGACAACTTTAATAATGCAATTGTTTGTTCGGTTTCTTTAAGCATTCATATATCCTTCAACAATAAGTTCAAAGGAATGTGGTGTATGTACTATATATATGATCATTAATTTTGTGAAAAAATAATAATGGATCAGTCTGGTGAATAATAAATAAAGTATGTAGCGGGTGAGAGTAAGTATACCATCTCAAATTTGCATTATAATAGAGGTAAGTAAGAGTTAGAAAAATATTAGCACAAATAAGTTAAGTTAACTCAATTGTAGTACTAATGAGTATTCAATTGTGTATGTTTTGGATTAAATATTATGTACATGATTTGCCAACTCAGTCGCAATCACTGGTAGTTAATGATTGCATTATCATCTATTTAAGTATGTTATCATCAAAATATTTTATAAACCATTGCAAATTAAAATTAAAGTACTAGTATTCCTTTTTATTTCTTTCCTTTCTTTTTTACCGACTTTTATTTTTGTCTTATTTATTATCTTAGTGGACGTTTGTAAGAGAGTTGAAACTAATATCCAACCCAACTCTTGCATCTAAATTATTTGACATGCTATCATCAAAGATGAATATTAAACATAAATTTTGTTGCAGCGAAACTTTAAATCTCCATATATACTTTCTTAATCTCCATACATAAATTTTGCGGTAGTTTCTTTTCACAAAAACAATTATATTTATAATTTAATCGGTGTATCATTATGGTAAGTCATTGATCATTTTATTGTATGTTTGGATTGTCAATGATACACTTTTTTTTTTGCATAGATACTGTTAAAGAAGTCTTACATCGGTTGCGAGATGGTCTAAATATGTGTTTATAAAGTGGAGACAATCTTCATCTTAAAATTCGATTTTATAGGGTTGAGTCAGACCCGATACTCAATTCTAAGAAGATATCAAAGTTCTATCCACGATCCGCTGGGCCGCCTGCTGTCAGGCTTTTATTATCGGGACATCCACCATTCATATTCGCACCTCAAACCAATAGCGCTTGGCGTGAGGGGTGTGTTAAAGAATTCTCACATCGGTTGCAAAATGACTTGAATATGTGTTTATAAAGTGAGGACAGTTCTCACCTTAAAAGCTGATTTTGTAGGGTTGAGTTTGGCCCAATAATCAATTATAAGAGATACTTTGATTTTAAACTACAACTTTTGTTAAAATTATAGTAGTTTATTGTAATTATTTCAATCACATTGTATTTTTTTTACTAAATTGTCATTTTTTTGGGTACATCACATTGTTATTCTAAAAATGATTAAGATATAATATTGTCAAACATGTCAAATTAATTTCGATGTTGTGATTTATAATGATTCTGTTTGATCTGTTCCAGCTCTTCATATAGTGGATTAGGCCTCAAGACAGGGCCCACGGTGGTATTTTGACGTACCAGTAGAACAAATTAATTAGTGCATAGTTTTAAAAATCCTGCCACATTATATTTTGTAGTGTGCTAGTCATCACAAATCTTGATGTGTTTAAAAATGTCAAGGTAAAGAATCATGGTTAATTTGTTTTATTCCAAGTAATATTTATTAAATTGAATCTCATATTAAAAATTAACTCAAAGATGAGGAGGGTATTCAACAACTTCAAGAATATTATATCGTAAATAAATATAAAATAATAACATATGAATGAAAGATAAATAAACAACAAATTATATTGCTAACTTTTTCAAAATTGCAAAATTGATACCGATAAAAACAACATTCATAAATATGAGTTACAATATTGCTTTGCATGATCAAAATATAACATTTAATTGTTATATTTTTAAAATATAATAACAATTTGAATTAAAGGAAAAAAATTAATTGTTTTAATATTTTTAAAATATAACATTTGAATTAAAGGAAAAAAATTAATGATGTGAAATATGTTTGTCAACTATGGAGACCGCCATGTCATTAATGAACTTGACACGTCATCAAAATTTTGATCAAAATGTATTGGGGAAAATATTGACAGAAAAAACTTCATGAACTAAAAAGTATGAAAATAATTTTCAGGAACTAAAAACAAAATTTTACGAAACTATAAGGACAAAAAACATATTAACCTTAAGAACAAAACAAATCAACAAAAAGTAAACAGTTAGACTATTTTGTAAAAATAAATTTTGTTTTCATTTTTGAAAAAGAAGAAAAACAGAAAATATTTATATAAAGTAAACTAACTTTGAAAAAGTTAGTGATTAGTCCTTTTGCTAGGTTTAAATGATGAAACCAAATAAATTGAGAACAAATGGCCCCACTCATAAGCTCTAAAGTTCAAAACTCGCATAACTCGTGATAAATCGATCTTGCAAAATGTTCTAGACAAATCAAGAGACCAAATTTTATTTTTTACTCAATGTCATATTACTCAAAATAAAACCAACATCATATTCTCCTATTTTTGTCAGACTCATATATTATTATATTTTATCAATGATTAGGTGTATACATGTGAAATTGTGAGGCTGAGATTGATTTAACGGTTGAAAAACACAGCTTGTTTAAATGGAATTATATTTTTTAGGCGCTCGTGGTCATTACAACATTGAATTTCAACTGTTATAGGGGCGGTGTCCGTCAATGTCTTGTTGGTCTGTTTAGTTGAGTGGAAAGAAAGTGTGAGGAAAAAAAATTACGGAAACCAATTAATGAATTTAAAAAACATTAGTCCAAATTCATTCATTTATTTCCGTAAAAAAAATTTCTTCCTAATTTTTTCCATTCAACCAAACGGACCAAATGTCCCAGGGGTGTTATGATCCGATGTCCACTGTTGTAGCCAACGAGTCAAAGAATCATTTCAGTTGAGCCTCTGTGTTTGTGAAACCGGATTGACATGACGAGCATGAACTTTGAACAAGTCTATAATACAAAAAAAAAAAATAGCATGATAAGGACTAAATAATAATAAAAGTAGCTTCCCCGCAGCACATGAAATTAAAAATGATAAGGTGAAGAGAGGACCACCACAACGTGACGCCCTTGCTGTGTGTTTGGACGGCGGAGCAGTGCAGCATTGTCTTTGTCTTGTGTTCATAATCAAACCGTCCAAAAAGCACCACAACATTGTTCACATCATTTATCAATCACCATCATCTACCTTATTCTCCTCTTTAAATACAAATAAATACTATGAAAACGGTGTGGCTGCTTGTGTTTAAGCTTAGTTAATTATACTCTATTCCATGGCTACGTAATTTTCTACTAATATTAATTTCAATTAATTTTATACTCTATTCCATGTCAATCAACAAAAGTAAACTGAGCTCACAAAGTCATAATTCAAAATTTACACGTTGGTACAAGATGCTAACAAATTAATGACTTTTTCTAAGATTTGAATTATTTATTAAGAAAAGGGAACTATTATAATGTATATAATCAATTGTTTTAGATTTGGATCAAAGCTCATCCCATTAGGGTTTTTAAATCCAAAGCACTAAATCGTCATATTTTCTTTAATCCCTATTGATCCTCGCAAACCCTACTAGACACAATAGATCTGAGACAGTGTTAGACAAAATACGACGGCTACCATTATTGGGTCATGATCACATCAAACCTCAAACAATTATACAAGTGAGTTGGACACATCGGCGGTCCTACTTAGACCTAAGAGGGTGTATGCACCCCCTGACATTTTAGTTTCCATGCCTAAAATCTTATTAAGAATAATAATTCTTGCACACCGTGATATTATGAGTTTGCACATAAATAACTCTATGGTTTGATTGATATAACTCTTTGCATTATGCATAATACCTCCAACCTAGCACCACAAAAAAGCATGTTTTGATTGATATAACTCTTTGATTTTGTACACATACTATAAAAGAGTGTTTAATTTGATTATATGAATGACTTTCTTAAGCTTATTCCTATTGTTCAATGATTTTTCTATTTTTGATATGATTATTTGTCTTTTTTATAATATTATTCTAAAGTTTGAAAATGTCAAGTAATTTTTATCTTTTTTTGTTGAAAAAGGACACTTAAAAAATCAAAAGAGAGCTTATACTAACATAAATTGTATGAGATTTGTGTAAACTTATAAAATCAACTTATAGTTTGTATTGAAATAATTAACTATAAAAATATATTAAACTAATGTATCTATTTAATACAATTTATTTTTCTAAGCTAGTTTTTCCAAAAAAATAATAATTATGGCACATATTGTTGGGTCATGATGGGACAGTTGGAGGATCATCCACATTGAGCTCAGAGCAACTATATAAGTGCGTTAGACACCACACTCTTATTCAAAATTTTATGGCATTAGGTTTATAGGTCATCTCATTTATAAATTGTTCCACCTCCAACTTTCTAAGTAAAGTGAGACATAACTGACTTCAAACATGCGACAACAATCTCCCTCACAAATGTGAGTCTTTCAATTCATTGCTCCCCTTCGAGTGATTTTTTGTCATCCATACACTTGTATTGTCGTTGGCCGAACTCAACCGGACATGTTGCTTGACCACCTTTGTCAGAAGACTTTCGATACAATGAGTAGGTCGAAACCTTGGTCGATCTAATCTATCGACCATGATACCACTATTGGGTTATGGGGGAGAAGTCGAGGGACCATCTAAATCAGACTCCGAGCAACTTCATGCAAATGAGTTGGACACTACACATTTACCTAGAACCTTAAGACATTGAATTTATGCGTCATTTCACTTATAAAGTGTTCAATCTCCATTTTTCGAAACAATGTGAGGCTAACCCACGTCACACTTGCCACAAGACATATTACTCCGGTCTTAAATTAATATAAACAAAAATTGAGTAAAAAAACTTGATGTATCTAAAATTTAGACATAATACATTGATTCTCTTTGATCCAATTTTTTTACGGTAACAATTGTTTAGTGACTAGATTCACACATTATAAGTGTGGAGAAATAGAGAATTTGGAGTTCGAACTTCATCCCTACCAATAATATCATTAGTGACTGACTACTAACTGAGTTACTTATACAAGACATTTTGTGTCAATTTATATTACACATAAATGAAATGTAAGTGAGCAACAGATTGCACCTTTGATCGACAAAATTAATTTTCCTAAAAGCTATATTCATAGAGCTAAAAGACACTCTATCGATGCATACAATAAATTTGTTCAAGTGATAAGTATCTTGGTCTTCTTAAACATGTTAAATTTTTAATTTTTGACTCATGCATATGAAAAAAATTAATTTTAAAAAGAGAATCTACCTTACGCATTCCACAAATTTTTTGAAAGAGACCACTTGATACCAAAATCAGAAAATAAAATAAAAAGACAGGATATTGATATTTTAAATTTGAAAAAAACATGAAATAGACAAATAGAGAAATAGAACGTGGCATTGACGTGGAAATGGGCCTGATCATGTTCATTACAGGCTAATACTGATTGGTCAATTCAACACTGAGAAGTGAAGAACAGCAATTACAGCTGTATTCTGTGGGCCATCACGTGACAAATAGATTTTTTTTGGATTGGGAGATCATAAATGGATAGGAACACTCATCTATCACTAGAAAGAAGGTGCGGCGGGCAAGCTTATAAAATAATATATTTTTTGAAATAAAAGTGCTTATTTTAGAAGTCATTTTAGAAGACACAAATTGACCATTTCCATTTTGATGAAATTATTTCTTGTTTTGGTTGAAAACAATCCCTTCAGGTATTTATATTCTACCGCACTATGTTATTTTTGGGCTTTATTTGTTACAGTTTCACATCGTGTCAGCATAGACCCTTGCGGGTTAATTATTGAGTATAAAGTGTTTTATTTTATGCATTTCTTACGATTTTTTGTGTTTTACGGCAAAAATACAAAGGATGTGCAATCATTTGATTGCCTTGCCATGTGCAATAAGGGAACCAAAAGGAAAAAGGGAAAGTAAGTGGGAAAAATGTGACCTAATTTTGGAGGCTTATTATTAATCATTAAACTTGTTCAATCAATATTATTCACATATGTAATGTACTGTACACTGTACTTTATATTGCAAAAAACAATCGAATTGTTTAGGGTTGAGTCTTTTTTATTTTACTTAGTTCGGAGTCAGTTCTGATATTAACTGGTTTCAGTCTTTTTCTAATCGTAGTTGCGGAAATCGAAACGTGAACTCTCTATCAAGTTCAGCGTCAATCACTACTAAATTAATAAACGATTGATACGAGGGCAGAGTCTTATTGCGTTGGATTAATACTATTTATCATGACAATTAATATTTTGAGGGAAATTTAGTAAAAAAAATAAAAATAAATTGAAATTGAACTCAAGAACACTTAGATGAAATGAGTTTGATATTCTGGTTTCAAGTATTAACTTCAATTAGTCAAAAAAAAATGTATTAACTTTAATATGCAAAATCGTTAAAATTATTAGAGTTTGTTACACATTTAGATCGCACAAGATTCAAGATTTGTTAATCTCAATAGTTGCGCTTAAATGATACTCGACTTAATTTACACCCAATAAAAAATAGAAGTTGAAAAAAACTATTTCACTCATTTTTTTTATAAATGCATCAAATTAAATCATAATATAAATATCTATAAAAATACTTCTTTTTCTTCACAATTTGTAAAATTACTTTGATAACTAGCATAAGAGAGTGACACGTACTGTAAAATGATTTGAGGTATGTAAAAATGTTTTATACATTTGAGAATAAAAAAGTTTTACACTGCCCTCCATACAAATAATCACTTGAAAGAAATGATGGAGTTGAGTACACTCTAGAAACATAATAAAATCATTAAAATTGTGTTGGATTTAATTAAGGGGACCCTTAATTAAGACCTGCTATGTGACTTTTCAACGTTTTGGATAAACAACTTGTTATATATTGTGTTCCTAAATCGTTCATAGCAAGAATGAAAAGTTGCAAACCAAGTAAACTAAAAAAAAAAACATTCTCATTTTTCTCATTTTTTGTTGACAATTGACAATGAAACTTGTATTGAAAAAAAGATAGAGGCTCCCACTCCCACCGCCCAGAAAATAGAAAAGAGTAAAGACAAAATGGCGCAAGCATGTGTTAAAATGACTTAATTGTATTTTAGTCATTCACCTTTAGAATGTTAAAAGTTTAGTCATTAGCTCTTGATTAGTAAGCTTACACATTTAAATATATTTTTTTTATAATAATTTATCAATTAAATTATACATTTTTATTGATAATATTTTTACAAAAATGATATAAATATTTTCATCAATTAAATGATAAGCTAATGGGTCAGCCCAGTCTGATATCCATATGGACTAAATGAGATTGGTCCGAAAAAATCGAATTGCATTTTAGGCTATGTTTTTGAAGTCCGATCTATCCAAGACTGTGCACTAATGGACTGACCCATCAACTAGCCGATCCATTTTTAAGAGCTATGCTTACAACAAATATGATGAAATATGGTATTGTTGAGACATTCTCCAGCCACACAGTGAGCTAATTCTTAAAGTGCAATATACACAAACAACTAAAAGATTAAAAGGGCATTATTTAGCCAACAGTTAGAATATATTCCTTTTATGTTTAATATTTGCAAAAAAAATCATATGTATTAGTTTAGTCCAAATTTAACCAAATACATTTGAAACTAAACCACCAAATTAATCCTTAGGTTATAATTCTAGCTTTGATTGACGTAGTATTTGGAAGGCTAGACAAATTCTCTTACATGGGTGTAGGTGGTGAATTGGTAGTGGTGACAGAATCTGTGTCATGTATGATCCATGGCTGAGAGGGAATGGTGATTGCTGGGTGACCTCACCTCAAGTGGAATGTGTGTATGATTTATTTGTTAAAGACTTGCTCCTTGAGAATTGTAAAGCATGTGATATAGTTAAGATTCGTAATTTGTTTATAGGACCGGTGGTGGAAGAGATTATTGCAACTCCTCTTATTAGTTCGGTTAAAGAGGACAAAGTGGTCTAGGAGGAGGAAAGGAACGGGTGCTATTCGGTTAAATCAGGTTACAACCTAGCCATGAGTTGTATTTTTCGCAGTGATAGACACCATGTGGAGGGTAATTGAAATGATATTTGGAAAGCTCAATCTCCTCACAAAATGCGTCACTTGCTATGGAGGTTGTGTAGGGGGTGTCTCCCGACACGGGTTCGATTGTCACAACGTTATGTAGATTGTGAACTAAGTTGTCCGGTGTGTGATGATGAGGTAGATTATGATATTCATGTGTTTTTTGGATGTGTAGCAGCCCATGAGTGTTGGATGACAGCAAGTCTGTCACAGTTATTGGAGAATCCGACGTACCAGGATGAGACATTCGCAGACAAAGTATTTGGAATGTGTAGAAACGAGGACAATGCAATGCTAGGGAGGGTATCATCGTTATTTTGGTGTATTTGGCATAACCGAAACGACAAGATCTGGAATGATAATGTTCAGTCACCAAGTCAGGTTGGAAGAATGACCTTCGCCGTTTGGAATGAGTGGTTTACCGTCCATCAACTGCGACGTCAGAATATTGTTCCTGTTGAGGATCCCAGGCCAGTTCGGTGGGAGAAACCAGGGGTGGGGCGGATAAAATGCAATGTTGATGATGCGTTTGTAGCTAGGTCCAATATTACTTCTATGAGTCTTTGTTTTCGCGACACCAATGAGAAATTTGTGGCTGGCTTGACTCAATGGCAGCAACCTATTTATTCCATAGTGGAAGGCGAAACATGAACACTATTACATGCTATGAAAGAGGCTATACATCGTGAATTTGAGCGAGTTCAATTTGAAAGTGACTCAAAGTTGTTGGTTGATGCTATCCATTCGAGAAGACCGGACAATTCATAATTTAATTTAATTTAATTGTTAACGACATTATTTTTTTTATGTCATCTTATGTAAACTTTGATGTTAAGTTTATTAGGAGGCAAGTGAATTCGGTTGCTCATACTCTTGCTAGGGTGGCCAATTCTTGGGCTAGTTTCCATAAATTTGAGATTATTCCCATATGTATTGAACATCTAATAGTTAATGAAATGCACTGAGTTTGTTTGTTTAAAAAAAAACCACCAAATTAATCTTTGTCTTTGTATCCTGCTTTAAAATAGATATTTGATTCTTTTAATGTTTCAAATTAGTCTATATCTTTGTCAAATGTTTGTCAATATGATTCCTATGTTGATATCGGTCTTCTAACAACGTTAAATGTGTTGATATGAAGTGTTAAATGTCACGTGGACAATGAAATTACACAATTTAAGTGTCACGTGGTGATTGGTCAGTTTAAAACAATGATTATTTGGAGAGAAAAAAATTGGTAAAATTATGGATTGATTTGACGGTAAGTTGGAAATGTCAGATACTATTTTGATAAAAAGTGGACGAAGACAATAACTTATTTGACAGCAAGTAAAACAGATGTTTACAGAGGGATCAATTTAAAATATTGAAAAAGTTAGAGACTTATTTAAGAGCAAATTACAGAGATAGAGTAATTTAATGGTTTATTCTAAATTCAATGTTTTGTTTATATTTAAAACTAAAAGTAGTACTGGCGATTTCTTTAACAACAAAGATAGATGGTGATCCACGGTGTTTAACTCTATCAAGTTGCATATCATATTTTTGACTCCGTCTAAACAATTTCTCTAGTTCTTAAAAAGAATTTTTAAATACTTTAAAAATTGAATTTGGGTTCTCTAGAACTAGTTTTAAATTTTATTGGATTGCTAGAAATGATTATCTTTAGCATCTACCTAATAAAATTTATTTTATTTATTTATTATTTTGCTTTCACAATCAGTATTCGCCTCCTCTCAATCGCAATTGTGGGAATTAAACTGTGGTTCTTGCTATCAAGTTCAGCGTCAATTATTATTGGACCAACAATTCATTATAATTATATAATTGTTAAATATTTAGGTAGGTAACTTAAAAACTGAGAACGAATTCTTTTAAAAACTTGAAATAAAGATTTTACCGACAACAACATAATTTTAATTAATACTAGTAATTCTACATGTCAAAAGATCCAAGGAAGTTGATTTGGGCGTGTATAAACAAAAACAAATATATTATGAGTCGCAATATGACCAAGAAAGTGAAATAATTGAACAAACATGTCATGAATTAATGGAGCAATATCAATTCATAAAAAAATCTGTGGTTATTAGGGCCCAATTCCATATTTCACTAGAAGGAGATTAATTTTCAGCCACACATGTTCCATCATTCACTACTCATCAGACATAGATACAGCTAAACTATAGGAAAATAAAAATTGTCCAAAAAATGTTGGCGCCTAAAGGAAGTATATTTTATGTGATTTCTTGGCCTATGGTTGGTTTAATAATTTGTTGTGAACAAAGTTTTTTTCTTTGCTAGCACATCAGAGTCAGGGAGTGGGGGTGGCGCATGTCATGGTCATGAGCATGGACATGGACATGGATGATGAAAGGTCGGTAAGGACGGCCACACTCCACACCACATACATACATACATTATGAATATGAAAACAACGAAGCTCAGTGTCGAGACTGCTACATATTTTTAAGATATTATTCGGATTTGTGGGCCTTTCTTTTTCTTTGTCTTATTTTCTTTGTTTCTGCATTCTTTTGAATCAAATTTTATTTTTTACATTATGTAAACAACGATAGTTATTAAATGTACAGTGTTTAACAGATGTTATAATGTGAAGATTGTCTATTTATAAACTATTTTTTTACGGTAAAAAGCTTATCTCATTTCACTACTAATAATATTGTAAATACATGTTGGAATATCAATGAAATTATGGAAACTAGCTATAGATGTAGCCACTCGGGTAAGAATATGGACAACTTCATTTATTTGTCTCCTAATGAATTTAACATGAGAGTTCATAAGACTAGTGGCTAGAATAAGTCTACAATCACTTAAAATAGCACATAGATCGGATGTATAGGTTCTATTACTATAAAGACTGTCAACCGCTCTGTTACAATCCATCTCAAAATCCATGTCACGCAACTGCAACTCCTCTACCCATTGGAGGGCACTCAATAAGCCCATAGCTTCGCCAACCTCCACATAAAGTATAGGTTCTAACTACTTTGTTCTTGCCGTCACAAATCTTCCGTGGTCATCTCTTATACATATGCCAATACCTACCTTGTTACTAGTAGGTGAAAAAGAAGCATTGGTGTTGCACTTGTATCTTCCAAGGCTTGGTTTGCTCCATTCAGTTTGGTAAGGAGTTGCCTACATAGTATTGACTAACGATCGAGCATTTTGAGCATTTCGCCAACTTGTAATTAAATGCCTAGCACGCTCATATGTATGTTATCTCACATTTTATGTGAAACTTTTTAACTATTCACATTTAATAACTACACGGTGTTTAACCGACATTTTGGGATATATGGCCTATTAAGCCAACGCAACACTGAGGTTTTTTTTTTATTCACTCATTTATTTGTTCTCGTCACTTTTATCTCTAGTGAAACATTTTTGGATGCAAGCATAAACGTTTTGCATTAACACTAAATATCAATTAAATTCGACTTGTATTCCTCTTTTTTATCTTTTTTTTTGATAATATGGAGAAGTTAATAATGGGCCAAACCAAAGCTCAATGAGTAACCTGCACTGGTCCAATTTTTCATGTGGATTTAGTCTAAAATGTCTAATTTTTTTGGAATTGTATTTTTAGAAAATTGCTCTTTAGGCCCCCTATATGCTCTCACTCCCCCCCCAATTCGAAAATACCCCTGATTTTGAACCCAGTCACGTTTGCGTTGTACGTTCCGAAATATACATTGCTTCAGCTTGTACGTTATGAAAATGGTTAGCTTCAGCTTTTACAATCCGAAGTGGATTTATATAGGTAAAAATCAGAAAGCAAATAAATAGTTAATTTCGAAAACGTGTTTTGAAGGATATTATTGGGCGATTGTGTGCATGATTTCACATTTAATTTCTTTCATTCTCATTCTAATCCTCATCATCACACAAGTAAGTGTTTCATTAAAATGCAGAAAAAATGCACAAGTCCAATTTCCAGACCAGTTTGGAATGTGACTTCCGAATTCATTTCAGCTTTTAATAGCTAGAACACTTTGGAATGTACCTTCCAAAATGTAGTTCAACAGAAAACCATAAAAACTCAAAAAATAAATCGATTAAAACACACGTTACCTATTGCATGATTCCATATGAGTGTAGGAACCCTCTATGAGTGAATAAATGTTGCTCTGAAGGCTTCAAAATGTCAAAAAACACCCAAAATCGCGAACCTTTCGATTGAGTGTGAGAGTGGTTATGAAAGTACAAATCATTAGCTGGCATATAAACACACAATTCGGAAGTTACGTGGTGAAACTAAGCGTCTTCAGCTTGTAACTTCCGAATCCCAAGCAAATTTGCAAAAAAATAAAAACTAAAATATGAGTTATTGGTGGGCCAATCCATTTTAATAACTACAAAATTTTTCCTTCCACCCCTACATCCAGCACTTCACCCCTTACAAATAATTTAACATTCTCATTTTATCCCTTTTATCTATGACTTCATCCATACATTTAGAGTTACAAACCGAATTTTTTTTAAAATGAGTTTCCAAAAATTTAGTCACTGTGGCTAAAAGGTAGTCAAGTAGCCAATGCAGTTCTCTTCTTAAGTAGAATAATGTAAAATCCTGAAAATTTTAAGATTTTACACGTCTGCTACTTAAGTAGATAACTGAGTTTGCTACTTAAGTAGTGAACTGCAAGTGTGTCAAATTTCTCATTTTTATAACGTCCGCTACTTAAATACCTGAAACATAAAAATAGAAATGAGCAAGACACACGAGAAACATAGAAGACGCCAAAAGAAATTATTGTATTGCATAGCATAGGTATAAGGCCTTTATGGGCCTTTTTGGTTGTTATCTTATCGGGCTAATTAAAAACATATGTTACTAAAAATATCCTTTTTTTTATGCCTTGCCTTTTTTTTTTGTTGAAGATTTTTGTTTTATGCCGTGTGTGTATGACTGAATGTAAGATTTATACTATTAAAAACATATCTTTTGATAAGATTTACACTACGGATAGATATCTTTTCGTAAATAGATTTTAAAGGGGTAAGAGCAACCATATTTTTTTTATTAATTAATTCCATTTGTATTAAAACAACAAAAACATAAGTGTAACAAATTTCACATTCACAACAAATGAAACTGTGACAATTGTTTCATTACAACAAAGGGAAGACTTGTGAAAATTGTTTTCATTCATTTCAAGCAATTGGTGGACAGTGGACACAGAGCTAGTCACAACAAGAAACCTAGAAAAATAATTGCAACAACACACAAGAAAATCAACAAAAAGCAGTTTTAACTACTACTTTTGTGAATAGTTGTCAACAAAAAGCATCAATGATTCAATATGACCCCACAAACACAAGAATCACAGTTACTTTACAATTATAAAGCACTACTATGGCTACTACTAGATCTAAAAAAGTTCATGAATGATGTATATGTGTTGCTGAGTTATCATCTGGACAAGCTTTAGGGGGACATATGATATGAGGATGCATGGAACTTCTGAGTAACTCTAATGCAAAAATGTTGAGTACTCATCATCATGTAACAAATGATGATGCATAGAAGACATGAAACTCATAAGACACCTATAAATGTTTTGAACTTGGACTTGAATCTTCCTACACCAGCAGAGGATGATGTTAATGCACAATCTAAGTTTTTTTTTCCACCACCAGTATCCGTCTCACTAGACCGCTTAATCTGGTTCGGGGGTCAGTTCTGGTATCAAGTGGTTCCAGCCTCCTCCCGATCGCAGTTGCGGGGGGATCGAACCGAGTCCAACAACAATCACCAACTGAACCAACTTTTCTGTTTCATGCAACTTCTCTATTGGATTGACCTTATTAAAGTTCAATACACTACAGTCTTAGCTTTCTTTATTAAGTATCACTATTTATTTATTTATTTATTTATTGTAACTTGGTATTGTATACAATTGTTGATTCTTTCTATTGATTATGGTGCACAATTGAATCTGAGTTTCTTCACTCAGTGGGATGAATGGTAACAACAAAGAGAATAACATATTCATGGCATGCACAATCTTTAAACAAAGATATGTTATATAGTTTGTATAAGTTTATGAATAAACAACTGTGCAAGTATGATTTATCATATTGACTTGGGAGCAACACACAAATGATACATCATTCATCATAGGCAAACAAATTTACACAACCTAATACGCGTCATTGTTGCCAATTTCCGCATTCAAGTAATTGAGCAACCAAAAGACACTGACAGAAGTAAGAAACTACAGAATAAGCTCACATATACAGGATAAGAGGATTTGTCCAAACTGTTCACAATGCAGAATTTTAAGAGCAACAGCCACCATTTTGGGATGCTTGTGGTTCTTGTTTCTGTTTTAAAACATTCCTTTTTATTGCTGTCGATCCTTCTTGCAATAGACTAGGAGCTTCCATTATCTACAAAATCGCGTCATACTAGGTTGTCATTATAACATAATTTCTAACAGATTAACTAACGTAGCAAATTACCAAAAACGTGAAGTGTAATCCTAATTCCTACTGTCAGTTAACTGGAAAGTTGTGAAATGCGCATGACAGAAACATCACTAAAGGAAACTTCTGAAATTGTACCTTTAGAGCGAGTTCTTCAAAGCATTTCTCCACATTTTCTCGAGTTTTAGCACTACATTCAAGAAGCAAGCACCCCAATTCTTTAGCAAGGGCTAAGCCCTCTTCTCTGCTGACAGCCCTTTCAGAATCCTATAAATAGAGAAATAAATCGTAGCAGATATTAGTAAACTGCAAATCATTGGCATAGTTAGATGCTTCGACAAAAATGGTAGTGCCTCCTAAAGTGTATGCGTGTACAAATCTGCATGTTCACTGAATTGAGATTTAGTTCAAAGGAAAATGCTCCATGGATACATATAAATGGGGCTATAGAATTTAATTTAATCTGGCTGATAATGCAAGGATCTGGTGTTCTGATGGCAAATAAGTATGAAGCAATGGTATGCCACAGAAACCGGCTTATAAGGTAAGAGATGACACCTACTTTCAAACAATTTTTAAGGCCATAGCACATCGAATGTGCGACTTTCAATGGACCTTACACTCAAGACTAGACATCTGGAGCGTGAATCAAGTGGCCCAGTAGCAGGTGACCTAACAAATCTTACATAAACTTAATTTTCTCATGATGTCAGTACTAATCCATTGTCATTAAATCTAACAAGTGGTGAAAGGGACTTGGAATGCAAAACTTAAATGTCATTGCATTGTAGGAGTATAAACGTAGCTAAGATCAAAACCACAATTTTCAACCAACCCAATAAGCAAATATTTCAAGACAATTACAAATTCATTCCCTATGGTAATCATAAATTCAGACCCAATACTTGGTAATGACATGTAGCAGAATTTAACACAGCTATTTCCTGTCATTTTTTCCACATCTGTGCAATCTTACGCAAGATTTTTACTAATTAGAGCATAAAACTTACTCTGTCAACTTTATTTCCAACTAGCATCTTCACACACTCCTGATTAGTTGAATAGAGTTCCAATTCCTTAGACCACACTTCTGATAAGTTTGTAAAAGTTTCTCTCCTTGTGACATCATAAACTAAGAAAAGATAAAGAAACACACTATTAATAGAAATCATTAATATTAAAAAGTCATTATCAGTAATCGGAAAAAATTACTCTATCGACGTTAACTATTACAAAATTATGGTTTCATTTCACAACAAGACCATCTTTAGTCCCAAGATAAACATGTCTACTGAACTCTTCATGCCACAAAAGGGGTGCAAAACACAACGAGAAGAAAAATGCAGCAGATACAATATGGACATAAACTACATTATCATACCGAGAATGATTCCTTGTGCTCCTCTATAGTAAGAACTTGTTAGAGTCCTGAACCTTTCCTGCCCAGCTGAAATAGATCCAATGCTATTTCATAAGTCATTTTGATTTCAATTAACAAATGATTCATCAAAAACACTCTATGAATCACAAACTACCCGGATTGAACAAAAGATCTAAATTCGACTATAGTATATACATACCTGTGTCCCAAATTGTAAGCTTTAATCTTTTTCCACCTACAGTGAGTGTTTTGATCTTAAAATCAACACCTACAAATCATCATAGAAACAACATTAGATCATATTAGAACTCAAATTGGATAAAAACAACATAGCTAAGGAATGATAGCAACTTTGAGGAACCAAGAAATTATTATTAATTAAAACTATCCTCGAGCGCGGTTTCTTTAAGTTACAAGATCAAGTTCTTACTATTGAGCTAACACATCATCGACAAGAAATCGAACATAAATTAAATAATTTGTTAATTTCAATCCAAACATTTATAGCAATTAAATCATAAACAATGAATCATGAAACAAACTGAATAAAATAGCTAGATCAACAATCAAGATAATTCAAAAAGAAAGAGAAATAAATACCAATGGTAGGTGTAAGATCTTCAACAGAAGAATTGGAAATGAAGGTGACAAGTAAGCAACTTTTGCCAACACCAGAATCACCGATCAACAAGATCTTGAAAGAAAGATCATGGCTACTGTTCTGAGCTGAAGATGAACTCATTCTGTATGTATCTGTGTGAGTAAGAAAATGCAATGGTAATGGTAATGACAATGGCAATGGGGTATGGTATGTATTATTATGTATCACAGTTCATTTATTTGCTCTTAAAGGAGTGAAAGAGAGAGAAAGTAAGAGACAAAGAACCAAAGTAAACAAGATTACACTTTTTTTTTGGCTTCTATTCAAGAACACCAACGGATTCTTTTCTTTACTTTATATTTTCCGTTTTTGTGTTTTTGTTAACCGTCTACACGCATTAAAGTTCGACTGAAAGTCTTAAAATTGATTTATAAGGTGAAAATTGTATCTTACTTCAAATAAAATTTGTTAATTTACAAGGATTTTAACGTTGAGAAGGATGATGGTGTAATATGACAAAAAAGAAAATTAATTTGTAAGTGAAAAAATATTAATTACAATGAGTATAGATTACACTTTGTACAACAATCCTAACAATATTAATTAACCATAACCAACTCATAGCAACCTATAACCAACTTCAACTAGTAGTAATTCTTACTACTTGGAGGCACACCTTATGCAAGTTTTTATTTATTGTTTTAGTTAGAATAATTGTTTCTTTTTTAACTAAAAAAGAAAACCTTTATAATGTAGTGTAAACCTCAACTCTCAAGCTAGCTTTTGTGGTTGAGTATAAGCCTCTCAAATTCTAATATGGTATAGCCTATCCTAGATCCATTTGTTGTTTGTTGTGGAGACCTCCCATATTTGGGCCACCCGTTGTTGTCGATTCCACGCACCAAGCCCAATAGTGCTGGGCGTGAGGGGTATAATATAGTGCAAACCTCAACTCTCAAGCTAGCTTTTGTGGTTGAGTATAGGCATCTCAAATTCTAATAACGATATTATTCATTCAAATTTGTAAAGTACATCAATCAAAAATTATTACATATTGAAGTTCGCTACAAACTAAATGATGAATCTTCGAACAAGTTCACAAGACATCCAAGTTAATAGCGTATAACAACCTAATAATAAAACCTACAATTGATATACAAAACTCAAATGTCCAGAATAATTATACCTCAAAATCTGCAATGTTAAAACGCTAAAATTACTGAATATGCACTGAATTTGGAGTTCCCTACAACATGTGTATGCCAATTTGTGTGGAATGCAATGTTACCGTCTCAAGTCCATGGCCTACGTGAGAGAAGGGATTGGTGTAAGGTTTTTTCAGTTATGTTGAAAGCGATGCTGCTACGGAAGCAGAACACAGCACGGGTTACCTTTGTTTATTTTATCAACCTAAACTTTTGATTAATTATTTTTTCTCTCGTGTATCATCATGTTACACACCTTTTTAATTAAGGTCACTAAACAAAGGATGCAATGCAAGCTAGCTCTGCCAATTATTATAACTAACATATGTGTGTCTCTTAAAATCACACACTATCATACATTATTGTTGCCATTAATTCCTTTTCCTATCATATCATAGCATACATCACCCTCTTTTTTAGCATTAATTAATCAAATAAGCAAAACAGTGTTAAGACAATCAAGGAAGGGAAATTGGTGTATGGTTCTCCAACTAAGGAAAATTAACAAAGAGAAAAAAATTTAAATCAATATATGGTGATGCATTGCATGTGGAGAAGAAGTCCGAGTTCGATTTTCAACTTCTTTATAAACAAAAAAAATGAAAAAAAAAATAAGAACAATTAAAAGAAGATTGGTTATAAATTTATAATTAAGGGTTTATTTTCTTTGTAAAAACATTTTCTATTTCTTACTTTTAATATGTGTTAGTTTTATTTGTTAATAAAGACGAAAAAAAGAATTGGTTCTGCCACTTTACCTCATTTTGTTAACATGACATGACAAATTGTTATTGGATGGCCGTGTAAAACTATTTTATATTGTTACTGCATATCTATTAAACTCTTTTAAAAGTTAAATCGTGTTAGTCGGTCTAGTAAAAAATGAGACTTTGTATCTAGTATAGTCAAACAATCAAATATATTATGCCATCAACCAGAATATAAATTAGATGAGCGAGAGTGAACCCAAAAAACTCCGGAAATTTGACAAGCCAAAACTCGGGTGTGAAATTAAACTCAAATTTAAAAATTTAAAATACAAATTATCTTTCCAAGAATATATAAATATGATATAACATTGTTTTTACATAACATTTATTTTTTGTTTTTCACCATCAGTTTACTCTGGTTCGGGAGTCAGCTCTGACATCAACTAGTTTCAGCCCCTTCCGATCGTAGTTGCTTGGAATTAAAACGTAATCCTTCCTACCAAATTCAACGTCAATCAACACTGAATCAACTAACGATTGGTTTTGACATAACATTTAATGATTGAATTATAGGTTGATACCTAATCAAATATCCCAAAAGTACCATAAATGCCAATTATTAAAAAAAATAAAAGAAAGCTCGTAGCTTTTGGTGAGAAGACACAATTTCTTCCAAGAAGGAAACGTAACATTTTACTACTATATATGTTGGTGAAAAGACACAACCCTCCAAAATATCCTTGCAATGACAAAATTCGATGCTTCCTCAGTTCTATACGAATATACTTTTTTTAGTGTGTTATTTGAACATCAATTTGTTGATAATTTTGGGACACTTTTTATTTTTTAAATTCTTATTGGATAAAAACAATAGAGAGAGAAAAAAGAAAAGAGAGAATAAGAATGTAATGTGAGTGTATGAGAGAAAATGTTGTTCAAAAATTGATGTTCAAATAACATTTTTTTATTTATTTTTTAGAATTCGCTCGTTTCTTTTTCTGGTTACGAAAGAATTCATCAGTTCTAATATCTGTATTTTTCCTGGTATGGTTGAATTTAATTTGCATTGTGTAATTTTTTTTACGTAAATTCAATCAAAGAATGCCACTAATATACTACAACTAATTAAACTTTGTTTACTAGATCTATTAACTAACTTTAATAAAAATCAATCAAAAAGGAATTAATTAAGGAGAAGTTTACATATCGAAAAAAAAATATTAAGGAGAAGTTTAAGTCATAATGAAAGAGCAAAAATATTAACAATAATAACTAATTATTAACTTTAACCTTTAAAAAAATTTAAGAAACAATCAATAGATACATACAGAATAGAGGATCCCTCTACCTCTAACAAATCTGTAAACTGTCCTAGTATGTATAGCATCTGCAAAATCAATATTTTATATTTTATGATTTTATTCATACGATCTGAGTGATTTCCATGTCGGGCAATCGACAACTCATTGACACGAGTGAAACTTTTGTTAATCATTAGTCATAGACAATATTATTATTGGACACTATATAAAATAAATGGTGTCTACTGCTTGGCGTTATTGAACATTATAGATCACATGCATGGAGGTCATCATTTTTATTCAATAATATTTTGATGTGAAATGAAATATATATATATATATATATATACAAATTATATTTCATATAGTGTATCTAAAATATATCTCATTTTTGGGTAATATATAGGATAGTAGCTAGAAAATCAATAAGTGGATGTAATAAAATTTGAACTTTAATCTCTCCATATTGTTTGTAATAATGACGTTGCTCTGTATGCATAATTAATTTAAAAGTTAAATTTATTTTAAAACAAAAAAAGTGTATTATATATATATATATATGAAATTAATAGACATATGCACTCACGGTGTAAAGTAGTTTTGCACAGTCATCTAATAAAAAATTATCAACTTGTCAAATCATATTAAAAGAAGAGGGTAAAATGAGTGATATGACATAATACATAGTTGTTTATTGATTAACAATGTAAAATTATTTTACCTATATTGCGTTGGTGAGAAAGTGATGATTTGAGGCTTGAATTCCACAAAGCACAACTCCTGCAGGGGAAGCTGTAGCTTATGGCTATATTCTTTTTTCTTAATATATATATATATATATATATATATATATATATATTGAACAAATTAAAACTTCAAATATGAGTATTTTTTTATCAAGTAGCCTAGCGGTTAGAAATTTCACCCTTACTGTAGATAAGTGGGATGACCGGGGTTCGAACACCGGTCATCTGCATATATAATGCAATGTCCAACCAATTGAGTCAAGCTCATGGGACAAATATGAGAGTGTTTGGGTCTGTTTGTTTCAGCTTTAAAAAAATAGATTTTTTCTTTGTATTTTTTAAAATAGATTTTATAAAACCGTTTTTTAAAATATTACAAGTTTTTTTATATTCGTTTTTTCTAAATTCAAATACTAATTTTGACATCATATAACATAGACGTACATTATTGAAGAACAAAATATAGTCAAATCTCAATTTTTATAAAAAGTTGTATTTCAAAAATGATTTTTATGAAAATCTATTTGAAATAACTTCAAAAAAAGTGATTTTTTTGAAATTTTGATATCCAAATTTTTTTTCAATAAAATGATGAAA
The DNA here is from genome assembly GCA_951799995.1 of Trifolium subterraneum. Classification (NCBI taxonomy): domain Eukaryota; kingdom Viridiplantae; phylum Streptophyta; class Magnoliopsida; order Fabales; family Fabaceae; genus Trifolium; species Trifolium subterraneum. The sequence continues at coordinate 6,592,118 of OX637468.1, read as the reverse complement.
TACCTAAAATAAGATTTTAAGAATAACTATTCAAACTAAATTTTCATTTGAAACTTTTATTTGTACAAAATTATATTTACACTATAAAAATCTATTTTCAAAAAATCTATAACAAACGGGGCCTTTATCTTGTATTTTTCTTTTAAATGAAAAAGAAACGACTATATGCATGGGGGATCTTCAGGTGTGTGTGAGGTGGGGGGTTGTTATCTATACAGAGTGGTGGTAATATGAATGGCCCATTATGTCCACAAAAGCCTCTATGATTGTATTTGTAGATTTCGTTTTGTTGCAGGTTTATCGATTTACTTAGTGGCATAATCTTTCCACCAAAAGGTTGAGGCTTACCGGACATTATGTGTATGAGAGTATGTTTGATGTGCAAAAGCCTCGATTTACATACTGTATTTAGTTATAAAATTGCTTTTTAGACCGGACAAATCAAAAGTTAAGGATCGAACAAAAATTAAAATTATTCTCTTAAAGAATATGGTTGGGGTCGGGGAATCCGCGGTGGTAAAGGGTACTTCTCTGATTAAGAGTTATATGATAACGTAACATTCTTTTGTATACACACAGTTCAAATGACCTAAACGTTTGTCATTATTGTTCTATCCAAATTAAGAGTTAGTTTTGCTTCTATAGAATTTTACACCTTAAACATTTATCATGGATTGAATTGAGAGTTAATTTTACTCCTCTAAATTTTGGATAAATCAATTCTAGATCCTAATCAAGAGAATCTTTATTCTTGTGGTGGATCCACGGTCGATCTTACATTCTTCAAGAATGTGACCTTTGTTTTTCACATTTCTCATGTCTTAGAATTGAGTTTTGGGCCTAACTCATCCTCACAAAACCGGCTTGTAAGGTGAGGATTGCCTCTAGTTTATAAACACTTGTTCAGGCCATCTCGCAAGCGATGTGAGACTTTTTTAACACACCCCCTCGCGCTCAGCACTGTTGGGCTTGTTGCACGGATATAAATGGTGGAGGGCCCGATCAGAAACCTGATTGCAGACGGCCCGACGAAGTGGCCCAGCGGATCGTGAAGGAGGCTCTGATACCATATTAGAATTTGAGAGGTCTATACTCAACCACAAAAGCTAGCTTGAGAGTTTAGGTTTGCACTACTTTATAAAGGCTATCTTTGTCATATCTCTAGCCAATGTGGGACTTTTATAAAGGCTATCTTTGTCATATCTCTAGCCAATGTGGGACTTCTAACACACCCCCTCACGTCTAGCACTATTGGGCTTAGTGCGTGGGATCAACAACAAAGGGTGGCCCAAATATGGGAGGTCTCCACAACAAACAACAAATGGATCTAGGATAGACTCTGATATCATATTATAATTGAGTTTTGAGCCTAACTCATCCTCACAAAACCGACTTGTAAGGTGAGGATTGCCTCTAGTTTATAAACACTTGTCCAGGTCATCTCGCAAGCGATGTGGGACTTCTTTAACATCATGTAATCTCATTTTAATTTGTATGTTTCTTTTTTTACTTGTAAAAATTTCTTAAAATCCTTAGATTTTCTTTCATTTTGATCTTTGGTTCTAGACATTCACATTAAGGTAAAAAAAAAAAAATCCCTGCATAGCAATTTTTTTTGAATCGACATCAATTTCATTTTGATATTCTAGTACTTTCAAAGCAATTCATGAGACACAACACAATAAGTTATTATTATTATTATTGTAGAAATATACTGAAATTTGCTTATACGACTCATAAATCATTTTCATAAATTCTTCAAAACAATTATTTATAAGTGTTTCTCGTCAAACAATTATTTATAAATTCTTCAAAACAAATAATAGTTCATAAAAATTAGAGTTCGATTAAAAAAATTAAATTTATGGGTCTAAAAATTAATCTTATTATATTGCTTAATTGTTAGTCACAAATGATGATAGTGAAGATTAAATTTATGATGATCATGAATATACATGCATAGTTGCAAATTAATACAAATTAATCACTCCATAATTAACGGTAGAAACTGAGTTAATTTCAACACGATTGGCAGCGCATGAAGAGTCTACATGAAAATACATTCCATTACTCACACGCAGGCCAATATTGAACCACCACGTACCCTGCACCCATTTTGATTATTCAAGCTCTTCAGTCTATAAATACCAACATGCACTTCAACAAGAATTTGCATCACACACAAAACAAATTAAATACTTCACTCACTATTCATCAAATTAAGATTAAGAAAACCCCATGATGATGAATACCCAATTTGCTCTTTGCTTTATTTTGGCTTCCTTCTTTTGTGGTATGATTATCAACAATTTGTCCATTCCATTTCCTTTCTAAATTTATAAATCTAGTTATTTCCTATTTATATTGGCTACATGACTAATTTACATGTTTTTTTAATCAAATCTTTACATGTGTTGCATCATGTAGGAGCTCATGGAGCTAAGATCACTTTCACGAACAAATGTCCATACAAGGTATGGCCAGGGACCCTAACAAGTGCTCAAAAGCCACAATTACCAAAAACAGGTTTTGAGCTAGCATCCGGTCAATCCGACTCTGTGGATGTCCCATCTCCATGGGAGGGTCGGTTTTGGGGCCGAACCGGATGCTCTAGCAATTCAGGCAAATTTAGTTGTGCCACTGCTGATTGTGGCTCTGGCCAAGTCGCGTGCAATGGTGCCGGTGCAGTTCCACCAGCAACACTAGCAGAACTACACGTGGAAGCTAACGGGGGACAAGACTATTATGATATAAGCAATGTTGACGGTTTCAACGTGCCTATGTCCATTGCTCCACAAGGTGGAACCGGTGATTGCAAACCCTCAAGTTGTCCGGCAAATATCAACGATGTGTGCCCGCCTGAGTTGCAAATGAAAGGACCTGATGGGAAAGTGGTTGCTTGCAAGAGTGCTTGTGTGGCTTTCAATCAGCCAAAGTATTGTTGTACCGAAGAATTCAACTCGCCGGATAAATGCAAGCCTACTCAATACTCTGAGATTTTTGAAAAGCAATGTCCTCAAGCTTATAGTTATGCTTATGATGATAAAAGTAGTACTTTTACTTGCTTCAAAGGACCTAATTACACCATCACATTCTGCCCTTGAACTTGATATTCCATATATTTCTTTACTATTTGACCACAATGAAATGTTTGGTTTGAAATAATACCCTAGTGTGTATGTAACGTATAAGGAATAAATTTAACAATCACATTTTGGTGAATGCATGTATTCAGCATATGATACATGTTTCAATAAAAATGGTCGTGAGTTATACTACTTCTCATATAATTGTTTGTGTTAGTATTATATCTTATGTATAAAATATTGAGTGTGTGTGATTAGTATTTGTTCATAAAATTCTCTGCCAAGATATATACCCTTGCATAGTTGCATTACAACATTTTTGGCTTTCAGCAACGGCAGAAAACTGTGGTCTGAAGTGAAATAACCGTTGCAAAAGCCTTTAAGCAACGCTTTCCCAATCGTGGAGCATACGGGCGTTGCCTAAACCTTAGGCTACGGTTTTTGTACTTTTGGCAACACCTTATAAAAAACGTTGCTGAAATGTAATAATAGGCTACGGCTTTGGTTCTAGTTTTAGGCTACAGTTTCTATATTAACAACCATAAATAACCGTTGCCTACTTATTGAGGCAACGGTTTACACAGTATTCATTCACTTTAGATTAAATATGCAGAACCGTTGCCTGTTGTCTAAACCAACACATATAAAACCGTTGCCACACTGTATTCATTCACTTTAGATTAAATATGCAGAACCGTTGCCTGTTGTATAAACCAACCCATAGAAAATCATTGCCACAGTTTATAGCAATCACACTGTCCTGTGTTACATTGTATCATCCACTCTTAACTCTGACAATTATCATATTTATTTAAATCCATTAGATTGAATTACTAATGATAAGAATCTTTTTTATTCACTACAAATAATTGAACTACAAACAATAGTATATAAACTAAACTCTATTTAAAGTTAAATATACAACAGACACACACACACAAACAACATTCTCCCATGAAAATTCAACGCTCGACCTTATCTCATGTCTCAAAATTGGAAGCACCCTTTGACCCTTGTCATGATATTTCATATTTATCTTTATTGTTTGCCTCCATCATTTGTTCTGAAAATAATACACACTATTAAATGAGATAAGGATAGATACACTATCAATAAGAATCAATAACTGAAATCCAGTACTTACTATAATCTTACCATAATTAACGATCACCGCAAATGCTATTTGAAAATGTGCTTCAGGAAATGAAGATGAGCCACGGTGCTCCTTGACATGGAAAGGAAGATTTTTGGTGTCTACTTACCTAGTTGGGCCGAAACTCAATTAGAAAAGATACCATGATTCACAAATCACGAATCATGCTCCCATGTACTATGGAAAGAAACAGTTTCTATCAACGTATGAAGAGAAAACTAAGCAACTATCACAAAATTAACATGATAAGTATATTAGTTTCAAAACTAAGATATTATAGTTTTGAAACTAATATATACAGTACAAAAGAGTGATGATTCTTAGAGGTGAGACAATGCATGTATATATACTATAAAAGAGTGATTTACTTCATAGTGAAATTCTTCCTAGGTATGACCCATCCATCACACACACAAACACATAATACATACTGTGGACCAAGTGGAAATGAGGCCCAACAAGCTTTTGGAAGGTATCTTATCTCTATTAGTTTTCTACTTTATTTTTTTCTGTAATTGTCCATTCATTCAATACAGTTGCAGAGATTTCCACCATTTTTCTGTGTTTATTCTTGATCTGAGTTTCACTGTTCCATTATTGTGTCAATTCAAATTCTTAATCAAGATAAATCTTATAATTGGCAATGGGTTAAGGTGAGCACTACAACAAAAATGAGTTTAGGCAATGATAGAAAATTAAAGTTCGTTGACTAGATGGAACTATGTCTAGGTGCAAAATAAAGACAATAAAAGCTCTTGAACTACCAAATCTACCAGTCCAAAGCCAGATAGATTGAATACCACTAACCAATAAGGTAAAATACACACAATTCAATATTATTATTGAAGTCATCAATCAATGTTCCAAATTATCAAAAGGTAACATAACACAAAGATAGAACAAATGGACAAGGGGAATATTAGCTTTCTAGAAACTGTTGAAAATTGGATAAATGGAGTTATAACTTATGAATGCCTACAACTTATGAATGCCTACAACCTTGGCACTTAAGAAATAAGTTGACAACATCAGGAATGTGATCAACATTGAAATCCTCCATGCAAAACCTCAAAAAACATGTCAATATTACTGTTGATCTAAAAATTGAATTCAAATTAAAATTTGGCCAAAACATATACATACCTGTTTCCCTTGAGCTTAATTGAACCACACCTCAACACAATGAATCTGTCCAATGCCAAGCTCATCATTACACACACAACTGAGCTGAATTAAATCTCCCCTTGTAGCACCAACATTTTGAACAGCTGTTGCATCTGATGCACACAAAAGCCAGATGACAAATCCTTCACCTTTTGAATTCACATAAAACCCTTTGTGGCTGCTACTTTTCAATCAAACATGAATCATTATTAGTATCAGACACCCCTTTTGGCGATATACAAGACTTGTGAATGAGAAATTATACAATTCACCTTAGAAACTATACCTTTGATTCAACCTCAATGACTTTAATTGCTCTAATGTGAAATCAACTTCCTATGAGGCTAATATAATCAAGACCATAAGAACAAACAAACATACAAACAACAATACACCACCAACAATATCACACCAACAAAACAATTAGGACAAAACTATGGCAGACTGCTAACATCCTATCAAGAGATACCTAAAATCAGCTACGACAAAACTATAGCAGGTTTGAGAATCTAACAGCACCAGAACAAAACAAGTACCACTAAAACAACCTACAATAACACATAAGCTAAAAAATAGGAGATTAGTGGAAAAAATAACACTAGATAAACTAGTTCAACAACACAAATTTCCACATTTACTAACAATGAAAAAGGTGTATTGACAGAAACGAACGAAATTTACAAACCTGAGATTAGTGGATTTTGGTTTGTGTTCATTATGAACCAGAGAGCACCAGAAATCACAACCAGGGAGCTTGAATAATTATTTAGAGATTGAATCGTCGTTTCAATTACAGACATCGTTCAATCATCGTTTCGATTAAAAACCTGAGCTTCAATCGTCGTTTCGAGTTTCAATTCCTGATTAGGGTTTAGGTTTTCGTTGGAAGGAGTGGTTTCAGATATAAACGAAGGAATCAATATGGAAGAAGTAGAAGAAGGAATCGATAGAAGAGGATAGAGAATCGAGGGTTTGTGATATGAACGAACGAAGAAGGAGATGGAATCGATAGAAGAGAGGGGACCGTGTTTTGTGTTTTGGGTTTTCTGCGTTTTGAGTTCATCTGCGTTTTTTTTTTTTTTTTTTTGCAAACTTGAAAAGATCTTCTTTTTTTTTTTTTGCGTTTTGGTGTTATTATTTTTTGATTTTATAATTTTTTTTTTTTGTAGATGAAATGACGAAGTCATTGGAAACTCACACACACAAAGTGGAGTGACCAGGGATCGAACTCCGGTCATTATGTCCGACACTAGCAATTTCGGCATTTCTACCATTTAAACTAAGATTTGTGGACATTTTATAATATATTTTCACTAAAAAAATATAAAATAAATACAATAAAAAGAGGATACGCTTAAAAATAGAAATAAGATATATCACAAATAGAAATAAAATAGAGAACAATAAAAAAAAAGATATCACAAATGCTTAAAAATAGAAACAAAATAGAGAACAATAAAAAAAAATATGAATACGATCAACTCAACAATTACACTGTTTTTTTTTTTTGAAAAAAAATATAAAACGAATATATGATAAAAAAATTAAAACGAATATACGATCAACTCAAATTTCTAATTTTTTTAATAAAAGATTTACACGGAACCATTATTTGAGACGAATACATAAAAAATTAAATAATTTCTCATTGATAATTATAATTAAATTTATTCATTTAATAAATTTTACAAAAACTATTACAATAGTTTCGCTTATATTTAAATTATATTATATAATAAATTTTTAAATATTTTATTCTAAATAATTTTTTTATAATAATATAATGACAAACTTAAATATCGAATCACACCGGTCTTTAAACTAGTTAAAGATGAATGTGTGATAATAGGCCACGAGTTTATAAGCAACAGTTTTTTAATGTAGTCTAAATCATAAAAAACCGTGGATAAAAGGGGTTTAGGCAACGATATGTTACGAGTTGCATATTGAATGGAAAAGGCAACGGCTATGTTTCTGCAACGCTGCGTAAACGTAGCCTAATCTGATGAGGCAACGGTTTTCAACAGAGTAGTAAAAAGAATGTCAAAACGTAGCAACACCTATAAAGCGTTGCCTATGAGACTACTAGCAACGCTTTTTCAGCCGTTGCCTATAGTGTCGTTGCCTAAAGTGAAAAATGTTGTAGTGCATTCATTTTCCATTTTATTATTTTGTTTCTCATCAATTGACGGGGGAGAATCCACACTCCTTGCTTCAACCCTTCTTCTCTCACAGACAGGTTTGAGTGGGGATCTCTACTCGAATAGAAGGTAGAAACTCATCGATGCTATGGCAACCCTTTGCCTAATCATCTTCGGCTGTTAGGTTGTTGCAAACCAGACATAACGAAACTTGGTTTCGGAAGATATGACACTCGAAGTTGTAGAGTTGGTCGTCTTTCATATCGGGCAATTGAAGCAGCCAAATACTTCCCGATCCTTACGAAGTAGATAATATAAATCAACCAACAAGGCAATTCAGCCCGATCAAGACTCTTACACTGTATTAGAAGAAGTTCAACAAGCTATTGGAAACCAACCATCGGGAGCAAAGTCACGATCTCTTCATGGATAGAAGATAAAGATCTAGGTAAACCTTATTGAGTTCATTATGTCGGGGTGGTGCAATCATATCTCCCGCTAAACTTGGAACGGATGGCAAAAACACCAAATAACTACAATTCAAAGAGGAATTCAAATAAAAAAGAAGAAGAGAGAAACGAAACCCATAAAGGAAACACAACCAACCAAAGGTGAAAGGAACTAGCTCATTCCATAAGAAAAAGGACCTCTTCTCCTCACCTAAGGGCCTAAGATGAACTGATCAACCAACCACATAAGCCTCTATCGGCGCCACCTTCTTCGAATGCAACAATCTCTATTCTTGCTTCTCACGGCAAAACCAAAGAATCCCTATCACTTTTACCGTCTATAATTTCTAACTCAACTAACAATATTGATATTATTAGGTTGAACACTAGTTGGACGTAAATTTCAACAACATTTGCCACTTCATCTAAAACAAAAAAATAAATAAAATTACCCATCAATAAGTCAAACAAACCCTACTTTTTAACAGATTAGAGATTAGGCAAGATAAGTGAACTAATAGTAGTGGCGGTTTAAAGAGGCTAATTAGAGAAGGGTGAAATAAATCCTTTTTGTCATCTATTATTTTAAAATTAAATGTAATTAAAACAAAATAATAATAAAAAAAAAATAAAATGTAATGAAGTGGTGTAGTGTAAAAGTTAAAACTGTAACTTTAGCTTTAGGTGTGGAAGTTAGTTTTGTTATGAAACACATCCGGAGTAGTTTGTTGCCATGTCGGGGCTGTATTACTATTTTGGTCCGTAGTACCAAAATCTTTTGGGAATTATATACTCTTTTTTTTGCTTCTCTTCTCTTCAATCCATTCCTTCATATACATGTATAGTTACCACTTACAACAAACAACTACGATTCTTTCTTTCTTGAATAAATGAATGAATAACTACTACACTACACACAATCTCATTATATGTTTGTATTAACAATTCATTCAATTGCAATCAAATTCTGTTCCAAATATCATCATCATCGTCTTTTAGGGTTCCTTTTTCCAATTTTGTTTTCCTTTTTTGCTTGCAACAATGGCCAAGAAAAAGATAATTGATCGTGTTCCTAAACATTCTCAACAGCCAAGAAGTTCACCTCCTAAACGCCGCACTGATTTCTCTTTTTTCAATCCTCCTATTATTGGTATTGGTATACTATTCTTTTTCTCAATTTTCGAAATTCACATTCTTAATTTCTTTCAATTCTATATATATGGACCAGTTGTTATTGTTATTGTTATTCAATTTAATTGTTTACTATGCTGCTTGTGAAATTTGATTGTTTAATTGGTTAATTATTCTGGTGATTAATTTTGGGGATCATTCAAATTTAGCTTTTTCAATTTGATTGTTAATTGCTGATTGCAAAGCTACTCTACCAATTTGATTGAAAATGACTTAAATTGTAGATTTTTCATTATTAAACAAGCAATTCCAATTGAAATTTTAAAATTCCCCTTTCTCCGTTGTTGATTATGTTGGAAAATTAACTGAAAAGAGAGGTCAGAGTGAGACAATTAATAAGAGGATTCTGAAGAGTAGTGTGGGTGATTACTTGTAGGTTGTAGTGAGATAGGTGTGTTTATCATTCATTATAACTCTTGAGTGGATGCTCGGATACATAGGGTGATATAGCTCAGGTGGGCTACAATCTTTGTAATCTTATAGTGAATACATTTGTTTAGTTGTTTCTGTGAGTGCAGCAAGATGTGCCGAACCATGTTAAATGTTTGTATGCTATTACTTTTCTTTACGGTGTGTTTGTGTATGTTCTATCAAAGGTCCTTGGGTTGGGTGTGTGTGGGTTAATCCTTGGCATGTGCGAGTTTCCCCAACCGATCATACATGATGATGATATCGTATATTTTTATGGTGTTTCAATGTTTGAGCTATGAAATAACAATGTAGTTTTGTTCTTGTTGCTTTGATGAGTTTCATGGCAATGGAAAAAAATATGGCTTGGTTGTGTTAGCATACTAATAGTTTGGTGCATATTTATAATAAAATTATTTGTAGCCAATTGATTTCATGCTCCAGCGTTCTGTTTTGCATATTTGTGTTGGAGAGTAAGTGTAGAATGGGATTTTTGTGTCATAGAAAAATAATGACCACTCACATGATCAACTTTTAAAGTTAAGTGGCTCCATTAAGCTAAAAAGTTTATGATGGATATATTGAAACTCACATGCCTCAACTTTTAAAGTTTACTGTCTCTTCTAAGCTAAACTGCTTCTTAAAGACAATGTAAAATTTTTAGGGATTTAATTGACTTTTTCTGTTATATGGACCAGTGAGATTCTATTAGAGCTAGTATAGATGCTAACACTTTGTTACTGATGTTGCCAAACATAGAGGTTTGGCCCGTGGTTTAGTCTATTTCCTCAAACATTTACATTTACTGTATGTTACATATAATTTGAATTACCTCTTCCGTCCGGATCTAAATCTAGGATCAATCCATCATGAGTGAAGTTTGATAGAATTTTCTCGAAAGATATGACTGATATTTCATCTGGTCAATTTTTTCAAACAGATTCCTCTCCTGGTTCATCTTCCGGTGAAGTGAGGTTTTCCGATGTCACTGCCAACAGTTCACTGGAGAGGAGAATGGCAATTAAACAATTTTCTAAAGATACCCTAGTTCGATGCAACAAGTACCAAGAGGGTAGACCAGTCTGTTCATCTGAGTCTTTTGATGTTCCAGTTGCAGAATTGGATTCAGATGACCTTTGCGGCAATAGGTTTGCTTTGTACTGGACTGGCATACTAATACAATCAAGTGATTTTGAGACCTTTCAGTTTTTATGTTTCTAAGCAGACTGAAACTTATGTTTCTTTATAGGGATGCTAAGATGTCAGAATCTACACCTCGCGAATCATCTGTCAGTGATAACAGTTCTCTTGCTGTAACCCCTGGAAATGTTGTATGGGCAAGAACATCTTGTCAAATGTGGTGGCCTGCTGAGGTATTTACTTGATACCTTGTGATATTTGTTGTTTTCTGCCTATGTCTATATGCTTTGTGCATAGGCCAAAATAAAGTTCATTGGACAAGAGGATTCATATTTACAGAGCCCACCCTCTGTTTCTGCCATCTTTAAAGGATCTTTTTGCATACATTTATCTTACCGCCTAGTTTTGTTTAGCACAAAATACACAAGCATTTGGACATTGTGACATGTCCTCATCTTTCAAATTGAAGAATCTGCTTTTAAAATGTAAAATGGCTTGAGATTTAATCAACGGAACAAGTTCTATATCAGTTTAAGCCGTATATGTTTTTTTTCCCTTATTAATAGTGCATAATTGAGTAGCATTATATTAATTAAAGACTTGCTGATATAAATACAAGCAAGTATCATCACTTTTTTGTATTGGCTGTCGTCAACCATTACAAACGTCCCTTTTATTTATGTGTTCACTCGTTCTAACCTGCTTCTCTGTGTGTGGAGATTTGTAAGACAGGAAATCTAGACTTAATGTTTAGTCCATTTTTGTGCATCAATTTTTTTTAATCCTTCAATTTATTGAAGGTTGAACTACTTTTGAGTGGAAGTATTAGGAAAGATAGAGAGAGGGAAATTCTATTTTCATTATATAACATACATCAACGCAACATCGAAAGTATGACAGAGTAGATTCACTTACAAGCTAAGCTATATCTCTAATAGGAAGACTCATTTAATACAAAATGGCGCTCCATTTTACATGTTGGATACTTCTGTAGGTTACAATACTAGAAACTGCTGATGCAAATTGTCATATTTTTGAATTTGATGTTGTGTTGATGCATGTTATATAATTCAGATTTTTTTGAATCAAGCTTTCTCAGATTCTGTTTTATAAAATGGTCTGCTTATGAATTTGGTGTGGAGCTGATATTTCTGCACCATTCTTGTGTTTTGAATTTCATAACCCATTCATCTATACTCATTTTAATAAATTAATTTTTCCAGATCATAGAAGAGAGATGTGCATTATCTGACTGTGCTAGTGATGGACATGTTTTAGTGCAGTTTTATGGAAATCATCCCAGGTATTGTGGCATATATTTTACACGGGAGTTTCTTGAATGTACCTAATCCTATCTACTGATTGTATTGAATAATACTTTGTTTGTTTACAGTGCTTGGATTGATCCAGCAACAGATATTTCAATTTTTGAGGATGTGAGTTTAATCCTTGTCCCAGACTATGCTTTTGCACATTCTAGTTCAGGGTGTTCGCTATCTCTTATTGACATTTTAATAACAAAATGTAACATATAAATAAAGCCACACTAGAATAGGTGGTTGACGAATCCCTCATCCTCACAACCTCAAAAGAAGATAGAAAAGAGCAGAAAAAGTCTTATTTTGACTAAATGTATTTCATGTCACTCATCCACCTTAGTGGAATCAATTTCTCACCTTTTTGTAGTCAATATTTAATTAGTGTTTTCCATTGCACTATTTTTGAAGTTATAAATTCTTCAAATCCACCTTTTTCCAAATTCCCTTTTAGTTTTTTGAGGCTTGGGTTGTTGGATAATTTGGAGCTTTTTTTCCACAAATTCCAGGCTGTAAATTCAACTATTGTTATGGAGATAGCTTTGTGGATGTATTCTTAAAGTATATGTTGTCATTGTCTCATGTCTATTATGCGTGATTTTTTATGCAGTCTTTTGAAGAAAGGAGCAATAACCCTTCAAATGATTTTCAAGATGCTCTAAAGCAAGTATGTTGAGCATGTTTTGGCTACAATAAATTTTACAATTTCAGCTATCTGTCTCTCTTTCTAATATTCCCTCAACGTTCTTTGTAATTTAATATGATACTAGGCCTTGCAAAGAAAGGCACAACTCAGTTCTTGCCAAAATTTGAGTCCTGATAGGTCTGCTCATTCTAATCAACAAGAACGTTCATCTGGTATGTTCCTTATTTTTATTTAGAATTATGTTACGTTTCTAACCAAAAGTAGTATGCATCATTGACTCTCTTCAGTTATTGTTTTATCGAATTACAGCAAAAGAAATTGTAGATCCAAAAATGTTTTTACCCATTGTTAAATGACAGTGATATATGATAGTTATGGGTTTTATGTTGCAAATACTTCTAGCTAAACTAAAAGGGTTTTCGGTTCACTTCCTTCAAAAAAGTCTCACATGCGCCGTCTTGTCTGTTATCTATGGATCATTTCATTTGTCCATGCATGTTTTTGGACATTTGTTGGCCTCAATTACAGAACGATGTAGGACTCTTGTCTAATGTCTCTAAAGCATATACATCACACATGCACACCCACACCTCACTGAATACGTCATAAAACCTCCTAAAATGATTAACTCTTTCTTTTTCTCCTTTTGATTTTTTAATATGGATTTATGGTTTGAGCAGGTAAGTACACTTCGCCCAGCTCAAGCGGAACAAAAAATGATTCTCAAGAGAGACGAAGAGGGAGAAGGGACCGTAAGCCCAAAGTTCATTTTGACGTGAGTTGCTAACTCAATACTAATGGCATAATCATTATAAGAACTTATTTCTCATGTATACTAAATGAATAATTACTCTTCAGGAGGCGACTTATCCAATGAAAACGGAAAGGAAGGATCGTCGGTTAAAGATAATGCGGTACCTTGGCCTTGCACCTCCAGTTGGTTCTCCTTTTTGACCATGATTACGAGTGAAGTAATGGATATTACAAATGTTGCCAGCCTTACAGCTCTAGTTGGTTCTCCTTTTTTTTTCTTTTTTCAAAACCATTATAAACTTTCAGTATAATTCAAAAAATTGCTTCTACTTCTTGCCATTAGCATAGTAACAACACGGTTTCGGATGATCTAGTCTCATTGTTTCATTATTATCTGTAAAAATGATATAATTCGAATAAAAATATGAAGGAATATATCATCAGTTGTATAATAAAAGTTGCATTCCTCATGTTTGGATCAGTTTTTATTTCAAAACTTAAGAAATAAGAACTGTGGATAAAATATCTCAAAATAAGTCAATTTACATAGGCTCTTGTAAGAGCAAATAATCTGGATAGGTTATGTGCTTGCTGTGCTTTATTGCTTTAAAGCCGCAAAGATCTGCGATTATTTCCGTGAAATGTAAAAATCGAGTTTAATTGTTCCTGAGAAATTCATTTGACATAATTTATCTTAACAGTAATAAAAATATATTAAATAAAAGAGTGCAGATTGAAATATTTAATATTGTAATTATTATTTATGAATCTTATAATATATTTACTATCTAATTGGAGAATTGTTGATTCAAGAAATAAAAATAATAATAAAGCAACTAAATTTGTTTAGTTGAATAGTTAATTAAAGATAAGTCAATATTAATTTTTTGATAGAGGTATTCCAAATGTATCGTATAATATGTAAGAGAATGACATGTGATTACAATAGAATAGGAAAGTGATTTTATGTGGTTCAATATTAAGAACTCAGATCTAGTAGCTTGATATTAAAGTATATCCAACTTTTAAAAAAATGTTTACATAATTATTTGTTCACATAATCATGTGATTCATTGAACACAATAGCTCGATCGATAGTTAATACTCGACTATCAACATAACATATTAATACTATACTATACTAGTAATTAACATTATGAAAAAGTGTTTAAGAAAAAGTGAACTATAGTCGATGAAACATTATCTATCAATGATAAAATGACCATGTCTTCTCAATGACTTAGATCTGTATTATTGGTGTTTCACACAGTCATTGTTTTCAATGATTTTCCAAATATTTAGTCTCATATGTGTGTCTTGTTCAATTTCGGGAGAGTTGTAATAAAGTTACAAATACCAACATGATAAAAAAAACCAAATTATCATTAGAATGTTGGATCAGCCAAAAGAATAGAGTAAACAAGAAAAGACGAAAGGGAACATCAGATATCAATTCATGTTTTAATATATGATTTATGAGATATATATCCTACACTCATTGCTTTTTTTTTTTTTATAACTCTACACTCATTGCTTTAGTATTTATATGGGAATGAAGATAGTTCTTCTCTATAAAATATATTTAAAATTGTAATGTCGCTCATAATATCTAGCTCAATCAATAATATTGATATTTTAGATTAATATTTTCGTCTGAATTTGATTCAAGAATTTCACTATTATATATAAGTTTCGTATGATGTGTGACTTCGTCAACAAACTTAAAATAATTGTAATTTGTTCCAATATAGAATATTAAAGGTTATCTTTAAAGTTTAAATTACTAGTGAGTAGAAAATCTTAGAAGATATTATATAGGCATGAGATTTTGATTTTTTAGATATTAGAAAGATAGCTCTAAAATACCAATGAATGTTGAAGAAAAAAGAAGACAACTTCAAAATTAACATATCTTGAATACTATATCTCTCTCATTCAAATATTAAATGAGGTTTGTTTTAAAAATATATTAGATGAGAAATAGATTTATTATTGAAGACGAGTTATTCAAATGTTCTCTGACGCGTACACAATATAATTTAAGTTATATTTAACTAGTGTTTTGATCCTTTAACTAATTTTTAAGTTTCGTTTTGGTTTCTTAATTGCACCAATTCCGTTGATTCCACCACCAACGCCATTGACTCGGTCAATGATATTGGACCCATGAGCTTCAACATCTCATTTTCCATCTTTTGATGAACCTAGACGACGGTGTTTGTCTTTTTCGACATTGAAAAACTCTATTTTTCTAGATTTGTACAAAACTCCATCAACAAAACTACTTCCATTTCAAAACCTAGTTCTTAAATTCCTCTACTTTCAAACTTTTTAACAAAAAAAAATGAAATTAATGAATGAATGTGAAGATGGAAACAAAAGGGTTTGAAAATAAGAACTCAAATTCAAATGGATACATGTGTAATAATTAATATAGTGTTTGGAATCATTTCACAAGATAAGATGCTACATTGTTTTATTCTCAATTTGAATTCAACGTACGAAATTGTTGAATCTAGAGGTCTGCTTTGAAGATTTGCTATCATCTTGGTTGCGATTTAGGCATTTATGTTTCTCTTAAAGACGATGATCCTGAGATTTTGGTTTTCAATTTGGGGATTTGTCTTCTTCTTCTTCTTATTATTATTATTATTATTATTATTATTATTATTATTATGGGTTTGTTTGATGAAAATTGATGAAGTTGGTGATGGAGATGAAGAACAAGAGAGGGAAGGAGATGAATAATAGGAGAAATATTTACCCGAGGATGATTCACTATTAGATTCGGTAGAAATACAAATCTATCTGTTACATTTTTAATAAAAAGATTAAACAATTCATATTAAAACAAATTAACATAGAAAATTTTGACCAATGAAAATAAACTTAAGGGACCAAAACACAAAGTTTATTATTAAGGATCAAAACGAAATCCGAAAATTAGTTAAGAGATCAAAACACTAATTAAGCCTTTAAGTTAATATTTTTAACACCTATCTATCAAAAAATTAGGGATGTCAATGGATATCCGTGGGGACGGATAATATGATATTCGTGTCCGCTCCGTTGGATAAATATGATATCAAAAAATTATTTATTATTAACTAGTATACATTTTCTCTTTGTTATTATTCCATAATAAATACTAGTAAGTTTTTATTTATTAATTAGTAATAATTAATTAAAGTAAATAGTGTAATTAATAAAATAAAATGTAATGTAACTAATTATAAAAAATAAAATAAAAAATGCAATGTAACTAAAAAAGAGCATTTTGTGTCACGGCAAGGCATAACCAGCGCAGCAGTGTGTCTGTTGTGTGTGTCCGCGCCGGGGAAGAAGGCCCCTCCAGTTCCCCCAAACTCTTCTATATATTCTATTCTCATTCATTCATCATCTGCGTTGCGATTATTCATTTCATCTTCTTCTTCCATGGCCTCTTCAATCTCAATTCCCGCACCAGGTAACTTCTTCTTTTCTCCAAATTCGATTCACTTCTTCAATTCCTCTTTTGATCTCTCAATCACCGTTCGTTCCTCTTTCTTACAGAGGCAATCCACGTTCTCCTCTCATTACTCGCTGATGATTCTTCCTCCGTTAGAGAATCCTCCATGTCCTCTCTCAAAGACCTCGCTGCACTGTAATAATCACCGTCACCTTTTCTTTTCTTTACTTAATTTCACTTCAATTTCACTTTAATTATGATTTTGTAGAAATCCTGTTCTTGTTCTCGAGTGCTGTGCAACTGTTTCACGCGGTGGACGTAGGGTGAGGATTTTCAATATTCATTCTCCTATCATTAGCATTTTCTGTTATGGTAGTTGGATTTAATCATTTTGCTGTTAATTTTGTTTTGTTTTGTGTTTTTAGCGATTTGGAAATATGGCTGGTGTTTTTCAAGTTATGGCGTTTGGAGTTCGAGCTCTTGACGAAAGAGATGTTGATTCTGCTTTTATGGCAAAACTTGCTAAGATTGCTACTTCTGAGATGATATCCTCTAAGGTATACTTTATGAAGTTTAGTTCAAGTAATCACTATGTGGCATGATTTTTCTTTTTGTATCAAAGAGTAGTGATCTTAGATGGAACTCGACTTAGTGAAAATATTAACTGATGAAATACGTCGTACTGCGGTGAATAGATGGGAAATATAAAGGTAGAAGACAAAATCATCATGCTGCACTGAAGTCAACTGATGTTTAAAAAAAGAAAGTAAACTTTCCTGGATCAAAATGATCAATGAATGATATGGAAGTTGCCTTTGATGTTTTATTAGGCTTGGTCAAATTAAGGCCCAAACATTGGTGTTTGAGGTTTGGAAGTTTTGATAATTGCATTTATGTCAATGTCTTAGTGGATTGGGTTTTTTTTCGGTCGATGATGCAGTAGAAGAGGTAAAAATGATAAGGGTTTGTTTGGATTAGGGGTTTTGGAGGGGAGGACGGATTTTCTCTCTCTAAATTATAGAAGCTATAATATAGATTAAAATGCAGATCGACTTAATCCTCTAAAACCGTCAATCCAAACATACCCTAAGTGGATCATGCTTATTTATGGATGGTGATTTGAATTTTGAAAGATAATTTCCTTATAGAGTAACCCCTGTGATTCCCGTGTATTTATACAGCAGCTTACTTAGATATTAATTCTAAAGCAATGAGTTACAAATAATACAACAACAGCAATGACAATTATCCAACAGCAATGACATTAGAATAAACAATTGAATTGATACTTTAATCTACAACTTCGATATTTCCTTTTCTTTTATTCTATGCGAGTATATTAAACTCTTGTTAGAGACCTTAGGCTTATTTGTTATTAGATTTTTGTATCGAGCCTAACTTAACCTTACAAAACCGGCTTGTAAGGTGAGGGGCGCCAGTCTTTATAAACTCTAGTCAGGCCTTATCTTTAATCAATGTAAGACTTGGTTTTTCCAATATTGGTCTACGTAACCATTATTTTTCCGTCTTTTCAATATTTATTTGAAATGACTGTTATTCCCTTGCACTCTTGATTGGTTTGTTTCTAGTACAGGAATAGTACTAATATTCAAATTAAAATCCTAGTTACCTAAGGACATTCTAGTTATTGTCTTAAACATATCTTGTATGTTACTGCTCATAGTCTATGGGATTCACATTGACTGTCTTCTGCAGGAACTCAATTCTGACTGGCAACGAGCAGCAACAAGCCTACTTGTTGCGATAGGGTCACATTTACCTGATCTTGTGAGTTATTTCTTTTTCTTTGAACTATTAAAGATTATTTATTAGGTATTTTAAATATAATTTTTTTTTAGTTTAAATAGAGAAATTTGTTTAGTTCAATAGAGAAAAGGAAAAATAAGGTTACAAGGGAGAAGACTAGGAGAAAAAAGATTAACAGAATGCAGCCCTACAGTCTCTCTGATTGCCAGTTAGATAAATCTAATTAGAATATCCTTTACAAACTCCATAATTCATTTTATCTCTGGATACTTGCAATGCTCTCTGTTGGAAATCAATCCTGAACTATCATGAGAATTGCAACGAAAAAAAATACTATTTTGTTTTTGTGTCCTTTTTCATATTTGTCTTTCTTGTGTGTTGAAATAATTTCTTCATACTCTTCCCTTAGTTTTAAAATTTGTAACTATTTTTTAACATGCTAAAGTAATATTTCCCTTATATTTTATAGATGCTTATTTTGTTAGTGCTTATCCTAGTTTTCCTTGAATTTTGAGCTTGTTCTCAGTCATTGTCCTTAATCTCCCTTACCCTTGAATTGGTGTTGTAGGTGATGGAAGAAATTTTTCTTCATTTATCTGGGACAAGTTCAGCATTACAGGCTATGGTTCAAATCCTTGCAGAATTTGCCTCTAGTAGTCGTGAGTGATAAAATTTTACAGTTTTTCAGCTGTCACCTTTTTTTTTTGGGTGGGTTCAAATTCTGTGGTAAACACTGATGTATTTTTTTTCTTTCTAATTTAAAAATCTAATACAGCCTTGCTGTTCATTCCCCGCTGGAAAGGTGTACTCTCACGAATTTTGCCAATTCTTGGAAATGTGCGAGAAATGCACCGGCCAACTTTTGCAAATGGTGTGGTGATTTTTCTGTCATTTTCTTGATGGATGTGTAATATTTGATATTATCTTTGATTTGTGCTGATTTGTCATGAACTGGTTGAATTGTCCAAGTTGCCTGGCTAGTTTTAATTGCACATGAAATATTATTTTTTTTGTTGTTAATTTCATACCATATAAGGTAGACAGACACATCCGAATACAGATAAAGAAAATGCTGATTAGTATGAAATACACTTTTTGCACGAAAGGTGTAATTGTAAATGTGTTGTTTGCTTGTCTGTCTATTCTATAGGTTTTCCCTACCCATTATTTTTGTTTTAGTCTCTTCTCTGACCTCTCACACATTCATATCATTTGCCTCATACCAAATAGCAAAAGCTGTATTGGTAAGTGAGGAACTTCCTTATCACAATCTATTAAATATAGACACGCACAATGAACAAGTTAAAATCTTACAGATTTTTCAAATGACAACTTTGTAGTGTCTGAAATTTTAAAACGAACATGTCCAAGAAGAATATTGTGATGTAATTGACTGTTAGTAGACTAACTTCTTGAATGAATGGTAAAGTTTGGTAGGTCGTTTGTTATTTATCCTAGATATGAACAACTTTGTCTCCGTGGTTTTTGAGCAGGTCTGTTGGAAATTAAGAACTGGCAAAAAAGTGATAGAAACCAAGAGAAAATGTGTGTGAGAGAGAGTCTGTTTCAGTATACTGTTAACTGATCGAAACAAACTCAGATTTCCTAACTGCTTGGGGTGGGTTGGGTAGCTCAACTGGTTTGAGCTAAGGGTTAAAAGACCGACAGCTGAGCATAACTGAACTAGTATTTCTTGAACAACCATTTGGGAAATCTTATTTTCATTGTACTCTATTTAAGTACATTCTAGGTTTAGTGCCCATTTGTTAAAGATTCTTAAAAAATCACTTATGATGTTTTGGTTATGTTTGTGTGTTTTCTTTAAAATATTTTATGTTAAAAAATAATGTTTATGCTGAAAATGAAAACTTATTCTGATTAGCTGTGTAAGAAAATCATTTTTAATAGAAGGGAGAAATACACGATCTCTTTTTATAATTGGAAATAAATACAAAATAGCATACTTAAAAATCTCTAAAAATAATATCTAAATTATTTATATCCAAATGATCTTTAAAAAAAGCTTATACACAAACATAACTAAAACATCAAAAATGATTTTTTAAGAATCTAAAACAAACGGACCCATAGTTTATAGCGGTGTATTGTGGTATATATCTACCGATGAATCTTGGTAATTTTTAGTTGTTTGCAAATGTACATTTTGTAGATTTATGATCCTTTTGCTATTATTTATAGCTTCAATTTATATCATTATTACTTGGTGGTGCAGGGATGGGGAAAAAACTTTGTCTAACCTTTCTCAATGGTGTAGTTTCTATTGAAAGTCCGATCTATTTAACTCATCTTTTGTTATTGTTTTCAGCTTTCAAGTGTTGGTGTCAAGCTGCTTGGCAATATAGTACAGATTTTCCTTCACATTTACCGCAGGATGGTGATGTCATGTGAGATCACAATATAGTCTTTTAGTTTATTTTCTGATTCATGCTACTACATATCCTATTTTTCTTTTCTGAGGGTTAGAGATATCTCTATGTAGTGCAGGTCATTTCTAAATTCTGCTTTTGAGCTTTTGTTAAGAGTTTGGGCAGCTTCACGGGACCTAAAGGTTTGTCACCATATCCCATTTTGGTTCCGTGTTTGATTGCTTATATAATCCTCTATTATATTTTTACTGATATATTTTTTTCTTTGATACCCTTTAGCGAGATCTAATTCGTTGTCCGAGATCTAACTCCTTGTCCATAATTTGATCCGGAGTGGTTTTTCAATAAAAATGTATTCTATATCAAAATGTTTTTCTTCTTCTTTGTACTGAGTTAAGAAATTTGTTAAGATATAGAGTTAGTTGGGTATTAGTGTAATTATGATTGGGCTGAACCTTATACTAGTAGATCTTGTATTTGACCTAATTATCATTATCAATATTAGGTTAGGACATTATAACACAATCAATCTACAAAATATATTTTTACTTTACTGCCTTTAACAATTTTTCTCTCTTTTCCTTTTTCACTTACCATAAACCAATAATTCTTACGCCATAAACCAATAATTCTTACAAAAGTTATGTTGTCCCTTTTTATTTTCTTTCATAATGGCATGTTAAGGGCATTTTACCTCAATATCTTTGGTTTAATTATGTCTTATACATGAATAATTTAGAATGAATAGCATGTATTTTACAACGAGGTGTGCAAACTTATATACAAGAGAGAATCTCGCAAGAAACGAAAAATAGAAAAATAAGGAAACTAAATCAACCATAATAAGCAGAAATAATCAACACTTATAATGTTTTCATTGGACTAATAGTCAATGACAAGAAACTTTATAACTGTACTTTGATTTAACAGTTGATATGAAGCATTAATTTGAATAAAACCACCTGATATGATTTGAGTTTCTAAACTCACTGTGTTTTTGTAGTTGAATGATTGACAATAAGTAATTTAACATATTATTTAGGTGATCTCTTTACCTATTTTTAGCACTCATGTATTTTGGTTATTTCAACTTATTTGGATATAGGTTCGTGTAGCATCTGTTGAAGCACTTGGACAAATGGTTGGTCTCATAACACGGACACAATTAAAAGCAGCCTTACCAAGGCTTGTTCCTACAATATTGGATTTGTAAGATTGATCTGCATTTTGCTTTAGATTACAACCTTAGTTGCTGGCATGCTCTGCGGGAAGCATTTGTATTTTAGTTTTTTAACGAGTGCATTATAATAAGACTAGCTTTAGATTATAATATAGACGACACTTATGAATATAAACAGGTATCGTAGTATAAATTCTTATTATTCTATTATTCTATTCTTCTGTCAGGTATAAAAAGGATCTCGACATTGCTTTTCTAGCTACATGCAGTCTCCACAATCTGTTGAATGCCTCTTTACTGTCCGAAAGTGGCCCTCCTATGCTTGATTTTGAGGTAATGTATGCTATAAAGTTATTTTTAAAAGTTGCTTGTATGTTGAATGTCTTTACCCTACTTTTCTGTGATTATCTTTGATCAGATCTCCATGTAACTTTAAAAGTTCCTTGTTAATAACTTTTTTATTTAGCTTTGTTCTTCTGTCATGTGATTAGTAACACTCTATGTCTTGCTGGAATTAATCAATTGAATATTCAATTAAAATTATCGGTGGTGTGCAGGATTTGACTCTTACTTTAGCGACACTTCTACCCGTGGTTTCTATGAATAGTGAAAACAAAGATCAAACAGTCTTCTCTGTGGGATTGAAGGTATTAGTATCAGTTTCATTTGGTGGAACTTGGAATTGTTTAGGATTTTTGTATAATAAGTTTTGTAGCACCTATTGTTGCAAAGTTCCCATACTTCTTTATAGGCCTCAGTTTGTAATTCCTTGAATTTGATGGTGCATGCCTTTGTAGTGTCTATAGGTTATCTTTCATCTTTGTGTATTCTTTCTGAGATTTAGTCATTATTTGTTACAATTGTTTCTTGGAGTTCAATTCCAATAGTAGGCATATTGATTAGACTGGTTTACTTTTTTTCTTCCTGGTGCTTTTTTGCAACCAATGTGAAGGCTGATTGTGGCTGATAGGTTGGTTCACTTGGTCATTATCATTTTTGGAGATCTTCATTGTCTGCAGTTTTGGTGTATTTGGCTAGTTTGATGTTATAATCTTTAGGGTTTAGGCAACATTCGTTGTTCTGATTTTGGGACAGAGTTGTCTTCTAGAGTTTGTTATTATGGATTAGAAGGAAAAAGCTCCTCTAAAAGAAGTTTGCTTTAAAGTGAGCAAGTAAGCGCTTATTCACCCTTAAATTTTAGCAGGGTTGAGATCCGAATGCATTTTAGAATCAAGGGTGGGTAGTGGATCCATCCTTGCTCACTTTAAAGCAGCCTTACCCCAGTCAGATGACATGATTTCCTTAGGGTTTTGCTATTTGGCATGTGCAAACGATATGGAGACCCTTTTGAGCTGACATTTCATTCATTTGTTCTTTATGTTTTTGTGGAGGGTTTGTCTTTGAATTTGTAGATGTAGTCTCTCTTCCATTGATTTTCTTTTGGATAATGCTTCATTCAGTTGACGAAACAAGGGTTTATTTGACCTTCATTTTATTTAAGTGCACCATTATAGTTCGAACCCACTCAATTTCAAGGGTGGATGCAACTTTATTTTGTTCAGTTTGGATGAGCTTTTTCCTTTTATCCAGAAAAGAAGTCCAATGTTTAATTTATTTAATCATGTATGGCAGATGTATAATGAGGTGCAGCATTGCTTTCTGACGGTTGGATTGGTGTATCCCGATGATTTGTTTTTGTTCCTTGTGACCGTAAGTATTTGCAAATTTTTAAGTATATCTGTACATGATAACGTTTGTATTATTTACTCACTTTTTTCTTTCTGGTTGAAACAAATAAATTTTACTGGCATTATAATAGGAACACTATAATATCAGAGGATATATGAAGTCTGTTGAATTACAAAAAACCAATGTGTAATGTTGTTAAGATACAATCTGATATAGGCTCAAGACAACGAATTTTGTTTTATATAGGCTCAAGATATTAAATGCAAAATAAATATGGGAGATATTATTCCTATGTACATGATAAAGTACAATATGATATGCCCCAATGTAGTCAAATAACTAGAGGCAGAGTAAGACCTAAAAAAACTATAAGAGAAACTGTTAAGAAAGATCTAGAGATTATAGAGTTGGATCCAAATATGGTATATGATAGACGATACTTATTATGTTTCTTGTAATGTGATGCGCAATTTTGCTTGTCCTGTCTTTTGTCAATGCTTCCAGAAATGTAGGTTGAAGGAAGAAGCTGCGACTTTTGGTGCACTTTGTGTTTTGAAACATCTTTTACCAAGGTGTTTTTTGTTTTTTCAAGTCTTGATGATAATTATTGGTAAATATATAGTATTAGCTGCTGATCTGCAATCTTTGTTTTCCAAAGGCTATCTGAAGCTTGGCATAGTAAAATACCTCTACTGGTTGAAGCTGTAAAGTCCTTGTTAGAAAAGCATAATTTAGGTGTTCGAAAGGCACTTTCTGAGGTAAGTTCTTGACCATTTACTGTTCCTATTTTTCTTTAATATTTTTTTAAACAAACAATGCAAACTGTTACCCAAGTCAATGTTTTTTTTTGTCTCTATCTTCCTCATTTTCCAGTTAATTGTTGTTATGGCTTCGCACTGTTACTTGGTTGGTTCATCTGGAGAGTTGTTCATAGAATATCTCATACGCAATTGTGCTTTAACAGAACAAAATCAGAGTTATCTTGATAGCATACCAAATAAGAGAATCGAGGTACACTTTCCTCTTGTTTCCGTCCTTAATTGCTAATGATGTACATATCTTTAAAGGTGCCGCCTTATGGTGGGCAAAAGCCTTACTTTCCCATCATGGGTTGTATGACCACCATTGATATAATAAAAGAAATTTTAATGGCACAGATGTAACCATTGGTTTACTAAAATGGATGCACTTAATTTTTTTAACCACCCACAGTTCTCTTCTTCACTACTGAGTTTATTTATATGTTATTGAGTTTATTTATTTATTTTTTTTTATTTTTATTTTTTGGTCAAGTAGCCTAGTGGCTAGAAAATCCACCTTAAAGGTAAATAAGTGGAGTATCCCGGGTTCGAACCCGGGCTCCTGCACATATAGTGCGATGTGCCTACCAACTGAGCTAAGCTCAAGGGGACTTATTGAGTTTATTTATATGTGACATTTAGGAGTGATTTGATGTGGTTTCTAATTTTGATTTTTTTTTAAACTACCCACGTTTATGCATTTGATAATATTTTCAACATTACTATAAATCTTTTGTAAAAAAATCATTTGTTTTTGAGCAATCCATCACGGAAAAACTAAGAGCAATCCATCACTATCATTTGTTGTTGTTAACCTATCTTGTGATTGATGAATTTAACTATCACTTTTGAATGCTATCTTTGTGTATTCTTGTCTGGTCTATAGTCCTATGAAAATATTTTGCTTTATTGTTATATTAGTATGTTGAATATTATTTTACACAGTATTAAATATTAATTGTGTTTAGATACTATGTCAGATGTTTTAACCATATTTTTGCATCAAGTATAATCTTACGACTTCATGAGTATACTTTACGGAGATTCCATAAGTTTATGTAGACTCTCGAGTTCGATAACCTTATTTTGGAGCTTGATGCAAAAATTGTTTTAAGAACATTGGCACATTTGGTTATTTCCTTGGATATTGTAATCCTCTCTGCTTCAATATTTTATGCATTTATGGGCGTTTTCTATATGATGTCATTCAAAGGCTTCCTTGTTTTTAACCCCTTCCACTTTCTAGTATCTTTTACTCTTTTTTATAATGGTTTTACTCACCCTCCAGTTTATTTGTTCTAACATAAAATTTCTTCTTTAACCAAAAACAAATAATATAAAAATATCTGTATAATTCTGGCATGTTTTTATCTATCACAGGCCCCTAACTTTCTCTGGTTCATGTTTTTCCTTTTCAGATGAAAAATGGAGCAGTTACCCCTGGCGAGTTACGAGCAGTTTGTGAAAAAGGTCTCCTGTTGGTCACTATTACAATTCCTGAAATGGAGGTGAATTTTATTTTATTTTATTTACTGATCAATTTTGTGGTCGTGATTTCGTTAGTTTACTGGGTCCTATTATTTATTTTAGTTTCCTATTGGCTATTTTGCCAAAGAAAATGTCTTATATTGCTATTGGACTTTAATTACAGCATATCCTATGGCCTTTTCTGTTGAAGATGATTATACCACAGGCTTACACTGGTGCTGTTGCTATGGTAAAAGTGTTATGTCTAGTATTTTCATTTTTTTAGAAATTTGAAGTGAATGCTGTCATGTATTTTATCCTTTCATGTTGTATGCACTGTGAAGTGATTTTTTGATATCACAGAGGTTTGACAGGCAAATTTGAAAACATCATTTTTACTTTTACAGGTTTGCAGGTGCATCTCAGAACTGTGGCGGCATAGATCTTATGGTAGTGATATGTTAAGTGAGTGCAAAAGCCATCCTGATATTCCAACTGCCGAAGTAGGTTCTCTACCTTACATTCTGATTTTTCTGTTTGAATTTCCTTAATTCCAAATTTCTACAGTACAAGGAAATTCATTGTTTGTTGTATTCAGCATATATATATATATGGTTAAATAATTTATGGTTGATATAGGAACTTCTTGCCCGTTTTGTGGTGCTTTTACACGATCCTCTAGCAAGGGAGCAATTGGCCACCCAGATTTTGACAGTGAGCTCATGCCATCCTTGAATACTGCACATTTTGCTTTTGAATTATTCTTTGATGTATTCTCACGTAGATAAGTCCGTCAGCATGTTGTAAAAATCATTACTTGTTGGACGAGGCTGTATAATTGTATCATAGTGTTTCAATGATATACTAACATTTTTACATAAAAAAGAAGATATGGTAACATTTATTAATTCATTATTAGCTTTAGTACATGTCTATTGCATAGTTTCTACCTGTTATTTAGAACTGCACTCTCTCTCTCTCTCTCTCTCTCTCTCTCTCTCTCTCTCTCTCTCTCTCTCTCTCTCTCTCTCTCTCTCTCTCTCTCTCTCTCTCTCTCTCTCTCTCTCTCTCTCTCTCTCTTATGTTTTACTATGGAAGAGTAAAACTAAATGAGGTAGCTTTAATATGCAAACAAAATCTGCTTTTCAAAGCTTACTTAATACTATGTGATCGGTCACAGTTTATTTAGAAGAATGCATTTCCTTAGATGACAAGTATATGCATGTTTTTGTAGGTTCTATGTCTCCTGGCACCTCTATTTCCGAAAAATATCAATTTGTTTTGGCAAGATGAGGTAACAATTGTCCTGAAAATTTATGTGTTAACAGATTGAAAAACTTTGTTGAATGTTGAGAATCTGCATTTTTTTCACATAGTCAGCCGTTAGTTGTGCATCTGTTCATATAAATACGGAAATCATGAAATTTCAATTTGTTGTTGGGCTTTCTCGTTATTAAAGTTGGGTCTAACTGAACCCAAGAAAATAATTCAAGGTTATGAGGAGTATTTGGCCATGGTGTAGGATCTTAAACTGATCTTTAAACTTTCTTGTCATTAAAGTTGGGTCTAATTGAACCCAAGAAACTAACTCAAGGTTATAAGGTATCTTCTGGCCATGGTGTTGGATCTTAAACTGATCTTTTATAAACTTTTTAGATGAGCTCTAGAACCACTTCATACTACTTCCGTCCCTAAATATAAGACCCTCTTGAAATTTTCTTTGTCCCTTTTTATAAGACCCTTTTCAAATTTTCAAGGGTATTCATGATTTCTTTACCAACATACCCCTAATTATAGTGCATCTTTTTCTACAATCTATGATAAATACTCTCAAGAAAACATTAACTCATTCTCTTTCTTGAAGGATAAAATTGTAAAAACAATACCAATTGTAAATAAATTTAATACCACAATCAACTTTCTTAATCTCCATGATTTTCTCAATGGGGTTTTATATTTAGGGACGGAGGTAGTAATTTTGTATCACATTTCTCATCATTCTGTAAATGTCACGAGTCAGCAAAAAACTTCATATACATTCATTTTATAGGACAGTCTATCATAATCTGCTATTTTGTATCAGTTCCTACTTTCAATTTTGAGATGGTATTATATATCAAAATGTAATTAATTTGTGTTTTTGGTAAGTTCTAGATTCCGAAGATGAAGGCATATGTTAGCGATACGGATGACTTGAAACAAGATCCATCACATCAAGACACTTGGGATGACATGATAATCAACGTAAGTGTCATTGACTTGCCAAAGTCCTGTCCTCCACTTTTCAAATTGTAGACATTATAACAAAGTGAAATCCAAACAACTTCTGCCAGCAAGATGTTTTATTGCATCTCATTATTTTTGGGTTGCAGTTTCTTGCAGAATCTTTGGATGTGATTCAAGATGCAGATTGGATTATGTCTCTTGGAAATGTATTTGCCAAACATTATGAACTTTATACATCTGATGATGAACATGCTGCAATTCTTCACCGGTATCAATTCTCCTATCTTTGCATGCTTTGGTAGATGCAAAAATTATATGTTAAATATTTCTTTTTGTTGCTCGAGAAGCTGACTGTTTCTCAGTTCTTAGAATTTGGGTTGAATCAAACTCAACCTCACAAAACTGATTTGTAAGGTGAGGGATGTTGATGTCTTATAATTGCTAT
The DNA here is from genome assembly GCA_951799995.1 of Trifolium subterraneum. Classification (NCBI taxonomy): domain Eukaryota; kingdom Viridiplantae; phylum Streptophyta; class Magnoliopsida; order Fabales; family Fabaceae; genus Trifolium; species Trifolium subterraneum. The sequence continues at coordinate 6,563,262 of OX637468.1, read as the reverse complement.
TCAGGCCACATCACTTTTGAATGTGGGACTCTCATCAGCAGTTTCTTCTATCCATACAAAAATAGGTAGAACAAAATTGCTGGTGCAGTATTATGGTGTGACTAGACTGGTTGGGTTGACTGGTATTTTGTCAGTTCGTATGTCCTGTGCAACCAGTTTCCAAAGTAGTGGTTTTAATTGGTTGCTTAGGATTTTTTCCACCTTTGACAACAAATCTAGATATTGAAAATAATAGATAAAGAAATAGTATAATTTTTCAGAAATATGAGAATAGGAATCATTTGTGGAATGGTTCTAATGGATTAGGTTTTGGCAACAAACTGTCGGTGAAAGTGTGAAACTATCCAGTGGTTTGTAACGATGATATTGAACACATTAGGATAGCAGAAATTGGATCAGAGTTGATGGAAGTAGCAGCAACAGTCGCTGGAAAAAGAATTTGGGGTGGTTGGAAAGAAGAACACGACCGCAAAAAGAGGCTTGAGGCTGGAAAACAGATGAAGCACGGTTTCTTGGAAGAGAATTTTTCCAATGGACAATGGGTGGGTCTACTGGGTTTCATGGGTTATGACTTATGATTGTCTGTTAGGATTTAGATACCATGTTGAAAGATAAGATAAACAAAAGGAATGTGATTAAATTCATCAGTGTTACACAGTGGAGCTTTGTTATTATCACTGAATTACGATAAATACAACGGTTAACATATATACACTGAATTACTATAGTGGCGAAACTCACACGCACTATGTGCTGAGAAGTGGTGAATTGCAGGTTCGAACCTGCGCCCCAACATATCAAATGTTTCTACAACCTTTTACCATCTGAGGTGTATTTGCGGGACCAAAATAAAAATGTGGTCACATCTTTTTTGGGAATCTGAATTTAGATACCATGCTGAAAGATAACAGAAATAAAAGACATATGATGAGATTTGTGTGTATTATGTAATGGAGCTTTGATATAAACACACACACACACACACACACACACACACACACACACACACTCAAACTTGCTATAAATCCATCAATTAACTTACCCTGTACTTCAGGACTTATCTACTACATTAGTTGTTTCGGAATTCCATCGTCATTATTACAACCTTAGATTTTTGAAATTTGGTTTGATGTCACTTGTCTGAATCTAAGTGATATTGAACTTTGACACAGATGATCTTGAACTTTGACACAGATGCTTGGGGATTCTGCTTCAAAAGGTTAATGACAGAGCTTATGTCCATGATAAAATGAATTGGATGTATAAGCAATCAAACATTGCAGTCCCAACAAATAGGCTTGGTTTGGCAAAAGCAATGGGATTGGTAATTCAGTTTCTTCAAAACTTCGTTAGATATGTTTTCCCTTGTCCGCTGCTTATTAAATTGGTTTTTTTTTTTTTGTGTGTGAAGGTTGCTGCATCTCACTTGGACACAGTGTTAGAGAAGCTGAAGGATATCATAGACAATGTTGGACAAACCATAATTCAGAGGTTTATGCCAGTCTTGTAGGATTGAGTGTATACACTTCTCTTTCCAAATTGGTTTATCCGCTCACATTCTAAACCCAGGCTTATGCATGTGAAACTAGAAGGGTCTGTTTGGTTTCTCATTCCATTTTCTGTTTTCATTTCTGGTTTTCACTTATCACTAATTACAAAAATGTCGCAGCGTTTTCGCCTTATTTCATGTTTTCAAAAATTTGTACAGAAAACAATGAAAGCAACTTTTTACGGTAAACTGGCATTTTTGTGATTAAGAGTGAAAATGAGATTTGAAAACAACTAATGGAAACAGAAACCAAAAAGGCCCTAATTTATTGACAACTTCTAACTGTTTCTTTTTTTTAAAATCTTCTTTTTTCTGTATTTCATTCTGGTCTGAATGTTTCAGAATCTTTGCTTGCTATGGTATATTATGCTCTTGTGTCTGTGACAATTGTTAGGATCTTACTATTTTAGTGTTAAAGTCATAACCCTCGATCTCCATTTTTGGTCTTGTTTTTACTGTTGGATGTTCACAGTTTAACATATCTCACATTAAAGGACAAAACATCAAGTGTTCCTCTGTAAGATGCACCACATTATGAATATGTCAAGGAAATAGTAACTTGATAGGAATTGGTATCTTGTTACACAAAAAATAGTTGTAATTTATGAACCCTGAGTTATACAGATATGAATTATTGACAAACAAGAAAAGAAAGATAGTTGTAATTAATGTCTTAAGTTTCTATTCCATACCCTTCCTTCAAAACTTCTAAGATTGGGTCTCTTTCCTTTTAGTTTTATAAGATTCAATTAGATTCATAACTTATCTGATAAATTTGTAGATCAATATATGCTTTGGTTAAACAATCACTTAATTTGCATCAGAACTTGGCAACAATGTAGAAAAAGGTTTCTTTGGTTGAACAGTTATTTAGTTTGTATTCAAACATGACAAAAGTGCATCCACATTGAATGTTCGTTATTCTTTTTCAACCTTGAATTTGATTCAGAATCTTTCTGACCTGTTTTTAACTTTTATCATTTGCAGGTTACTGTCATTGTTCTCCGATAGTTACAGAACTGTAGAGTCTGATGACATACATGCTGCCTTGGCTTTAATGTATGGATATGCTGCGAAATATGCCCCATCATCAGTTATTGAAGCCAGAATAAATGCCCTTGTTGTAGGTTATCTTTTCTCTCTTCTTTTGATTTAGTATTTGCAGGAGTATCTATCTTTTGTTGCTTTGCTTTATTTCAGATGCACCAAAGAGTTTTTAAGACCAATACAAGAAAATAAGAAATAGCTTTTGAAGAATAAGGCAACTAACTGTTTATATATTATTACTGTTTTCCCGATAATAATGAAAACAGTTTAATGAGTTGTTACCCTAATTTTTAATGAGGTTTGAAGATGCCGATCTTTGAGGGGGTAGGGCACATATGGGATTGCTTAGTTGAGTGAGCAAGTAGCAAGTTAGTTAATCAGATACACGGCATGAGCCATGAGGAATGCATGGTGACTGGTGCTTGGGTCTTGAAGATGATGACGATATTTGGTTATGTGCTTTATTTGTTGCTTTCGCATAAAGAAGTTCTTTTTGTGCAATTCTTCTTAAATAGAGTGCAAAAATAGGACAGTTGTCTGTTCTTCCAGTGTGGAGGATGTATTCATCAGCAGTGGGAAGGAATGACTTGATTAGTGTAGGGTTCACCAGAAAGCTCACTGATGATGGAGGAGATGGAGGCAGTGACCATGAATACAGTGGAAAAGGACTCGATAGAAAGCTCACTAATGGTGGTGGAGCAGGTGGTGCAAAATGTTCAGAATCCATGGAAATGGTTCAAGAACCAGCTTTTGATACTGTATTGTAAAAAAGTAATATATAGAATCTGAGGAGAAATTTAGATGATTAAGGATTTGGGAAAACTGATTCTAATTATGTCTTATGAAAGAGTGTACGAATGATATTTATTTATGAGGTTGAGGGCTATCACAACCCTGTTACAGTATTAAACCTCTGTCACAGTTATAAGTATAACTAACATAAAAATAGTTAATACAAAGATCTTCAATAACAACTGTCTGACAGCTGTACTAAAAGTTGCTAGCTACTGAAGTTTGTTACTAAGAAATACACGGTTACTGTAAATACTGATAACTTTTGTCTTTATGTAGTGGAAACAATGTCCAAAACAGTTTTGATTGGTTTTTAGTAATGAAAATAATAATCCGAAAGAGTCTAAAACCAATCCTTTTTCTCCAAGTGGTGAATCATGAGAAAACTGCTATCTCACTCCCCATTAATAGTGGTTATTTGTAAAGCTGATTTGATCGTATTATTTATTTGTGGGCAGGGCACCAACATGCTTTCAAGGCTTCTTCATGTGCGTCACCCTATAGCAAAGCAAGCTGTGATCACAGCAATTGATTTACTTGGTTAGTAATCATGTTTTCATATTGTAATTATTGTTGGTCCTCATTGTGTTGTCCTTCTTGTTGCTTCTGCTGTTAATATGATCATTATAGCTTTTCATGCTTTTTATTTAATGGACACATTTATTTCGTGGTTTTCTAGAAAAGGAACATGTGTGAAACAGTGTTGTCAAATTTTCGCCATGGCGGTGCCAACACCTATTATAGGAGAAGCTAGGTTTTTAAAAATAGATGGTTTCTGGAGAAGATCTTCTATAAAATATTTTTATCTTGCGTAAATAGCGGGCTGTGTTTGAAAACAAGCAGATGATTTTTTTAGCAAGTAATAATGGTAGGAGAACTTGATACAAAGAGGCTTGCTAATTCAATCTTGATGGATCTATCAAAAAATTTACACTTGAGTTGCACTTCAAGATGTATCCGTGGGTAACTTGAATTGCTGCCATTGTCTTATGTGGCATTAAAATTAAACCACAGCTCCCGAGGAATCACGAAATCAAGATAACATTTGCAGCATCTTCATGCTACCTTCTTGAGTTTTAGAAGCTAGTTTCCTGTTTGCTTCACCTCTTGTTGAGAGTTCACCAGAACTTCATCAAACTTCAGCTTGATATTGTCCTGATAGTTGTGCACATGATGCAATTTTGATATGCAGGTAATGCTGTCATCAATGCTGCTGAAAGTGGTGCTCCGTTTCCATTGAAAAGAAGGGACCAACTGCTAGATTATATTTTAACTTTAATGGGTCGAGATGATAATGATGGTTTTGCTGATTACAATGAACTCTTACGTACTCAGGTATATAAATGTTGAATGAATACTTGTGCCTAAGGTGAAGTCACTTGTCAATTTAAGTCAATAATATCTAACTTTTCATTTTATTTTATTTTTAAAATTATTGAGGCTCTTGCGATAAGTGCTTGCACTACATTGGTCTCTGTGGAGCCAAAACTCACGGTTGAAACCAGAAACTATGTGATGAAGGTATGGGCTTTTATTTGGCTGTTGAGGTATTTGCAAATTTTCAGTCATCTAAGTTTTCTGGTGAACTTGACAGGCCACATTAGGGTTCTTTGCGATACAAAATGATCCAGTTGAAGTAGTCAATCCCCTTATAGATAACCTGATATCTCTTTTATGTGCAATTCTTCTCACTGGGTAATTTATTTAAAATCGTCACGTTATTCTGCTTAAGTTTTGTGTTTAGTTATACATCTTCTCCCTTTGAATATTGTTTTAATTGCTTCATTCTTATCTTCTTATTGCTTCCTCATTTTATTTCCATTGCTCTTTTCAAATAATTATTTTTTATTTCCAAAAAAAAAAGAATTGTTACTCTTTCAATATTATGAACATAATATTTTATCCTTCATCTTTCTCTTTCTAAATACATCCATGACTCAATCCATTAAAAAGTTTTTGAGCTTTCTATCATGTCATCCTGTGTGTATAAACTGTAAAGGTGTTTTTTCACTTGTACTAATTAGTAAATACATAATATTTAGTGGAGAGGATGGAAGAAGTCGAGCAGAGCTGCTAATGCTTATCCTGAGGCAAATTGATCAATTTATCTCTTCCCCTGTTGAATATCAGAGGAAAAGAGGTTGTCTTGCAGTCCATGAGATGCTTCTCAAGTTTCGGATGGTTTGTGTTAGTGGCTATTGTGCACTGGGATGCCATGGGAGTTGTGCACATACCAAGCAAATTGACCGTACGCTATATGGGAATTTTTCTAAGCTACCATGTAAATATGTTCCATCTGACAACTTTGAATTTCAGTTTAATTATACTAAAGTATACACAACTGTTTAAAGGGTTTGGGTTGTTTCATGAGGCCGTAGGTACAAACCTCATTACCAATATTTTACACCTAACAGAAAATGTTTATTTTGGTTTTCAACTTCCAGCTGCATTTGTATTGCCAAGTCGTGAAGCTTTGTGCTTGGGAGATAGAGTAACAATGTATCTTCCGCGTTGTGCTGACACAAATTCTGAAGTCCGAAAAATATCAGCACAAGTATGTACCTGAGATATCTTGTCCGTGTTATGAAAAAAGCATATTCTCTAAAATACTTGTGTAGTTTTCTAAAATATTATAAGGTTTACAAGAATCGTGTTCTCTAGTTTTACTTCAAAGACGACATTGTTGTCTTATAATTAAACAGTCCATTTAATGATTATGTTTTGCAGATTCTTGATCAACTCTTCAGCATTTCTCTCTCTCTTCCAAAACCTCCTGGTTTGTCTATATCTGCTGAAGATATAGAATTTTCATACAGTGCTTTGTCTTCTCTTGAAGATGTTATAGCCATGCTGAGGAATGTGAGTTCATTGACCACATTATTTGTGCCTTTCTTGCATTTAAGTTACTGATGGAGAAGAAACAGGGTACCAATTTTGGAATGCAACAATTTTTGACATCATTCACTATTTCCCTTCATTCAATAAAAACTGTGTTTTTAGTCCTTGGTGAGGAATAGGACTACAAACACACTTTTTGTTAGACGCGGGGATAAAAATGAATAAAATTCAAAACTGGACAAATTTTATAAAATCAAAATTTGAGGGACCAAAAATAATAGTTGTAAATTTTTTAACCAATTATTTAAAACATTAAATTATTTTATCGGTAAGGAAAAATATAGTTGCAAAAAGAAATTAAGTGAATGGTAAAATTGGAAGAAAAAATGTTACACCAAAGCTTAATATCCTTTTTTTATAAGTATAGATATTTGAAATATTAATTATTTAATTAAATAAATAAGGATTAAATTGTATATAAAATAATTTATATAAAGGGTTGGAAATGAGAAAACCACACCAAAAGTTTGTATTCCCTTTATATACAGGTATATAGATGTTAATGGTAATATAAAAGACAAAACACCATTTCTTATTCTTGTTTATACTAACTAATCCTAATTAAATAAGAAAATTAGTATATATAAGAAAATATGGGAACCAATATTATTAGATAATCTAAGTTACTCTAACCTATTTTTTTTTTATATTATGTAATGATGATGGATTGTTCAGAGAGTCTAACAGTGTTCATGTGTGTATATAGGATACCTCTATTGATCCATCAGAAGTTTTCAACAGGATCATTTCCTCCCTCTGTATTCTGTTGACAAAGGATGAGGTAATTGTCTTTTCTTATTCTCCTTGCGTTTGTGTGTCTGTAAAGTATAATTAACAACTTTGTTGACACTTGCATACAGCTGGTTGCTATGCTTCATGATTGCTCAGTAGCTATATGTGATAAGATCAAGCAGTCAGCTGAAGGCGCTATTCAAGCTGTTGTTGAGTTTGTCACAAGAAGAGGGGGTGAACTGACTGAGATTGATATCTCAAGGTTTAAAGCATATTTTATGTACTAATGTTGTGTTACTTGAGAAACCTCCTTTGGTTATATCATCTTTTTACCTGATAAATTTTGAGCATAAGTTATTGTGACATATAATGTATTACAGGACAACACAGTCATTGATCTCTGCTACTGTGCATGCAACTGATAAGCATTTGCGTGTGGAAACTCTTGGTGCTGTATCCTTTTTTTCTTTTCTTCCTGAAGTCTTAGATTCTGCACATTACCTAAATATCAACACAGTCACAGTTCTTTATATTGACCGACAATCATTGCCCCCCCCTCTCTGTGTGTTTTAATAAATGTTGCTTTCTTGCTATTTGCCTCTGGTGTATTATCCTTTACTATATAAAAAAGATTGCTTCTTTGGCTGAAACTACTAGTGCAAAAACTGTTTTTGATGAAGTCCTGGCTACTGCTGGAAAGGATATAGTAACGAAGGATATATCTAGGCTGCGTGGTGGATGGCCCATGCAGGATGCCTTCTATGTAAGTCTGTCGTTTTTCAGTAATAATTATATTTCCCCCCTGTTCAATTCTAACTATAATTTATTTTCTCATAACAATGATTATAATGGTTGTACAAAAGTATTCACTGGAATTTGTTGTTGTCTATGATGCTTGGATATGGGAATAGATGTTGGATACAACACCTCTAGAACTATCCAAAAGTGGAGTAAATTTTTTCCAGCATGTAACAGGAATATTGATATTTGTCGTGCAAAAGGAATTTCTAATTATTCTACTTGAAGTTGTTAAGACTTCGGTTCAGGATTATTTGTTTATGTTAAAATTATGGATATTGATCTAAAATTGGGAATGTGTTTATGAATTAGGGGGTTAATGGTTTGAGGTGTATATTCTTGCTATAAGTGATATATATGGTGGTGGATAAGAGCAGTATTAAAACTATTAAGCTGTGATAAAAGTGTTTCCTGTAACTATTAGTGTGGATTAGGTTCAGATTGTTCTCAACTTTACAGTACACAACACAGTTACCATATCTGCTGGTGATGGTGTCAGTTAGAGTCAGTTGTTTAATACAATAGGTTTGCACCAGGGGTTGAGTGCATACCTTTTTACCTCTTTATTTGACATATTTAATGGGCATATGCAAGGGCCACTGTCTCGGTACATGTTTTTTGCTTATGATACGCTTCTTGTTTGACGTAGAGACTAATTTCTAAACTTGAGCTAGAAGATGCATTGGAATCAAAATCTTCATTGTTAAGTAAGAGTGAAGTGGAGCATGTGGAATACATATTAGGATACAAGCTTGCACAAAACTGACTACTAGAGGACATGAACTTGCAAACGAAGATGGCCAGCGAGATGCACATAACGGAAATGGGTCTGGAGGCTTACCCCCAAAATGAAAGGAAGAATTGTCAGTTGGGATTGACGGCATAGAAAACAAAGATGTGTATGGGACTTGTAAACTTCATGGTCGGAGGAGGCTGAAGACTTGTTTATGCATGTGGCTGCTCTGATGGCATTGGTGTTTCTACAGTAAGCAGATGGACGGTCACTTAAACTAGTGCAAGCAACCAAATGTTGATGGTGGTTGGTCGACAGGACTACTAGCTGGTAGAGTTGCTGTTGGGAATTTTAGGGTTTCTGATTTGGACTTTTAGGGTTTCTTACTTGGATTTATACGGTTTTATCTAGCGCACATGATATGAACTCTTATGCCAAGTTGAATATGAAACTGAATGATTCTGAATGCTTGAGATGAGATATCAAATCCTCAGTTTTTTCAACAAGTGGTGTCGGCAGCCCTCAGTGTGTTCATTTATACAAATAACTATGTACAACCAAATCCTTCGGTTATAGGGATAAAATCAATCTTAAATCAGATCTTAATCTATCATGTTTGTTGTAATGGAATATTTAGAGTTTCAAATACCTATATATGATGTTCTTGTAGATCTTAAAGAATATGTCTATCAACTATTTGATTCATTTAGTGCATAAATGTTTCCAGGCATTTTCGCAGCACATGGTTCTGTCAGGATTATTTCTAGAACATGTGATATCTGTCCTTAGTCAGATTCCTGTCCTTAAATGTGATGTAGACAGAGTTGAGGATAGCCAAGTCCACAATCATACAGAGGATGGAAAACTGGAAGCTGCAATTTTTGCTCTTACCGCTTTTTTCAGGTCTGTATTTTCAATATATTTCAAGTTTAAAATATCTGAATAATCAAACAACTTTTAAACTTCTATTTGATGCAGAGGTGGGGGAAAAGTTGGAAAAAGGGCTGTTGAGCAAAACTATGCTTCTGTTCTTTCTGAGCTGATGCTGCAACTTGGAAGCTGTCACGGGTTAGCTTACTCTGGCCACCTTGAACCATTGCGGTGAGGATTAGCATTACTATTTGAATGTTGGCATCCACATTTGTGTTGCATGTCAAGTTTGTGTCGTGGTTTATTTTACCTTACAATCACATGAATAACAGAAAGTTTAAAATTAGACATAGTGGAATATATGAATAATATCTTATGACATATTTAAGTAATTTAGAGTATATAAGATTAGTATAAACATAGATTACTACTTTGTCATTTGTAATAAAGCTAAACATATATAATTTGCATCAATATTAATAGAGTTTAATTGATATGCAACGATGGTGTAAAATAGTTTTACACCATCGTCCAATAAATAACCATCATTTTGCCATGTCATGTCAAGAAAGTGGGGTGATGTGGCGGAAAACATGGTTGGTATTGGTTGATAGTGTAACCATCATTTTGCCATGTCATGTCAAGAAAGTGGGGTGATGTGGCGGAAAACATGGTACCGAGGGAAACTAAAGTCAGGGCTGTTTGTCTAAGTAAGCATATTGTGTCAACAAAATTATATGGCTGCACCAAACATATTATACACACAACTGCACATGTGAATCCTGTGTTTAATCCATCTTATCTCCTTGTGTAGGAATCTTCTGACTGCATTCCAGGCATTCTGTGAATGTGTTGGTGACCTTGAGATGGGAAAGGTAGACAAACATCACAATTGCTCATTTTAAGGATGTAATGGTGTTGTGAGTAAAGCAATATAACAAATTATTTCTTTATTCAGATTTTAGCCAGAGATGGGGAACTTTCTGAAAAAGAGAGGTGGATTAATCTCATTGGAGACATAGCCGGCTGCATATCTATAAAGAGGCCAAAAGAGGTATTATTTTTTCAAGTATACTCCTACATTAATAGATATATCCAAATATCCAAATGAATGCATATTTGCATGACCAGACAGAAAATGCTGATAAGTTATTGGAGTAGTTTCATTATTATACATTGAGAAAGTGTAGGTTTATGAGAATGCTTTCTTCATCTGTTGATAATTTTGGAGATATAGCTCAATCCAGTTTTGAAAATTCTGCAATAGCTTAAAGCATTTAGTTTTAGGCTGATTAAGTTCTTGACATGGTATCATAAATAAAACTCTCTGACTTAGTGATCAGGAGATCAATCATCATTGCCTCTATTGCACAACAGGGTATGCATGTTGGTGTATGAATCAGAACCATATTTGAACCCTTCTCTTAACAGCTCAAGCTTCTACATTTTAGGTTGTTTTGGCTTTTTACAGACGGTCATGATAGTTGTATCAATTGGCTACGTATTAATATTTTATTAATACACAGCCAATTGATATGATTGACATGACTGTCTGTCAAAAACCAAAACATAATAAGTATGCATTTAGGTAGTAATTTTATATTTCAGAATATCTCAATAATTTGATTTACATTGTTTAGTTTCAAGGAATATGTGAAACGTACTGTTTGATGATGTCATTGTCGAGAAAGCCTGCCCTCCAATCATGAAACACAATGATTTTAAAGAATTAATTTGCTACTCTTAGTATAGGGTATTTTGGTATTACTTCAGTGTTCTACTCATTGCTGATACAACAATTACTTAAATTTGTCCTGGTTTGAATTAGCTTCTTCTTGCGATTGGGAAATTAAAATAAATTTATGGTTATTACTTACAAAAAATATCTTATAGATGTTTATAGAGAACATAAATATGAGAAGTTTCGAAACATTTGAAATTTAGAAAGTGATTTCTACTTATACAAGAGTCATTGTTTAATCAAACTCATAGTTATTGCAAAATACTTTTAATATTTCTTTGTCCACAAGTAGTTGTAAGGAAATTTATACAAATTGGTTCAATGTTTTAAGATACCTTTTACACGATTATTACATAGGCCTGTTAGTGTGATGTTTAATTTGTTATTCTGTTTCTCTTCTCTTTTATCGAATAGGAGGATGCCTCATTTTTGCATTTATAAGTTATAACCATCTTTCTCTTTGTCAATAGATTGTTTTTTAGCTCCACCCAGATACCTCCCTCATATTTTCCTACACAATGAATCGACTGAAATTTTGAACAAGGAGTAGAAGACATGCAAGAAATGCACCTATCTTATCATTAAAGTTATTGTAGTTTTATTGTTTCCTTAGGATTCTCTACAAATAAGATAGGAAAAGGCTTATCTTTAGGGATCATTGCTTGCTTTGAAGTTGCATGGTTGTGAACAGAATTGCTCCTAATTATTTTGGTAATACAGCTCTTTTTCTCATAGAAAATTTTGACTAAGTTGTTTGTCCTGTTGAAAACACAGATCCAAAATATTTGCCAAGTTTTGATAAGATCGTTGGATCGACCCCAGAAATACCAAAGGGAAGCTGCTGCTGCTGCCTTGTCAGAATTTGTTCGTTATAGGTGCGTATATAATGATACTTTTTACAAGTTGCCTTCCAGTAATGTTGGAATGTTGTATTAAATTATGGATGTATATGTGGAAGCTACCGACTCTTTTTGATTTTGTAGTTATAATATTTAGGGACCTACTCATGTTCCTTCTGTTTTAGGATATGGTTATTATATTACTTTTGTGAAGAGTACCTCGTCGATTAGTAATATGGCCTATATATATTGTTTATAAGGCTTGGGTGTAGTATAGTCAATACCAGTTGTAGCGTGGCGTATTGGCTCCTAGGCTCTACACAAGATCGCATAGTGGCTCCTCTGCTACGTAGGACCGCGTTGCGGTACCATTTCGGTTGAGGAGCAGTCATTGCAGCCACTATGTTGAAGCCCCCCCTCCCCCATGAATACCTGATTATGTCCTCAAATTTATAGTTGTTCCATGGGCGTGAGGGGTGTATTGAGATCCCTGTTATTCTACCCGCGTTAGTCCATACTTCATATGTCCAATCTTGAGTGTGAGGGGATGTGTTAGAAGTACCACATTGACTAGAGACATGACCCCATGACCTCTATAGTGTTCATAAGGCTCGGACAGTCTTCACCTTGTGAGTCGTTTTAGTTAGGCCCAAAAACCTAAGAACTTTCATTAATGACTTTTAACTCTACCTGATTAGTTTTAATGATAGACCATTCTGAACTATTTGACGCCTTTTGAACTCTTAAAATTTGGGTTGCACCTAACTCAATCCCAAAAGCTAGTTCAACAGGCGAGGATTGTATATATCTCTAGGCCATGTGGGGGACACCCCCCTACACATAGGATTGGACATTTAAAGCATGAAACAAATGTGTGGAGTTGTATGTACTCAATGAAAAATATGTAAACACTCTCCCACAAGCTGGTACATATATGTTGTACACATCCAAGTTATTATATAGATAAGATCTCTTTGGACCTCTAAGCAACATGGAGAAGATATGAGGAGCCGTCATTTGTTAAACCATGCCAGTTCATGTTAATTCCTCCAGGTTAGAGCTTGTTCAGCAGTCCAATGTGTTGTTTTCTGATTGTCTGTCTCACAGGCTTGATTGCTTGACTGGAGCATTCGTGGGTCTGATTCACGACGGTTGATTTGGTCATCTCACTAACATTACTTTAATTGAATATATCATGTTGGCTTCTTAGGTGATATGCCTGCTTGGTTTTTGTTAAAAATGTTTATACCTGGTTCTCCTCTTAGTAGTTTAAGCTTTTGGGAGAGTTGATTGTTTGCATAATGTGTCTCTATGATCAGGTAGTTAGGAGTTTGAATCCTTGTTGGCTCCATTCTTAATTATTAAATTAAAGTTATGCACAAGGTAAAAAAGGCTTGTGTATTTTCCTCACCTCAGGACTAATTAGCTTTTGCATGAGGGATGGAAACTTTCATGTATCTCCATTTTAGCCTTTGGGAGAGTCAGTCTATGACAATGTTTCATTTTTTAACTTATACAGTAACAATTAGCTTTTGCGGTTGTTGTCTTGTCATGATAATACTTGTTTACTAATTACTTTTACATTTTAAATGAGGTCTTTACTGTTGACTTAAAGTGCTTATTTATTACCATCGACTATACAGCGGTGGACTTGGTTCGCTTTTGGAGCAAATGGTTGAGGTTTTATGTAGACGTGTATCAGATGAGTCTTCTACTGTTCGGCGCTTTTGTTTGAGAGGATTAGTACAGGTTGTTATTTCATAAATGACCATCATTTCTTATTTCCAATGTTAGTTAAATCAACATTGATTTAGCTGTTTTAAATACCTTCCAACATTTTAAGAAAATACTAACCTATAGCCTATTGCAACAACAATTGATTTGTCTCAATTAATCACTTCAATTGTTGTTGCAATAGGCTATAGGTTAGTATTTTCTTAAAATGCTGAATAGATTCCAACATTAATTAACTGCGTGTGTTGGTTACAGTTATAAACAGAAAGCCTAACATTATTGTTGCAATGTAGGTTATTTTGGATTATCTTAATGCGGAACAGATTCTAATGTTTTTCCTTATTAAATCAATCATTAATTAGCTGCACGAGTTGGTAACAACCGTAAACATAAAGCATAACTGAACAACTGTAGGCAAAGAATCTAGAAGTGTAATCAATACAGATGAAAAATACACGCTAATATATACACAATACAACCTGGATCATACTCTAATAGTTAGTCAGGTGCTTCATGTTAATTAGCCAACAAAATAACTGTTTTTGTAAAAATAAATGACGTTAAGCACTGATTAGGATGACACTGATTAGGATGAAGTTTATAAGTTGACGGTGACTATTTGTAATAGAGGTAAAGTTTAAGGTTACTCTTCACACTTTTTCCTGTATTGAATGTTCAATTTTTTCCCTAGGGAATCTGCACGTTCTCATTTTAATCCTATTCATTACTCATTAGTACTGAGATGAAGATTAGCTTCTTCATTTTAAACTTCAATTTTTTAGAAAATCCATGAAATTTTACATCGAACTGGATGCAGAATTATTTTGATTATTGATTAGCTTAATTGTCGAATTTTTGTAATAACTGTTTATCAGATCTAGACCAGTGAATGTTTCTTCATATGGGATTTAACTTTGTTTTCAGTTAATTTTCAATTCTTCCTAGATGTCTATACTCACCATGATTCCTCCTGCTCCCTTCTAAAAGAATTAACATCTTCAAATATTGATATTGCAGATCCCGTCAATTCATATTCTGAAGTATACAACTCAAGTCCTGGGTGTTATATTAGCTCTGCTAGACGATTCTGATGAATCTGTACAGTTAACTGCAGTGTCATGCTTACTGATGGTGAAGTTAATAGTTTCATGCGTTTCATTTTTCTTTTACTTTTTAAAAACATTTAAAGTTCAATTGATAATTTTGCTTTTTTGGCTTTCAGATTCTCGAATCTTCACCTGATGATGCAGTTGAGCCGATTTTGCTTAATCTTTCAATACGGCTTCGAAATTTACAAGTGCGTCAGTTTGGTTTTCTATATCATTTAAATTTTATTCTACTTATGTTTCATTACATCCATATGCCACTAATAGTAACTAATGATCGGAAATATGTTTTGGTTTTTCTTCAATTAATTACACAGTTTTATTATTAATATATCATTTAAATTTTATTCTACTTATGTTTCATTACATCCATATGCCACTAATAGTAACTAATGATCGTAAATATGTTTTGGTTTTTCTTCAATTAATTACACAGTTTTATTATTAATAAGTTTAGGCTAATGCTAATAGTAATTGACCTAATTATTAGTCTAAATATGAATTTCATTAATACATTGAATAAAGTTATATCTACTTAAAACAATTTTCCCCCATACATCTGTATTTGTTATTTTTCTTCTTTGATCAATAATTTTATGAGTTGCTGGAGATGATTGGTAGAGCCTGAAGTGGTATCATACTTGATACTTGGGATGTCTTACTGTATTGTGATTCATTTTTTGCTTAAAATAAACTATTGACAACATTTTAGCTTTTTAACTAAAGCTGGCATTTTCTCTTTTTCTTTTAGCAAGAAGCCAACAACATTGCACTATGCCATTATAAAAAATAGGAATTTGTGTAACCGTATATATTAAATTAAAGCTAGTTTGTTCTTGTTTCTAGAATTTTCTGTTTCGAAGGATATTTTACCCTTGCTTAATAAATTATTTAATATTTCTGTTTCTAAAGAATTAGAGAATTTTCTATTAAATAATCGTTTCCTTTTTGGGAAATACTCAATACTATTAATTTAAACACAGACAAGCATGAATGCGAAGATGCGAGCCAGTTCCTTTGCAGTATTTGGAGCATTAAGCAACTATGGAATTGGGACACTAAGAGAGGCATTTGTTGAGCAGGTATGTTGCCAATTCTGATAGCATTTGTTACTTATTCTTTATCCCTTTCTAAATTATGGACTAAAATATGAATTCTAGCTTCCATCTATTCACCAGCAAAGCCGATATGAAGTTGATGGTTGTCCATACTCCATAGTGGATTGAATGGGAACCATGTGGCATAGAATCACACGATCTATTATTCTCTGTTAATGTCCATATATTAACTTAGTTTTTCAACAAGCTCATTCCATGTTATTGATTGTTTTTCAAAGGTGCATGCTGCTATTCCTCGTCTAGTTTTACATCTTCATGATGAAGATGCTAGTGTCCGACTGGCCTGCCGGGTAATCAATCATCATCTTCAATTTTCCTTGAATTAGAGATTCATAGAGAAACTTCTAACATGGTAAATCATTTTTTTCTGAAACAAACCTGCTGACAGAATACCCTGAGACAAGTTTTTCCATTGATGGAAATTGAAGGATTGCTTGCCCTACTAAACACGTCGAGTTTCCTTTCTGATCACCGGTATGATTAGACAGATTTTAAAAATTGAACTTTGCAATTATTTTTAAGAATTTTCCTGTGAGATAATATTGCAACTGTCTTTTTCGTTTTTTAGAAGTGACTATGAGGATTTTCTACGAGACATCGCAAAGCAATTTACACAGCATCTTCTTTCCAGAGTGGATACTTATATGGCGTCAACAGTGCAGGTTCTTTTCACCATACTGAGTTCAACACATGATACTTTACATCCATAACATATTAATTCCCAGTAGATGCATGCTTCTCACCATAAAATTACATTCATGATTATTTTCCTAACTGAAATTAATATTAAATCAATTGGATCCTTCTGTAAATTTCATGAAATTTCTGCTTTGATTTCCTCCCATTGAGAATATTATGGAACATGGAATAATCCTACAATAATAAAGAGTAAAGGCTATAGAAGACTTCAAAACCAATGCAATGTTAATTATTTTTCTATCGGTTTAAACCTAAGATCTTGAGAACTTAGCTTATTACTTTCTTGATGAGGCAGGCTTTTGATGCACCATGGCCCATAATTCAGGCAAATGCTATGTACTTATGTAGCAGCATGCTCTCTCTATCTGACAATCAGCATATTTTAGCTGACTACCATACACAGGTATTTCCTTAAAGGATTTAATTGATTCGCACTGACTAGAGATTTTTCACACTATCAATAAATCGTGATCAGTGGATCATAAGAATTATTTGACTTAAAAGTCATACAAATGATGACTTGTGATTGGTCGATAGTGTAAAAAGTACTACACCGGTGGTGCATGAGAAATGAGGTTTCACAGAGATCTATCTCTTGTTTTAGGTATTTGGTATGCTGGTTGGGCAAATGAGTCGATCACCTGATGCTGTTGTAAGGGCAACATGCTCTGCTGCTTTGGGCTTGTTGCTCAAATCTTCCAACTCATGTTCATGGAGAGCCGTTCATCACGATCGGCTAGACTCCACAATAAGGAACCATGATACGGCGGAGTCTATGATAAACTAGCAACAACTCAATAATAAGGAACTATGAAGAACAGCTTTTTAGAAGTGGTCCAGTGGATCGGTATGTTGCTCCTTCCGCATCGACGTCTTGTACAGTGTTTGTTGTAACTTGTAAGCATTCACCTCCTTGTATGTTATCCTTTTTGTTTTTCTTCTGTCTTATAAAGGCCTTTGGTTTCTTTGTTTTTTCATTAATTTTTTTTATTTTTATAGATGTAAGATAATGTTGTGTGTTGTTGTATATTAATTTCACTTCCATGAAACTTGTACATCTAGCAGATTTCATTAATTTCTATTGAATTGTATAATTTTATTGCTTTTTCCTTTCAACATCTTAGAATTTTACAAATAAGATTGCTAATGTTAAGACCTCCCCCGGGAATTGCCAATGATTAATTTTGACAGCTTTATTATTCTCTCTCTCTGAAGTAGTAAGGATTTGATGTATTTGTGGTGGCAATGTTTCCTCTGACATTTCCAGTATTGCATCACTAAAATTTATGCTATATTGGACCAAAAAATAAAAGTAAAATTATGCTATATTCTTTACTTTTAAAGGGGTCAAAATATGGTTAAGTAATTAATAATTATTGAATAAAATGGTAAAAAAATAAATTATCTTTGAAGTTATGTATTAAATTCCTCAAAAGTTTATAATATTTTTATGAATGCAACTACTTGGGCAATACTTGGATGCATTTCCAAGGATTTTAATTATTTTCATTGCTATGCTGACGGTCATAGCAAAGTATCAAAGACTTTCTTCAATTGGATTGGAAAGTCCACTCCTTTTTTTATTAAATTAGGGAAGGTAACTTCAGTGTTGATTTTTTTGGAGATTATTTTAGGGATATTCCAAATTATTTATTTTTGGTACAGGGAATTCTACTATGGGAAGTTTAGTATATAAAAACAAGACGCAGAATTCTACTAGGGGAAGTTTAGGGATATTCTAAAATTGTTTTTTCTTTTTAATGAAGGAATTTTAGTATATAAATGTGAATAGTTTTTTCTTTTTAGCTTCCTTACCAAAAAAAAAATCCATCGGATTTCTAAAATTGTTGGATGGATTGAATCTAATCCATTAACAAGTTTATTGTCCAATGGATGGAATCGATGAATTTGGATGAATAATGAATTAATAGATAAAATTGACACCATAATTGAACTAAAGTTGAATAACTTATCTATACCAATTCCTATTAAGTTAAATTCAAGCGAGTTCAACTCGATTCATTTTCCGTCCTAGTTCTGAATTGCGGTGTTGGGTATGCAATAAATTGAAATGAGGGAAGAGTTTAGAAACAGAAAACAATTAAGTGTTGTTAGTACAGAGAAAAAATGAGTGTAATTTTAAATTGAATTTTACTGAAGAATTTATCATTTTTGTTTCAATTTTTCAGCGTGTTTCCAATATTTTGTAATACTACTAAACAATAGTAATAGTAATTATTTGAGTAAAAAAAGGCAATAGTAGGTCGGGAAGATACGTTAAAAAACAAACACAGTCAAGAAATTTGTTTGTGGCCATATCAAATAAAAGGGTTGAAAAGGTTCAGAACATCCCACGTATATGTTTGGTCTGGAAAATATTGTCCACATTTTTTGACTATGGAAATGAAGTGTCGGTATCAAAAGTCTAGTCTAGAAGCAACGACTAAACTAAATATCTCATGTAACCAAAAAAACCTAAATGCCTCAATTCTTATGCATGGGATGGGAATACGTATTTACTAGACAGATTTCATTAAAAGAAATTCATTACATTTTTGTACTACGTGTAGAATCAAAAGTTTAAATTTTGTTCCTACTTTGAACTGAGACATCATCCTCTCACTCTAAATTTTTATTAAAAAGAAATTTAAATTTTGTTGTGTTCGACGTACATTAAATAAAATTACTTTCTCTAGTAGAGGGAAGAAGTTATAAAAAATAATAATAAAAAATAAGTCTAGTGTTTTACTATTTTTTTTTTACTAGAAAGAAATCTCTACGTCCTACCATAATCGACCTATTTGTAAAACGAAAACATCTCAAAATTACTATCACTAAAAATTTCAAGATGATATTGGTTATAAATTTTTATTTTATTTCCTTTAATTGATATTAATTAATGTAGCATTCTCAAACTTGACCAAAAAAATGTAGCATTCTCAATTTAATAGTATTAAAATATATTTTTACACAAAAAAAATGGTAAATGTTAGTAAATAAATTTTACAAAATGAACTCAATCTAAACTCATGTCCATACTCCAGCAAAACATGACTTACAAAAAAACAAATAGAGAAGTTGTCGGCCAGTTTTCTATCTAGTGGACATCTCACTCCCAATTACTTGTGTTTTGTTTGACAAATCCATGCCACGTTAAATCGCAGTGTTTCACTCCAAGTTTGTTAAAATTATAATCAATACTACTCTCTTTTTCATAAAAGATATATACTCCTACATCAATAAAAATTCATATATTAATAAATCTATATTTATAACCAAATTAAATATATAAACTTTTTCTCTTTCTGAATCAAAATATATAAACTTTTGTTTATTTATATGTTTGTAATAAAAAGAATGCATGTTCACGCAGAACTTATTGTACATAATTTTCAAATGATTGTAAATAATTTGGTCCAAAAAAATTATTGTACATAATTAATAAATAAATAATATGCATGTTCACGCAGAATTTATTTATTCAGGTAAACAAAGTGGGCACGAAAGCTATCAATTTTTCTGAAAAAACGTAGTACTGAATCTTCACATCAGTACCCCCACTAACTTTTGGACCCCAATTTCTTGTGGTAAAAATTTAACACATTTTTGCACAATAATGATTTTGGACCCTTTTTATATGACGGAAGGACATATTTTATAAGAGCTAATTTGACCAAGTAACATTATTTACTTAGGTTTGACCATATTATTTTAATAATATATAGATATAAATATTAATATATAAAATTTTGTTTGATTTGTTTTAATGAGTATTTTTAAAATATCAAGTTTTTATAATTTTTACTAATAGAGAATTAAATATATTAGTGATCAAAATTTTATGTTGGCATGCGTGTAATAGTCAAACTAATTTTTATATTTTAGAACGGAAGAAATATATCAAAACAATTTGAACTGATTTGAGATCGAATGGTCCAAATCTATTACATCATGATGTTGTTCTTGCGTCAAATCCTGTCCCCTAACTTTTGTGTTTGTGTCCATGCAGCAGAGAATCTGTGGTGATCATAAAGCATGCCATTAGATCCACATAGTGCCATCCATGCACCATTCCACTATAATCCAACGTTCATTGCATATGCTCTTACATCACCATTGTACTCTGTCTGTCCATAATAAGCTATTGTGCTCTTACATAAATTAACAAAATTGATTGTGAAAGATAATTTATGAGTCGTCACATTTCCCTTCCTCATGTCTGTATTTATTTCAGTAATAAGTCGTCACATTTGAGGATCTCTATATAATTGGAAGTTGAAACACACTTGAATTCAAGTCCAACAGCCAACAACTCCTTATTATTAAATTTCCAAACATGGTTTTGCAAGCAAACATTAATGTTCCACACTTTGTACTATTTCCCTTAATAGCACAAGGTCACATTATCCCAATGATAGACATAGCAAAACTCTTAGCACAACATGGTGCCATTGTTACCATATTCACTACACCAAAAAATGCTTCACGTTTTACTTCAGTTCTTTCTCGTGCTATTTTCAATGGCCTTCAAATCAAACTAATAACCCTAAATTTTCCATCAAAACAAGCCGGATTACCCGACGGTTGCGAGAATTTCGATATGGTTACCATTTCACAAGACATGATGTACAATCTTTTCAAAGCAGTTTCTTTGCTTCATAAACAAGCAGATGAACTGTTTGATAAATTGTCACCAAAACCAAATTGCATTATCTCTGATTTTTGCATTCCATGGACTTCTCAAATTGCTGAAAAACATCATATTCCTAGGATTTCATTTCATGGATTTTCTTGTTTCTGTCTTCATTTCTTGTTTAAGGTATTTACTTCAAATATTCTTCAAAGTATCAATTCAGATTCTGAGTTTTTCTCTGTTCCTGATATACCTGATCAAATTCAAGTCACCAAAGAGCAGATTCCAGGAGCAGTAAAACAGGAAAATCTAAAGGAATTTGCTGAGAAAATTCATGAAGCTGGATTGAAATCATATGGTGAAATCATAAACAGTTTTGAGGAGTTAGAGAAAGAATATGTTAAGGATTACAAAAAGGTAAGAAATGATAAGGTTTGGTGTGTTGGTCCTGTTTCACTTTGTAACAAAGATGGTTTAGATAAAGCTCAAAGAGGTAACATAGCTTCAATAAGTGAAAATAATTGTTTAAAGTTTCTAGATTTACATAAGCCAAAATCTGTTGTTTATGTTTGTCTTGGAAGTTTATGTAACTTAATTTCTTCACAACTTATTGAATTGGCTTTGGGATTAGAATCAACAAAAAAGCCATTTATTTGGGTTATTAGAGATGGAATTGGTAAAAGTGAAGAGTTGGAAAAATGGATTAGTGATGAAAAATTTGAGGAAAGGAATAAAGGTAGAGGGTTAATAATTAGAGGGTGGGCCCCACAAATGGTGATTTTGTCACATGCTTCGATTGGTGGATTTTTGACACATTGTGGTTGGAATTCGACACTGGAAGGGATAAGTTTTGGTGTTCCGATGATAACTTGGCCGTTATTTGCTGATCAATTTTTGAATGAGAAACTTGTTACTCAAGTTTTGAGGATTGGTGTGAGTCTTGGTGTTGAGGTTCCATTGAAGTGGGGAGAGGAAGAGATGTTAGGTGTGGTTGTGAAGAAAGAAGGTATTAAGGAGGCAATATGTAATGTGATGGATGAAGAGGGAGAAGAGAGTAAAGAGAGAAGAGAAAGGGCTAGTGAACTTAGTGAGATTGCAAAAAGAGCTATTGAAAAAGGTGGATCTTCTTATCTTAATATTACTTTGCTTATAGAAGATATCATGCAACTTCAATCAAGCACCAAAGTTGAAACTTGATAAGAGAAATGTAACTTATAATAATATTTGTCCTTTTGATGTTATTATTTGTACTCTCTCATAGCATATTAACAGATTTTAGATTTGTGATTTTTTTACAAGAATGATCTACATAATATAAGTTTTCAAACCAACGATAGATTTTATAAAATTTATATTCGTTAATACGTTATTAAGCTATAAATACTCAAATATTATATCTGTGTAATTTAATTCCTCTTGCACGCACTCTGTAGCTCATAAGCTATAACTAAGTATTAATTAATCTGAAATTCTTTCTCTCAAAGTTCTCATGCCTATTCTAAATTATCTTATTTTTATGTTTTTCAAATTTTTCATTTGAATTTTATAATTTGGATGATAAAAAAAATCAAATTTACACATTTAATTAAGTTTTAGAATCAGGACATCTCCTACACATTTCGAACTCCTTGGGTGGCAAAATGTGATTTTCAGAATTTGTTTTAAAAATTTGAATGTGTAAAATTCCATAAAAAATAACACTCTCTCTAGTATATTAGTTGTTGTCAATTTAGCTCAGTGAGGGACATCACATTTATTAAGGTCTCCTTGAACTTAACTCAGTAAAATTTCTAGCCATTATACATTTAAGTTTTTTCAAAAATATTACTACCTTCGTACCAAATTATAAGTCATTTTTTTTAAAATAAATTGTACTAAATTATAAGTAACTTTACATTTCCAATAAAACATTTAATGTGTTATGAATAATTTGGTGGATGCCCATTAGTATTGGCCCATGTCATTTGGCCCATGTATTTTCCTATAAATAGGACTCACATTGTAATAGAATATACACTTGAATAGAATAATAGAAACCCTATATTTCTTGCTTCTCTCTTTCTCTCCTTCCTCTCTTCTATATTCTTCCTCATGTTTATAAATAGTTCATAACACGTTATCAGCACGATAGTCTCTTTTAAAGAATTCTATGGAGAATTCCTAATTTTATTTTTTTTTGTATGATTTATTTTTTCTTTTTGGATATGGATTCATAGCCTTCGGTCCAGAAGCATCATGGTAATATTTTTAAAATATATGAATCCCGAAGAATCATAGCAAGATGAAATTTTAAAATATGAATCTCGAAGATTCATAAGCCTATATTTCTTTTGAATTCCAGAAGAATTCAATATTCATCATCCCGGAAGGATTGCATAAATAATTGATTCAATTTGTTAATTATATTGTTATTCTCTATGAATTTCAGAAGAATTCAATAGTTATACACATCCCTGAAGGATGTACAAATAATTGATATGATCTATTATAGGGTTATTGAAGAATTCCGGAAGAATTCAATATATACATATATCCCTAAAAATAGTCTTATCAAATTTATCTTTAGAATTTTGATAATATGTAATTTCATTATAATTTTTTTTATTATCATATATTGTTTCTATAACCTATATGTCATCCATATGCCAATTTTTTTTATTGACCGTAAATACTTGTATGTGATTATTACAAAAGATCGATGATTAAGACAATTGAATGGAATTTGTAGTAAGAAAGAAAAATACAAGGGATATGATACTCATATCAGTTCTTTCTTTTAATGGTAATTCTTTTCTTTCTTTTATTTTATCAATCAATTCATTACTCATATCAGTTAAGGAATATGCATTATGGCCAATTAATTCTATTAATTTTGTGACCTTTGATTCCATATGACTACTTAATTTCTTGATGAATACCTTTTTTTTGAGATACTCTATTTCATGTCCATATTATTTATTTTATTTATATTTTCATGTATTAATCATATTTAATCTTGATGAATTCTAGAAGAATTCAACATTAAATCATCTTTAAAAGAATACTCAAATATTGATAGTTGTTTTTATTTATGAAAATCAACTGTGATATAGTTCCTGAAGAACTATAGAAGAAAATCTTCTTAATATTGAAACAAATGACTTCTAAAATTATGAATTATATACATTATTGTTTTGAACATTTGGACATAGTCTTTGGAGAACTAAAAAGTTAATATCGCACATCCCTACTGCGCGAGAATAAGTTGCTCTTGAACACTATATATGAGCATCATTTACATTATAGTTCCTGAAGAACTAATATTATAAAGCATCAAAGAAAATGATTTTTTTTATCATCGTTTATGAAAATCACTTTGTGTAGTTCTTGAAGAACTTAAATATAATATCCATATATGACTGGTCAAAGAAAGACTTTTCATAATTATTGTTTATAAATATTGATACTATAGTTCTTGAAGAACTAGTAACTAAATATAAAGCATTCTTGTTTTTTTTGGTAAGAAAATATAAAGCATTTCTTGTAGAATTGCTCAAAGTAATGTTCTTGAACATCATTTATATTTGTGAAATAGTTCCTGAAGAACTAATAATCATCAAACATCCTTCAAGGATTGAAATTTGTAATTTTCGTTGATGGTTGAATTCTTGAAGAATTAAAATTTTGACCAAATATAAAATTTGTGATTTTTTTATTTCTATTAAATTTTGGTAATTGTGATGCTACCTTGCCTCTGGGATTTTCGCAAGATGAAACTGACTCGAACTTTTAAATCACAAAAATTAAGGAATTATTTATTTACATTATATTTGGCAATTGTGATGTTTCCTATTGCTTTAATTTTTCTGTTCATGAGCAATTGTCATCGTATAAGATAAAAGGTGTGCATGGCTTAATAGTTTCTTCATGATTTATTCATTTTATTTGCAACAAGAGTTTTGTCTTGTGTGTTATTATGAATTCATTCAGATACCTGAGTGCTTATGGTATGAATTGTGTCTTATTAAGGAATTATTTTTCTTCCACAACAAATCAATTTGATAGTTTATTTCTTTTGAAAACAAAATTATAATTTTATACAAAGAATATTTTTTTTATATTCAAATCAAGAATATTTGTTTGATATTAATATCATATCCTTGGTTTCTATGATTTGAATTTATTTTGTGAAATATTTAAATATTTGGTGTTGATTGAATGTGAAAATCATACATAATTTTAAACTATATAATTTCGCGATTTGAGCCTAAAATATTATATGAGAAAATCTCTTTAATTTTAAAAGTTATAACACTAATATGAATTATTTTGTTAAAGTGATATTTGGGAATTTATTTTAGGCTCAATTTTATTAATTATTACACCAAATGTTATGAATTTGTAAATATTTTGTAAATTTTATATTTCCTGGTTGTTATTTGAATGCTTACTTACAAAATATTATTGAAATTATTATTTTGAGCAATTGTTAAGGTAATTGAAAATTGAATTACTCTTGCATTGATTTATTATTAGACATTTTATTATGATATAACGATTTGTCGTTGATTTGTGAGCTATTTGAGATGATACCGTCAAATATCTTACGATAATATATCGTAAAGTCATCAATTCTCAACAACTCTATTTGCAAGGATGAAAGTCACACTATTGGAGGTTAGTGATGTGTTAATTTATCCTCTCTTGACTTATTTTATAATTGCATATACAGATAAGTTGTCTTCAATATTATCTACTCCTTTGTAATAATAAATGTGCAATTATATATAAAAATGTTATTATTTTTCGGAATATTCTAAAAAAAAAAAAAAATAGATATTAGAAATTCTCTATATAATTATCAATTAATTTCTTGTTGAATACTTCAACTTATTAAAGGCTCCAAAAGAGCTAATGTTATATTCTTTTAAATCTTCAAAGAAATTTATTAAGTTATAAGGATATTTGTCTAAATGAAGATCATATATTGAAACAAGAAAATGAAGAGATGCCGAATATCTCTATATATTACGACACATGTTTTAAATAAAATAAGTGTAATGAAAAAGTTATAAATCAGAAGTTTATACTACACTTATATATATACTAGTGCAATTGAAACATAAACTATTGTAAACCAGAAGTTTACAAATCATATTAAGTTTTATATTTGGCAAGACCGGTTGGGTTATCCCGAGTCTATTATAATGCGAAAAATAATATTATTGGATATGTATTGAAGAGACAGAAGATTCTTCAATCCAATAATTTGTATTATTAGTTTCCAAAGGAAGTTGAAAATTTGAAAAAATTGAGTCTCACAATTTTGAGAATGTACATAAGGTGATATTTGTAAATCAATTCACCAAGTACCATTTAGATATTTTATGACTTTAATTGACGCATCAACTAAATGGTTAGTCAACTCACAACCAGAAGTTTGTGAAGTTGATTTGACAGAGAGCTCATTTTCAAAAAGTATTTGATAAGTATCATATGTAAATCAACATTGTTATTGAATATCTTGCAGCATATGCTAATTAAAATATATGGACCTGAAGATCCATTCTTTAGACGTTTAAAGTTAAAAGTGTGATTGATACTTATGAAATCATAACTTGAAAATTCTACTTTGGGAACATGCAATTATTTATATTGAGTTTTTGATTCGCATCAAGCCAATAAGTTATTATATGAAAGTTCTCCCCTTAATTTGCAATTAAATTTAGGTTTATAACCTAATATTTTTCATATAAGCATTTTTGGATGTGTTGGTATGTTCCAGTTGCTCCAATATATTGCACTAAGATGAATTATTAAAGAATATTGAGAAAATATATTTGATATGAATCTCCAACTATTATAAAGCCTTTGAAATGAAAACTGGAGACTTATCTACAGCCCGATAGGCTGATTATCAAGTGATGAATTAATTTTCTCAATATTAGGGGGAGAAAATAAGCAGCTGGAAAATATGAACCAGAAGTTCATATGAATCACTTGAAATAAATTGTTATTGTTATTATTATTATCTCATCTTGATCCTCATATAAAATAGTTTGAACCAAAAGTTGAAAAGATAAATCATTTGCAAAGTTTATGAAATTAACCATCAGCTGCTAATGCTCCAATCAAAATGGATGTCCCCGTTGGACAATCTTATATTGCAAATGAGTCTAACCACCTTGAAACGTGGCCAATCGGTTCCAATGATAAAAATCCTCAAATAAGAAAGGAGCTAAAAAGAAAGATGACCCCAGTGAGGATATACAAATTTTAAAAGAACATTTGACATACTTCATTTTTCAGTTCCAGAAGAACTTATCAGGTACCTGAAATTTATGATGATAAAGAGATCTCGACGAATTATGTCATGAATGGAATATGATGGAACCGAAAAGAAGTCAACGTTGACGATATTTTCATATATAATATAGCGCTATTTGTGATAAGAGTTAATGAGGATCATGAATCAAAGTCTATTGAGAATTATAGACAACACAATGATTGTCTTAATGAAAAGATGCAAGTGCTACGTAACTGAACTCACTTTGCATAGTGAAGATGTAAAAATGATGAGATACAAATCAATTTTCATATGAATAGAAAATGTTGAAATACAAATATTAAAAGTTTGCCATTGATTGTGAAGGGAAATATTCACCTGAAGTGAAATCAAAATATTCACCTGATTCAATTTATTTGAAAAATGTGTCATAATATATTATTTATGACTGACTTGTTATTGTGGATTATATAAAACTCCTTGAAGGATTTAATCTCCATGAGACGTATAATTTCAAATATTGAATAGATGACTTAATAAAATGAATAAGTCTCGTTGTGTACGTATACAATCAAAATGCATGTTGTATAACTATTTTAGTGACTATTCCCAAATGAGGAATATGAGAATGACAACATTTGTCCAATTTTAGAGAAAATATTTGGTTGATGAATTTTATGTACTATTGAAATATTTCCTGAAGCAAATATTTCATCTAAGTTGTGATCTTTTATCAAAATATGATTAAATTGCCCCATAAAGGACATGATGGTGTATTCGAAATTGTCTAGTGATTCTCCGATAGATATCTATGAAATTCCAAAACAATGTTTACAACAATGTGGTGGAAATCACACTTTGAGGGGAAGCATATTGAGAATTCAAGTGTGATTTAGAGACTCTTTTACTTTGAACTCTATTATTTTATCTAACAATTAATATCAAAGTATGAAGATAAAATAAGGAAATATGAAAATCCCTGAAGGATTCAAATTGCGAGAAAATATTATTTGAAATATTGCAGTATCATTTTTCTAATGGCAAAGTTCTACATATGGAAAAACGAACATGATTGGCATGACCGGTTAGACCATCCCGAGCCTTATGATACAATCGAAGAGCATGCCATTCTTCAAATAATGAATTCTCTCAGATGGTGTTCTCAAAGTCAATAAGAGGCGAAATAAAGGTTTTGAATTTCCCATTATTTGATTGAAAAGATATAATGAGTTACTTGAATTGGTCTGAAAGTACCAGAGTTCAATTGAGGTTACTATTGGATTTTGCCAATTATGCATGTTGTATTTTACTGGTCAATATCAATGAACTCAAAGATGTTGGAACAAAGTCAAGTATATAATTTGTATTTTAAAATACAACAATATCATCCAATTATGTGAAAATTTTAGCACTACATCCAGAAAAGCTCAGAATGTGATTTTGTTGAGGTTTGTGATTCTACACATACAAGAAACTTGAATATGATATCAACAACTAATTCAAAGAAGAGTATATCAAAAGAGATAAAACAGATCTTTCTAAAATGTCATCACCAAGTAAAGCTTCTGATCAACTAATATAGAAGATTAAGTGACATTATTCATCTCATATATAATTGTCTTTATGAGGGGGAGAAATAATTGTGTTCTGCACTCTTTTTCCCTTAACCATGGTTTTATCCCATTGGGTTTTCCTAGTAAGGTTTTTAACGAGGCAGTTCGCACATAAAGGATGTTGTACTCTTTTTCCTTCACTAGTATTTTTTTCCCATAGGGTTTTTTCTAGTAAGGTTTTAATGAGGCATATCCTCAATGGACATCCAAGGGGGAGTGTTATGAATAATTTGGTGGATGCCCATTAGTATTGGCCCATGTCATTTGGCCCATGTATTTTCCTATAAATAGGACTCACATTGTAATAGAATATACACTTGAATAGAATAATAGAAACCCTATATTTCTTGCTTCTCTCTTTCTCTCCTTCCTCTCTTCTATATTCTTCCTCATGTTTATAAATAGTTCATAACATAATGTTATTTTTCCTATTATACGCTTAACTATTTATTTTTATCTTCTTTCAATTCTTCAATTAATCTTTCTTATACCATTAGTGAATGACAATTTTGTAAGGTAACACATAATTTTTCTTTTCCATACTACATTAATTTATTTCTTAATTTGTGTGGTTAAAACAACTTATATTGCGGTACGGAGGAAGTAATTGAATTCAAACCCAAAACCGAACTTCCAACGTTTGTCTTTTTACCGTATTTCTTTTCAATTATTAGTTAGGCTTAATTGCAGTTTTAGTATCTTTATTTTATATGTTTTGCAATTTTGATCTCCTATTTTGATTTTTTTGCAGTTTTGGTCCCCAACCCAAATTTTTGGTCTATAGAGCACGATGTGGCATAATTTTAAACGATGTGTTATTAAAGATGATTATGTGAAAAATCACAGTGTGAATTTATTTTATCCACCTCATTAAATCTATTATATAATAAATTAATAAAAATAGAAAATCTACTGTTTTTTAGTTCATGTCCCACTCAGTATACTCTGGAATTTACGGAAGAGTCGTATATGCAATAAATTGCTTGTAATATATCATCCTAAAAGACAGAGCACTCACTCTATATGGGCTTTCATTGGATTGGATTTGGAGGAACTATCTATCACCTCACAATTGATGTTCAAAGAACTTTGGAACAATATAAACCTATATATCACCGTCAACCTTAATTACTTGACGTATTAACATTTTTTTAATTATTATTTCATGGCCACTTGGTTTTGGTCTGCACAAATTTGTTTTTTTTAACAGCAAACAAATATATATTAATATAAGAAAAGGTAACAGTACAAGAGGTACTTAACCCAGTCGCAAAAATAGGTACAAGTAGTATTACATTCAAGTAATTTAAGAAGAGTCAAATACGCTAATAATTGCTAAACCCACTAAAATGACATTACCTAACTATACAATCGAGAGGGTTAACACACTATTTATAAAATAAACAAGGTGACTTAACCTTTTTCGACAAAAGCCATTTCCAAAAAACAACTTGTATCTTATGAAAAATGACGCTAATAATCTGCACAAATTTGTTTTTGTCTTCTTTGTAAATGTGTAAAGCACATAGCAATGCATACATTGGACTATACCATTTAAAATAAAGAATTTATTTTTCTTACGGTTCATTGAATTCTTATTATAGTTAACCCATAAAAACATATGTAGGATAAAGATGGTCCAATTGCTTATCTTTGAGGAAAATATTAACAAATACCTCTAGAATATTAACTAAGAAACTAAATTCAATGAAATTATCTTGACTTTTGTGTAATTTATCATTTTAAAAAAAAATTAATATAAAATTTACGTTTTTCTTTACTATTGTTTTCAAGGCCACTAATTAACATAATTCTATCTTTTATTAGATAATAATATTTGGATTTCCCCTAGTACTATATTATATCATGCTTAACAGTTGAATCAAAAGACAATCTAAAGTGACTGAGGATAGTCACATTTTTTATTCAATAGTTTTTTACCACACTCACACATTGCAAATTGTTTGATCAAGAAATGATCTAAAATAATGGAGGATAATCACATTTTTGTTATTCTTTTTTAAACTATCTATGACTTGTGTGCGTTTTATTTGAGGTTGTTCAATATTTTCTTTTTTATTTAGTAGTTTAATCGTTAGACTCACATACTATAAGTGTTGAGAAGTGAGATTCAAAATTTGAATTTCAGTCTCTCCAATGATGTCTATAAGTGCGGAACTCAATATTCTTATTTTTTTATATTCATATTTTTATTTGGGTTATGTATATATGTTTCTAGTTTCTATAAATATAAGAACTTTCATTTTTAGTCCATTAAAAGATATCTTTCAAACTTTGGTCTTTTAAATTTTAAATTTTATTCTTTACTTTTACCACTCAGCTTTACTTTTACCAATGGAA
Organism: Trifolium subterraneum; assembly: GCA_951799995.1. Taxonomy (NCBI): domain Eukaryota; kingdom Viridiplantae; phylum Streptophyta; class Magnoliopsida; order Fabales; family Fabaceae; genus Trifolium; species Trifolium subterraneum. The sequence goes on along the minus strand of OX637468.1, from coordinate 6,531,734 downwards.
GAAGCTAGACATAGAGGACTGAATCGAGTTCAATTTGAAAGTGATTCGAAAGTGTTGATAGAGGCCATTCATATGAAGCGTAGAGGCAATTATGAGTTTCTTTCAATTGTTCATGATATTCTTAGTATTATGTCGTATTTTTTAAACTTTGAGGTTAAGTTTGTTAGGAGGCAAGCGAATTCGGTTGCTCATACTCTTGCTAGGGCTGCCAATTCTTGGTCTAGCTTCCATAGATTTGAGATTATTCCCGTATGTATTGAATATTTAATAGTTAATGAAATGCACTAAGTTTATTTGACTAAAAAATAATAATAAACAGAGTATAGGGGGAAATTAAATCAAACTAACTTTACCACTCATGTATTTCTATATATTACATAAGAATTGTTAAAGTTTTTTTTTTTATATGTTAAAAACTTAAAATAGCATATAATCCAAACATAGAGTAATTCTAATATAAGAATTATGCTCTCTTTTTAGGTTTACTTTTTTTAGTGTAATCATCTGATTCTTAAAAGAAGGAGGTCTGATTGATCGCGAGGTAAATATTTTTGAATGATTCATTCTTTGATAGAAATTGTTAACCATTGTCCACAAATTCTAGCTCGATTGGAAGAAATGTCGAAATTGCTAGTGTAAAATGTCAGGATCGGGGTTCGAACCTGATGATTCCACATCATTACTATGTTTCTGACCTATTCCAAAACTTATTTATGAGGTTTTACTATGTTTTGATTATGTTTTCGCACAACAATAAGTGGAAGTTACGGTGAGTACAAGGCTGCTGAAAGCATTATTTTAAAAAGCGGAGGGTGGTCCAGTCTGGTTCATACGCTGGATTGGATAAGCAGTTAAACCGGTGGGAACCGCTCGACACCGAAAAAACCGGCGAACCGACAGTTAACCCGAACCGACGGTTTAATTGCTCGCCTTTATTTTTTTTCTTCTTTTCTACCAAACTCCAAAACGACGTCGTTTTGCAATTATTATTATTAAAAAAAGTAAAAACTGAAGAAACAAAATAATAGAAATTAGAAACTCAGGATTTAGGAAAATTGAAAACTGAACCCTAGCAGCAGCTCTCCATCGCCCTTCCCTTCTCCATCGCCATCGCTGCATCCTATCTTGTCGTTCGCTGCCACCTGTCTTGTTGTACCCCGCCTTTTGTTCTGTTTTTTTCAATCGGTGTGAGTTAATTTATTTCTTCAACTCCTACTACACCATATTTACTTCTACTTTGAGTTAATGTATTTTTTCAACTTCTAATTTTTAGTTATGATTCTTTAGTTTATCGTTCTGTCTGTACAATTTATGGTTTTCTTCAATTTCTGTTGCATTTGGATATTGATGAATTATGAATGCATGCTAATTTTGTTTTACTTACTTTCTTAAGAATCATGAATGCATACTAATTTGCTGATGCTCTGTTACTTTCTTTTTAATTTTACAATTATTATGATCACTTTTACTAGCTAGGTTAGCATATAATAAAATTCTCTTTGTAATGATTTGTAGAAATAAGAAGAAACAAAATTATGACGCTATCAATTTTGAAACACTTGATGACCATTCTGATTGGGTGTTGGAGGATTCACCACCATTTTTAACTATTGAGGAGGTGGAAGCACTACACAATGATCTGGCTAGTATGACAATTCAACCTCTTTCAAATGATATTGGTATGTTGTTAGTTATTGTGATTCCAATTTTGCTATTTTAATTTATTACTATATTAATTGTTAAACTCTCCAAATTGATGTTATTGTAGATGAATTAAATTTGGATGAGGTTGAGGATGATGCATAACTTGGAAAAAATGTAGAACAAAGTAATAATATTGTTGATGGGGGAGATGATGTGGATGTTTTTGATCTAGGAGAGCCCAACATTGACACAACTATGCCTCCTTGGAATTAAAATTATTTGACACTTTGTGTTCGTTAATGTTTTATGTTGCAATTACATTTTGTTTAAAACTTATTTGGATTTGTATTTTGTACTATTTTAATGTGTGATTATGAGTTTATGAAATTTCCAAATTTTCATATTTTTTAATGATTTTTTTTAAAGACTGGGTTATCCGATTCGACCGGTTTAATAACTATATAGTATTACTATAGAGACCGGTTAATTTCACTGGTTTAATACTGGTTTAGTCATGCAGTTTGACCAGTGACTCATTGGTTCGACCAATAAACCATTGACCCAGTACCCTCACCGGTTTGAGATCCGGTCTGGTTTTTAAAACATTGGCTGAAACCACAAGAAAAGAAGAAAATCTGCGAAAAAAAACTCAGGAATTGCGCTCGACGCAGGAGATCCTGCGCGCGGCGCAGGAGATCCTGCGCGCGGCGCAATTGTTTGCTAAAATTCCCTTTCCATTCTGTTTTCCTGCGCGCGGCGCAGGTGCGCGAATTTGTGCAAGAAAATGTTTGTTATCAAATCCGTGTGTTAGATATGATTGGAAATCATAACTAACTTTGGAAAAGATTTAAATAAGAGTTAGTTTTAAAACAAATTTTGTTTGAAAACTAATTCCTATCAAGATCCAACAAAAACTCAAGTAAATCAACAGGAGCTAAACTTCCATGATTGGATCTTAGGGGATTCTAATTGCTATTGTTCTCGAACCATGTAGTTTCATATGTTATTTTAATGAATTACGAAGTTAGTTTCACTTAATTATTCCTTGTATCTAATGTTTTGCATGATCCGAAAAATTGTGTAATGATTTAAATAATTTGTTTTACTATGAGAATAGGAACGAATCATCTACCTAGCTAGGAATAATTATTCAAATAACTTTTACTTAAGAGATTTCGTATTGTTAATTGAGAATTTAAAGATTAAAGCGCAAATTCCTCCCGGATCATAAATCATCCTAAGAAATTAGGGATTTATGATCAAGGGAGAAGATTATGTTATCAAGAGATTTAACATAATTATCTTTTTTAATCAAATTGTGAAACTAGTTTGGTAATTAATTTGTTAAAATACATGAACTACCGAGATAATAGTAATTAGATGAATTGAAAAGATCCAATCGCTTTTCCTTCTTAAGTCAAACCCTATTTTCAAAATTTATTTTCTCAAATAAACCCTAGAAAAATTCCCCCTTTTTATATTCATGTTAATTTACCTAAGTATGTTTTCAAATTACCGTTGTTGATTTAACGCAATCCCTGTGGATACAAATTTATTTTATTACTTGCGACGAATTTAGTACACTTGCTAAATTATTCATCAGAACCTCGGCCCATCCATTTTGTGTGTGCAAATTTTTAATAATTTTATCATTTCGTCTATCTCAAAAAACATTAACCGCTTGAATTTAATGTTTGATTTGCTCTTGCATTATGTTTTCAATATCTCCAAATTTCACAACAACAAAAAAAAAATCCAAAAAAAAAAATATAGAAAAAGAATATTAATAATAACGGTGATAATAATAGTCATTTTATAATTATTATATATAAAATCTCTTATTTACAATAAAAGTCACCTTCAATCTTCATAGGGTAGAAAATTTGGCGTTGCCACCTAGCTAGTAAGTTAAATGAAATAGACATAAACATAAAACAAACATATGATTCAAATAGTCCAACAATTGCATTTCCATATGTAACCTCTCACATTAAAAAATTAATTAAATTCATGAACAAAGTTAGTATATAAACATGTCTTACAACTTTAGTTAATCAATATCCTTATAATCCATCCAACACTACAAAACATGGCAACCCAAAATCAAAAGCTCCATTTTGTATTATTCCCAATGATGGCACAAGGTCACATGATTCCTATGATAGACATAGCAAAAATATTAGCACAACATAACAATGTTGTTACAATAGTAACCACACCACAAAATGCATCACGTTACACATCAACCATAGAACGTTATATTGAATCTGGTTTACACATTCAATTATTTCAAATCCAATTTCCATGTAAAGAATTTGGATTACCAGAAGGGTGTGAGAATCTTGACATGTTACCTTCACTTGGTATAGCATCTGATTTTTTCAATGCTTCAAGATTTCTAAGACAAGAAGCTGAAAAGTTATGTGATGAGTTAAAACCATCACCAAGTTGCATAATTTCAGATATGTGTTTGCCATATACAATCCATATAGCTAGAAAATTCAATATTCCAAGAATTTCTTTTGTTGGAACAGGTTGCTTATATGTCTTGGCTTTGCATAATATACATGCTTATAATATGATGCAAATTATGGCTAATAAGGAACATGAGTACTTTGATTTGCCTGGTATTTCTGAAAAAATTGAAATAACTATGGCACAAACAGGACTAGGATTAAAGGGTGAAGCTTGGAATGAATTTAATATTGATTTGGGTGAAGCTGAAATGGGTTCTTATGGAATAATAGTAAATTCTTTTGAAGAGTTAGAGCCATCATTTGTGAAAGATTATAAAAAAGCAAACAATGATAAAGTTTGGTGTATTGGTCCTGTTTCACTTAGTAACACTGATTACTTGGATAAGGGGCAAAGAGGTAATAATAAGGTTTCAAGTGGTGAATGGAAGCACATGAAGTGGCTTGATTCTCAGAAAGAAGGGAATGTAATCTATGCAAGCCTTGGAAGTTTATGCAATATAACACCAACACAAATGATCGAGCTTGGTTTAGCTTTAGAAGCTACAAAAAGACCTTTTATTTGGGTTATTAGAGATGGAAATCAATTAGAAGCATTGGAAAAATGGGTTGAGGAAAGTGGATTTGAAGGAAGAATCAATGGTAGAGGCTTAGTGATTAAGAGTTGGGCTCCTCAGTTATTGATATTGTCGCATCCTTCAACCGGAGGATTCTTGACGCATTGTGGTTGGAATTCTACTATTGAAGCAATATGTGCTGGTGTACCGATGGTTACGTGGCCACTTTTCGCTGATCAATTTTTGAATGAGACTTTAGCTGTGGAAATATTGAAAGTTGGTGTGAAAATTGGGGTGGAGAGTCCTTTGAAATGGGGTGAGGAAGAGGAAAGTAGTGTGTTGGTTAAGAAGGAAGATATCATTAGAGGTATTGAAAGATTAATGGATGAGTCAAGTGAAAGTGAAGAAAGAAGAAAAAAGATTAGAGAGCTTGCCACTATGGCTAAAAAGGCTGTTGAAAAAGATGGATCTTCTGATTCTAATGTTACTTTGTTCATCCAAGATATCATACAAAAAAATAAAGATATGATTCAAGGAATAGGGACAGAGGAATTAAAGGAATTTGAGGAGAAAGTGTATGATGCTGAAGTAAAGTCAAATGGTGCAATCTTAAACACTTGTGAGGAGTTGGAGAAAGAATATGTGAAGGATTACAAGATGGAAAGAAATGATGAGGTTTGTAGTGTTGCCAAAGAGAGGTGTTGAAAATGTGGATCATTTTCATGCATCAATAATCAAGCATCAAAATTGAAGCTTGAAGAGATATGAAATTTATAATATTTGTCCTTTTGTTGTCATTATTTGTTTTCTTTTTTTATTGTTGTATAATGTACACTGCAAGCACGAAGTTATGTTATAAATGTATGAAGATGTATTGAATTAATACTTTTTTATAAGAAGGTGCTATATGTGTTTTCACTTCATTTTGCTTATATATATATATATATTTTAAATTCGTCTAATCTAAAGGGAGCTCCTAGTTTTGTATGTTTTCATTATGAAATTTTATATTCAAAATTATTGTTCAAAGAAGATTGGGACAATATACATAGACTCTCCCTGGCTTCTTCTTTTTCCATAGATTTTATTCATAGCTAATTATATATATATAGAGGAACTTTCAAGTGTGATGAATTCTTATAATAAAAGATGAGAGGGTTGAATATCAGCTTTGGATTAAAATAAAAGGTGGAGATTAAAACACTCATTAAAAGGAGCACGTAATAGTTATGAGGAAATGAATTGACACGCTTTCTAGACTTCGTCTTCCCTATATATATAAACAACGAAAATTATGGTTTAGTACAAATATTTTGGAGTATAAGCAGTACACCAAAAATAAAAACTAACAAAGGTAAGAGACAAATCGAAAAGGAGAACAAGAAAAGAAAACCCAATCACCAATTGCATAGGAAAAAATGCATAAGTACTAGACTATCTGAGAGTAAATCGAGACTAGAAGAGAGAATAGGATCAAAGAATTTGCCAACCAGCGGTGATGCCACTCAAGACTGACCCCTCCACTACGCTCTATCAGCTCAAACACTAAATAGGTTTTACTTCCCACTCAAAAAGAGAGCAGGACTAGGATTCTTACCACGGAAACAATTTCAAGAGTAGAATTTAATCTTATCCACCGGTTCTTCAGCAAAAGTGCACTGCCCAAAGAAGATAAAGTCATTGCAAGTTAAACATATGGACCACACAACAACATACATGCCACACTAAAGTCAAACCATAACGAACAAGAGCAAGTGTGGGATGACTTGACGAAATATCGGTTGTATTAAATGTGTCGTTGCAAAGACAAGAACAGGAGAAGTTGCATGCAAATGAGGCAACAATTGTAACGACAAGAACAAGAGATGAAAAAAAATCAACAAGAAACTCTCTTTTTTAATGGAACATCTTGGGATTCTCATCCACCAAACCCCCAACAATGAAAATAAATTCACTAATAAAGATGAAGTGGGGACAATAAATTTGAAGAAGACTTTATTGGAGATCACAACAATGAATTTGATCAAGCGAACATTATTGATTATGACATTTTGATCACGATTCTTTTTTATTTATATGTATTTAGCTTATATTTTATGTTCAAACTTGATGATGTTTCAACATTTTGGGATTTATTTTATGTTTCAACATTCTCATTTTCCCGTGAAAAGATAAAATTTCCTATGGATTTATCTACAAAGACACATTTTCTATGGAATTACCTGCGGATATTACAGCAGAATTACTTGCGGATATTTCGCACGAAAGTTTACTGCAGTTTTGTTCTCATTTGCTACAGCAAATTCCACAGAAAAATTTTCCCAGGATCTCAAAATTTACAGGAAACAATTACGAGAAAAATATGAGCTAAGAGAACCAAAATCCTTGAAAAAATCCGCATGAAACGTTTCCAGCAGATTTTGGTCCAAATCAGCATATAATAAGAAAATTTCTATCAATGGTAAGGACAGAACAGTGAATTTACGTATATTCTTACGATTACGGTATGTAAGCGCTTATCTTTATTACTTAGCTCAACTTTGCACCATAGGAGGTTATATCACTCCATTTGATGGCATTTGGATCACATTCACTTGTTTCAGAATTGTATATTAGGGTTGATCGTATTCGAACTAATCCAAAAGTAAAATCGCAAATCGAATTAATCCAAACCGAAATCACAAAAAACCGCATTTATTTTAAACCGCGCGGATCATTTTTCTTCTAAACCGCGCGGTTTGGTTTGATTTGGTTTGCGGTTTTCATTTTAGAAAACCGAACTAAACCGCAATACATAACTTAACTCTATCAATTAGTAGCAATCAACATATTGCCTAGTCCAACTTAGCAAGCCCAATCCAAATTAAGTCCATAAAATAGTACGCTGTCAAAACATATAATTTAACGCGATCTAAAATTATACTATTGGTATTAAAAATAAGTTCTTATGTATATGAAATTTATGTTTAGCATATTATATCACGTAAACAATAAATAAATTAAAATTTCTTATGTTTATAACAAGTTGATAATATTGTCATATTTTTTATATCGCGTTAAACTGAACCAACCCTAACCGCGTTGGTTTGGATGACTTTTTAAAAACCAACCGAACCAAATCGAACCGCATGTATTTTTATCTCGCGGTTAGGATGACTTTTATGCTCGAAACCGAAACGAACCGCACCGCGAGCACCTCTACTGTACACACTTCTTTTCATTTATTCACAAGAAAAAAGGCGGAAAAAAAAAACCAAGTATTTAGCAATTACCTTAAATTATGGCCCCGTTTGTGTTTTGGATATTTTTTAAAATATATTTTGTAGTGTTATAAAATTTTGTATAAAAAAAAATTACAAAGAAACTTTTTATAAAAGCTTCAAATGAAAATTTTGTTTGAATAATAATTATTCTTAAAATGTTATTTTAGGTATTTCATCATTTTATTGAAAAAAATATTGGATATCAAAATTTCAAAAAATCACTTAATTTTGAAGCTATTTCAAATAGATTTTCACAAAAATCATTTTTGAAATACAACTTTTTCAAAAAATTGTGATTTTGACTATGTTTTGAACTTCAATAATGTACATTTATATTATATGATGTCAAAATTAGTGTTTCAATTTAGAAAAAACGAATACAAAAAAACTTGTAATATTTTGAAAAACGGTTTTACAAAGCCTATTTTAAAAAATACAAAGAAAAAATCCATTTTTTTAAAGTTGAAACAAACGGGCCCTATCTCTTTGAGCATATAAAAATTCGACATTAATGATGCATAATTTTATATACTTCTTTCATCCCAAGAAAATTGATGTATTGCATCTAAAATATTTGTATTTTACAACTAAGGATAGACCCATTTTATATATGCCATATTAATGATGCATGTTTATTTTAAAAATATTTGTATTTTAAAATCTAATTTTCTTTTATAAAATATTTTATTAAAGTTGTTAAAGAAATTTTCTTCCGATTTTTGTGTATTATTAGTTTTTTTTATGATAATTAATTATTAATAATGACAATGAAAAATTCGTAGTTATATCACAGTAACTAATAAAAGCAAAAAGGAAAAACTAACATGTGCCCTTAAGGTATTTATTAGCTAGTGTACGAAGATAATAATTTTGCATCGAAAATTATGCATTTTATCATTTTAAAAATTAAAAATTGTTTATTCCAAGATTTAATTACTATTTCAAGTATTATGGCACATGTTAGCATGACCCAAAGCAAAATATACTCTGTTCGTTCCAAAATGTCAGTCAGTTTGAGAAAAAAATTGTATCAATTATAAGTCACTTTACATTTTACATTACCAATGAAGTATTTAATGTTATTTTTCCTATTGGATTTTTCTATCATTTGCAAATTTGCACATTTTATATTAAATATATAATTTTTTAATAAATAATTGTTGTTTTTCATTAAATTGTTACTACTTTAATTTGGTTAATTTAACATGTGCAATGTTGCACATGTTAGACAAACTCTTTCCTATTATACCCTTAACTATTTATTACTATATCTTCTTTCAATTATTCAATTTATCTTTCTTATATTATTAATGAAGGATAATTTTGTAAACTAACTCATAATTTCTCTTTTCCATACAACATTAATTACATTTCTTAATTTGTGTAATTTGGCCAAAGTGACTTACATTTTAGAACGGAGGGAGTATAATCTAAGGAAAATGTTAAACGACACTAATTAAGCTTATTAATAGGATTCTATCTTGAAACTTGTGCATTCAACACCTTAAAAGTGTACAAATTTACTCCATCCGTCCCATATATAAGGGAAAAATGACCCTTTTTTTTGTCCCAAATTATAAGGGAAAAAATAACTTTCAAGAATGTTTTTTACTTATTCTTATAAAATTAAATGCAAATTGCATTTAATTTTTTTTCTCTCTCATTTTCTCAATGAACAACAATCAATCAAATTTGTTTTTACATCTTCCCATGCAACTTATTTCAAGAAAAACCCACAAAACTATATTTCAAATTCTCAAGTTTTGGTTTTCTTAATAAGTGTGTTTTTTTTTCCCCTTATAATATGGGACGGAGGGAGTACTTCACAAACATTAATTTTATCTTTTATTTTTATTTTTAGTATATTTAACAAGTATCCATACATACTAATGATCTAATTCTAAAATTTAGGAATTGTGCATTGTGTATGGAGGATTGACTTTTGGCGATAAACAAAGAAACTAGGGACAATTAAAAAGACCCGTCCAATTTTGCTTGGAAACTTTGTTTGTCGTTGCTAGCTAATTAGTGAAGAAAATGAGATGATATAGACAAAAGTACAAAACAAACTTAATAATCCAACTTTCTCATATGTAAGCGCTTACATCACCTTAAAGCTAATTACAGCATCTAAAATGGAACTCCCAATTGGGTGTGATGTGTACATATTACTCATTTATTATTTTTTAATAATAGTTCATAATAAGTATTCAATTTCTTCAACCCAACACCTCTTAAAAATTTCTAAAGAGTCTCATTAATAACTCCACATCACAATAACTTATTATTTAATAATTCATATTAAATATATAAAAGTAAATGAGTTCCATAAAAAAATATATTTTAATGAAAACTAAGGTGGTCTCCAAAAAAGAGAGACTTCTTATTTAAGAATTTGTGCCTATTAAGAACTCAAATGTGTAATATTCCAATGATAGTTTCTATTAAAAACTGGTACTTAAAAATATAAGAATCACCATGGAGATGATCTTACGGAGTTCTACACAAGTGTCTCTTCTTGTCTTTTGGGTGGTGAGAACCTTTTTTTATTTTAATTAGAGTTTAAAGGACACACATTATCGGTATAAATTAATTTTATACTTACAATCAATTAATAAGAATGATTCAACATTTAATGTTATATTAAGAAAGTGTAGTTAAGTGGATTGATGAGCGGAAAATATAATTATGGTTGATTAACAATGTAAAATTATTTTATACCGTTAGTGCATAATCTTTTTCTCTTTTTATTTTTACAAAGGTGATCACGACTATTTGAGCACAAGTACACATATTTGAATAAATATAGAAGGAGAAAATAATCAAATAATATGTATTTTAAAATAATTAAATTATATATATTTTTGTGTGTCTAAATTGTGTGATCAAATACAAATCGTTAATTGGTTTAGTGGTAGATGTCGTTGAACTTAGTAGGGAGGACCACAATTTGATCTTTAATTTGCAACTGCAATAAAAAGGGGACTGAAACCGGTTGATGTCAGAACTGTACCTCCGATTCAGATTAGGTTGTTCAGCGGACATAATACATGTGGTGAAAAAAAATGGTGCATGTGCTCGCCCAATCAAATATTTTTCATTTTTTTTATATATTTTGGTACATTTATTTTTAATCTTATTATAAACTATATTTTTTCATTTTCGCATAAGTTAAAAAAGTATATGTCCCATAAGTCCTAGTTCAACTGGCAAAAATGCCGAAATTGTTAGGCCGGACGTCGTGACCCAGGTTCGACCCCGGGATCTCATAATTATTTGTGAGTTTAATTTCAGTGAATTACCACTTCTTCTAAGACCAAAAAAAAAAAAAAAGTATATAGTATGGTCAAATTTTCCATTTTATATTTGAAGATATGTTGTTAAAACATTGGTTTGTGTATTGATATCCCCAACTCCGATTTCTTATCCCAAAATAAATTAATAGGACTAACAAAATTTATATTTGAATTTTTTTTTAAACTCGGTATCCGATCCTATGACCGACTAATTCGAGAGGATTAATCTTACAGTCCAGTTGTGGAGGCCCCATTTAAAGTCATAGTTTATGCTCTGTATAGACTAATATACAGAAATTGACATTAGAGAGAATGGAACCTGAAACGAGTAACATACTTCCAAGGACTCGAGCCAACACAATTATATATTTTAAAAAATAATTCAAAATAAAACTTATATTTAGAGATATAGTATATAAATATGTCTTGCAACTTTAATTTTAGATAAATTCATTGTTCACCATATATACAAATAACATCATCATCCGTTAATCCTTTCAAAAAATCATTCCAACAATAGAATGGAATCCGAAGATCCAAAGCTCCACTTTGTATTGTTTCCAATGATGGCACAAGGTCACATGAATCCCATGATGGATATTGCAAAAATATTGGCACAACATCACAATGTTAATGTTACAATAGTAACCACTCCACAAAATGCATCACGTTTCTCATCAATTCTTGCACGTTATCTTCACATTCAGGTAATTCAACTCCATTTTCCATCTAAAGAGTTTGGATTACCAGATGGGTGTGAGAATCTTGACATGTTACCTTCACTTGGTATAGCATCAGATTTCTTCAATGCTTCAAGATCTCTAAAACAAGAAGCTGAAAAGCTATTTGAAGAGTTAACACCACCACCAAGTTGCATAATTTCAGATATGTGTTTGCCATATACAATCCATATAGCTAGAAAGTTCAATATTCCAAGAATTTCTTTTGTTGGAGTAAGTTGCTTATATCTATTGTCTTGGCATAACTTACATGTCAGTAATATGAATGAAATTATGGCTAATAATGAAAATGAGTACTTTGTTTTGCCTGGTATCCCTGACAAAATTGAAATGACCATTGCACAATTAGGAGCAGGAAATAAGGGTGAAGCTTGGAAACAATTTAGTGAAGATGTGCTTGAAGCTGAAATGAGTACTTATGGGGTACTCATGAATTCTTTTGAAGAATTGGAACCAACGTATGCAAAGGAATATAAAAAGGTAAGAAATGACAAGGTTTGGTGTATTGGTCCTGTTTCACTTAGTAACACTGATTATTTGGATAAGTTTCAAAGAGGTAATAAGAATAAGGATTCGATTGATGATGAATGGAAGCACATGAAGTGGCTTGATTCTCAGAAACAAGGGACTGTTATCTATGCAAGCCTTGGAAGTTTATGCAATATAACACCAACACAAATGATAGAGCTTGGTTTAGCTTTAGAAGCTACAAAAAGACCTTTTATTTGGGTTATAAGAGATGGAAATCAATTAGAAGCATTGGAAAAATGGGTTGAGGAAAGTGGATTTGAAGAAAGAATCAATGGTAGAGGCTTAGTGATTAAGAGTTGGGCTCCTCAGTTATTGATATTGTCGCATCCTTCAATCGGAGGATTCTTGACGCATTGTGGTTGGAATTCTACTATTGAAGCAATATGTGCTGGTGTACCGATGGTTACGTGGCCACTTTTCGCTGATCAATTTTTAAATGAGACTTTAGCTGTGGAAATATTGAAAGTTGGTGTGAAAATTGGGGTGGAGAGTCCTTTGAAATGGGGTGAGGAAGAGGAAAGTAGTGTGTTGGTGAAGAAAGAAGCTATCATTAGTGGAATAGAAAGATTAATGGATGAGTCAATTGAAAGTAAAGAAAGAAGGAAAAAGATTAGAGAGCTTGCTAATATGGCTAAAAAGGCTATAGAAAAAGATGGATCTTCTGATTCTAATGTTACTTTGTTTATCCAAGATATCATACAAAAAAATAAGGATATGATTCAAGGAACAAGAACAGAGGAGTTGAAGGAAATTGAGGAGAAAATGCATGATGCTGAAATAAAGTCAAATGGTGCAATCATAAACACTTGTGAGGAGTTGGAAAAAGAATGTGTGAAAGATTACAAGAAGGAAATAAATGATAAGGTTTGTAGTGTTGGCAAAGAGAGCTCTTAAAAATGTTGATCATGTCATCATAATTTGGCTTAGCTTATCCAAGATACCATAAGCACCAAAGATTTATCGACGAGAGTACAAGGTGTATTTCAACCCTTACGATAAAAGCAAACCAAACCCGGCATCATAAAAATTTATTGCATTTTTCTTTTTGTTGACATTATTTGTTTTCTTTTTCTATTGTTGCATAAATGCGTGTAGAGGGTATTGAATTCATACTTTTTTTTTTAGAAGGTGCTATATGTTTTCACAATGAGTTTCTTGTTTGTATATTTTTATCGTGAAATTTTACATCACTATCTTAGAACTTGAGTTTAGGTCTAGTTTATCCTTATAAAACCAACATGTAAGTAAACATTATCCCTATTTATAAATATATTCAAAAGTAATCTAACAATTTTTAGAAGTTCAATTATCATCTTAAAATTTAGACTTATACTTAACTTAAATCGACTTTTAATATAAGAATTGTTCTCATTTCTTAATATAACTTGAGTTCGTATTATTATAGCTTTAATGCAACAAACTAAGCTCTCTTTACAACGATTGAAGACATACTATTGGTATGTCGTTGGATAATCTTGTGGACCTGAATTCTATGCGGTTATTGAAGGCCCTTAGATTAAATTTTGATGGTCTAAATTTAAAAATCGTCAAATAAATATTCTCTCCGTCCCAAAATATAAAAGCTAATTTGACTAAATGACATTATTTATTTATCTTGTTTTGACCATATATTTTTAATAATATATAGATATAAATATTAGCATATAAAATCTTGTTTGATTTGTTTTGATGATTATTTTCAAAATATCAAGTTTTTATAATTTTTACTAATAAAGAATTAAAGAAATTAGTGATCAAAATTATGCATTGGCATACTGCAGCGGTTAAACTAGCTCTTATATTTTGGGACAGATGGAATAATATACATTAATAAAATTGGATGGTTGAGATGGCCGTCAAAGAATCCATTTCCTAATCTTGTGGATCAGTTTGGAATTGGAAGGCTTGGTTGATTCAAATTCTAAGCAAGCGTGTCTCCTAAGATTTGTCTTGTCATATATAGCGCTATTGATAGAAGATAAATAAATTTAATAATGTATAATTTTAAAATGAATAAACAACGTGAATATTTATGAGCCCGCTTAAATTGAATCTCTTATATTATAATTATATTATAAGTTTATTCCGTTTTGCTATTCATAATTCTAATTTTTTTTTCCGTTCATTTTCCTTCTCATTTTACCCTAACATTAATTCAAATAAAATGTTAAAAAACTAGAACTTTGACCCGTGCGGTGCACGGGTCTAATTAGTCGTAATATGAAAAAAATAAGATATAAATTTTTTAACACTAAAACGTATATAAAAAAGTCGAGTACCATTAAATATTAGTTCGACAATAAATTTGGATAAATGTTCATACAACAAAAATTATGTTATATTGCAAAATACTTATTTATAGACTACATTGAAAGTTTTATTCGTATTTTCACCGTCTTTGTCGATAATCAATATTTTTAATCATTCTCTTTAAATAACTCTTGAAGTTGCAACATACAACTGACCATGTAAAAACACTGTCAGCCAAAGATATATCCCAACATGCTTAAGAGATTATCCCTAATTCATATTAATATAGTCATCGCAAAAGAAAAAAATAAAGGGTGCGGGTTTGATTTCCATGCTAGACAAATTTGTATTTTTTTTAATATAATGGGACCACATGAAAAAGAGAGAAAAATAGTTTAGGATTAGCATTTTGGAGCAAATTTAGAATATAAGAGATATAATAATAATAATAATAATAATAGTAATAATAATAATAATAATAGGAAGCTAATAATAATAAATATTTAACATGGTGAGTTAAAGGTTGTGAGTTCGATTTTTTATTAAGTATTTTTTAATATTTTAGTTGGATTAACAATAATAATAATAACAATAATAATAGGAATCTAATAATAATAAATATTTAACATGGTGAGTTATAGGTCGTGGGTTCGATTCTTGGTGAGGTATTTTTTAATATTTTATTTGAATTAATATTAGGGTAAAATGAGCGGGAAAAAAATTAGGGTTAAGGATAGCAAAACGGAACAAGCTTATTATAAGTTTGTTCCGTTTTGCTATTCTTAACCCTAATTTTTTTTCCGCTCATTTTACCCTAACATTAATTCAAATAAAATGTTAAAAAACTAGAACTTTGACCCTGCGGTGTCAGATGAGTTTGTCCGCATCATCCAGAGTAGCTGAAACATGAGAAGTCAAGAGCTGATAAGTTCCTCGAACCGTATAGCCTGTATCAGGGTCAGACTGCCACCTATCTGAAGACTGAACCTGCAAGGATATGTTCAGAAGTAAAGACTGGCACTCCCCCAACAACTCCTCCTCCCAAACTCTCAACTGCCTCCGCCACACCCAAGCCTCTCCATCCACCCCCCACCCTAGTGAACACATCTCAGCCACCGTCCGCCATTTGGTCTCCGCTAGCTCAAATAGACGCCCAAACCGCTCACTCAAAGGAGTCTCATCCACCCAGGGATCGGTCCAGAAAAAAGTATTTGACCCGTCCCCCACCCTCTTCGAAACGTGCTCCTCCAACCAACGACCCCCATACTCACCACCCTCTCTAATACGTGTTATCTCCCTCCACCACACAGACCCTCTCCGCCCTCCAGCTCGAAGTCGGCCTCCCTCCACCCCGTACCGGGCTGCCAACACTCTAAACTACAATCCCTCCCTATCCACTAGCATCCTCCAACACCATTCACCTAAGAGAGACAAGTTAAACTCCCTCAACTTCCTAACCCCAACCCTCCATCCTCCTTACGTAAGCAAATAGATTTCCAACTAACCCAAGATATTTTCCTAAAGTCCTCACACCCCCCCCCCCCCCCCCCCCAAAATTTAATTAACAAAGATTCAATATAGGAGATGATACCTGAGGGAGCTCTGAAGAAAGAAAGAGCATAGACAGGAAGAGAGGTCAAAACAGACTTTAGCAGTACCAGACGACCACCAAAAGACTTTAGCAGTACCAGACTTTAAAATATTAATATCTCTTATATTTTAAACTTGCTCTGAAATGCTAACCATAAACCTTTTTTTTCTCTCTCTATTTTATGTGGTCTATTATATTAAAAAAAATACAAATTTGTCTAGCATGTGAATCGAACCCGCATCTCTTTAATTTTTTCTTTTGCGATGACTATATTAATAAGAGTCAAGGACAATCTCTTAAGCATGCTGGGATATGTCTTTTGTCGATAGTATTTTTACATGGTCAGTTGTATGTCGCAACTTCAAAAGATATTTAAAGCGAATGATTACAAATATTGATTATCGACGAAACAGTGAAAATACGAATAAAACTTTCAATGTAGTCTATAAAAAAGTATTTCGAGTATACCATAATTTCTGTTGTATGAACATTTATCCAAATTTATTGTTAAACTAATATTTAATGATACTCGACTTTTTTATATACGTTTTAGTGTTAAAAATTTATATCTTATTTTTTTATATTACGGCTAATTAGACCCCGTGCGGTGCGGATCGAAGTTCTAATTTATCTATCTAATTGTGCCTATAAAAATATTTTCTCTTAGTAACATGTAAGAAGAGGATGATGCAACTAATATGGTTAGGTTCTATTTGATTATATTAGACATACTATCAATTATATTAAAAAAAATAATGTACGTACCTCGGCATTTCTTTGCAGATAATAATCTGATTATCATTACTATTATTAATATTATTATTATAATCAAAAAATAATTTTTTAAATTTATTGAATAAATATTATATCAAAACTAAAATATAGACTAAATATATTAATTACTTAACAAACATAAAAAATAATTTTTACCTATAATAGTAATAAGACGGTGTATTAATTTTGTTTCACTTGCTTTCTAGTTCTAGCTAGTGAAGACAATGAAATGAAATAGACAAAAATGTAGGAAAAAGCTTAACTCAAATAATCCAATTTACATATGTAAGCGCTAAATTGTCTTTTATACTTGCTCAAATTTGCACCATAGGTGGTTCTATCACATTTGATGGCATTTGGATCACATCACTTGTTCCACAACTGCACACGCTTCTTTTCTTTATTCACAAGAAAAATAAAGGGAGGAAAAAAATACCATTTAGCAATTGTCATTTTCTTTCTGACTTCTGGATCTTCTTGGATCAGATTAAATCGATGGTCAAAACAACTTTTTTGTCTTTATACATTTAGCAATTGCCTTTAATTATATCTTGAGCATATAAAATCTCGACATTAATGGTGCATAAAATTTGGTATTCCTTATATACTCCCTACATTCCAAATTATATGAAAATTGATATATTGCATCAAATTGTTTTATCCATTTTCGTTTATAATTTGGGATGGACCTCTTATATCTACATAATTTTTTTTGTTAAATAGTTTGATGGTTAATTTTTTTTATCATTAAAGTAAATTAGTAGGGCGTTCAAAGTTTGAACTCAGATCCTTACATATATAATATAACAGAGACTATATATATATATATATAATCTTATATGTGATATTAATGATGCATGTTTATTTGAAAATATTTGTATTTCACAATATAATTAATCTTTTATAAAAATTGTTAAAGAATTTTTCAATAGTAAATAAAGAAAAGTTTGTTAAATAAAATTTTCTTTAATCCAATTTTCCCTTATATTTTGGGATGGAGAAATACATAATCTACTTCTAAAATTTAGGAATTGTGCCTTGTGCATGGTGGACTGACTTTTGGCGATAAACGAGTAAACATGGGCAATTAAAAAGACCCGTCCAATGTCCCATAAGCCCTAACTCAACTGACAAAAATGCCGAAATTGTTAGACTGGACGTCGGGACCCGGGTTCAAACCTGAGATCTCACAATTATATATGAGTTTAATTTCAGTGGATTATCACTTTATCTAAGATATAAAAAAAAAAAAAAAGACCCGTCCAATTTTGCTTAGAAACTTTCTTTGTCGTTGCTGGCTGACTTGTGAAGAGAATGAAATGACATAAACAAAAATACAAAATAAACTTATGAATTCCAGTTAATAATCCAAATTTCTCATAGGTAAGCGCTTACATCACCTTAAAAGCTCATTAGGGAGTTCTACACAAGTGTCTCTTCTTGTCTTTGGGTTATCACAACGCACAACCTTTTTTATTTTATTTTTAGAAAAATGAGGGCACATTGCAAGGAGTCTAAAATAGAAATATTTTTTTTTTGCATTTGTATAATTAACATTTTTAATATTAAATTTTTTATACTATTTAATGTTAAGATGTTTTATTTGAACAATTTATAATGTTTCATAATGTTAACATAACTTTTATTTTTGTTATTTAAGGTGACTACAACTATTTGAGGATACTATCTAAGTACACGAACACATACTTAAATAAATATTAAAAGAGAAAATAATTAAATAATATGATTTTCTTTTTAAGAAATAATATGCATTTTAAAATAATTATATATTTTTGTGTGTTCGTCTAAATAATGTGCCAAAATTATTCTAGTCATTCAAATTTTATTTTTTTTGTTACATTAAAGGCCAATGAAATTTGACCCTCATCATACTACTCAAATTCCTTTAGTGTCACCATTAGACCAAATCTAATAAACTTTTTTTTTGTACATGTCTTTTTTTTTCCTCTAATTAAAAACTACTTTTTGTCACTTTCGCATATGTTATAAAAGTATACAGTAGTATTGTCAAATTTTCCATTTTATGAAAAGATGTTTGTAAGATCTTACTTTGTGTATGGATGTCCACATCCACAACTCTGATTTCTTGTCCGAAAATAAATTATTAGTATTAATAAAAGGGAGTCCTAATATTGTAAAAAAAAAAAAAAGGGAGTCCTAATATGGTCCTCAATTTTAACGCTTCACCGGTGGTCTTTTTATTTGACTGCCTATATCTGGTTACTATTTTTTGGGTTTTATTAATTTATTTAATAATTTAGGGAAAAATTCATATTTTGGAAAAGAAAAATCAAAAGGTTAGGTTATGCTAATTGAGACATTGGGTCAATGGTTAACGAGCTCCTCTTAAAACAAATTGTTTGTAAAATATAAATTTGATTTTTAGTGGAAATAATTCTTGTTCAGACTCTACTTACTTCAAGGCCAAACTATATATTATTGAACCGCTTTCCCTTATGAACAAGAGGATTAATAAAAAAATAAATAAATAAAAAAGAATAGGTTATATTCAGAGATATAGGGACCCGAGTTCACTGCAGTCAGAGAATCATGCCGTCACCATACTTTGATGGTCCATATTCAAAGCTTCTCAAATAAATAAAAGTCATGAATAAAATGAGTGGTTGAGATTTACCTGCAGTCAATATTTGACTGCAGAGAATCCATTTTCGAGATATAGTACTATATTTTTGACACAAATAAACTTATCTCATTTCATCAATTAATTGATTCTCAATACAAGAAGGGAATCAATGTACTATATAAATATGTCTTACAACTTCAAAATAACAAAATTCATTGTTCACCGTATCTACACATAACATCATCATCCCTTAATCCCTTCAAAAAAATAACATATCATTAAATCCTTCAAAGTTCCAACAATAACATGGGATCCGAAGATCCAAAGCTACACTTTGTGTTGTTTCCAATGATGGCACAAGGTCACATGAATCCCATGATGGATATTGCAAAAATATTAGCACAACATCACAATGTTAATGTTACAATAGTAACTACTCCACAAAATGCATCACGTTTCTCATCAATTCTAGCACGTTATCTTCACATTCAAGTAATCCAAATTCAATTTCCATGCAAAGAGTTTGGATTACCAGATGGGTGTGAGAATCTTGACATGTTACCTTCACTTGGCACAGCTTCAAACTTCTTCATTGCTTCAAAATTTCTACAACAAGAAGTTGAAAAGCAATTTGAAGAGTTAACACCATCACCAACTTGCATAATTTCAGATATGTGTTTGCCATATACAATCCATGTAGCTAGAAAGTTCAATATTCCTAGAATTTCTTTTGTTGGAGTAAGTTGCTTTTGTCTCTTAAGTTTGTATAATATACATGTTAGTAATATGAAGGAAACTGTGGCTAATAATGAAAATGAGTACTTTGTTTTGCCTAATATTCCTGACAAAATTGAAATAACCTTAGCACAAACAATAATAGGATTAAAGGATGAAGCTTGGGAAAAATTTAGTGAAGATATGCTTGAAGCTGAAATGAGTACTTATGGGATACTCATGAATTCTTTTGAAGAATTGGAACCAACATATGCAAGTGAATATAAAAAGCTAAGAAATGGTAAAGTTTGGTGCATTGGTCCTGTTTCACTTAGTAACACTGATTATTTGGATAAGTTTCAAAGAGGTAATAATGATAAGGTTTCAAGTGGTGAATGGAAGCACTTAAAGTGGCTTGATTCTCAAAAGCAAGGGAGTGTTATATATGCATGTCTTGGTAGCTTATGTAATTTAACATCACCACAAATGATAGAGCTTGGTTTAGCATTAGAAGCTACTAAAAGACCTTTTATTTGGGTTATAAGAGATGGAAATCAATTAGAAGAGTTGAAAAAATGGATTGAGGAAAGTGGTTTTGAGGGGAGAATTAATGGTAGAGGCCTAGTAATTAAGGGTTGGGCACCTCAATTATTGATATTGTCACATAATGCTATTGGAGGATTTTTAACACATTGTGGTTGGAATTCTACTATTGAAGCAATATGTGCTGGTGTACCAATGGTTACATGGCCACTTTTTGGTGATCAATTTTTGAATGAAGGTTTAGCTGTGCAAATATTGAAAGTTGGTGTGAAAATTGGGGTGGAGAGTCCTATGAAATGGGGTGAGGAAGAGGAAAGTAGTGTGTTGGTTAAGAAGGAAGATATTGTAAGAGGAATAGAAAGGTTAATGGATGAGACAAGTGAAAGTGAAGAAAGAAGAAAAAAGATTAGAGAGCTTGGTGAGATGGCTAAAAAGGCTGTAGAAAAAGGAGGATCTTCTCACTCAAATATTAATTTGTTCATCCAAGATATCATAGAAAAAAGTAAGGAAATTGTGTAATCATTTGCCAATGGAAATACCAATTCAATATGAAAAGACCTTGTTACCAAAAAAAGAAAAGAATGAAATGTCCTTTTTTTTTTTTTTTTTAATTTCAGAATGAATGTCCTTGTCATTCACCATTTATGTGATTTTCTATATTTTAAAAGATTAAGGATATGATGTTGTTATTTGTATATATATATATGGTGAACAATAAATTCAGCTAAAGTGGTAATAAATAAGGCATATTTTTTGGGCATGTGACTATGAAAGTATTGTTAGAGTCAAGTGCATTCATATACACAACATATAAAATAGTAGTATTACTATTTTACAAACATATAAAATGTGACTATGTATTTCTTTTTTAATATATGCATAAAGTTCAAAAATTAGTTTTTATTAAAATGAAAAATACTTAAATAATCACAATTATCTGGACACCCTATTTAAATGCACATGTACATACAAACATGTTGTGATTTTGAGTTTGCCGCAGAATAATGCTGCATACATAACGTGTAAATGTTCCTCGTATGACTAAGATGGTTATGTTGAAATAATAATTTTTTATCTACCAATTATAATTTACCATTGCAGTAAGCACATTTCTATTATAGTCTTGAGACTTGTCTGGTGGTCAAACCAAACCTTCCAATTTCAAACTGATCCAACCACATACTACCAGAAATGGTGCAATGATATTAGGGATCCTTATGTATCTTCTGTTGGACTTCAGCTGAATTAACCAATCATCTATTCTTAATATGTGATTTGTCCTCGTCCGTCTAGTATTATATTTTTAGGTGGTTAGGGGTTCAGATTGTGTTGTCTGGGGGGGTTGTAGGCTTGTTCTAGTTTTTCCTAGACATAGGAGTTGGTAGGAGAGTACACCTAGGGTAGTTGTTAATTTGACATGTTGTTATTTCGTCCATTTGGATTTCCTAGAACGATCTAATCTTTTCTGAGGGAACTTCATATGTTAAATACTTAGTTGATAGGGTGAAATTTTTCTCTTGGAGGTGATATCTGGCCAAACACTCTGGTAATAACCCCTGCTCTTCCTATGAATGGGAGATGCAACCTATTTTGTGCTAGAGCAATTAGAGTTTGTGTCGTAGTGAGCCTCAGTCTCGATGGTATTCATGGAGTTGGAGCTTGTTTCTTGCCTCCTTTTATTGGTGAATGGTGATCTTCTATTCTCTCATTTTTGTTGGTGTTTGTTTTCTCTGGAGTCTCCTTTTTGTTGGTGCTTGTACTATTGATATCTTTTGTTTGGGATTTTCAGTACCTCTTGTGCCCCTATAAATTGTTTGTATCTCTTTCCTCTTTTTTATTATATATTTATAAAATTTGCCATTAAAATAAAATTGCAAGAATCTTCGTATTACAAGTCAAATTCAGAGCATAAACTGAAAACTGTTAGATCACTTTTGAATAAGTTTATAAGTGAAGAAAATCTTACATAAGTTCATTGTGATTAGAAAATTTTCAATTTTCCATAAATATATAAGCAAAATGAAGTGTAAAACATATAGCACCTTCTTCTTACAAAAAAGTATGAATTTAAATAACCTCTTCATGCATTTATTTATAACATAACTTCATGCTTGCAGTGTACATTATGCAATAATGGAAAAAGAAAACAAATTAAGATGACATTATCAACATTTTTAAAAGCTCTCTTTGCCAACACCAAACCTTATCATTTATTTCCTTCTTGTAATCTTTCACACATTCTTTCTCCAACTACTCACAAGTGTTTATGATTGCATCATTTGACTTTATTTCAGCATCATACATTTTCTCTTCAATTTCCTTCAACCCCTCTGTTCCTGTTCCTGTTTCTTCAATCATATCCTTACTTTTTTGTATGATATCTTGGATGAACAAAGTAACATTAGAATGAGAAGATCCATCTTTTTCAACAGCCTTTTTAGCCATATTGGCTAGCTCTCTAATCTTTTTTCTTCTTTCTTCACTTTCACTTGACTCATCCATTAATCTTTCAATACCTCTAATGATATCTTCCTTCTTAACCAATACACTACTTTCCTCTTCCTCACCCCATTTAATAGGACTCTCCACCCCAATTTTCACACCAACTTTCAATATTTGCACAGCTAAAGTTTCATTCAAAAATTGATCACCAAAAAGTGGCCATGTAACCATCGGTACACCGGCACATATTGCTTCAATAGTAGAATTCCAACCACAATGTGTCAAGAATCCTCCGGTTGAATGATGTGACAATATCAATAACTGAGGTGCCCAACCCTTAATCACTAGGCCTCTACCTTTGATTCTAACCTCAAATCCACTTTCCTCAACCCATTTTTCCAATGTTTTTAATTGGCTTCCATCTCTTGTAACCCAAATAAAAGGTCTTTTTGTAGCTTCTAATGCTAAACCAAGCTCTATCATTTGTTTTGATGTTATATTGCATAAACTTCCAAGACATGCATAAATAACAGTCCCTTGTTTCTGAGAACCAAGCCACTTCATGTGCTTCCATTCATCATCAATTGAATCCTTATTCTTATTACTACCTCTTTGAAACTTATCCAAATAATCAATGTTACTAAGTGAAACAGGACCAATACACCAAACCTTATCATTTTTTACCTTATTATATTCCCTTGCATATGTTGGTTCCAATTCTTCAAAAGAATTCATGAGTATCCCATAAGCACTCATTTCAGCTTCAAGCACATCTTCATTAAATTGTTTCCAAGCTTCACCCGTAAATCCTACTCCTGCTTGTGCAATGGTCATTTCAATTTTGTCAGGGATACCAGGCAAAACAAAGTACTCATTTTCATTGTTAGCCATAGTTTCATTCATATTAGTGACATATAAATGATGCAAAGTCAAGAGATAAAAGCAACTTGCTCCAACAAAAGAAATTCTTGGAATATTGAACTTTCTAGCTATATGGATTGTATATGGCAAACACATATCTGAAATTATGCAACTTGGTGATGGTGTTAACTCTTCAAATAACTTTTCAGCTTCTTGTTTTAGAGATCTTGAAGCAGTGAAGAAGTTTGATGCTATACCAAGTGATGGTAGCATGTCAAGATTCTCACACCCATCTGGTAATCCAAACTCTTTAGATGGAAAATGGAGTTGAATTACTTGAATGTGAAGATAACGTGATAGAATTGATGAGAAACGTGATGCATTTTGTGGAGTGGTTACTATTGTAACATTAACATTGTGATGTTGTGCTAATATTTTTGCAATGTCCATCATAGGATTCATGTGACCTTGTGCCATCATTGGAAACAACACAAAGTGTAGCTTTGGAACTTCGGATTCCATTCTATTGTTGGAATGATTTTTTGAGTAAATGTTAGTTTTAAACGACCAAAATTAGTAAATGGTTAGTATTTTTCTTTTTCACTGAAATTTAAAACCGAGACTTTTGACATTTTAATAACTTTAACTCTTACTCTTAGCTCAAATGAATTGTACACCCCATCCAAAAAAAATGAGTAATTAAAGCTAAGAGTGGGTTTGTTGCTGTATGCATTTTTGTGAATGCTATCGGACAAACAATTGTGAGAACATTGAAGTCCCACATCATAAATGTTTAGAAAATAAAGGAGGTGTCATTAAAATTAAAATAAATAAATAAAGGAGGAGGAGGATCCACTGTAAATAAATAAGTGGTGTATGATATTTGTCTTTTCAGAAAATAGTATTCCGTCCCATAAGAGTGATTCAGTTGACTATTTTACGTATGTCAATATATAACTTTGATGATTAATATATTTAATTGTATAATAGTAAAAATTATAAAAAATTGATATTTTAAAATTTAAAAATCAAACCAAAATGTATGAATAATACAAAATAGTCAACTGATATCACTCAATTTGGGATAGAGGGAGTGATAGATTTTCTCCCTAAAGTTAATACAGAAAATCTTTGGTAGTTTGACTTAAGGGTTGAGTATTGGTTGGATTGGGTCCGTGTTAGGTTGAAAGTTATTAAGGTGATATATAAACGTTTTGGATGTTCAATCATTCAGATGATAGGTAGAATGATTCGGTTTTAACGGGTTAATTTATACGGTTGTTCTTCATAGCTTTATAGTTTGATTGGTTCTTGGTTTAAGTCCGCCCTTTGAAAATGACAAAAAAATAGTTTATATTAATTAGATGAAAATTATTTGGATGATCCCAATTATTTTGAGTATACTGTTTAGACATACATTCAAAAACTATATATAATTATTATTCTAGTACCAAAATAAAATAAAAATCACTCTCTATTTTAATTCTTTTAATTTAATTTGAAAGGATTAGAATTAAAATTATGCAACAAAAAATATTGGCAATGTTAGGATTTAAACCAAAAACTTTACAAACACAGACATCATAGTTTGGGTCATTGGATTAACTTGGATTCTCTCGGATGAAATTTTCACTAATATATGATTTGGCTGGACTTAGATTTTCTTAGTAAAATTTCCACCGAATGAGGTGATGTACACACATCTTCCATATGTTCTTTTTCTTTATATTTAAAATTGCAAATGATATAAAAAAAATGAAAATAAGTGAGTGAGATTTCACTATAAAAAAAGTTACGTTAATCGGTGTTTCTGGAGTAATTGTTAAACATACTAAAATTGGATATAAAAGATAAAATTAATGTTGGTCAGATGATTTTTTACACTTTTAAGATAATACCTCCGATCATTAATATAAAAAAATTCACTTTTAGATACATTGAGATATTGATGTATTTACTAGTCTATGATATGGTCTAGATATATTAATCTTTCAATGTATATAGAAAGTAAAACATTTCTTATGTTAAGGACCATAGGAAATTTGAATACACAAGTTTCAAAATAATATTTCTTTCTTAATAAGTTTAATCATTGTCCCGGATCACTTGTTAGCATTTTTCTAAAATAAAACTACGTGAGAAAATCTTTTCCTGATTTGGGTCTAGTTTCTTGTTTTTTTTACCAAACTTTCTTCTCTGATTAGATAGCAACGACGAACAAAGTTTCTATGCAAAATTGGACGGGTTTTCTGAAACAATAAATGTATTTTAGAAAATTATTATATATATGCTTCGATTATAGTAATATGGAAAATAGTTCTTTGAACAACTTTTGTGAAAAAATAAATGTATTTTGAAATATAAATAATCATCACTTATGGTGAAACTAACAACAAGAGAGCTAACAAGCTCACAAACTAATGGGTATCTCAAACTGACATAAAAGAGGACAAAATTACTCAGAAAAATTATCTAAGTAACTAACAAGGTGACAGAAACAAAATACTAAGTTTCAGCCGAAACAAACAACGTTTGCCGAACACACATTCCTCACCGGAACCCAATATTCTTCCTCTCTGTTGATGCTCTTTGTTGTTGCCTCTCACAACTAGCGCTACTATAGCTGCTCATCGAAATAGTGATTTCAATCCCTTTTATAATACGAAAATTTCTCAAGTGACCCCCTATCTCTCTTTCTACTCCTTGAATTTCCAATTTTGCCCTTGCAAAACACTTCGGTTTTTAAAAATCGAAGTTTTTTTTGCCTTGAATTTTTTTTCGATTTATACGAACCGAAATTCCTCTGAATTTGCACTACCAAAAAATTCAATTTTTTCGAATCGAAGTTTCTGCAGGGACAAAATTGAAATATGGAGTAGAAAAAAGATAGAGGTCACTTCAGAAATTTTCTTATAATACCACACACACGTGGGCCACAAGCCCAACAACAAAAACAAACCTTTTCTTTTTCTTTTCTATTTGTGTACTCTCAATATTATTTGTTTGGGGTTTTAGGCACTTCTTGTAGGTGATGCTAGGGTGGGAGAGTTAGATAGTTCTCCTACCGTGGGAAAGTCATGTGAACCGTTGGATTAGAGATGTTATAATACACCAGCTGTATCTTATACATTTCTATTTTCTCTCTCTTGTTCCATCATCATCTCTCTCATTGCTGTGTTTTCAAGTTGTTACTCCCATTCATTTCTTCTACCTCACAATCACATCTCTTTAGTTTCTTCAAACTAATTATTATACATAAATCTGTCAATTTAATCCTATTAACTTCATTCGAATTAGCAAGAAAAACAAAAACTCTCAAACAATTTGATGAATTTTTTTGGGTTAGATTACAACTCATTCTTCATATCTCAAACAACACTCATGGTAATGTTGGTCCAATTGAAACACTCGATGAATGCTTCATCTGCATCGTTTTATGAAGAATCCGTCGATTACAACACTCATTGTAATGTTGTTTCCTCTTAATTCCTATAATCAACAATTGATTAATCATGAAACTTTATTAATAAATAATAATAAGCCTTTAGATTTTATAGATAATAAAGATCTTTAAAACACCAAAATTTGATGAAGAAAGCTTAACCAGAGACATTGAAATGGAGAAGAGAATGACTATGTTGAGTTTTTCATTATTATTAACTATAATGTTTCTGGTAATATTATTTGTGGCTTTGATCTTACACTAATGTGTTGTGATTTACTACTATTTAATTTAAGAGATGAAAGTTTTGATTTGGAGGTGGAAAAAAAATGGTGTAGAGAAAGAATAAGGGAACAACATTGTTGAGCCGGTGACAAAGATGATGGGAAGTGAGAGAGAGACGTTTAAAGTACAGATGGTGCATCATAATATCTCTTATCCGACGGTTCACATGACTTGCCATGGTGGGAGACCTATCTCACTCTCCCACTCTAGAATCCACCCTTCTTGTATCCCTATGACCTGTTTGTATCTCTTTCCACATTTTCATTATATACTTATATATAATTTGCCATTAAAAAGAAGTGGGAGTAATCTTCATATTACAAGTTGAATTCAGAGCCTACACTGAAAACTATTAGATCATTTTTGAATAAGTTTATAAGTGAAGGCAACCTTACAAGAAGTTCATTGTTATTGGGCAATTTTCAATATTTCAATTATATAAGCAAAATTATGTGTAAACATATAGCACCTTCTTAAAAAAAAGTATGAATTCAATTGCATCTTCATGCATTTATAACATAACTTCATGCTTGCAGAGTACATTATGCAACAATAGAAAGAAAAAAAAAAATAACAACAAAATGACAAATATTATGAATTTCATATCTCTTCAAATTTCAACTTTGGTGCTTGATTGTTGTTAATTGCAAAGTCAAGTTAAGATGACATGATTCACATTTTCAGCATCATAAATTTTCTCCTCAATTTCCTTCAACTCCTCTGTTCCTGTTCCTTGAATCATATCCTTACTTTTTTGTATGATATCTTGGATGAACAAAGTAACATTAGAATCAGAAGATCCATCTTTTTCTACTGCCTTTTTTAGCTATCTCACCAAGCTCTCTAATCTTTTTCCTTCTTTGTTTACTTTCACTTGACTCATCCATTAATCTTTCTATTCCACTAATGATAGCTTCTTTCTTCACCAACACACTACTTTCCTCTTCCTCACCCCATTTCAAAGGACTCTCCACCCCAATTTTCACACAACTTTCAATATTTCCACAGCTAAAGTCTCATTCAAAAATTGATCAGCAAAAAGTGGCCATGTAACCATCGGTACACCGGCACATATTGCTTCAATAGTAGAATTCCAACCACAATGCGTCAAGAATCCTCCCGTTGAAAGATGTGACAATATCAATAACTGAGGTGCCCAACCCTTAATTACTAGGCCTCTACCATTGATTCTTCCTTCAAATCCACTTTCCTCAACCCATTTTTCCAATGCTTCTATATGATTTCCATCTCTTATAACATTGTGATGTTGTGCCAATATTTTTGCAATATCCATCATGGGATTCATGTGACCTTGTGCCATCATTGGAAACAATACAAAGTGGAGCTTTGGAACTTCGGATTCCATTCTATTGTTGGAATGATTTTTTGAAAGGATTAAGAGATGATGATGATGTTATTTGTATATATGGTGAACAATGAATTTTGCTAAATTAGATTTGTAGCACATATTTATATAGTACTAAGTTAAAAATTAGAACTTAGGTGGTGGATAAGTGGGATGATCGAAGTTCGAACCTCGACTCCCTGTATATATAATATGTTGTCCCTGCCAACTGAGTTAAGTTCACGAGACAAAGAAATACTAATTTTTACTAATAGTTTAGTTAATTATGGAGTATGGAATAAAATGATTTTAATTAATAAATGGTTGTTAATATTAATATTTCAGTCTTCAAATGATTTTTTGTCAAAAAAAGAAGCTAAAACTTTTTACATTTTAAGAAATTCAACTCTTAGCTCAAATCAATTGAGCACCCCCATCAGATCCAAAAAATGATAATAACTAAAGCTAAGAGTGAATTAGTGGCTGTATGCATTTTTGTGAAAGCTATCACACAAACAATTGTGAGAACAGAGAAGTCCCACGATATAAATGCTTAGGGGTCATACTCTCGGATTTGCAACGTTGACGTTCAAGCCTTCAAAGTCTTCATATCAGATTTGTAATGAATTGATGTAGATATGCCAATTTGAATCAACGAAACAGCGTAATGAAAAACCAACAAACGTCGCACAAGACGAAGACAAACTTAAAAAACAAAAAACGAAGAAGCAAATCTATATGAATAATTACTTATTTAATTGAAAAGAAAAGGAAAAATAATTTAGATGGGTGATTTTGGATCAAAAATTGACCCTAAAACCATCCCTCCTTGGAGGATGAACAAAAAGAATAAACTAGGGTTTAGGGGGTGGGGGCGGCTGATGTGTTGAGTCTGAGAAAAAAGGTTGAAAGTTATTAAGTCCGGTAAATGTTTGGATGTTAATTTGATTATACGGATGATTGGTAGAATGAGTCGACTATTTGACAAAAAAAAGAGTAGAATGAGTCGGTTTTAACAGATTAATACTTGTATAGTTGTTCTTGATAGCTTTATAGTTTGATTGGTTCTTGGTTTGAGTCAGCCCATTGAAAATGACAAAAATTAATTTATCTTAGTTAGATGAAAAATATATGAATGATCGCAATTATTTTGAGTATACTATTTAGACAAACACTCAAAAATTATATATAACTATTATTCTAGTACCAAAATAAAATAAAATATGAATGTTATTTGAACAATTTTTTTAAACAACTTTGGGATAATTTTTTTTTCTATTTTTTTATTAGACAAAAACAATAGAGGGAGAAAAAAAAAGAGAGTAAATAAGGATAAAATGTGAGTATGAGAGAGAAAATTATCTAAAAAAATTGTTCAAATAACATTTCTCAAAATAAAAATCATCCTCTATTTTAATTTAATTTGAAATTATTAGAATTAAAATTATGCAACAAAAAGAATTGCAATGTTAGGATTTAAACCTAAAACTCTACGAACACAAACATCATAGTTTATAACTAACCTATTAATGGGTACATCTATTATTTTATGACCTTAAATTTTGAAACTAAAGAATTCCAAGGCTCGAGCACACCAGATATATGGTTGGGGTGGACTTGGATTCTCTCCGGTAAAATTTTCATTGACATATATGATTTGGGTGGACTTAGATTCTCTCTAGTGAAATTTTCACCGAATGAGGTCTTGTACACACATCTTCCATCTGTTAAAATTGATACTTAAAATTGCAAATGATAAAAAAAATTAAAATTGCAAATGATAAAATAAAAATAAAAATTTTCATTGATATTTAAAATTGCAAATGATAAAAAAATTAAGAAAAATTAAAAATAAAAATGTGACAGAGATTTCACTATAAGAAAATCTCTTCCTCGTTTGGATCTAGTACTTTCTTGTTTTTTTTTTACCAAGGTTTCTTCTCTGATTAGATAGCAACGATGAACAAAGTTTTTGTGTAAAATTGGACGGGGTTTTTTAATTGCCTTTTTTTTTTCCTCCCTATTATCTCTTGTGAATAAAGAAAAGAAGCGTGTACAGTTCTGGAACATGTGATCCAAATGCCATAAAATGAAATGATAGAACTAGGGTCGTGCATCGGTCGGATTTTTGGGTCGAAAATCGTCAAATCGATAAAAATTGCAACCTCTTAATTTAGACTCCATTTCGACCATCTATATCTTCAGTTTGTTCTGATGTCGGGTCATTCGGGTGATGGGTATAACGGATTGATTTTAACATGTTAGCTTGAAACTTTATTGTTACATCCCAAATTTCATTAATAAAAAAATTCATATTTTTCAAATAGTTCAATATTTCTTATACAATGCAACAAATAGGAAAAGACGACAATAATAAATCAAGTAGATGAGATAAATCTAGAATATTATATTTCACATCTCCTTTATCAAACATGTTACAAATTAACTTATACTTGTAAATATAACATTTCTCTCCTCTATCAAAGATAAATAAAAACAATAAAGCAAAGAGTATAAGAGAGAGAGAGAGAGAGAGAGAGAGAGAGAGAGAGAGAGAGAGAGAGAGAGAGAGAGAGAGAGAGAGAGAGAGAGAGAGAGAGAGAGAGAGAGAGAGAGAGAGAGAGAGAGAGAGAGAGAGAGAGAGAGAGAGAGAGAGAGAGAGAGAGAGAGAGAGAGAGAGAGAGAGAGAGAGAGAGAGAGAGAGAGAGAGAATATGTGCTCGAAACCGGAAAAAAATTAATTTGCATTTAGGTAATTGTTCGGTCGGTTTCGGTTATGAATAGTTGAATTTGCATTTTAGTAATTGTTCGGCAAATTTCGTCTGTATACAACCGTTTAGCCCATTTAAAATGACACCAGAGATAATCGAATCTGAAACTTTAAGGAGGAGAACATTCTCAAGTCTCAAGCTAGTTAACTAATGAACCAAATCCGCCACATCAATAATGGGTGAGAAAATAAAAATATTCGAATATTAGAACGGTCTAAGATTTTACACCTCCCATTAAAATTTTAAACTTTTTGTCCTCTTCTACTTAGGTAGCAGATTTCTCTATTACCGACATAAAAATTAGAATTGCAATTGCATGGAAATAATTTTATTGATTTTATTAAATTGAACAATGTTTATACAAAAATAAATTGAACAAAGTTCATTTTTCTAAAAACTAGTTTGGTGTGTGGATATATATAGTAAGTGATCCGATAGAGAAAATCTAATAGTAGATGGTTCAACAGAGTTTAGAGAGACTCTAATATTATCTTAAAATTAATTTGAAAAGTGAATATCGTCTCTTACTTATAAATATTTGTCCAAATCAAGCGACATCGTGGGAGTTTTAACACTCAAAGAGATGCATTTTGGATGGAAAAACGTTACTCCTACACTGGTGGGAATCTTAACAACAATAATAGTACTATTACTAGTATACTTTTGCAAGGGTGGATAAAGGGAGTGACATCTGAGTCAGATAAAAGAAGAAAAAAGAAGTGACATTTCTAGACAATTGATGTCTAGACGATTGGCCATCCCAATTTTGTTACAAAAAGATTAACGGCGCAGCTTGTTGCCCATCTATCTTTTGTTAATGTCTAATTATTTTATATATATAACTATTTTACCAAAAAAAAAAATTTGTTACCCCTTTTAATTGATTTTTAAAGTATGGAAATACATTAACAGGAATAAGAGAGGTAGCGTTCCATTGCAAACATGTGTGCTAGGATGGGGTAGCCACAGTTCTATACAATTTTTTTTTATATGAATTATTTAGTATATTTTGTGATTAGCTATTCCAATAATATATATATATATATATATATATATATATATATAGCTACTATAAATGTGTTTTTGTAAAAAAAATGAGTAGAAATAGAAAAAGTTAAAAAAATATTTAATTGTTTTATAGATGTATTTTGTCTTATATTTTGACACTTTCAAACTCTTAAACAATTATAAAGAGAACTGTTAACCATAAAAATTGTCAATACTAAAAGTTTTATTTTTTTAAAATATTTTCCCCCTATAAAAATTGGCTAGCTTCGTCGCTAAATACAAAAATAATAGGCAGACCATGTTAATTGCAACCTATTCTGAACTATAAGTCCAACACAACATCGAACACGACCATCCAATGCCACATGTTCCTACTCAACGACCACATAAGCTAGCACTTCTATATTGGGCGACATAGAAATGATTGGTATTTATTGTCAGTTATGACTTTTCGGTTGTTAATCTGATAGCCGCCAGTGTCGAGAATGCGAGATTTGCACTCACATTGATGATATTGACTCTGTGTTACATACAAATATCATATATATATATATATATTTCTCATAGGATTAAATATCTTATTTTCTTACTCTTAAACTTCTCACTTCACATAAATAATTACTTAAGCATCAAAATGTCTGACAAGTATACCATCCCTTCACATCCACCATACGAAGAGGTATCCACACCTAGAATCCCTCTAATCGAAGAAGATCACAATCTATTGGGTTACAACACATCACAAAACTTTAGGCCTAAATTCAACCTACTAATTTCATAATAAACCACTGTTAAATGGCTTAATGGTTAGAAATTTCATCTGACAAATAAAATGTAATGTTCCTATCAAAATTTTATGATGATAATTTATTTATTTTTACAAAATTTATTAATAAATTTTATGTTGTTATAAAAGAAAAATGTTGTTATTGGTGGCTTAGATATAAAGTGAGACATTAACTAAGTCCCGCACTATGTACTATGTTTAATCACCTTTAGATTAAATCACTTCACATACTCTATCATGCACCACACAACATTAGATCATTTTTTTTTTCTTTTCTCCTTACTTTCTCACAGCCACATCACTGATCGACAATTTTTGGGGCCCTTTTTTGTCTTCCATTGGTTTTTTCAAACGATATTCTCATGGGCATGGCTACTAGTATTATGGTTGGTTTATTGGAAGACCAATAGTAGTGGTGGAGCCCTTCAAGAGAGACTTTAGTTTGAGAAGGAAGAACCTGAAAGGCTGGAACTCAAATGTCAACTTCATCCTCAAAAGAGACTTGGTTAATGTCTACCCTAGTAGAAGTCACCCTATTCAAAACTATAAAAAAAAAAAAGAAGCAAAATATATAAATAATTTTTTTTTAAAATAAAATGAAAATTAATTAGAATTCCAATTAAACCCTTCTTTCTCAGCCGCCAGTGCCACATTCTTTTAACCTAGTTTCTTTTCCTCTTATCATCCATTGAAGGACCTAAAATCACCCATCTAAATCTTCTTCTTCTTTTTATTCAAATAAGTTATTTCATATATATATATAGTTTCTTCTTTGTGGTGATTTCGTCATCTTATAGTGCGACGTTGTTTTGATTTTCCGTTGTGTGTGATGTTATCCGGTGCAAATTTCAGACACTTTACTTTCATCATATTTGTAGATATTTTGTCGTTATATGCTATTAACTTGAATGTTGTGACCCTGTTTGCTGATTTATCCTCCACAATTTTTAGCGATTTTAAATTTGTATGATATGATGTATTCCATAATTTTGAATGAATGAATATCCTTTTTATTAATTCTTGAGAAACTTCATTCTCAAAATTATAATTATATAAAATTTACTGTGTTGTGCATGCATAAATTTATTTTTTTCATTTAGTCATTATATTTTTTAACGGGTTTAATAATGTATTGTCACAATGATGTGACATTATGCATATAATGTGACAATAGTGTATGAAATTCAAAATAATATCTTAAAAATAATCACAAGAGATCTTATTAGAGATTTGAAATCCTCTATCTTGATTGTTTAAAACAACTTTATAGATGATATACATTACAACCAAATCAATCGTATGATTCGGGTCAGTTTATTTTATTTTGATAAAAAGTATAGTGCATTTTATTTGTGAATCACAAGAGAATCATGAACTGTATATATTTCAACAACACTAAAAAAGCGTAGCTAATAAACAATAACAACAAAAAAAAAAGATGAAAAGCATGTCTAAATTTTCTTCTATTCAAATTTCGAATTGATTAGAGCATATAAAGATAAACATACCCCCTTATCTACAGTAATATAAACAAAACAAAAAAGATAAACATGATTGCTAAAGATTTGAATTCATATTCATTGAATTCACTATTACATGCCAAAATGTTACAACAATCATGTCCTTATTTATACCCTATCATTCCATGCCAAAATAACACAAAACACATACACACAAAAAATAATATCATTATTTACCAAAAGAAGAAAACTAGTTTCATCATCACAATGAACTCAACAACACAATGTCACATTAATAATCTTCATTTCATATTCATTCCTTTAATGGCTCCTGGTCATCTTCTTCCAATGGTAGACATGGCAAAGTTACTAGCACGTCGCAAAGTTAAGGTAACAATAATCACCACACCCCTTAATTCCATTCAATTCAAATCAAGCATAGATAGAGAGATTCAATTAGGATCACAAATTCAAATTGTTAACATTAAATTTCCAAATGTAGAGTCTGGAATACCTGAGGGATGTGAAAGTGTTGATACTTTACCTTCAATGGATTTAATGTCCAATTTTTACATAGCTTTATGTAAATTGAAAAATCCACTTGAAAATGTTTTTCAAAATTTAAGACCGGTTCCTAGTTGTGTGATTTCAGATAAACACATTTCGTGTGTAGCTGAAATTGCAATGAAATTCAAAGTTCCAAGAATTATATTCGATGGGACTAATTGTTTTCATCTATTGTGCAATCATAATTTGCGCAATTTAAATGGTAGTATTCCTAATGAAGGAAAATTTGTTGTTCCGGGAATGCCTGATCAAATTGAATTGAGAAAATGTCAGCTTCCTGGGTTGTTTAATCCTGGGGAAAATAAAAAATTAAATAGTTTTCGCGAAGAAGTACAGGAAATAGAAAAATATTCATATGGTATAGTGGTTAATAGTTTTGAAGAATTGGAAGAAAAATATGTTAAAGAGTATAAAAGAGTAAGTGGTTATGAAGTATGGTGTGTTGGTCCTGTTTCATTATGTAACAATGATAAGTTGGATAAAGTTGAAAGAGGTAAAAAAATAATAAACTCAAATGATGAAAGTGAAAATAAAATTCTCAATTGGCTTGATTTATGGCCTTCAAATTCAGTTATTTATGTTTGTCTTGGTAGTTTAAACCGTGCAACACCTCAACAATTGAAAGAAGTTGGATTAGGATTAGAGGCAACAAAAAGGCCATTTATTTGGGTGTTGAGGGGTGCATATGGAAAAGATGAAATGGATAAATGGTTAATTGAAGAAGGGTTTGAAGAAAGGGTGAAAAATAGAGGTTTTTTGATAAAGGGTTGGGCACCACAAGTGTTGATTTTGTCACACAAAGCAATAGGTGTTTTTTTGACACATTGTGGATGGAATTCAACATTGGAAGGTATTTGTGGTGGGGTGCCTTTAGTAACTTTTCCTATGTTTGCTGAGCAATTTTATAATGAGAAAGTTGTGGTGCAAGTTGTGAAGAGTGGTGTGAGTTTGGGAGCTCAAAGTGCTGTGCATTTAGGAGAGGAAGAAAAGTTTTGTGTTGTGGTTAAAAAGGAAAATGTTAGAGATGCTATTGAGAAGGTAATGGGTGAAGGTGAAGAAAATGAAAAGATTAGGGAAAGAGCTAGAAAATATGCTGATCTTGCAAAGGAAGCATTAGAAGAAGGTGGATCTTCTTATCACAACATGACTCGATTAATTGAAGATATAATGCATGTCCCAAGTTTATGTTAAGTTAGGTTAGAGAACAAAGCTATGAAGGGTAAGTGAAAGCAAATAAAATAGGTGATGATGTTGTTTTTGTTTTATTACCTTCATGCATGTAAGAATCAGAAACTTTTGAGGTTATTGAAAGCAAATATTTATTTGTTTTATTTATCTACTCTTGTACACTTTGGAATATTTACAATAATAACAATAATATAATTAGAGGTGTTTGTGGTGTAGTAATTTAGTATTTCTTCTTGTCCAAAATAAATAACATATTTAATCACTTTTACGTTTGTGAATGTACAATTTTGATCATTATTCTTTAGTTATTTATTATTAAAAATTATAAAAATTACATATTTTAAAAACACTTATCGAAATAAATCAAATGTCTCATAGGCTAATATTTGCATGTATATATTAGTAGAAAAATATGGTCAAAGTATATGATATGAATAGTACAGTCGATTGAATTTTACTTATTTTTGAATTTATGAAAATAGCTTATGCGTATAAATAAACTTGTGTTAATTCTTAAGTTTTCACTGACAGACAGAAATTGTATTTTTGTAAACTGTTTTCTCATAAACTAACTTGAAAAACTTATTTGCATAAATTTATTTCACATAAGCTCAAAATCATATCAATTCAAACAGACTCTAAGTCAAAATTAAATCATTTATTTTGGCTCTATTTGGTTGGAAGAAAAGAAAGAGGAAGAAAAGAAAATTACGCAAACAAATAAATAAATTTAGACTAACTTTAGTCTAAATTTATTCATTAATTTTCGTAATCTTCTTTTTTTTCTCTTTATTTCCTTCCAACCAAACGGAATCTTTTAATACGGAAGGAGTGCCGTATTATAAGGAGGGCATTAGTCCAAGTTGGCATCAAGCATCAAGAGAGTAGAGACACCTAAAGATAGACCTAGTAGACAACAAAGACATAAATTTTGTAGTGGTAGAATAGAACAAGGAGGATGATGGGACAAAGAGATAAACATCATTCTTATCTACAAGAACAAACAACCTTTGATAAGACACATATAGAAACTTTAAAGTACGAAACACAAGTGACTCAAAGCTGTGGGTTCGTGCGGGTAATGTTTTTTGGGACCGCTAACCTCAGTGCCACTTGTTAGTTATTTTATGAGAATGAATTCTGTCAAGTGGATGATTAGGAGGGTTTGTTCGGTTCGAACTTCGAAGGCAAAAATTTATCCTATTTACAGTTAAAATTACTTGTGATTTGATTTTGCATGACTAGTTATAAATTAATTTTTTTATTAAATATTAATATTATACACATAATAAAATAATATATTTAATGTAAAATATAATATATTAAAAGTTAATATTTTGAAAAAACAATTATCAATTATATTTGAAATTTATGAAATAGAAAAAAGACCGGTCATGTCCAGGGGTTGATCTTCATGCCCTATCTCAACAGTCAGAGTTGACCGATCTATTTTTACACGTAGTTTTTTATTTCAGCAATTAATTGGTGCTGTTTATAAGTACTCATGAGAGGATAGTCAATTTCCTTAATTTATAACATATATGATTAGGTTGAGTTGATTGCCGAGAACCCATTAATTGGATTTAATTGTAAAAATTTTGAATATGATAAGTAATGTAATGTTGTCAAAATATGATGTTGAATAATAATGGTGAATTATTTCGTTGATAAACGCAGTTGATAAATGTTGTTGAATGATATGGATTGTTAATGTTGTCGAGTCACGTTTCATTATCATATAGATGAAAATAAGAAGTCCTTATGTCGTTGAATGTTGTTGTTGGATTGTTCAGTAACATAGCTCTGATGTCCAAAAACCTGGTACCACATGCAATAATTATGTGCTGTGTGAATTTGTGAATTGTTTGGTTGCTAGTGTCTAATGAATGTGTGTTGTTTTGTAGGCTACAATTACTATTTAGTTACCGTTTTATCGTAAACGTATTCTCACCCCTGTATTATTTGTGTGTCTGGAGTCTTGGAAGTTCAGATTCTCAGGTTGAGGAGTCTTAGTTGCTGTGAGTTTTGAAGAGATGGTGTTGGAGTCTTTTTTCTCGTTATTTTTTAACTTTATATTTATGGTTATGTATTGAGTCGCATTGGTATTGTAACACCGAGATGGGTGAAACTCTCAATTTCTATTTCCTTTGTTTGAGACTTTATTGTTGAACGGTTGAACTATTTTATTTGGTTTTTTCCCCTTCTCGAACGGGTTAATTAATAATGACAATGTTTTGAATAGTTGTCGAGTTGCTTTAATTTTCACTACAGTTGATCAATTAAATACTATTGCATGTTATTGACGTATGTGTGACAACCTATGAAGAATGACTATTTTAGTGTATATTTATAATGGGCTTAATTACACTTTTGGTCCCTTATCTTTATTTTAGGTTTTAAATTGGTCCCTTATCTTTTAAAAGTTTCAAATTGGTCCCTTATCTTTATTTTAGGTTTAAAATTGGTCCATTCCGTCAATTTTTTTACTGATACTGTTAAAATTGGACACGTGTCATCTGTCCAAGTGTGCCACGTGTCCAAATTAGTTTGCCACGTGTCCAAATTTAACGGAAATAGTTAAAAAATTGACGGAAGGGACCAACTTGAAACCTAAAATAAAGATAAGGGACCAATTTGAAACTTTTAAAAGATAAGGGACCAATTTGAAACCTAAAATAAAGATAAGGGACCAAAAGTGTAATTAAGCCTTTATAACGTTTGCATGACTAGGGATTAGAGTGCTACACGAACTCTTTTTACATCTTGAAAAAAAAAAAATTTAACGAAACACCGTATGAATGTGTAATTAGTCAATACCATGTCACGGTCGCTCCAGTGGACAATCAAAATATGGTCTTGGACGATGGCCAATTTTAATTAGTCACCAAAGCGGCTGTAACATAACTGATAACATCGACCGGTCACATGCACCCTATAATTCTTTAGAAATATTTTTCAATCACTAACTCACTTCATTCAAAATATTTTTTATGGGGTGAGGGAAGATTGAGTGAAGGGGGGAAGGGTGCGAGACAACTCTCTCTAAGGAACTCGGCAAAATAACCCCGTAACTTCGGGAAAAGGGGGTCACAAAATGATTAAATTTTTATAAGGTTCATTAGTTAAATAGTTAAAGTGTAAATCGTCTTTTTTCATACTTAAGGTGTGAATTAAGTTTGCAACTTAAATAGAAAACCGGATATTTTGAAAATTTGAAAAAAACGCGTGAGAAATTATAGGGGTGCGAAAAATAATTTTCTAACTTCTGAGCTCGGATTTCTAAGTTGGCTCAGCCCGCTCCGCTCTACTTTTGGACGGGTATAAAATGGGTGACATAAAGGTGATGGCCGCCGCCCTATAGTTCTGTTCAAGGCAGCTACGGTACACTTACAAACATGTTCAACAGCGATGGAATCCCCAATTTCTTCTATACAAGTTTGTATTGCGAAGCCCTCTTTCAATTTGGTACAATCCAGTTTCTTTCTCATCTCCTCACAATTTCTTTTCAAACTTTAAACCAGTTGATTTGAAGAAAAGCAATGAAAGCCTCATCGACGGAGAGTATCTGTAGAGGGACAAGAGCAACCCTCACAGGTTAGTTTCCCTAATTTTATTTGATAGTTTCCCTAATTTTATTTGATTATTCACTGTGTTACCAATTCCTTTTATTCATTGCTTAGGTTTACCTCATCATGTTTATTCATACAAATTCACATACAATCCTAACTAATTGTCTAGTAAAATACGCATTCTATGATATTCAACCTAAATCAATCAACTTTGTTGGATTACCTAAATATAATAATAAATCCAATGTATATCTATGATTCTCATTCATCAGCCACACACCCACAATCACAATAAAACTTATAAAATTTCACATTAAAATCCAAAGTATTTAACAACAATGAAACATTGTTACATATTTTGTTCAAACAAAATCATTACTGACACAATAAATGACTCAAAACATACCGAAAAAGTTAATTGGTTCTAACATTCACCAATAAAAAGTTTGATAGCCACTTAACTGTTGCCTCCTTTACTGCTGCCTCTGCCGTTTCCTTGAGGTTGTGACAGCATCTGAGGGATCACTTTTGCCGTTGAGAGTTGCAAAACTGCTTGGAGGAAATTCAGAACTAGATGAAGGCTTCCCATCATCATTCATTTGATGCTTGACGGATGCATCTTCCGATCTTTTTTTCTCTTTCCACTCCTCAACAAGCACTTTTAGTTCTTTGAGCTTGGCGAGTTTATATTCCAACCTTTTCATCTCATCCAAATTGCTGGAAGCCATGAACGCAGGTGTTTATCCTTTAATACAAGAAAAATAAGAAAAATAAGAAAATACATGAGCATAACAAAATCAAGAACGAACAAAATTCCAAAAGTGAAATCAAACAAATAAAATCCTGAAAAAGATATTGAACAAACAAAATCATGAAAATGAAATTGAACAAACGAAAACCACAAACGAACAGAATTCCTGAAGTGTAATTGAACAAATAAAATCCTGAAAATGAATTCGGACAAACGAAAATTAAAAATTTAAATCAAACATAAATTGAACAAAAAAATCTGAAAGATCTTTGAATATATGGATTAGGGTTTAGGGTTAGCCGAAAGAATCACAAACGAATATAAATCAAAATTGCGAATCTAGGGATTAGGGTTAGCCGAAAGATCTTTGAATAGATCTACTGAAAACAAAATAAATAATAGCTAATCCTTACTCGATGAAATTAAGAAAAATACAAACAACAAATAGGATTAAATTAAATGAACCGAATAAAATTCAAGATAAAAGAGAAGCATAAACCCT
The DNA here is from genome assembly GCA_951799995.1 of Trifolium subterraneum. NCBI lineage: Eukaryota > Viridiplantae > Streptophyta > Magnoliopsida > Fabales > Fabaceae > Trifolium > Trifolium subterraneum. The sequence continues at coordinate 6,489,775 of OX637468.1, read as the reverse complement.
AGAAAGAGAAAGAGGAAAGGAATCGAGAAATCATATATAAAAGGAAGATGATGAAAAAGTAATGAGAGTTATGAAGGAAGAGGAACTAGATCAGCGTAAGAATAACAACCTGGTTGAAAAACAAGAGAAAGGAATGCGGGGCGAAAATGAGAGGTTGAGTGTGCGGCGAACAGAGGTGAGGCTCAGATGGGTTGCCTTTCAATCATGGTTCAGAGAATAAGAGGATGTTGAGTCGATGATGGGCCTGAAGTGCCAAGTGGGTTAGGCCCTCAATGATAGAATTTCATTACAAATCGAAGGGTACAAATAACAACTGCGGGAGGTACGAATAGAAACAGGAGAATGCCTTTGTTAGTCTTGTTAAATAGCAGCGCCATAGCAAAACAAAATTTGGACAAATCATTAATGTTCCGTGATACACTATTTATTACAAAATATTGTCAAATATCAACTACATTGACGTAGTATTATTGCGTTGCGGAGTTTGAACAAATTGCTATTTTCGAAAGTTGTTGGACGCGCTGAGTGCCCAATGTCGTGTTGAGGCCTGCGTAAGGCCCATGTGATACAAGGCCTACAATTTGGGCATCTCCTGCCATGAGTGAAAAATTATTTGAATCAAATAAAGAGGCTGAAGTGGATCACCTGTTGAAGGAGAAAAAGAGATTGGAAGATAAATCTGCCAAGCTCAAACAACTACAAGAGTTTGTTGAGAAGTTGAAGGAGAAAAAGAGATCGGAAGATGCATATGTCAAGCATTAAATGAATGATGATGGTAAACCTTTATCTATTTCTGAACTTCCTCCAAGCAGTTTTGCAAGTTTTAACGGTGAAAGTGATCGCTCGGTGCTGTCACCGCCTCAAGGAAACGGTGGCAGCAGCAGTAAATGAGGCAACATTTAAGTGGCTATCAATCTTTTTATTAGTGAATGTTAGAACTAATTAACTTTTTAGTATGTTCTGAGTTTTTTATTCTGCCAATAATGAGTTTGTTTGAACAACATATGTAACAATGTTTCCTTGGTGTTGAATGCTTTGGATTTTAATGTGACATTTTACAAGTTTTATTATCATTGTAGTTGTGTGGCTGATGAATGAGTATCCATAGATATGCATTGAGTTTATTATTATATTTGGATAACTCAACAAGTTTGATTGATTTAGGTTGAATATTATACATTGCTGTATTTTACTAGAGAGCAAGTTATAAAACAAGAAACGTTGTATTTGAAATAGTTTATTTTTGGCTATAATTACATAATTGATGGGACCACCGACCACTACCATTATTTATATTTTAAATAAGTTACTTCATATTTATATATCTATTGGAACATTTTTTTAATAACAATTTTACTTATATATCTACTGCAGTTTACTAGTGAGTAATCTCTATCAAAAAAATTATGTTGATAAAGATGTATTGATAATATAGTAAGACACTCTATAACACTTACCAACACACACACACACACACACACACACACACACACATATATATATATATATATATATATATATATATATATATATATAACATACTATATTATTAAATAGTTGAAATTTATGAGTTTTATTATGTGGAACCTACATGATTTAGTAATAGTTGTTTGAATTTCAGCTGATAAAAATAAGAAAAATGTATCAGAGGGTACTAATAACATTCCAAGAAAGTTGAAAGAACTAGAGTGGTTGAAAAATTCCAAGATTTTAGTGAAAAAGAAAGATTGCCAACCACCTTTTCTTTCCTTTTGGCATTTTATTGTAATGTTTATCAAAATTTGGTTTTCTTGTGGAGGCTAGGTTTCAAATTTGATACCACAATATCATACCTGTTAACTTGTTCTTCTTCATATTCTTTTTCATTATCTCACCCTTAACATTAGTTTATTTTCCAATGGCTTCCCAATCAAACCAACAAAAACTTCCTTCTTGTTTCATTTATGTCTCAAAGCCATCTCATTCCTTTTTCAGAAATGGCAAAATTGTTTGCATCATATGGTGTCATTGTCGCTGTTGTCCTTACACCACTTAATGCAGAAAGGTTCAACATGGTAATTGATCAAGCAAAAGCCTCAAACCTCAAAATCCAATTCCAAGTGATACCTTTCCCTTGTGTAGAAGCAGGTTTACCAGAAGGGTGTGAAAATATGGATACACTTCCTTCTCCTAAGCAGCTTGCAATATGCTTAAAGAACCACTTGAAATTTGACTTTCAGAGTTGGAAAAACTACCTACTTGCAGTGTTTCTGATATATGTCTTCCTTGGACTTCAAATGTTGCATCAAAATTCAACATTCCAAGAGTTATCTTCCATGGAATTTCTTGCTTCATACTCTTGTGTTCACGTAACAGTAACCTCTCCAAAGTTCATGAAAGGGTTGACTCAGTGTCGTCGCCGTTTGTGGTACCAGATTTGCCTGATACAATTGATTTTACAAAAAAGCACAGTTACCTGAGGCAATGAAGCAGGATTCAAAGGCATGCAAAGAAGCTATTGATCAATTCAAAGAATCTGAACTTTTGGCACAATGGATATTGGTGAATACTTTTGAATAGTTGGAGAAGAATTATATTAGAGGTTATGAGGAAGTTGCTAAATAGGTTTGGTGTATAGGACCACTTTCCTTGCATGACAAGTTAATCTTTGACACCGTAAAAAAAAGTTAATCTTTGACAAGTTTGGTAAAGACGACAAGGGAATCAATGATGATTCTGAATCCGAATGTCTAAAGTTTCTTATATCAAACAAAGCTGTTCTGTCATCTATATGTTTTGGTAAAGGAACTTGCTTTGGGACTGGAAGCATTAAACTATCCATTCATTTGGGTGATTGGAAAAAAATGATTGTTCTGTTGAGTTAGCAAAGTGGTTAAAAGAAGAAAATTTTGAAGAGAGGAATGAGGGAAGAGGGCTTATAATTAAAGGATGGGCGCCACAAGTTGAAATATTATCTCATTCTTCAACCGGTGGATTTTTATCTCATTGTGGTTGGAATTCAACAATGGAAGCAATTTCAGGTGGTGTACCAATGATTACATGGCCAATGTTTGCTGAACAATTCTTTAATGAGAAGCTGATGGTGCAAGTGCTTAAGATTGGCGTGAGGATTGGTGTTAAAGTTGTTGTGGATCCGATGGATACATTTAAAAGGTGAGTAAGTTTTGGTGAAGAAAGAGGATGTGAAGATGACTATTGAAAAGCTTATGGAGAATGGTGTGGAAGGGGAACATAGAAGAAACAAAGTTAAAGAGATTAAATATATGGCTTATAACTTATAAGGCTGTTGAAGATGGTGGATCTTCTGATTCTAATTGCAAATTGTTTATACAAGAAATTGTAGTTCAAAACTCATAATCAATGATTAAGAATAGCAAAGTAGTTCTTACATTCATTTGTAGCTTTCACTATTTTATAACACTATATCTTTATGTCCTAATTGATACCGTTTGATAATTAGTAAAACTACTTTGTGTGATCCGCGCTTTTTTATTATAAATTTTTTTTTATTGAAATTAATTTGTGTATTTTCAATTTTCCTAAAATAAATTATAATTTGCATGCATTGATCCACACCATATGTATAGTAACACTTTAGGAAAAAGATAAATGATAGCAACATGAATTATGTAAGTTTGTATTATGTAAGTTTGCTAATAGAAGATAAAATTATTTTTATGTTGCCTGCACATTCTAAATAATTTCACCTATCCACCGTCTATTGTCTCAATCTTGCTTATTATACTCTTACTTTCTTCTTTATTTCTTGAATCTACATTTTTTCATCAGTACATACATAAATCAAAATTGTTTAAAACATTCAAGCACGTGTCGTAACTCACATCACGAAGTAACTAACTGATGCCCTTCAATTGTTAACAACTACATGATTGATGCACTTCGTTAGTAAAAAAAATCCAGTAGTATTAATCAATAAATAGATTTCATTTGCCACAACAAACATTTCACTTTGCAAATCACATCATTTGAAGCATCAAAATATGATACATATCACACTGTCAATGTTCACAAAGTAAAGATATGTATTCAGTAGTGAAAGAAACAATAAAAACTTATTTTAACTAAAAACAATGATCAAACCTCTATGTATTCTCTTGCATGCCATGCAACGTTCCTACTTTTCTTCCATAATTTTGTTTGACTACAATAAGGATATGAGTTGGCGGATGCTCTCCATGGTCATTGTCTTACTTCTTTTCATAGTCTATTCTTCTATCTCTCTTTTGTTATAAAGAGTACCTTTATCTCACTTTTCAAATTGAAGGGATTTCAATAGGAAAAAAAATGAAACTTTTATATGTAAAACAAAAATCATTAGAAAAAAGAAATACAAAAAAAAGTGAGAGTAAGAAAATTAAGATTAAAATAAAATAATAACAATGAGCAAATTAACAAAACTAAAAAATTATAATATTTGGAAAAATAGGACAATAAAAAACCCCTCTTGCCAATATTTTCATCTATCTCGATATATATATATATATAGGGGGCATATCAAGTGAGATGACTTCTTAAAATGAGAGATGAGAGGGTTAAATCCTGACCATTGGATTAACATCAGCTATTGAGATTAAATTAATTATAAAGAAATGCACGTGCACTGTTCTTTCATCTTCTCTCTCGTCTTGCTGCAACTTAGAAATTTTGTTCAGATTCTTATTCTCCTCCATAGTCGACCCCATCGTTTCTTTAGAGGAATCGGAAATTAGATTGATTCACCTACATAACTTCTCTATCAATGAACCGTATGCGACTGATTTTAGAGGTAGAGATAAAATAGGCAGAGATCCCTGTCGGATTGGGTTTTGTAGAAGAGTGGACCTAAAGATTTTGTCCATGCCGAGTGCTTTATCACTACCAATCTTGTTCAGAAACTAGAGTGGATAGCTTGATAAGAATTTGATACATCAATTTAGATATTTTTTAGTTTTCTCTTGAAAAAGCTGTATTTTTTAATGTTTATGTAAGCTCTTTTGTCTTTTTTTTTTTTTGACAATAGCTCTTTTGTCTTTGTTAATTCTCTTTAGTTTTGTTTCATATAAAAGTTCTTCAGAATGATTAGATCTTATTATTGATCAATCGATACCAAATTAACATTTTATATTGGAGAAAACTTAATTGACTTGGGGTATTTGTGAGAGAAAACAAAACATGACTCTATATATCCATGGAAAGGATGACCAATGTTAACTATCTTTGACAATAAGAACCCAGAGGATGAAGATGGTGTTTAACACACAAGTAGTAACAAAGAGAAAAAGGTTGAATGCGAGGAAGATAGAAGGATTTGGTTTAGGAATGCAAAAGGCAAGTCACGTGACTCACTAAAGGTCAAATAAAATCATAGCCACATGATTTAATCCAATTGTTAGCATTTAATCCTCTCATCTCTCATTTTAAAAAGTCCTCTCATTTGATATGCCCCCTATATATATATATATATATATATTAAATTTTTATGATGTACAATAAATAGAAAAAATACAACCAATTTAATAATAAAAAGAAGAGAATAGAAATTAGGAGATGAAATAAAAAAATATAGTTAAAAAGAGAGAGAGAATGAACTATTTTCCGTTATATTGTCGATGGATGAACGTTCCGGTTGTGTGATATATTTTTGCCTCTTTGTACACCAATGTCTACAATGTAAGTCCTGTTAAATTGAAAAATAAAATCTTAGAACAATTAGAAAGAAATATAACATAACTGACGCATGGGACTCACCCTTTACTTGGGAATGAAGAGGGGAAACATAGCATGTCATAAAGACAATAGAATGGAAGAGAAAATAACAAAGTGAATGGAGTGGCAACCCTCTCCCATCTTCATGTCTCTTGTTGCATATTTCCACTCTTTTTGTCTCTCAATTTATTTCTCTTTTAAAAGAGACATAATATAAGCATATAACTGGTGCATAGAACTTATTCCCCTGATTTAAAAAATCTTTGTTTCTATAAAATCATTGTTAATAATTTCTTAAAAATCGGTTATTTTTAAAGTTTGTGTTGAAGATAATATAATGAAAGGGTTAAAGATTAAAGATATATAATGTATCGGTTATTTTTACCCTTCCACATTGGAATTAAATAACATATACACACTTGAACACAAATTTACACACTCTTTACCTTTCTACATATACTAATTATTGTACGTCTATCTTTCTAGTGTTCCATGCTACTACATATTACTGTAATTATTTAAAAAAATATATATTACTGTAATTTTTTAATAAGAAAATACATGAAGTTAACAAAATAAGACAGAAAAAAAAACCATTAATGAATACTACATTTCAAGAGCATCTAAAAATGACATGAAAATTCCGTAGAGCATCATAAGTTCCCTTTTGTTTTTCTAGTAAACAATTTCAATCGATGCATAGAAGATTGTTTTTACCTCCTAGTTGTCTCACTCTGTCTATATCTTGGCAATGCATCATCCATATGTTGTCCCAATTCTATTTATTACTCCTTCCACTTCCGTCTGTGTGATCCACATTTTTGTAAAAATGAGAAAGTTATTTTTGTAAATATGATATTTTTGCTTTCTTCTTCTTGGATAATTACACTATCATGCAATGAACCAATTGATTTGATATCTAAATATGAACATGTTGGTGCATAATAAAAATTGATTTCGTATTTTTTAGGAAAAAAAGTTATATCTGAAGAAAAAAAATTCTAAAAAACCTATAAAAAAAATTAAACCCAAACATAATAGAAAAAAAGTGTAAATTGTGTTCTAAGCAAAACTAAGTCATTGAAATTAACCCAAAAGAAAAAGTGATTGAAATTAATCAAACACAATTCACATTAGAGGAAATTTAAGTACGTATACAATCAAAGTAATAGATCAAGAAGAGTAACCTTATGTCACAATAGAGAGGGATCTTCCGTTTTCTCTTAGGCCCAACATCAAACTTCGTCATCTTTTTGAATTGTTACCGTTTCTCATCCACGTTATACCTTAGAGTACCTTAATTTCTTATTACATTGTTTGAATTTGAAGCATCAAAATTATAAAGATGCAGCCATGGTCACTTACATTTCCAGTTTTCTTACAAAAAGTTTGACATAAATAAACTTCATATTCATATTATCAGTAGATGAAAGACATGATCAAGAAGAAAAAAATTGCATGTAAAATGAAAGTAAATGATGCCAACATCAAAATAAAACAGTTCCACAAACAAATCTCAGTTCCACGTGATCAAACTTAACACATATGAGAATTCTCTCTTTTTATAAGAACTCCCTCTAATGATGCACCAATCATATATCACATATCATGATATCACCACCATACCAAATGTGCAGAAATGCATTATTATGTAATAACACTGATACAAATGAATCATTTATTTGGATCACTCCAAAGATACACAAATATTTTTTTTTTAAAAAAAGGAGAAAGAAACAAAAAAACATATTGAAGAGTTGTATATCTATAACAATAATAAAGAGTAGTTGGTTTTGGAAGTTAAAGGATAGTAGTTTATTTTTGGATGTTATTAAAGAAGAGTGTGAAGGGTATTTTAGGATTTCCAAAAAAAAGGCTACACCAAACCATTGCCTTTCCTTTATAGATGTTATAGATAATACTATTTTTTTATCAACCATCTTCTTAACATAACATTCCAGAATTTCATTTTATGGTGTTAGTTGTTTTTGTCTTGTTTGGCAACAAAATTTGATAATTTCTAATGTTATGGAGAAAATATCAACAGATTCTGAGTATTTTCTCATACCTGAAATTCATCACAAAATTGAGATCACGAAAGCAGAAACCCCGTCATTAAATGATGGAAATTGGAAAGAATTTGTTGATAAAATGACTGCAGCTGAAATGGTTTCTTATGGTGTTGTGGTGAATTCTTTTGAAGAATTGGAACCAGAATATGTAAGTGATTTGAAGAAAACTAGGAATGGTAAAGTTTGGTGTGTCGGTCCTGTTTCATTAAGAAACAAGAATCACTTAGATATGGCTCAAAGAGGGACCACTAAGGTTGCTACTTCAATTGTTGTTGAAAATTGCTTAAAGTGGCTCGATTCGCAAAATCCAAATTCTGTTATTTATGTATGTTTAGGAAGTATGTGTAATTTAACTTCTTTGCAATTCATAGAGCTTGGTATGGCATTAGAAGCGTGTGAAAGACCGTTCATTTGGGTTATTAGGGAAAGAAATCAAACAGAAGAATTGAATAATTGGATCAAGGAATCGAGTTTTGAGGAAAGGACGAAGGAGAAAGGATTTTTGATAAAGGGTTGGGCTCCTCAAGTATTGATACTATCACATTGTTCAATTGGAGGATTCTTGACTGTGGTTGGAACTCGACGTTAGAAACAATATGTGCTGGTGTGCCATTGATTACATGGCCGTTGTTCGGTGACCAGTTTTTTAATGAGAGGTTTGTCGTGGAAATATTAAAGGTTGGCGTGATGGTTGGAGTGGAGAGTCCTTCAAATTGGGGAGAGGAAGAGAAATTTGGGGTGTTGGTGAAGAAAGAAGATGTTGAGAGAGCTATAGAGAAGTTGATGGATGACAAGAATTATGAAAGTGAAGAGAGAAGAAAAAGGGCTGAAGAGCTTGCAGAGATGGCTAAGAGAGGTGCAGAAGAAGGAGGATCTTCTCACTTCAATGTCACTCAATTGATCCAAGATATCCTTCAACATTCAACCAAGTAGATTGATGTTGTTTGCAACATTTTTCTTGTTGAAAATGACATCATGATGTTCAATGAAATTTGTAGGTAAGTTCCACTCTAAGTGATTCTTGTTTCTCAGTGAAACAAGACCAACACCAAACGTTATTGTTCCTAGTTTTCATGTAATCATTTACATATTCTTGTTCCAATTCCTTAAAAGAATTTACAACAACACCATAAGAAACCATTTCAAGATTATGATATAGCTTACCAACTTGTTATTGTTTGTGGAAGAGTTGAAATTGCAAAGTCAAACTTGAACACTTCTTTAGTGTTTGTTTAGTTTATGAAATATCTTGATTAGGGAATTATTGTTATCATTCAAGATCAGTATTTGCCTTTTCTGTCTAAGTTTAATTGTTTGAAGTTATGCACAATTTGATGAAATTAGTACTATATAGTATCAATTAGGACATGAGATACAGTGATTATAAAATAGTGAAGCTACAAATGAAATAAGAACTCCTTTAGTTTTTAAGCTGGAATGAAAGACAAACCAGTGGAAGATACATAGGTAACAGAACAAGCTTTGTAAACTTTAGACATTTGGAGTTCGATTCAGAATCATTGATGAAGCCTTTATCGTCTTTACTGAACTTGTCGGAAGGCTAACTTGTATCGGGTCCTTTAAGAGAATAGAAGTAACCGAGAAAAGGTGAAATACAGAAAAGAAGAGGATAACAGAATATCAGAGTGAAGAGAGAAAATGACTAATCACCAATTAGATATTCAATGTCATTTTACTAAGTCTTCCTTTCAATATATATGTCTTGTCACTCCTTAACGTGTAACTTTCCTTCAATCGTTGTCCATGTATCCTTATAACAAACTTGTTGCCCTCATTTGATAACATGGTTTTCTCTATTAGGATCATTACAATTATGTGAGCACAAGAGTGTGAAGCAAGAAATTCCATGGAACATAACTCTTGGTATTGCATTTCTTAAAATTATTTAGTATATTGTTTGAATTATAAAAAATAGAGAAAGGAGAAATTATTATTAATTAAAACACATACCGATAATTCTTAGCACCTTGTACATAATCATAATAATAATAATAGCCAACATAACAAAAACTACATATCTCAATGTTCCACACTGTCTATGGTTGTACCCGCAATAAAACAAAGAAATCCCGTATCATTATTAAAAGTAGAAATAGAAGAATCGTTAATTATTTTTTCTTGACCTAGACTTTGCTCACACCAATCAAGTCCTTGACAACCAGTTGAGAGATCCCAACTTGCTTCATCTGGCTCTGTAGCCAACTCATGCATTGCAGTTCTAAACCCCCAGATCAAATAATTATAATATTTCGTTGCACAATTTTTTAGGGCTTGAGAAGTAGGATATTTATCGGTTAAACTTTGAAGATAATTTTGACCTTTTGTGGCCTTCTCTATTGCCATGTCTAAGACTAACTTGGAAAGAGTAAGATAGTCTTTGGCCGAAGTAATTTGAGGGTTGGATTCTAGAAGTTTTAAACATGGTTGTTGTTGATTATTCACTACTACACCAGCACTTTCACAGATAGTCTCATACAATTTAGGGCTGGATTTGGGACTAGTTGTTGGTGAAATGGCATGAGAAATAACGATCATTGAAACGGTGAACAACAAAGATAAAAATGTTGACGGCGCCATTCTTTGGTTTATGATTGATGATGAAAGTTACTCGAGGTTCTTCATTTATAGAATTATGATTGTGATTATGATGAAACCCTCTTACAAATTAAAAGACTTGCTATATTTTTAAAAATTACCATTTAAAAATTTGTATAAAAATCGATTAATAAAAAGAATAATTTGTGTATTAAAGATGTACTCCCTCCGTAACATTATATAAGCAAAAATCACATTTCTAGATTCATTGTAAAATTAATGTATTTGGTCTATAATATAGACTAGATACATTGATTATACAATGTACCTAAAAATGTGATTTTTGCTTATATAGTGTTACGGAGGGAGTAGATAAGATTGGACTGAAAATAATATAAAAAAATAACACATTTATATTCATGTAATAATATAATATTTTTTTGACTAAATTATATTTATTTTATATATATTAAATATTTTATTATTAGTTGTCCACAAATGTTGGTTCAACTGACAGAAATGTCGAAATTGTTAGTGTCGAACGTCATGATCAGAGTTCGAACCTCAATCCCTCCACTTTGTGTGTGTGAGTTTTCAATCACTTTATTATTTCTTCGATCTACCAAAAAAAATATTTTATTATTAATTTACATTTAAAAACTAATTGCTAATGCTTTCACTTCCACTATAATATACATCCAGTAACAGAAAAAAAATACATCCTATAATTAGATTCTTAACAATATTTTTATTCAAAAAGCTTTAAAATTTATCTTTTTTGTAAAAGAAATAGTTTTTACACTTGAAATGGTAAGACTTTAATTTAATTCTGATTTTAAATTACTTTAATTGAAATAGTTGACAGCCCCCAACATTTGAATGATTTCCGGCCAATTTCGCTTGTGGGTTGCCTCTACAAGATTCTAGCGAAGGTTTTAGCGAACAGGTTGCGCTTGGTAATAGGTAGTGTGATCTCCGAGTCCCAGACGGCGTTTGTAAAAGATAGGCAGATCCTCGATAGTATTATTATTGCGAATGAAGTGGTGGACGAGGCGCGTAGGTCTAAGAAGGAGTTGATGCTATTTAAGGTCGATTTTGAAAAAGCCTATAATTCGGTCGATTGGGGCTATCTGGACGCTGTTATGACAGGGGGATCCTCTTTCTCCTTTTCTTTTTTTATTGGCTGCTGAGGGGTTGAATGTTTTGATGAAGGTCATGGTTGAGCGTAATCTTTTCACTGGGTATAGTGTTGGTGAGCGTGAGCCGATCTCAATCTCGCATCTCCAGTTTGCCGACGATACGCTTCTATTGGGGGTTAAGAGTTGGGCGAATGTCTGTGCTCTGCGGGTTATCCTTGTGTTGTTTGAGACTATGTCGGGTTTAAAAGTTAATTTCAATAAAAGTATGTTGGTTGGGGTTAATATCCCCGATTCCTGGTTAGGTGAGGCTGCGTCCGCTCTGCGCTGTAAGGTGGGAAAGGTTCCTTTCCTTTATCTAGGTCTTCCTATAGGAGGTGATCCGAGACGTCTTGGCTTCTGGGAACTGATGTTGGAGCGCTTAAAGAATAGATTATCTGGGTGGAAGAGTTGATTCATGTCTTTTGGTGGCCGTCTGATCCTGCTCAAGTCTGTCTTGACCTCTCTACCTGTCTATGCTCTTTCTTTCTTTAAAGCTCCCTCAGGTACTATCTCTTCTATTGAATCTCTTTTGATTAATTTTTTTTGGGGGGGGGGGGGGGGGTGAGGATTTTAGGAAAACTTCTTGGATCAGTTGGAAAACTATTTGTCTCCGTAAGGAGTATGGAGGATTGGGGGTTCGACAGTTGAGGGAGTTTAACTTGACCCTATTAGGAAAATGGTGTTGGAGGATGCTAGTGGATAGAGATGAATTGTGGTTTAGAGTCCTGGTAGCTCGTTACGGGATGGAGAGAGGGAGGTTGAGAGATGGGGGGAGGGGAGGGTCCCCGTGGTGGAGGGAGATAATGCGGATTAGGGATAGTGGAGGCGGGATAGGAGGTGTGTGGTTCGGGGAGCATCTTTCGAGAAAGGTAAGGGACAGGTCAGATACTTTTTTCTGGACTGATCCTTGGGTGGAGGGGATTCCTTTGTGTGCGCGCTTTGAGCGCCTGTTTGACTTGGCGGAGACACAGTCGTGTTTGGTGGCTGAGATGGCTTCGTTAGGGTGGGGGGCTGGGGGAGATGCATGGGTGTGGCGGCGGCAGTTGAGAGGGTCGGAGGAGGAGATGTTGGGGGAGTGTCAGTCTTTACTTCTTAACATATCATTGCAGGTACAGGTCTCCAGATAGATGGCAGTGGCAGCCTGATCTGGACAAAGGCTACTCTGTACGCAGTGCCTATAACCATCTGACTGCTCAGGATTCAGTTACTCTTCATGCAGCGGATAGTCTCATTTGGCATTCTCAGGTTCCCTTAAAGGTGTCCATTTTCGCGTGGCGTCTTTTGCGTGACGGGTTACCCACAAAAGCAAACCTGGTCAATCGAGACATTTTATCTTCAGAAGCTCACTTTTGCGTGTCTGATTGCGGAGCGGTTGAATCAGCTCAACACTTATTCCTCTCCTGCACCACTTTCGGATCTATCTGGTCACTTGTCAGTTCTTGGATTGGATCTTCCTTGGTGGATGCTCACAATATATCTGATCATTTTGTTCAGTTCACTCACTCAGCAGGTGGTACTAGGGCGCGTCGCTCTTTTATGCAACTCATCTGGCTCGTAAGCGTTTGGGTTGTGTGGAACGAGCGAAACTCCAGACTGTTTAGAGGCTCAATAGAATCATTACAGCAAATATTGGATAAGATCAAGACTTTTTCCTACAGGTGGTTGAAGACGACAAGTTGTAATTTAGCTTTAAACTACCATAGTTGGTGGTCTAGTCCTTTGCTTTCTTTGGGCCTTGTATAATTTTTCATGTTCCTTACTCACTAACACTTATGTAATATTCCACGATCTTCCTCGGTACATCTTGTGCTGTGGAGATTAGTCGTTCTGTTTATATATATCATATCTCATTTTGGCTTGTTCAAAAAAAAAAAAATTACTTTTTAAAATAATTTAACTAATTTTTTCATAAATAAATAATTTAATTAATTGAAATGAGGCAGTATACATGATATAATTTGTGATACATGTTAAAATAATTTAATTAATTTAAAATATTTGTATTAGTGCTATTGACATTTGCCTTTTGTGATATATTACACTTTTATAAATAATTATTTTGATAATGGTATGTGATATTTAGTTCATGTTCATGTAATTTCAATTTAGTGAAAAGGTATAGGAATGTGTCAATTTTAATTTGATGAAATTTAAAGTCATTCACTAATAGTTGGAAGGGGCATAAGTTAATATGCATATGTATGGTGGATAAGTCCTTCACAGCCATAAGATTGATTGTACACGTGTAATAATCATAATACATTTTTGCTCGCTCAATTTCGGCCACATTTTTTATGCGATTTGATCGCCGATTTCGAAAACTAATACAGATAACCTTTCTAATATCGAATGATGATCAAAACGGTATAAAGAACGTCGAGTTTCGTTGAGTATTGAGGGAGAACGAACCGGGTCGACGAACCGGGTTGCGCGACCCGTTTTTGCAGAAAACGGGTGAGAGTGATGATGAACAGTGCCGCGCCGGTCACGCCCACTCTCACTGGGGGCGCGTGCAAGGCCAAGGAGACTCCAAATTTTTTTATTTTTTTTACAGAAAAATAGTAAATAATTTTCTGGGAATTTTGGGACCAGTTACGTATTTTTCTGAGACCTAAAACTATTTTTAGTTAATTAAATGAGGTAAATATGCTTTTATAAATATCAGGTATTAATAAAAGTTTCCCAAAATTTTATTTAGGGTATTTTGAATTATTTGGAACAGTTGTGGATAGCTCACTCTCTCTGGTTTTATATCCTCTTAATTAATTAAGTTGATTTAAAATATGTACTTTCGTCGGTAAATTAAAATCAAGTTAATTGGATTGAGATACTGATAAGAGGAGTAGTAGGCTTTTGTTTTGAGAGAGTGAATGACTAATTGAGTGTTGGAGTACATCTAAAACTATTAAGTACATCGAATGATTTTGGAGTACAACTCTTTGAAACCATTCCACAACAAAAATGGTTTCATAGCGTTATACACTGAAACCATTAGTCTAGTTAAATGGTTTCATGGCGTTATACACTGAAACCATTATTATAGTTAAATGATTTTATATGCGCATTAGTGCTAAGATGTTATACACTGAAACCATTAGTCTTGTTAATTGGTTTCAAGATGTTATACACTGAAACCATTTGTCTAGTTAAATGGTTTCATACCGTTATACACTGAAACCATTAGTCTTGTTAATTGGTTTCAAGATTTTATACACTGAAACCATTTGTCTAGTTAAATGGTTTCATAGCGTTATACACTAAAACCATTAGTCTTGTTATTTGGTTTCATAGCGTTATACACTGAAACCATTAGTCTTGTTATTTGGTTCAAGATGTTATACACTGAAACCATTATTCTAGACAATGTGGAGCATTTGTATTGTAAAATAATTGTCTAATGTTTTTGTAATAAAACAAAAGACCAATGGTTTCGTCCGATGATTTATGTTAATTGTAATAAATAAAACCATAATTACAGTACATGTTTTAGTATGTAATTTTAAATTAAAATATGACTATATAATCATCCAAAAGGAACAAAAATTATTATTTAATTGGAAACGGGGGGTGTGCTAGAAATTTGGGAGGGGTGCGCTAGAAGTTTGGAGGAGGAAAAAAAATTTGGGGTGCGCTAGAAATCTGGGGGAGAAAAAAAAACTGGGGGCTCGCAAGAAATCTAGGGAGAAAAAGAAAAAAAAACTGGGGGGGTGCGCTAAGCAATTATGTTGGGCTTGGGGGTGTATGACTAAATTGGAGAGGTGTTCGAAGCAATTATGTTGGACTTGGGGGTGTATGACGAAATTGGGGGTGTACGAAGCAATTATGTTGGACATGGGGGTGTATGAAGAAATGGAGGGGTGTACGAAGCAATTATATTTGGCATGGGGGTATATGACACAGTGGTATGGGTGTGCTAAGCAATTAGGTTTGATGAAACAACCAGATAAGGTGTACGTAACAATGGATAGAGGTGTACATAGCAAGCTTATGCATGGTGCATAAGCCCTTATGGTGCATAAGCTCTTGCTTATGCACCATGCATAAGCTTGCTATGTACACCTCTATCCATTGTTACGTACAGGTCGTTACAAGGTCAACCAATTAAATTAAATGACATACTTTTGCATATATGCTATCCCATTTTTGCATGGAATTATGTTAGTTAATTCAATATAATTACCTTAGGTTAATTCATATATATTTTTCAATTGTGGTTGCATGTCTTTTTCAATAAATCATTGTTGTAATGAGAATTTTGACGATAATAATTTAGATGGTAGTAGTAATTAATTATTTCATGAAAACTCTTTTTTTTTTTTTTCTTGACAAAATGAAAACTCTTGTTCTTAAAAGCAAATTTCTAAACAATATTCTTCATATTTCTGATAAACAAATATATAAAAGTGTTAAGATTTATACAATACATAAAAAATGTAAGAACTAAGTAGATGATATGAATAGTACACTAAGGGCACGTTTGGATTTAATTTATTTTTGAGTTTATGAAAATAGTTTATGCATATAAATAAACTTGTGTTAATTCTTATCCTATCTAAATTTACTTGTGGTTCAATTTTGTATGACTGATTAAAAAAATTTAATCTAATTCGATCTAATTTTATACAGTTTAATTTTGCAGTTTTTGGATATACAAATTACAAATTTTTTTTTTTATTAAATATTAATATTATAAAAATACAATAAATAATATATTTAATATAAAATATAACATATAATATATTAAAATTAATATTTTGAAAGGACAATTATCAATTATATTTTAAACTTATGAAATAGAAAAAAGACCGGTCATGTCTGAAGGTTCGTGGAGAAAACACAAGAAAGGGGGTTGAATTGTGTTTTAGATATTTTAAAAACTTTTCTAGATAATTAAATCTATCAGAGTCTTTAAGCACAGCGGAATTGTTCACACAATTAACTTAAGGCTAAGTGAATGATGAAGGAGTAAATGAGAGAATGAGAGAAAGAAAGACACACAACAATTTATACTGGTTCCCCTCACAAATTGAGAGTACTCCAGTCCCCTTGCTTCCAATGGAGTTCACTATAATCACCAAGATTACAATCAGATGCTCAAGCACACAAGCATGAGACTTCCTTGCTCAAGTCACACAAGACTTAAGACTTCCTGCTCTAAGTCACACAAGACAGAGAGACTTCCTTGCTCTAATCACACAAGATCAGAGACTTCCTTGCTCAAGCACACAAGCTTAAGACTTCCTTGCTCAAGTCACACAAGACAAGAGACTTCCTTGCTTCTACACTCAGCAGAAGACTTCTTTGCTCTAATCACTAAGATTGAGACTTACTTGCTTCTACACTAAGCAGAATAATTTCAATTACTCACGCAGGAGTAATACTAACTTCTAAGCTTAAACTTATTACAATCATAATAACTTCAGAGGCTTAAACTAGTTTCTATTCTCACTTTATTTGAGAGATGTTTTCTATTACAATTCATTTTCTCACTTTATTCTGAGAGATATTTTCTAATGAAGTTCGTTAGTCATCAATTCTTTCTTTTGCATATTTATATGAGTTGAGAAAGACATTGAGACGTTGGAGAAATTCCCGTTGTAAAATGGACAGCTGTAGTCTTTGAATATCCGTTGAGTAAAGTCACGTCTTCTTTTGCTGTGAAACTTCACCTTTACTGTTTGTCCAAAGTACGGTAATAAGGTACAACTAGCTCCTAGAGAGAGTAGGATCACATCCTTTGTGACCGTTGTAATTAGTTGTCCTTAGAACAAATCATCAGGCTCTGATGAACCTTTGATAACTTGGAGTCTGATTGGTCTTGAATAAATGGCCTCTGATAGTCCTTCGTATTTCAGCTTCTGAACGTCTTCATCTTCTGAATAACTCATGACTAGCAGATAGCTTCTGAACTCTTGTAGGCATCTGAACATCTTTGAGCTTCTGAACTCTTGCAGACATTCTGATCCTCTTTGAGCTTCTGAACTTTGTTTAGCTTCTGACCACGTTGTAGCTTCTGAACTCTTTCAGAGTGTAAAGATTCAGACTTCCATAGGTTTCATCAGAGTCTAAATTAAATGTGCTTTTGATATAACGTTGGATTCTCCTGCACACTTAATTTAAACATTAGTAACATCAATTGTCCATTTAATACTTTGTTATCATCAAAATTTAAGGGTGTGTACTAACACACATTTTGTTCCAACAATGTGAAGGGGTTGATCGTCATGCTTTGTTTGACCAGTCAAGGTTGACCAGTCCGTTTTGACGAATAGTTTTTTATTTCGGCAATTAATTGGTGTTGTTGTGTAGTCATGAGAGGATAGTCTATTTTTTGGACTTATAACATATATGATTAGGTTGAGTTAATTGCCGATGAACCCGTTAATTGGATTTAATTGCAAAAAAATTGAATATGATAAGCAATGTTGTCAAAATATGATGGTGAATTATGTCGTTGATATTCGTTAATTGAAATTAGTCACCATTTTTATCGTAAACGTATTCTCACCTCTGTATTATTTGTGTATCTGAAATCTTGAGAGTTCAAATTCTCAGGTTGAAGAGTCTTAGCTGCTGTGAATTTTGGAGAGATAGTGTTGGAGCCTTTTTTTCTCGTTATTTTTTTTACTTTATATTTATGGTTATGTATTGAGTCGTGTTGGTATTGTAACACCGAGATGGGTGAAACTCTCAATTTCAATGTTTTTTTTGTTTGAGACTATGACAGTTGAACTATGTTGGTTTTTTTCCTTCTCGAACTTGTTAATTAATAATGACAATGTTTTTAATAGTTGTCTAGTTGCTTTAATCTGTTACGGTTGATAAATTAAATACTATTGCATGTTGTTGACATATGTGTGACACCATATGAAGAATGACTATTTCAGTGTATATTTATCATGTTTGCATGATTGGGGATTAGAGTGTTACACAAATCTTTCCTACATCTTTCAAAAATAATATTTTAAATAAAACACCGTGTAAGTGTGTAATTAGTTGATACTATATCACGGTCGCTCCAGTGGACAATCAAAATATGGTCTTGGATGATAGCCAATTTTAATTAGTCACCGAAGCGGCTGTGACATAACACCAACTAATCACATGCACCCTATAATTCTTTAGAAATATTTTTCAATCACTAACTCGCTTCATTCAAAATAACCCCGTAACTTCGGGAGAAGGGGTGCCTCCTAAGGAGGTCATAAAATGATTAGATTTTTATAAAGTTCATTAGTTAAAGTGTAAATCGTCTTTTTCATAATTAAGGTGTGAACTGAGTTTGCAACTTAAATAGAAAACCAAATATTTTAAAAATTTGAAGAAAAAAAAAACGCGTGAGAAATTATAGGGGGTACGAAAAAAAATTCTCTAACTTCTAAGCTCGGATTTCTAAGTTGGCTCAGCCCACTCCGCTCTACTTTTGGACAGGTTTAAAATGGGTGACATAAAGGTGATGGCCGCCGCCCTATAGTTCTGTTCAAGGCAGCTACGGTACACTTACAAACATGTTCAACAGCGATGGAATCCCCAATTTCTTCTATACAAGTTTGTATTGCGAAGCCCTCTTTCAATTGGGTACAAATCCAGTTTCTTTTTCATCTCCTCACAATTTCTTTTCAAACTTTAAACCAGTTGATTTGAAGAAAAGGAATGAAAGCCTCATCGACAGACAGGATCTGGAGAGGGTCAACAGCATCCCTCACAGGTTAGTTGATTATTCACTGTGTTACCAATTCTTTTATTCATTGCTTAGGTTTGCCTCATCATTGTTTAGTTATACAAATTTACATCCAATCCTAACTTACTGTCTAGTAAAATACGGCATTGTATATGATGTTCAACCTAAATTAATCAAACTTGTTGGATTATCTTAATATAATCATAAATCTAATGTATATCTATGATTCTCATTCATCAGCCACACACCCACAATAACAATAAAACAATCACAATAAAACTTGTAAAATTTCATGTTAAAATCCAAAGCATTTAACAACAAGGAAACATTGTTACATATTTTGTCAAACAAAATCATTACCGACACAATCAATTACTCAAAACATACTGAAAAAGTTAATTGGTTCTAACATTCACCAATAAAAAAGATTGATAGCCACTTAACTGTTGCCTCCTTTACTGCGGCCTCCGCCGTTTCCTTGAGGTTGTGACAGCTGAGGGATCACTTTTGTCGTTGAGACTTGCAAAACTGCTTGGAGGAAATTCAGAACTAGATGAAGGCTTCCCATCATCATTCATTTGATGCTTGACGGATGCATATTCCGATCTTTTTTTCTCTTTGCACTCCTCAATGAGCACTTTTAGTTCTTTGAGCTTGAGGAATTGATATTCCAACCTTTTCATCTCATCCAAATTGCTGGAAGCCATGAACGCAGGTGTTTATCCTTTAATACAAGAAAAATAAGAAAATACATGAGCATAACAAAATCAAGAACGAACAAAATTCCAAAAGTGAAATTGAACAAATAAAATCCTGAAAATGAAATCGGACAAACGAAAATTAAAAAGTTATATCAAACATAAATTGAACAAAAAAATCTGAAAGGTCTTTGAATATATGGATTAGGGTTTAGGGTTAGCCGAAAGAATCGCAAATGAATATAAATCAAAATTGCGAATCTAGGGATTAGGGTTAGCCGAAAGATCTTTGAATAGATCTACTGAAAACAAAATAAATAATAGCTAATCCTTACTCAATGAAATTAAGAAAAAATACAAACAACAAATAGGATTAAATTAAATGAACCGAATAAAATTCAAGATAAAAGAGATTCATAAACCCTAGATAGAGAAAGAGGAAAGGAATCAAGAAATCATATATAAAAGGAAGATGATGAAAAAGTAATGAGAGTTATGAAGGAAGAGGAACTAGATCAGCGTAAGAATAACAACCTGGTTGAAAAACAAGAGAAAGGAATGCGGGGCGAAAATGAGATGTTGAGTGTGCGGCGAACAGAGGTGAGGCTCAGATGGGTTGCCTTTCAATCGTGGTTCAGAGAATAAGAGGATGTTGAGTCAATGATGGGCCTGAAGTGCCAAGTGGGTTGGGCCCTCAATGATAGAATTTCATTACGAATCGAAGGGTACAAATAACAACTGCGGGAGGTACGAATAGAAACAGGAGAATGCCTTTGTTAGTCTTGTTAAATAGCAGCGCCATAGCAAAACAAAATTTGGACAAATCATTAATGTTCCGTGATACACTATTTATTACAAAATATTGTCAAATATCAACTACATTGACGTAGTATTATTCCCAACGTGGTGTTGAGGCCTGCGTAATTACCAAAGGCCCATGTGATACAAGGCCTACAATTTCGGCATCTCCTGCCATGAGTGAAAAATTATTTGAAGCAAATAAAGAGGCTGAAGTGGATCACCTGTTGAAGGAGAAAAAGAGATTGGGAGATAAATTTGCAAAGCTCAAACAACTACAAGAGTTTGTTGAGAAGTTGAAGGAGAAAAAGAAATCGGAAGATGCATCCGTCAACCATTAAATGAATGATGATGGTAAACCTTTATCTATTTTTGAACTTCCTCCAAGCAGTTTTGCAAGTTTTAACGGTGAAAGTGATCACTCGGTGCTGTCACTGCCTCAAGGAAACGGTGGCAGCAACAGGAAATGAGGCAACATTTAAGTGGCTATCAATCTTTTTATTAGTGAATGTTAGAATTAATTAACTTTTTAGTATGTTTTGAGTTTTTTATTCTGCCAATAATGAGTTTGTTTGAACAACATATGTAACAATGTTTCCTTGGTGTTGAATGCTTTGGATTTTAATGTGACATTTTACAAGTTTTATTGTCATTGTAGTTGTGTGGCTGATGAATGAGTATCCATAGATATGCATTGAGTTTATTATTATATTTGGGTAACTCAACAAGTTTGATTGATTTAGGTTGAATATTATACATTGCTATATTTTACTAGAGAGCAAGTTATTAAACAAGAAACGTTGTATTGGAAATAGGTTATTTTTGGGTTGAATGACTGAAAAATAAAATACGAAACTTTGTATTAGAAATAGTTTATTTTTGGCTAATTACAGAATTGAAGTGACCACCGACCACTACCATGATTATTTATATTTTAAATAAGTTACTTCATGTTTATATATCTATTAATGAATGGAACATTTTTTTAATAACAATTTTACTTATATATCCACTGCAGTTTAGTAGTGAGTAATCTCTATCAGAAAAATGATGTTGATAAAGAAGTATTGATAATATAGTAAGACACTCTATAACCTCTTACCAACATATACTATATACATATTTTTGTTAATCACCAACATACTATATTATTAAATAGTTGAAATTATGAGTTTAATTATGTGGAACCTGCGTGATTTAGTAATAGTTATTTGAATTTCAGCCGATAAAAATAAGAAAAATGTATTGGAGAGGTTACTAATAACATTCCAAGAAAGTTGAAAGAACTAGAGTGGTTGAAAATTCCAAGATTTTAGTGAAAAGGAAAGAGGGATTTACTTTTGCCACCCTAATGATTCTTGCGCGCGCCCTACGAATTTACAAAAATACCCCCGTCCGCTACTTAAGTAGCGGACACCCCAAAAACACCCTACATTTATAACATCCGCTTCTTAAGTAACGGACGTTATAAAAATGAGAATTTCTAAATTATAACGTCCGCTACGTAAGTAGCAGAAGGGTAAAAAGGAAAAGTTGTATGGCGCGCGAGTAACCCGTAGGGTGGCAAAAATAATTTTCAAAGAAAGATTGCCTCCAACCCTTTCTTTCTTTTTGGCACTTTCTTGTAATGTTTATCAAAATTTGGCATTCTTGTGGATGCTAGGTTTCAGATTTGATACCACATTATCATACCTATTAACTTGTTCTTCTTCAGATTCTTTTTCTTTATCTCACCCTTAACATTAGTTTATTTTCCAATGGCTTCCCAATCAAACCAACAACACTTCCTTCTTGTTCCATTTATGTCTCAAAGCCATCTCATTCCTTTTACAGATATAGCAAAATTGTTTGCATCATATGGTGTCATTGTCACTGTTGTCCTTATTACACCACTTAATGCTTCATACTTGTGTTCACATAACATTAACCTCTCCAAAGTTCATGAAAGGGTCGACTCAGTGTCGTCGCCGTTTGTGGTACCAGATTTGCCTGATACAATTGATTTTACAAAAAAGCACAGTTACCTGAGGCAATGAAGCAGGATTCAAAGGCATGCAAAGAAGCTATTGATCAATTCAAAGAATCTGAACTTTTGGCACAATGGATATTGGTGAATACTTTTGAATAGTTGGAGAAGAATTATATTAGAGGTTATGAGGAAGTTGCTAAATAGGTTTGGTGTATAGGACCACTTTCCTTGCATGACAAGTTAATCTTTGACACCGTAAAAAAAAGTTAATCTTTGACAAGTTTGGTAAAGACGACAAGGGAATCAATGATGATTCTGAATCCGAATGTCTAAAGTTTCTTATATCAAACAAAGCTGTTCTGTCATCTATATGTTTTGGTAAAGGAACTTGCTTTGGGACTGGAAGCATTAAACTATCCATTCATTTGGGTGATTGGAAAAAAATGATTGTTCTGTTGAGTTAGCAAAGTGGTTAAAAGAAGAAAATTTTGAAGAGAGGAATGAGGGAAGAGGGCTTATAATTAAAGGATGGGCGCCACAAGTTGAAATATTATCTCATTCTTCAACCGGTGGATTTTTATCTCATTGTGGTTGGAATTCAACAATGGAAGCAATTTCATGTGGTGTACCAATGATTACTTGGCCAATGTTTGCTGAACAATTCTTTAATGTGGTGTTGTCGTGGATCCGATGGATACATTTTAAAGGTGAGAAAGTTTTGGTGAAGAAAGAGGATCTGAAGATGGCTATTAAAAAGCTTATGGAGAATGGTGTGGAAGGGGAACATAGAAGAAACAAAGTTAAAGAGATTAAATATTATGACTTATAAGGCTGTTGAAGATGGTGGATCTTCTGATTCTAATTGCAAATTGTTTATACAAGAAATTGTAGTTCAAAACTCATAATCAATGATTAAGAATAGCAAAGTAGTTCTTACTTTCATTTGTAGCTTTCACTATTTTATAATCACTTATATCTTATGTCCTAATTGATACTACAGCTGCGTGTATGTAACTATTTACTCAATAATAACCATTTGATAACTAGTAAAACTACTTGGTGGGGATTGGATATTACACGGTAACTGCGAAAACGCAGTAACTGATTTAGACCGTCCGATCAGAAATGAACGGACGAGATCTGATACTATATAAAATTATTAAAATATTAGTTGTTTAATCAGAACTGGTGAATAATAAATGGATTGCTGAGATTCACTACTGCGGCAAACTGTGTGAGTTTACAACCCCCATGAATCCATCTCCTTACTTTATTGAGTGGTGGATAACAAATGTAACTATTTACTCAATAATTCCACAATCAATCCAATAAAAAAAATAGACTGACTTTTCGACTCTTCTGCCAAACATTATAGTTGGTGTGCTGTCATAAATATCTTGCTTAGGTAAGCTCTTACATCATATGCATGTTTATAAGATTTTAATCAAGATGCATTGACGGTATAAAATAGTTTTACACAATAATTCAATATAAAACTATCAAATTGTCATGTTATATTAAGAAAATGGTATGAAGTGAGAGATGTGGCAGAAAACATGGTTTTTATTCGTTGACAGTTACGCTGTCGTGCATATTTTTTTCTCTTTTTATAAAACAAGATGGTACTTTAAGAGTAAGCAAATGCATAGTACTAGAAACCTTCGTTCATTCCCTAAAAATGGAGTCTCAAGCACCTCAACAACACTTTGTGTTATTTCCATTTATATCCCCAGGCCACATGCTTCCTATGATAGACCTTGCAAAAACATTAACACAACAAAACATCATCGTTACAATTGTCACAACTCCACACAACGCTTCACGTTTCTCACAAACATTTTCTGGTCACAAAATTCGTTTACTTCAACTTCAATTCCCATCTCAAGATGCAGGATTTCCAGAAGGTTGCGAGAATTTCGACATGCTTCCATCTATGTCCATGGCTTTCACTTTCTATTACGTAGCAAATAACCTTCTACAAGAACAAGCAGAAAAAGCTTTTGAAAATTTAACACCAAAACCAAATTGCATAATTTCTGATGTTGGTTTTCCTTACACTTCTCAAATTGCTACTAAATACAAAATTCCAAGAATTTCATTTTATGGTGTTAGTTGTTTTTGTCTTGTTTGGCATCAAAATTTGATAATTTCTAATGTTATGGAGAAAATATCAACAGATTCTGAGTATTTTCTCATACCTGAAATTCATCACAAAATTGAGATCACGAAAGCACAAACGCCGTCATCAAATGATGGAAATTGGAAAGAATTTGTTGATAAAATGACTGCAGCTGAAATGGTTTCTTATGGTGTTGTGGTGAATTCTTTTGAAGAATTGGAACCAGAATATGTAAGTGATTTGAAGAAAACTAGGAATGGTAAAGTTTGGTGTGTCGGTCCTGTTTCGCTAAGAAACAAGAATCACTTAGATATGGCTCAAAGAGGGAACACTAAGGTTGCTACTTCAATTGTTGTTGAAAATTGCTTAAAGTGGCTCGATTCGCAAAATCCAAATTCGGTTATATATGTATGTTTAGGAAGTATGTGTAATTTAACTTCTTTGCAATTCATAGAGCTTGGTATGGCATTAGAAGCGTGTGAAAGACCGTTCATTTGGGTTATCAGGGAAAGAAATCAAACAGAAGAATTGAATAATTGGATCAAGGAATTGAGTTTTGAGGAAAGGACTAAGGAGAAAGGATTTTTGATAAAGGGTTGGGCTCCTCAAGTATTGATACTATCACATTGTTCGATTGGAGGATTCTTAACACACTGTGGTTGGAACTCGACGATAGAAGCAATATGTGCTGGTGTGCCAATGATTACATGGCCGTTGTTCGGTGACCAGTTTTTTAATGAGAGGTTTGTTGTGGAAATATTAAAGGTTGGCGTGATGGTTGGAGTGGAGAGTCCTTCAAATTGGGGGGAGGAAGAGAAGTTTGGTGTGTTGGTGAAGAAAGAAGATGTTGAGAGGGCTATAGAGAAGTTGATGGATGACAAGAATTATGAAAGTGAAGAGAGAAGAAAAAGAGCTAAAGAGCTTGCAGAGATGGCTAAGAGAGGTGTAGAAGAAGGAGGATCTTCTCACTTCAATGTCACTCAATTGATCCAAGATATCCTTCAACATTCAACCAAGTAGATTGATGTTGTTTGCAACATTTTTCTTGTTGAAAATGTCATCATGGTGTTCAATGAAACTTGTAGGTAAGTGATTCTTGTTTCTTAGTGAAACAGGACCAACACACCAAATGTTATTGTTCCTAGTTTTCATGTAATCCTTTACATATTCTTGTTCCAATTCCTTAAAAGAATTTACAACAACACCATAAGAAACCATTTCAAGATTATGATTATGATAGCTTACCAACTTGTTATTGTTTGTGGAAGAGTTGAAATTGCAAAGTCAAACGTGAACACTTCTTTAGAGTTTGTTTAGTGTATGAAATATCTTGATTAGGGAATTATATATTGTTATCATTCATGATCAGTATTTACCTTTTCTGTACTATATAGTAGTATCAATTAGGATTTGTTAACTTTAGACATTTGGATTTCGATTCAGAATCATTGATGAAGCCTTTATCGTCTTTACTGAACTTGTCGGAAGGCTAACTTGCCATCTCTAGGACTAACTTGGAAAGAGTAAGATAGTCTTTGGCGGAAGTAATTTGAGGGTTGGATTCTAGAAGTTTAAAGCATGGTTGTTGTTGATTATTCACTACTACACCAACACTTTCACAGATAGTCTCATACAATTTAGGGCTGGATTTGGGACTAGTTGTTGGTGAAATGGCATGAGAAATAACGATCATTGAAACGGTGAACAACAAAGATAAAAATGTTGACGGCGCCATTCTTTGGTTTATGATTGATGATGAAAGTTACTCGATGTGAGTATAATAATTTTATAATTGTAACATGAACTAACCAGCTCATTGAGAACATTTCTCTATATATGATGCCAACAAAATAGAATCTTCGTACTATGAGGATCATCATTTATCCAATGAAAATTCATAAACAGTGGCATAAACAATCTCAAAAAGTCAAGATTTATACAATACATAAAAAATGTAAGAAAAGCTTAAGTGTTCTGTAAAATTGTGAACCAACATCTAATATGAAATTCAACACATTTTTAATTGTGATGACTTCATCTTACAATGTATCACTCGTTCTGATGGTGGACAAGCGGTTGTAGGAAACAAGATGTAAGATGTTGTTCCTAACTCAAACTCCAATGCCGCCCTTATCATACTTAATTCCGGAACATACGGGTTAATTGTTATATTTTATTTATTTTTTGAACTGCAAACTTATATATTAAACATCAAATTCTCAAAGCGAGAACGAGAAAGAGTACAAATAATACTAGACCCACAACTGGATAGTAGTATAGGTGGTACGCAACCAAAAGGTTAATAAACACCCAAAGGAAAAACCTTTGGTTCTAAATAGAAAACCACCACAGAAATGAAGAGCTATCTACCCCCTATACACTAGTTTCAGCATCAAAACACATAGCAGGCAGGGGAACACCTACCTAAGGAGGCAAACAAAAGGAAATTTCTCCCATTCATATAGCAAGCATACACCACCATATCTTGAAGCTACAAACCAATGGAAAGACTTATGTTTGATTGCATCCACAATATCACAATTCTTCAACTTTACATCTTGGAAGATAAAAGAGTTCCTAGCTAGCCACAAACTCCACATAACCGATTGCCAAATCAAGTTCAATCCTTCGAATGTTTTTTTTTTATTTGAGCGGGACTACAAAGGATTGAAAGGAAAGGGAAATATCACCCAGTACCACCGTAGTTAACCCGAGTCATATGGACTTGTTACCATATTCATTTTATAAATTGTGCCCGCGCCCGCACGCATGCATGCATGCGCACGCGCACACAAATATTTATATTTGAACCTCATCAAGTGGAACCCATCGACTTGTCTCCTGAAAAATATATGGGGCCATGCGCAAGGTAGTCAAAATCGCAAATTTTCTTTGAATCGTAGTAAGATCGAAAAATTGTTGCTAATTCAATTGTTGTTGTAAATTGCTTAAAGCAGCTTGATTCGCAAAATCCAAATTCAGTTATTGATGTATGTTTAGGAAATATGTGTAATTTCACTTCTTTGCATTTCATAGAGCTTAGTATGGTTCTTCGATCAATAAGTGAACCATACTTTAAATTATTTTGTTTTTTATTGTGTACATCATCAACTACCATCTTTCAATCCATCTCAAATATCACTTTTTGAAATTCTAGCATTTCCATCCGCATCATTGTTTTTTGAAGTCCCCGTGCTTCTTCAGCCGGAGTCATTATAGCTAGCATCCATATATCTCTAAAATGGGTTAGGGTTAAATGACATCAATGTGTCAAACCTTCTATATGACACATCTGATAATTCTTTATCTAATAATCGTATTATAAAATCAACCGTTGGATTAAAAGATACTATAACATAGATTATATATATAAAATATGACATTAATCGAAAATCATTTAATACGTCAACGAGAAATATCAAAATTAACGTTTATTTAATTATGTTAGGATAAACTATCACTATTGTTGTAATGTGAACTTTGATGGATAATAATTTAGATGGTACTAATTCATTAGTTCATGAAAACTATCATTATTAAAAGCCAATTTCTAAGTAATTCCTTCACCTATATAAGAAAGTATACTAGTGTTAACATTCATACAAATCATAAAAAATATAAAAATTAAGGGCTTGTTCGATTCCCTTCTCAAAAACAGTTTTCTAGTTTTTAAAAATTAAAAACTAAAAAACTTGATTGGCAATCCAATTTTACAAAACTGTTTTCAAAAACTATTTTCTATTTATTAGTTGTTAAAACTAAAAAATTAAAACAGGTTGAAGAAGTTTTCTTTTTCTCTTTTTAAAAACAATTTTCTAAAACACTTTTATAAAACACATTTTAAAAACTAAAAACCAAAATTGTTTCAAATAGACCCTAAGTGTTTTGTAAAATTTTAAACCCACCCCTTAAACATGAGATTGATCAACACCTTTTATGCTTTGTTATTTTTTTTCTTGTCTATCATTTTTCTTTCCTTCTCCCACTCCTACTACTAGTTGTGATGATTCTAAATGGAATTCTTGACTCATTATAACGTATAATGTAACCCTAGTTTTAACCGTGGGTTCAAACGGTTGTGGTTATTTTACCAGAGTACAAGATGCCATAGATGTTGTTCCTGACTCCAACTCTGAAGTCACTCTTATTATACTCAACTCTGTGCATATCAATTAAATCCTAAGAATATTGAAACACAATTCTAACGCATAAGTTTCTTTTGGTTGAAATTTAGGGAGAAGGTAAAGGTCGATTCAAGATAAACTTGGTAATGCAGGGTCAAGGATATCTCAACACTTTCATAGAGTGGAACGACAATGGCAATCTCAAGGGAACTTTTAACAGCTACTCATTCGGCGTCTTTGCCTCAAACTTCACCGCATACAATATCAGTTTTAAGGCAAGTCATTTAGTTTTGTTCAATATTAATTTTTTTTTATTATTATAGTGTGGATAAAATAGCTTTAAAAAAAATACATATATATGGAACTTTTAACAGCTATACTCATTCGTTGATGAACACCTTCTCACAAGACCGGCTTTGAGATTTTAAGTGTTTTGTGCGAAGTATGAACTTAGTACCATATTAATTTTATAAATCGTGCACACACGTGGATACGCACGCACGCATACAAACATACACATATATTTATATTTGGACTAGGATCCTCACCCTCCAGAGTCTCTACATCAGTCTCTCAACCTTCTATATAAATCATTAGATATATCTGATGAATAGTATAGAAAAACAATAAATACCGTGGAATAAAAATCTGAAAATATAAAAAAAAATAACACTTAAATCCATATTAATTCACTCATCAAGTTTCTAAAAATTCTGCAACAACATTGTTTTTTTTTTGTTAATTTTTTATTTATGTTCACCTAGACGAAAAGTAATATATTATGACAAATAGTAAAATTGTAGTAATCTTTAAAATTTGTTTTTTTAAAAGTTTTTAACATTTTTATTATGAAAACACTACACTATTTATTACATTAATAATTTTTAAAAATCATTCTTTTGTATTCATAAATTTTTAAAATAGAAGAACCGAAAAATATATTTTGCCTAAAATTAATTAAGTAAATTTGAAGGACTTGGAGAAAATTATGATCAACAAACAGGCAAAATAGTTTTTCAAATTTTATTACGCTTAACCTAGAATTGTAATTAATATCATATATTGTTATTACATGATTGATTAGGTTGTAACATGCACTACAATTGTATTATAAACTTTATAGCAAAGCCAGAGTGGGTTGGAGATGGCGGATATATCACAGCTCAAGGATAGGAACTATAAATTTTGTGAACACCTTTTTGTGCAGGACTTTTCCTAAAATTTTGTGTCTTATGTGAACCTAAAAAAGTGCATAGATTCAAGATTTTCCTTGGTGAATTATCACATTAATGGTATTGAAAAAGTATTACTCGGAAGACCTTCTGAGGATCATTTGCCAAAGTGGATAAAAACTTGAGTGCAACTTTTAATTTTAATTATAAAAAAATTAAAATCATACATGAACTATATAAATAAACAGACTAATTATAATTAAGTAGCCAATCATTCCCATCAATGTATGAAACATTTATATATGAGATTGCTTCATAATCCCTGAGTTGTCTTGCATAAGAGACTCTAGATGTATAATTTGCTCCAACTCCTATACAATGGTACTCCCCAAAGAAGACACTCCTGTGTTAACAAAAAATTAAAATTATGTCAACAATGTTTTGATATTAAAAAATGAAATAGATAAATGTGAATAAGATTTTATTTATGTACATTGTTAGTATAAAGTTGTTTTACATCGTCAATCAATCATATCGCCATATAATTAAAACTGTTTGATTTTAACTATATTTTTGAAGTCACGCATATGAGTAGTTGTGGTTTAATTTGTCGATATTCCCATTAAAATAGGATTGGGGGGTCTGCTAGCAATGTGTTACGAACAAAACCCAAATATGTACATTTTTGTGATCTAAGGAATTTTTCTCCTCCTTTTTATACTAATGGTTATGAAAATTAATATACCGGTATGAAAATATACCGGTGTAGTCAACAATATAAAACTTTTTACACTAACGATATGAAAATTAATAATATGTGAATTTAGCAATTAGTTACTAACTGATCTCTAGATGGATCTCTCCAATCATTCCATCCCTCAGCAGCTATGACATCAGACATGTTTGTTGTTGAAAAAATGACTGTGGCAAATGCTCCCCAAGCTCTTCCAAGCCACACTTTTCCACTTCCAACAATGTTGCAATTCACAAAGGAAAAACCTGTTTGTTCCTTCAAAGATTGTCGTCCTTGAGCTGTGATTGATCCACCAATGCCAACCAAATCTTGTTTTGCTATAGAGTTTATAGTACAATCCTGTTGTCAAAACTTAATTAGTCATAATAATTTAACAAATAGTGTGTCTGTCTATAGATAGATAGACAACTATGAAGGACGGACATAGACATAGACACGACACAAACACTGACATGTCGATACTGATAAAAATTTGAGAAAATAACATAATTCAGTGTAATCATAAGTGTCGGTGTCTGACACCAACACGTTTCCGACACCGGACACACCTAATCTGAGGAGTGTATGTGCTTCATAGACAGACCGATAAATAGTCATATTATTAATTACCTCATAAAGCGATCTAGCATTTCCAAATATGAAATCAATGGATCCTTGGATGAAACATTCCTTAAAATAATGTCTCCCATTGTCATCGTTGAGTGTGTCCTGCGCGCCATAAAATCCACATCCATAGAATGCCGATTGATCGCCAGTAACTCTCAGTGCCACGGCCTGTGCCCCAACCTCTCCCGGTGATGGTGGAGGTGCAGTGTTCTGTTCTTTTCACACAATCCAGACAGTTAAAATTTCACCATGCAAATATGCAACATATATGCAAATATGAATGTTTGTAAAATACTCTTTTATAAATGTATGTACTTAATTTTTGACATTTTATATATCTTCCAAGATATTAAGTACTTTTATTACAATGACAACTATATTTAGGAAAATATCATAAATGTATCTAGTCATTTGCAATGTGACTTATAATTAGAGACAAAAATATTATTATATCCACAATAATCAAGAACAGGATAATTTAATTAATATTGAATAAGTAGCTAAGCAAATTGTTTACCTTAAAGCTAATGTTATAAGCTGTGAACTTAGAAGCAAAAACTGCAAATGAGTAGCTATAGGAAGTTCCGCCAGTGGAATTTGCAGTGTCATTCCATTCTATAATTGTATTAAGATACCCTTGACCTTGTAGTATTAAGTTTGTTTTGTTGGCTTGGACCACTACCTTCTCTCTAAAGATTCATCAAATATTTGGAGTGAAATAGTGAGTGTATTATATTACTATAGAGTATTTATCTTTTATATTGACGGTATACATTTATTGATAAATTTAATGCAAAAATTACTTTTTTTTAATTCATTGTATTTTTGTCTATATATAGAGATTGATGTAGTAAATATTGAGAAAATGATAAAAAGAAAGAATATCAACCTGTATGTACCAGAATTGATTATGATACGAGTGATATTAGAGCTCGATTCAGGAACAGCATCAATCGCTTTCTGCACACTAGTAAAGTTAGCACAACCCTTTAAATCGACCGTAAAAACGGTCGCATTATAGTCTAAAATTAGCTTGGAATCCCATTTGGCCTTATCACATTTTTCCTTATGACTCTTCCTATGATGATGATGTCTCCTACTAGCAATACTTGTTATCAACAAAGAAACAAAATCTTGAGCACCACTTAGCTTTATAATCTTGCTCAATATGCCAAGTTGAAAACCAAAAATACTTTGAGAACTACTAATGGAAGTGTTAGAGGTGTTGGAAAGTGGTGTGGTGTAATGAACAATAATGATAGAAAAGAGAAAGATGACAAAGCCGGAAAGCCAAAAGAGGGTTCTGTATCTGTTGAATCTCATGTTCGAGTTTTATGAATTGGTTAATATATTTGTGTATTTTGGTCTAACAAATGGGTTTTAGGGGAATGGGATGATGCATGGAGTAGTGAGTAATGCCTTTATTATGTGCATGTAAAAATGGTGTAAGTGCATGATTGGAGTATGAGGAAAGAAAGGTATGGATCAATGAAAAATGATGAGTTTTGGTGGTAAGTCAAAGATATGCTGTAATTAATTAGACATTGGAAGATGGACACGCTAAGTAAGATTGAAATTAGAAAGATGTGAAGATAACAAAATGAAAGTTTTTTTAGTGCTTGGGTGGTGGGAATGGGACTTGTTGATCAACATTTGATTATTTTTATGTTTAGTTTTAATTAGGAAATAAGGTTGGATTCTTACCTTCTAATGTACCATGTGTTCAGTTCTATTGCACACTAACTTTGAATTGAATTCTATGCACTGTCTACACTAAAAGACGGTGTATGTATCCACAAGATATCTAGGCAAACACTCACAGGTACTGTATTGACTATTTTCTTACCCATCAACTTATAGGTAGGAGTATGCTTAATAAGTAGGGATGGCAATTTGACCCATACCCAGTGGGTACCTGCAGAAAATACCCACAATGGGCAGGGTAAAAATCCGCATTTTGGGTACGGGTATGGGTAATTACCCATAAAAATGAGCGGGTATGGGTGCAGGTACGGGTACCTTAGTACCCACCCCACCCCATACCCATATAATATATATTTATTAATTTAATTTATATTATCATATAAAAGTATATGTATATTAGTTTTAAAAAATACAAACACTATTAAACTATTATCCATGTTTTTAATAAAAGTATTTATTTATAACATGATCAAACACAATGTGAATATGTCAACAGAGATATGAACTTTAACATGAGATTAGTAGTAATTTTGTTTATAATTTTCATAGATCGACATTAAAATCTTTGAATTTTCTTTGAATTTTATTAAAATAATATGATAATTGTATAATTGATTGATTAATTCTTCGCAAAAGTGCGGGTAATGGGTACGGGTATGGGTACTTAGGTACCCACAGGGTATGGGTACGGGTGCAAAGTTTGTTACCCACGCGGGTATGGGGACAGGTACGGGTATTTTTTCAAACTGCGGGTATGGGGATGGGTACTATAGTACCCTACCCATACCCTACCCATTGCCATCCCTATTAATAAGTATGCTTAATAATTTTAGATATCATGCCCGTGCGTTCACACGGTGTGTGTGTGTGTGTGTGTGTGTGATGTGCTCCTATGTCAAAATTTTGCTCAACACATAAAACTACACTGGAACTGGAATACCGGAAACAATGTTACACTGAAATTTCTGTTGTCAGCAACACAATAAACTAGTAGAACCTGTTATATCTTATTAAATTTTATACTTTGAGGCACTAATCTGAGGTCAAGAACAAGTGTTTTCTTAAAAACTATAACATAGAAAACATGAGATCATAAATGTTCAAACAATCAACAGGAATGAGTCCAATAACGGCTTCAAGTAGCCGACAGTCTATATACACACTATCTGGAAGCAAAATAAATGAATAAATGGAGGCGAGAAAGCCAGCGGGTTTCCTCATTCATGATTGATTTTTTTCTCGATAAAAATTTGTCAAGGATGAGTATTGATGATTCGACAAGGAGGCACCGTTTTATGAAGCATATTTGTCCCTTGGAATGTCACAAACTGATTGCAGTTCCTTCTGTAGTTGGCAAGCTGCAGGGACAATGGAAAACTCAATATTTCAAACCGGAGGCCATGTGTCGTGATAAGTAATTCAGATAGTGAAAGTATCAGCACCAGAAACATAATTAAACCCCGACTTCGAAAAAATGCTATACTGAAGTGGCAAAAATGTCAAATAGCTGCAGCCTGGAGAGCAGTAAAACAGATTTCATACCTGGTCTGGTTTAATCTTGCTAAACCCAAATTTATCTGTCCAAATGGACTGTGCTTCTTCTGCGGCTGGTAGCACAAGGTTCTTTACTTTCATGAAAGCCAATAGCCTCTCAATGCAGGACAATAGTGTTTGGAAGTAGCCCTGTTTGGACCAAAAATGTATAATTTTAATTAATGCATTATCACCAAGTCATCGCCGCAAGTGACCACAATACACAGTAAATCAATCAAAATCTCAGCACAGAGATTAAATTAGAGAAAAGTGTATGATACAAATGAGGCAGAGGACCAGTAATGTCTTACCTTCCCATGGTGACTGTTACTTGTTGCAACTATAGGAAGTTCAGCAATTTCAGTGCCGAAGATTCGAAGCATGCCCGCAGATACCACAGATGAACTTCAATATCAAAAAAACAAACTGTAAATAATATTGTAATGTGTAAGTGTCAAATAATAAAAGTTACAGACAGAAAACCACTCCTTACTTGACTATTAGTAATGCACAATACATTCCTCCAAACTCTTGACCCCGCACACTCTTTCTGTATATGAGGGGATACATCAATTCAGACAAAGGTAAAAATAAATATAAAAAGAAAAATGAGTATGAGTATGAGACAAAAAAAATGCTTTAAACTTAGTTTCTTACCCATAAACCATTGCTCGAATAAGGTCGCGTCCGCTAGCTGCATCAACTATAGGATCAAAGCATTCCTGAAGCAAGGGAAGCAACAAATGAAAAGACCAGTAAAGTGCGTCAGGCAAAGCAATCCAAAATTTCAGCAGCATGATAATCGTCATAGAATCATACAACTGTGTGAATGTGGCTATAATTGAATATATGAAGCATATATTCAAGTCATATTGTCAATGTGTAGCAAAGTGCATAGAAGCCAATCTCAAAGAGCGCTTTAGCAGGATTTCAAATAGTATGATGCCCACTACAGTGAAAATTATGTTAGATTATTTATTTCTACATGTAACAAATAATTACTACTTATTAGTTATCAAAAGTCATGGTGGCTTACTGACATTGTCTAGACCAATGTCCAGTGTTTTGAAAATCAAACAAGTCATTGAACCGGTAAGGGCACCAGCTCAAGGTTCAATGGTTCAACCGTGGTTGAGCCGTTTTGGAACAGGTAGTAATTTAATCATACTTTTTAGAAAAATATTTAATAATATATATCATTTTTTATTTTATTAGTTGGCTAAATTACACTTTTGGTCTCCTAAGTTATTCTTAGATATCACTTTGGTCCC
This sequence comes from Trifolium subterraneum, assembly GCA_951799995.1. Lineage (NCBI taxonomy): Eukaryota > Viridiplantae > Streptophyta > Magnoliopsida > Fabales > Fabaceae > Trifolium > Trifolium subterraneum. The sequence continues at coordinate 6,453,834 of OX637468.1, read as the reverse complement.
TTAAGTTTTTTTGTTTCATTTTAGTCCTTTAAGTTACACATGTTAGGCGCTATTAAAACCTTGAGAACAGAGGCAAAACAGGACTGCAGATGCTGCAAAGAGCAGAAAATGCTGGGTGTAGTAAGGAAATGACAAAATATGGTGAATCTCAAACCACAGAAGAAGACCTGACAAAAACCATAGGACACGGAAATTTTCAAAATGATAGACACTTTAGTCTCCTAAATTTTTTTTGTTTCAGTTTCGTCCCTTACACGTGTTAGACACTATTAAAACCTTGATAACATAGGGAAGACAGGACTGCAGATGCTGTGAAAGAGCACAAAATGCTGGGAGTAGTCAGGAAATGACAAAATGAGGTTAATCTCAAACCACATCGGAAGGCCTGACAAAAACCATAAGACACAGGAATTTTCAAAATCACCAATAGGGACCAATATTTGTCATGATTTGAGCCGTGATGATGGCCACTTATTCAAGGCAGGGCATCATACACAACAAAGTAGTTCTAGGACATTCGACACACTCTGGTGGTGCTATGAAATCCATTGACTTACTACACAATACATTACAAAGATTCCCCAAAAATGGTTCACATAATTTTTCCCGTCCACCCATATATATGTCAGTCCATCTTTTCTAAAAATGCTCACATTTGGTCCCTCTTTACCTGGGTTATATCAAGTTATGTGGCACAGAGCACCACATCATGAGAGCCCCATAACTTCAGAAAAGTAAGAACACAAAGAAAGGTAAGGCAAAATTCAGAAAAGGTAAATTTCAAAGCAGCTCCATCATTTGTTGTGGAACAAACATGGACAATTAACGCATTCCACAAAAAAGGGAACATAAAGGATTATAACGAATTGAGAAGGATGGGCAGAACTTACATGAAAGATAGAGATAGCCTCCAAAAGCAATGGTCTAGTTTCAGGAGAAGCGTTTTTTCCACTAAGAAGCCTCCATTTCACATCGATATCATTCATGGGATCCAATCCTTTTACCTCTTGCTTTTTCTTTATAACAGCCAATAGAGATTCAGGGAGTCTCTCATCCCCTCTAACTAAAACATTCTCCAAAGTGGAATGTATTCTCGTGCAATCATTGCAACAAAGCCAGTTACCTTTCGGCAATTCCTGTAATCGGTTACACACATATGCTCATAAGACAAAAGGTTTTTTTTTTTTTTTCAAAAGACAAAAGGGAAGTTGGTGCCTAAACTAAAGTATCCATGTATAAGTATAGCAACAACTGCACACCTTTAGAAATGCCATCTTGTGATCCCTCAAACAGCCAATATGATACTCCTTTTCACACTGCAGCAACAGTGGGGGGCAACATCAAGTTGGCTCAGTAAAACAATACAAATTCCTACTAAATCATTATAAAAGAAAAAATAAACTCTATGTTAGAGATGCCTTCCTACAGACATCAATACTAGAGTGCATACCTGATCACAAAGTATTATTGTGCGTGGACCAAAGCCAGATCTACTGAAGTCAACACCCCTGCATGCGCAAAAGATTCTCTTCATATAGTATATCTCATAAAAATCACAAATATGAAGTACATTGAAGCACGTCCACATGTTGACTGCTGCCAATAAGAAATACAGTGAAGACAAAAGCCATCCATAAAAATAAAATGGCTTCTAATCTTTACAACGTTACCTGCATAAAGCACACCCACTAAGCTCAGCATCAATGTCTTTGACTATGCGAATGCATCTCTTGGTGATTTGCTCAATAGGATCAACTCCTTCAACCCTTCCAGCAGCAAAAGCATTAACATTGTATGCGACAAACTTTTCCCTCTGGAACATGTTTTGGCAAAATTGACAGTACCAGTCACCACGTGGAATACTCGATAGAGATGCACATTCTGTACATTCCAAAAAACAGAACATAAAAGTTCACTAATGACTATCTTTTTATTTACCAAATAAAGCAAATGTTGAAGTTATAGAGTTAATCTTTTAGGTAAGAGCGAGCAAAAGGAATACTGGAATGATAAAATATTTATATGGCATGAACAAAATGTTAAACTTCATTACAAGCAACAAAACAATAATCTTTATATATACTAATACTAATACTAGAAACCTCTACTTAATTAAATAAGTAAACAAATTATGATAAATAAGGAAATCTGAAAGCCAATCATAAGAGATGATTTTAGATGTCATAAATTATATTTGGGACACTGTCAAGATTAAAAGGGCAACTTAGTGCTATAAGGAAATAGTCCTATAGCAGGGTCCATTCCAAGGAAGGGTCAAACCCATTGTGGATATTTTTGTAAACAGACATATCTTACGTATGCAAGAGGCTAATTCCATAACATGAACATGTGATTGTCCATCTTGGAAGCATTTAGATAATAAATCTTGTACACACATTAAGTGTTTTATCATAGGTGATAGTCATATAAAATAAAATAGATAAACAATCATTTCTCTTTGTCCTTCTCCATTAAGTGTTTTATCATAGGTGATAGTCATATAAAAAAACCCTTGAATTATAGGTATCAACAACCTATAGTGATAAATATATTCATAGTTCTCAGTACAAAAGCAGATGAGTAAGAGGATATATAATGGGAAACAAACATGATACCACATTTCACACAATGGTAGCAGCTAGCAAATAGATAATTTTCTCCATCAAATATTTTGTAATGTATATCTAACCTTTATGAAATGCTCTCGGGCATCCATCACAAAGCAACAGATTTCCACCATCCCAACAAACAACGCATAGATCATCATTGTCATTTGCAGAGTATTTTTTGCCTTTTGAGAGAGATATTGATAATTCATGGAGAGAGACCCCATTTGATGTGTAAATGTATGCATACCTGCCCAAAAATTGTGCACTTCCAATAAGATTCACAGGCTCAAACAACAAACAGGTCAATTAGTTGCTTAATATCCCTCCCAGAATTCCATCACCCCAAGATAAAAGAAAAGAAAAGAAAAAAGACTCACGGTTTCTTGCGAGAAGCCCAGCCTGCATGGACCTCAAACTGCGAGGGGCTGATCTGCACAGTGTTAAATATCGAAAGGAAATTATATACAATTTATTTACTCACGAGGAATTCCTACAAATGTACAAGCTAAGTGTGAGACTGAGGATACCTCTGTGTTGCAGCATCTGCAAACAATTCCAGAGCCTCTTTTGAAACCTTCAAGCAATTTCTGTCAATCAGAATAGAACCATCAGCAGCCGCATAATCGACACACAATAACTGTTGCATCAAACACAAACAAACCTGTCCGCCTGCATAATAAGCTACTTCAGTTCCATCAGGCAATCCATTTTCCTCAAATACTAACCTGTGCAGCCGATGGTCCCTGAAAAAAATACAATGGATGATAAACAAATAATGATAACATGATAAAAACACTACAGCTGTTACCCACAAGTGGAGAGGGAGTATGGAACTAACTTCTTAGTTATCTTCCATTGACTCTTATTTTGTGGAGATAAACAATTTGAATTTGAAGTGGTCTTCAACTTTACGGATGATGACCTGTAATAACGCTTGATTAGAAGAAAAGGGTGACGAAAAATTAATTGATTGTAAACAATTACCCACAAGCATATTATTCTAACTATTTAAAGGGTGCCAAAAAATTAAAGGCAGGTACAAACTTCTTTTTCGTCTTCGGCGTAATTTTCTTCTGGGGTAGAATGGGCACAGAAGCACTCTTGGAAGAATTTGAGCTGCTGAACCTTATTGATGACCTTGATAACACAGTTTGCAACATGTAAGTTAAAAGAAAACAACAAAGCAGACCACTATAAAGAGAAAATCAATTCATGGAATCCAAGAATGAAACCATGTAAACTCATGCATCGGTCAGTGAAAACCAAATGTTGTGCAAAAACTATATATTCGTTTGATATACATGGAATAGATGAAATAGATATGAATACTAACTTTGTTCTTTTCTTCTTGTGTATCTTACTTTTTGAAAAGATAGACAGCTCAGAAGCACAAGATGATTTGGAGGCCAACACTGGTCTAGGAGACCTGAAATAAAGCCAACTCAAAGTTGTCAGAGGCTGTAATAAAGCCAACTCAAAGTTGACACAATTAAGGCGATTAGGTACAAACTGCAACTAGCTGTAATAAAGTCAGCTCAAAGTTTTTTTTCAAACAAAAGCCAACTCAAAGTTGACGCAATTAAGGCAACTAGGTACAAACTGCAACTAAGACAGGTTTCCAACACACACCCTCACACACAGGGCGGTAGGCCTTGAGCATGGACAACGTGGGGTGGCCTAACAATGGCTCTAAGGTAGACTCTAATACCATATTCGAACTCGAGCTTAAGAACTAACTCAACCCTACAAAACTAGATTATATGAGGATTATCCAAGTCTACAAGCACTACTTAAACATATCTCTAGGCAATGGGAGGCTAAACACATACCCTTACACCCAGCACAATGAAGGTGTTAGCAGCTGCATAAAAAGCGGCCCAAATTTGCTGTAATTAAGATGGTTAGGGGGGAAGTCGCAATTGTAGTGGCTTTCTAAAAATTTGCATTTCAAATTGTGATATTATGTCACTCCATATGATTATATTCATGGACTTAGCTTAACAAGACAAATGGCATAATTAAGTTATTATAATTGTTTACAAACTAGATTAGACTTGTTGCTAATCCAAAATCAATAAATGTAAGCTCACAAGTTACATTTTTGGTGTGTTAACTGGCATGCAGTAACATGATAAAAAATTGAATGCTAGTAGTTGTATTATACTATTGGTTGCAGCTTAAGATAAATCAATTTTAACAGCACTCGGTAACAGCAGACAAAAACTCACTAAAATGAGGATTCAATAGTGCAAACCTAATTAATCAATGAGGAAAAAAAAAGTTTTTAACATTTCTGTGGTAGCCTGCTCAAAATGTGTTGATTGAACCATCAAAAATCAAATTAATCCAAAATTTCACCATCATGCAGGTCACTCAACATGAGCAAAACGTGGGTAGAAAATGACCGAGTACCTGATTCTTTTGCCAACTACATTCTTGGCAGTTTCTTCAGATTTACTTGATTCTACACAAGAACAGCATATAGGTCCCACTCTTTTCATACATGATGGAAAACATCCTACGGATAAAATAATGATATCAAGAAACACCCAAGGCAGTCAAAAAGAGAAAAGAAACAATAAAGAAAACTATACCCTATCTTCCCGTAATGTTTTATCACACAAAATCAGGATAAGCACGACAAAATGTAAAACAAAAAAATAAAATAATGATAATTCTGAATAGTAAACGCAAAGCTTACCTTTGCACATTTTACAAGTAAAATATTTTTCCACAGGTGTTGAACAGACAAAGTTTTGAATTGTTGCCTCCAAAGCATGCAAGGGAGCTCCCCTGCACGCTCTCAACAGATCAAGCAGGCTCTTCCCATTTTCAAGGCAAATATACTCTACTGCTCTCTTATATTGTTTGCAAGCATGGATCTCAAATTGGGAAGGTGGAATAACCTTAAAAATAACAAAATAAGTTATGGGACGGTCTCAGACCCAGGAAACAAATGGGTAAGCAGAGGCAGAATTACAACTCACCTTGCGTCCATTACAGAGACAGCATGAACATAATATTCCTCCATCTCTTATAACACCCTTTAATCCCGGCGCCTGTAATAAAAACATGTCAAACTTGCAATACTAAACACCGTGGGCAGTGAACGTATCAAAGCAACGTTTCTTTAAAATAAGAGACCACCAAGAGCCCCGGTGTGGAGCTTAATAATGAAGAAAAAAAGTACAGGATCAAATTACTAGATGCTCAAAGAGCTAGTATCTAAATCAGTAGTACCATGTTGGCGTGCGATGCTACAACTAAGTTAGTAATGCCATGTTTGGGGTGACTAATAATAATTCCTCTTAGTAAAAAGGTTATTGACTAGTAACGCTTATGCCATCTCCTAATGCCTCGGAAAATCAGTTACTCAATTCTCAGCAAACGACAAATTAATCCACTTTCCATTTTATCTTAAACCGTCCCTCCTAAAATTCAATAATAAATACAATGCTACTAGAGTTCACTTTGCATTTAAAATTTACAATCTATTTGGGTTATGCACTAAATTGGAAAAGTTTTTAATCTATCTATCTATTCTAAGAAAAGTCTTCTAATAATATGACAGAATTTCACATACATTAATCACATTCCGTCTTTACTAGTTTATTTCAATATAGCTTTCAAAACAACTTAGAATAGAAACAATTTAATCACATTCCATCTTTGATTGTTAAAACAGTTTATCGATATACATAAGTGCTTAATCACACTTCCTTTCCATCCTTCTGGTTTTAATTGTTTTCCCTAAATGCAAATTTTTTTAACAATAAGCATATCAAAACAAACCTTCGTAATGCCACGAATGTAAACCACAGAGATGCCATCAAGTAATCCCGTACGGAAGAGCTCCTTGACTGTTTTAGGCTTCTTATTGACCACAATCTTCTTCGACATTTTCAACTCCATCTTGTTTCTCAAAGCAGGTAATGCACCATCAACTTCACGCGCAACCACAGAAGTATCTTGTTCTAACTCTGTCACAATCTCCTCATCCGCTTTCAATGCTGCCGATCGTGTAACACGCTTGAACGTCCTATCAACTTCACCACTTGCAACAGCAGCACCATGCTGTTCTAACTCAGTCACCTTATCCTTATCCTCACCAGACTCAACCTTTACTTTCATAGCCGATCGTGTAACCCGTACAGACACAGACACCTTACCATCACCTTTACCATTTGCAACATCAGCACCATGTTGTTCTATCACATTCCCCTTATCCTCACCAGACTCAACCTTTTCTTTCATTGCGGAACGTGTAATTCGCTTGAAATTCCTCACGGGCATCTTATCATCGCCATTATCAATATCAACAGCTCCAACGGCATCACCTTGTTGTTCTAACACAGTCACGGTCTCTTCACCGGACTCAACCTTCGCTTTCATAGCTGATCTTGTAATCCGCTTGAATGTCGTCACCGGAACCTGCTCACTCTTCAGCTCACCATCCCTACTTCCAGTGCAGCAATCGATTCCATTCTCGAATTCAAGCGGAACCTCTGCATTCTCTTTAAATCTCTTCGAATCAAAGTCTTCAGAAAAACCATTACAAGAATTGAGAGACCTCTTGACTCGAGTATAAACAATGCAACCGTTGACCGTAGAATTTTTCCGTTCATCGTGAGACTGATCAAGAGAAACCGTTGTGGATTCCGATTCTGGCTTCACGGAAGCTTCCATGAGGGGTTTCAGTGCGTGAAAAATTGAGATAGAGAGAGAAGATCAAGAAAGTGAGAGATGAAATTAGGGTTTGAGAAGTTGAATTGGATTGAAAATTGGTTAACTTGTGAATGAAATTAGGGTTTTTGGATTTTAGAAAAACCTTAGCGAGAAGAAGAAGAAGAAGAAGGAGGTGTGGGGTCCACTGTTTTCTTCACTTACTTGCTGGATGGCGCAAAGAATCTAGGGAGGGAATGGATAAACTAACAATGAGTAGTATCTTTGTACTCTTTGTGTAGTTGTGTTCTTAACATAGCTTGTTACTGTTTAAAGACTTTTTTTTTTTTTTTTTTGGTACAAAACGACTTTTTTATTTACCCAAAATAAAACCCTATTTTTTTGTATAAAAATATTTACCCAAAATAAAAACCCTATTTTACTATAAAAAAAATATAGGCACTTTTATTATATAATTCCAAAAAATATATATTTTGTGTAAAAAAAAAACCTTTGATATTATATTTGTATATTATTTTTAAAAATTATTAGGACTCGTTGGTTATATAATATCCTAATCATTCATAATATTGAAATTATCTTGCAAATTGCTATCAAAGAAAATAAATTATCTTGCAAATTAATCCAAAATAATATAGCTAAGTAATCTTAATATTAAGCCTATATTCGACCACCTTGGCATAAGAATTGATAATTGATGTATCAAATGAGACTTTTCTTTGTGAATCGTCACATTAAGCTCTGACGACAAAACAAACCACACTTCGTTATTAATATACCACACCCTAAAATATATTCTTTGCTTTTTGGCTTTCTTCTCCCTTGAGGAGCTTTTTACTCTTTGGATTAGTAATCTTTCTCTTCTGAATCTTATTATTGTTCATGTCATGCAATTTTTCAACACATACGATGGCATTGAATGTGAATTAAAACTAATTTCAAACTATTATACTTCCATTGATTTCAGGGTTGATTTAAAGGATTGTGCTAATGTTGGTAGTGCGCATAAAGAAATTATTGCATTTTCTAACAAAAACCTTTGAGATGATTCGAGGATAGGAAGAAGGTAACATACATGTGTATGCACGGTTAAGGGTGCGTTTAATCTGCTAAAAAACAAGAGACTGAACGATGTTTGGTTTTAAAACTGTTTCAGGTACCGGATAAACTGAGGGTAAAGGGACAAGACAAAAACTGAAATTTTTGTCTCTACTGAACCACGTGACAACTTTTTGTCATTTGACAAGTTGTTTAAAATACCATAACATTTTATCCACCAACCATGGCACAACACAAAATTTGTCCAATCATGGTTTATTATGTCTTATATTGTCTTTGTATTATTCTGTTCAGTACTTACATTTTGTATATCAACGAACCCTAAAAAAATTCCACACACACACGATTAAAAGTTACTCCCTCCATTTTTTTTATAATTGTCCAGTTTTGTCAGATTTAGCATTTATAATTAATTGTCTATTTAGTGTTTTAAGGATACGATTTGTCAATAGTACCCTTTGTCAATTATTCTTATCTTTTTTAATAAAACTAACTAATGTTATATATTTGAAAAACTAAAGTTTTTTTTTTAAAACCTTTCTTGGGTACATAACATATTAAATATATTGTGTTTTTTTTACATAATATATTAAACTTATTGGAAAAAGAAAGTGTGTGCGTAAAATAACAATTTATTGGTGAATTAAAATTATGGTATAATAGAAAGATAAGGTGCAAAAATACATTTTCTTAATTTGTTGTTACTATTCTAAATTGACACTTATAAAAAACAGAGGGGGTATTTTTTTGAACAAGACGATTAAAAGTTTTTTGTCCCTATAAACTAAAAATAAAAATAAGACAATTTTTTTCGTTTTATGTTTAGTTCCTAATTATGGACAAAATTTTGAAAAAGTCTTAAATAAATTCCATTTGTTTTTAGCCCCGTAGGATTATAAAATTAAAATAGTTATAAATAGGATATGTTATTTTAGTCAAACTTAGTAGTTCCTCGCCCTAAATTTTCCCATTAGGTACCATAGTCAAAGTTAGTATTTCAAATTTTAAGTTTTTTTTTTTTTTGACGAAAAAATTTAAGTTGAAAGTTTGAAAAAACTGAGACTAACTGACTGTTCAATTTTTATCGGACAATAACAATTACTCCCTCCATCTCAAAATATAAGACTCAGTTTGAATACTGCAGTATATCAATGCACAATTTTGATCACTAATATCTTTAATTCTTTGTTAGTAAAAATTATAAAAACTTGATATTTTGAAAAAACTCATCAAGACAAATCAAACAAGATCTTACATGCTAATATTTATATCTATATATTATTAAAAAAATGATCAAAGCAAGATAAATGAATAGTGTCATGTAGTCAAAATGACTCTTATAAAATGGGACGGAGGGAGTATATCATAATTCAAAGAGTGTGGTTCAAAAAACAAAAAGATTCAAAGAGTGATAATATCGAGATTTTTAACATTAAGATGATTTAAGTGAGTTAAGTTCATATAAGATCTGTTTGATCTGCAAAATAAAAGTACTGGACAAAATGGTACAGCACAGTACAAGACAGAACAACACAAGACAAACATTTATCTTATCGAACAAATTTTATCTTATATGATGCTTGATGGAGAAAATGTTAATTTGGTGATTTAAACAACTTGTACCGAGGACAAAAAATTGTCGCATGGTTCAATGAGGGATAAGAATATATGTTTTTGTTCTGTCCCTTGACCCCCAATTTGTCCAGTCTCAGTGACAATTTTAAAATCAAATACAGTACAACTGAAGTTGTCTTATCAGGTTTCTTATTTTTAGCAGATCAAATGCACCGTATTGTCGAATTGAAACAAATTATTAAATTAAAACAAATTATTAATTTTGTTATGAAGGTTTATACGAGTAACTTTTTTATAGAAAAAGGTATATAAATTTTAGGTTTTAATGCAGTTTTACCTCCTATTTTGAATGAATCAGAATTTTACCCCACATATTTTATAATCCAAAATTTTACCCATATTTTAAAATTCGGAATTTTACCGCCCCCCTATTTTATAATTCTTTGGATTTTATCCCCCTTACAGGAAAATCTGGGATTAGCTACAACGACGTTTGTAGCTAATTCACAACAAATTTGTAGCTAACTCCGATTTACTAGAAGAACAAAACAAAACCGCAAGAAACATCGGAAGAAGAAAAGGGAAAGAAAGGAACAAGAAAGGTTCGCCGTCGTCGTCGCAGAATCGGTCGGAACCGTTACCGGCCTTCTCCTTATCTCTCGGTCACGATCCATTTCTCACGTGGAAGCTCCAACGATTTGTTTCTTTCAATTATGGATCGTGTTTTGTTCGTGTGTTCTGTTTGCATCTTTTTTCTTTTCTTTATCCCTTACTTTTTGTTGTTTGTTCATTTATTTATGTAAAAAAAAAAAACCTGATTTACTAATAAATAGCTACCAATTAGCTCCAAACGCCGTCGTAGCAAATCCCATATTTTCTTGTAGTGATATAGGGGGCAAAATCCAAAGAATTATAAAATAGGGGGTAAAATTCCAGATTTTAAAATAAGAGGGCTAAAATTCCAATTTATTCAAAATAGGGCGGCTAAAACTGCATTTAAGCCTAAATTTTATTTTATAGTATACATCAGAACAACATTTATATTTATATTGGAAGAAAATAGAAAGGGGGGGGGGGGGGGGGGGGCGGGCGGGGGGTGGGGGGTGCCGGAAACAGCAAATCCTTTGTAAGACTTTGACGCTTAATACTTTGAAAAGTGGGCTGGACAATCAAATTGAACTTTGAAATGAATGTATTGAAGATAAAACGACCCAAATATGTGTTGTAATAATTGTAATAAATCATTAATTTATTTATTTTTTGTTTGACAAAAATTAATTTATCACTTAAAACAGGCAAGTATATTTTTGTCTAAGTTTAAGGAATATGCTATATCGGTGTAAAATTATTTTATATTATTATCTAATAGAAATCAAACATTCTTTCATATTATTATATACTTAAAGTGAAGTGGTTTGACGTAACACATGTTATTATTGAATGACAAATGTAAAATTCTTTTATATTATATATACCCTTTTTTCTTTTCTTTTTGTATTATTAATTGATTGAATATAAGGGAAATGTGAACGATTTACCTTAGTCAACTGTTAATTTTTTTGGATTATGCTAATTTGTGTTCTTAGGGCACATGTTAAAGGCGCTTCAAATAACAATTATATATTGAATAAAATAAATTTTAATTTTTAAAAATATAAAATATACAATTTTCAATATAAAATTACTATTTATAATACATTAAGAGGATCTTATTGGACTTTATGTGCCAGCTTTAGCATGGTGTGGAAATAATTGACCCGTCTTAAAAAAAAAAAATGGGGCTGAATTTGTTGGTAAGGTTAGGTATCCATATAACAATGGATTAAGTCAATTGCAAATAAAATATTTTGAGGATGAGATGATGCCACATCAGAAATTAGTATTATAATTATGAAGTATCTGAAATACTAACATGATGACTATGATATTATAGATATAAAATGTAGAATAATTTAAAGTCAACTGATGATGCCAAAGACCTGCATATGGTTAAATTAAGGGTAATTTGGTCAAGTCAATTTGGCAAGTACGTAGAAATGGCTTTAAGGTCAAGGTGTAGGACAAGGTACAAGTATTTTTACCAAAACATGCATTGGCGGCTTCTAAAAAAAATGTCACTTTTCCTATTTTCTAGTACTTATGAATTGAAGTGTGTATACTTGGACTTTCAATTCAAAGCATGAGGGAGTGTTACTCTTTGTGGTCAAAGCTAAAAAAAAACACAAACCGATTACATTTTTCATTTTATTTGTTGTTTAAATTTATTTTTAGTGTATATATGTGGACTTTTCTTTAATCTTTCATAAAATTTGGTGCGATGGAAAGAAAATGAGAGGAGAAAATTACATAAATCAACTCATGAACTTAAACAAAAGTTTGTCAAAATTTATGGATTAGTTTTTGTAATTTTCTTTCCTTCCACTTTTTTTTCTTCATAAAACCAATGAAGAGTTAGAATCACTTTTATTTTTCAAAAGGATTGGAACAAACGATAAAATAAGTTGTTAAAATTGTTAGTTAATTGGTTAAAATCATATTAGGATTTTGTGTTTGACTCCCTAAAATTGTGAGTTAACTCATTGAACTCTTATAAGAGTCCACATGTAATAAAAAAATCTCCCAAATTAACAACATTGTTAAACCATTAAACTGATAAAGAATAATTGGATGATTGAGTTGAAGAAAACGAAGGTTGTTCAAAAATTGAATTTTTTGTGTTGGAAACAAGATGCAAAACCTTTGGTAGTGTGGGATTCTTCATGATTTAGTAATATGGTTCATGAAGCATAACCTGAGGTCTAACATGAAGATATTAATCATTCAAGCCATTAATAAATTTGATTATTTTTTCTTGTTCTTTATATTCCTCACATCAATATCAACACCACAAGTGCAAGGAATGATACAAGATATATATATATATATATATATATATATATATATATATATATATATATATATATTACTACATCCTAAAAATTAGGCGTGTTGTTGTAGAGTTAAAATATTGTAGTGTCTTGTTGGACAAAAGTTATCAATTTATTTCCCTTGTGGAAGTTAAATCGAGTAAGTAGGTGAAAATTGTCACGTGTCTTTGGAGAATGGGTCGAAGACATTAAGAAAATCTGAAAAACGAAATGTCTAGCCTATTTTTAAACACATCCTAATAACAACATGACAAGTGTCAAATCAAATATTAACGGAGACACTAAAACCTAAGTTAGTTAACTTATCAGCACAATGATTTCGTTCGCAAAATGGTTTCAGCATATTTAAAGAGCACTAAGAAGAAGAATTTCTAAATATACTTATGTATTTCATCATTGAATCAATCAATTTTACAAAGAAGATACAATGATTAAAAATACTCATAGTATGGAGGGAAAGGGAAACCGTTATAACGGTTGAACCATAAAACAAACTTATCAAACTAATAAATAATAAGCCTAAATAACTGATAATACAAAACAAAAGAAAATAAGATAAGTATATCCAATAAACTTAACCAAATATACAATTTCCTCAACCATCCACATGCAAAATTACACTTTCTAATCATCTATAGCTCTTGTCCCTTTACTACTACTAATTAATTTGAGTACTAATTATGTGTATGTCAATTTTCTGGACTCTAAGAAATCCTTTTTCTTGGTTTCTCTAGTAGACACATATGCTAAAAAGCTACCAAAATCTGTGTCCATGTAACGCTTTGGATTCTCTTCGTCGATGAGTTTTGGCGACGGTCTCACAGTACATTCAAAGGGAAGACTATGTAGCGAAGCAACCGATACTCTACTCTTAGCTTCATTCACCATAACTCTATGTAAGACACTCTTGTATTTTCCATTGCTAAATATCTGATAAATAAACGGAAAAAAAAAAAATTAGCGCGATACAAACAACAATAATTGTAACAGATTATCTCATTCTACTAGACTCGGCCCTTATGTAACAAAATTAATTATTACCTCTAAATGATCACCAATATTGATAACAAAAGCATTAGGAATAGGTTGAACAGTGAGCCATTTATCTTGAAATTGAATTTGCAAACCTTCAACTTCATCTTGAAGGAGAAGTGTGAGGAAACCATAATCAGAATGAGGGTGCATTCCTAAGGTTAGGTTTGGTTCAGGACATGGTGGGTAGAAATTTGTTACTAACATTTGGCTACCATTGTCCAATTCTTTCATAATATTATTATTATTATTGTTGTTGTCATTTTCTTTGGTTTCTTCTTCTTGGTTGTCTTCCATAATTCCTAAACTTTCTAGAATGGCTTCCATTATTGACATGAACAAATGTTTGGTTTCTTGTGTATAGGTGGCTACCACTTCCCTGTTTAAAATAATAATAATTAACAACATTAAAAATATGCAATCACATCACACATTGCAATAGTGAAAAATAAAAAGTAAAAGAATTATAAAAAATAAAAAAAAAATAAAAGTTATTATCTGAGTGAATAGACAAATTAGTTCTCGAAATTATAAAAGCTGGTAAAAATAGTACAAGTTGATGTGTAATCAACTGTTTGAATGATATTTTATAATTTCAAAGATACATTCACTAATACGCAAAAATGATGAACCTGTGTTAATCGATGCGTACAGTATTGAGATTACTTTATCTATTTATTCATTATTATTTAAATATTTTTGTCATTTTAACACCTGTAATGAATTTGATTAATTAACAAAACTTCGTCTAGTTATAAGACATACCCCATAAGGGACCCATTGATGAATTTGATATGATTAATTAATAAATATGTTCCAAATCAACAAAAGAAAAATAATGAAATTAAGTTAAGCTCTTCTTGTAGCACTTACTGAAAGTCTAATGGGGAAGCAGGCCAATGAGGAATGTAATCAGGTTGACAAATGAGTTTCAAGAAATCTCTCCAACAGAAGACAGAGTCTTTTGTTTGACTGAAACTGGTCCCATATCTTACAGGTGCTCTCATATCAGTTGTCATGTACTTAGCTCTTTCCTCTAATGGAAGATCAAAGAACCTTCCTACAACATCTACCATGCACCTTGTGATATCATTTGATATGTTGTGATTTACTAGCTGCACAAATCATATAAAATAACTTCCAATTTTAGAATACATTGAAAAAAATCTCTGTTTATTTTATAGCTTAACATGCATGAGGCTTCATATCTTATCTATTCAATTCTTCTTAGACAAATTCACTAGAAAAAAATGTGAATATATATGAGTATTGTACAATCTTTTAGACCAACCGATACATCTGGGTTGCGTGTAGTTACATAGTCAATTATGTTGGTGGTCGTTTGATTAAAATTGAACTGTTTAAATTTTAGGCTTAATTTCGTATAAAGAATTTAAAATCTAAGCCGTCTAATTTTAATTTAACATTATTGATCACGCAGCTGCGTGAAATTGTGACCCTGCAAGACTAACACCCCCATATTAAAATTCGGACTTTTTTGGTTGAACTAAAAAGCCTTAAAAAATCCAAACTAATATTTTAAGACTCAAACCCTACATTTATTTGGATTTGACAGGCCGGCCTATACAGACTAACTTATTTTGACAACTCTACCTCAGTGATATACTATTTGTGGTATTTTCATTGACATCTCAATGAGAGATATAATATGCAATCATTGTCATTGACACCTCAAACATTATTATAGTTTTAAACTATTGTGACAGTTGGATAGCAATATCCTACCTGGAAAAATCCATATTTCTCACAAGCATTGGCTAGTGACTTAAGAGCTTGTGGCCTATTTGGACCAATAAGATCAGCAAAATCAATAATTGGTAACTGAAGTTTTTCCTTAGCAACATTTGAATCATCAATACTTGTTGGTCTTTCAGTAGGAGGAAATATATACTTCTTTGGTACCTTGTGAAGAAAGCCTTTCTCATACAAATGCTTCACTCCTTTATGATATTCATTTTCTATTGCATGACTATCATCAATTCTTTCATCATTCATCGCCATTGCCGGAGACATTCACGTACAATACGTACAATCGATGTAGTAATTAAAGTAACTTCTGAAAGTAAATCAATTATATCAGAACTACTAGTAAAATTGATGAGTAAAAATATATGTGTGAATTTCTGACGTATATTATGCAGAGAGAAATTTTATTTAAAATAGATCAAAATTGAAGAATTGACATGCAATTTTTTTAAAAAATAATTAAAAGGAGCAATTATTATGATTTAAAATGATATATTAATCGTTATTTTACGACTGTTTCCAACAGAATTTAACTATATTCCTCGAGATTACAAGATCAAGTTCTTACCACTGAACTTAAAACCTGATTAATGTTCTGGAATAGGCATGCAAATAACATGAGGGAAAAATATGTTTAGTTTTATGCAATTATATACTATAATTATTATTAAGTGCACATATATAAATATATTAATATCAATATGCTATATGATGAATTAAGTGATTCCCCAATACCTTGGTTGAGAAAAATATGGAAGGTTCAAACAAAATGGGGCTTAGAAAGTGAGGAGAAATTAAGAAAGAAGGTTGATTATTAATGATGAGTGTTAATATTATGTTGAATTTGATGTGTATATATAGTAAAGAGAAGAAGGAAATGTGGGGCAGAGAATAAGTTGCAAGTTTTGAAGAAACCACTTTTAGATTTCTGAAACCAGAGAAGACTGATTCCATTGATCAATTCATTTAAAGTCCAATTTATTATTATGGTACCAAAAAATTAAAAAAGTCCAATTTAATAACAGAACAAAACCGTTGACAAAAATTCAGTCATACCACGAGATCCATTACACAAAGACTGCACCTATCTCTTCTCATCACTCTTAAAATTTCTAATACGTAGATTGTCTCTTTCTAAACTATAGACACCCTCTATTGAAAAAATTAATAAACTATACCCTACCCTCAAAATTATTTTTATTTAATTGTATTGCTACTTATTCTTACAATATTTTTTTGTAAAATAGAAAACTATATATAGGCATAGCTGACTTTTGGATGTGCATGTATTTAATATTACTGCTCCTTTCCCACTGACCGATTAAATTTATTTAATGTACTACAACAACAAATTGTTAAATAATTTTAAAAAAACATACACAAAATGTTGTTTTGGTATACAAATACTAGCTGTTTGTTTTGGTACCAACAAAAAAACACTGTTTATTTTCTTCACAACACTTTAATTTCCAAATTAATGTCGATCGAATTTATTGTTATCAAGTTGTCTTCTTGCTATCTTCAAACATTCACCCACTGTGTGTAGTATAGAATCTGGATTGGTGCTCTCACATATTAGAGCATCTCCAACAAGACTATTTGTTTCCTAGAAGGATGAATTTGTTTTTTATTTTTTCTTTTTATTGGAGGAATTTAATGTGGCAAAATGAGTATCCTAAATAAAAAATAAATAAATGTATAGTACTTTTTTTTACTATTGAAGCAAAATTTGTATGAGTTGTATAAATATGACTTAACATTGAAGGGACCACTTATTAATAGTATATAAAACTCAAAGTAAATTTCATGAAAAATACCATCCGAGATGCTCTTGCATGTAGTCGTATAATCATCAATTTGGTACCGTCTGATGGAGATTAGACGGTCAAATTTTAACATTAGAATTTTATATTTAAGTAGAATAAAAAATTATCTAAAGATCTAAACCGTCCGATGACTGCACCACAACCGCACCCGTTGTGACTACATTTAATCCAATTCGTGTTATGTGATGTAGTGCCATATAAATTATATGGTCTATATGGAAGGAAAAAAAATCGTACCACGATATTAAACTCAAATGATTAATAAACTCTCCTTAAGAAGAATCAATCAAAAAACTCAATTTATGGTCAAACTCAATTTCGATTTCTTATAAGAACAATTTATGGTCAAACTCAATTTTACTAAGAATTACCGGATTATCATTCCCCCCCGCAAAAGCAACCGGTTTTATACCAATTTGGTTACATGGTTGCCCCAATGCTTGACTCGAGCCGGTCATGCTTTTCCGGTTTTTGGTTGGAGTGGTCCGACTGGTCCAAGATGGATTTTAAAACTATACTTATCTCGCGCTGTTCTTATGTTGTTTGAGACCATGTCGGGTTTGAAAGTTAATTTCAATAAAAGCATTTTGGTTGGGGTTAACATTTCTGATTCCTGGTTAGGTGAAGCTGCGTCTGCTCTGTGTTGTAAAGTGGGTAAGATTCCTTTCCTCTATCTGGGTCTTCCGATTGGGGGTGATCCGCGGCGTTTGGGTTTTTGGGAACCGGTGTTGGCTCCTTTAAAGAACAGATTGTCTGGGTGGAGGAGTCGCTTCCTTTCTTTTGGAGGTCGTCTGGTTCTGTTAAAGTCTGTCTTGACATCTCTTCCTGTCTACGCTCTTTCCTTCTTCAAAGCTCCCTCAGGTACCATCTCTTCTATTGAATCTTTGTTAATTAATTTTTTTTTGGGGGGGGGGGGGAGGGGTGTGAGGATTCTAGGAAAATCTCTTGGGTTAGCTGGAAAACTATTTGCTTACGTAAGGAGTATGGTGGTTTGGGGGTCCGACAGTTGAGGGAGTTTAATTTGTCTCTTTTAGGGAAATGGTGTTGGAGGATGCTAGTGGACAGAGAGGGTTTGTGGTTTAGAGTGTTGGCAGCTAGGTACGGGGTGGATGACGGTAGACTCCGAGTTGGAGGGAGGAGAGGGTCAGTGTGGTGGAGGGAGTTAATGCACATTAGAGAGGGTGGTGAGCCTGGAGGTCGTTGGTTTGGTGAGCATGTCTCGAAGAGGGTGGGGGACGGATCAGACACTTTTTTCTGGACTGATCCTTGGGTGGATGAGATTCCTTTGAGTGAGAGATTTGGGCGTCTGTTTGAGTTGGCTGAGACCAAAATGCGTACGGTGGCTGACATGTGTTCCTTAGGGTGGGGGGTGGAAGGAGGGGCGTGGGTGTGGCGGAGGCAGTTGAGGGCATGAGAGGAGGAGTTATTGGGGGAGTGTCAGTTTTTACTTCTTAATATTTCCTTGCAGGCTTAGTCTTCAGATAGGTGGCAGTGGCAGCCGGACCCTGATACAGGTCACACGGTTCAAGGAGCTTATCAGCTCTTGACTTCTCATGATCCGGCTTCTATGGACGATGCGGAAAAGCTTATTTGGCATTCTCATGTTCCCTTGAAGGTCTCCATCTTAGCGTGGCGCTTACTGCGTGACAGGTTACCCACAAAAGTAAACCTAGTCACCCGAGGCATTTTACCTCCTACAGATCACTTTTGCGTCTCTGATTGTGGAGCGGTTGAGTCGGCTCATCACTTATTCATTTCCTGCAGTGCTTTTGGTTCTCTTTGGGCATTAGCGTGTTCGTGGATCGACATCACTTTGGTGGATTCTACTTCTATACGTGATCACTTTGTTCAGTTTACCTCTTCAGCAGGTGGATCTCGGTCGCGCCGCTCCTTACTACAACTCATTTGGCTTTGTTGTGTGTGGGTTATTTGGACGGAAAGAAATCATAGACTGTTCAGAGGCTCAACATACAGTTCTCATCATCTGTTGGATAAGATCAGACTTATTTCTTTTAGGTGGTTGAAGACAAAGAACACTTCTTTAACTTCAAACTACCATAATTGGTGGTCTAATCATTTGCTCTGTTTGGACATTGCATGACTTGTATATGGTTTCTTCTCATTGATTCTATGTAAACCGTTGTAAACTTTTGGAGTCTACCTCGGTACATCTTGTGCTGAGGAGACGGTTCTTAATATATATTTCATTTTAGCATGTTCAAAAAAAAAAAAAAACTATACTTATCTCTAGCGGTCTTGCACAACCATAATCGATTTGTCGTGCCCTTATTGCTATGGTAACTTCCTTAATGTTTGAATTCAATCACCTTCTAGTTTCATTTTTCATTCTTGATGGCTATTAATGTCTGCTAGTATTAATTATTAATAATCAAAGATCAAATTCTATATATGTCATTTTATTTACTTTCCACACGTAATGTTAAAACTTTTTATTAGTGGTTGTGTGCATGTTTTGTAGCTGCGGGAATATTAAATTATCAGGCCATGACCAGCAAGATATACTCTCAAGTCTCAATCGATCAGTTTTGTATTTATTCGATCTGTTTCTTCTTAATTTGCTCGTTGTTCTTCCTACTTTTGTGTGAATGGTGTCTCGAATATGATAAAGATTTCAAATCTTCTAGGTGGTTATCGACAATTTACTCGTTTTCTTTTGTCCCTTGAGTGATTCTCTGTTCAATATTGTTCTTATTATTGTGCTAAATTGGTTGCCTTTGAAAATTACATGTACGTATAGGGGTGTTAGTTAAGTTGAAAACTCTGTTCTCTACTTAATTAGTGGACGTGCAAAGTTTTAAAAATTTCATGTATTGCAAATGTCAGCTAGTTAAATAGCGAACTCATTTTACTATATTTAAATAGTGGACGATGTAAATTTTGAAAATTTCTTATTATAGGATGTTTTCCTCAAATTTTTCATTTTTATACGCTACTTAGTAGCAGAAGGGTAAAAATGAAAATTGTTTCGAACTGACCAAAGACCATAAGATAAGTGATTCATTCCATATTAAGTCCATTAACACATTTCACACCAGAATCATCTATGACATCCTCAACATGACATCACAACCATCATGAATAACAATATTGCAAGTCCATCATACGTTATGATATACTACTCACAACGGATAAGTGACACTCATTAGGAGATATTTGTGACGCATTGCATTCACATGAAAGACCTCACAAAAATGGTTATGCACTTATTTCTCCTACAAATATGTATATGCACTCATCTTTAAGATTCACACATTTCACTCAATTCATACACTATTTTCTTGATTTGTCACTGATTTGAGTGTTGGAGTGCTATTTTGTTTTTGCAAGTACATATCCCCTTGGCACTTGAAGCTCAAATCACCATTATGATTACAATCACAAATTGTCGGTTTCATTGGAGGAATATTATTTTGAACGCACGGTTCAAAAAGCAAATTGAGCACGCGAGAAACACGGGGAACCAAAATAAATTCTCATTTTAAAGAAACACGGTAATAAATTAATATAGGCTAAAGAAAATAGAATAGACCCAAATTATATTAGATAATCTTTAGGTTATAAGTGATGCTTTCTAGAATTTGTCAAAAAAAAAATCATGTTTTTTAGAAGGATCTAGATAGAACCAATTTGATGGCATACTTATGACTAATTTGTCAGGTTACCAATGCTATAAATAAAAGGCACCGAGAAATTAATGTAATGAAAAATTAGTGTTTTATTTTTATTTTTTCTTAGGAGATTTTTTTACCCTCAAAATAAAGTACCTAAATAGCTTAAATAAAATTTGTTTGAACATATACATATGTAAAAGGGTAAAAGAAGAAATAAATAATATGTATTTTAAAATAATTAAATCATAATATGTATTTATGTGTGTACCTAAATAGCTTTTATTTTAAATTGTGACTACATATGTATTTTTTAATATTTTGGTAAAAAAAATAAGTATTGCTTGACACAATTCACAAATGATCGTATAATGTTGATTATAGGGCGGTGAATTGATTACGAGTTCTGCGAATGTGTAATTCACACCCACCATAATATTTAAATTGAAAAATCATTAAAGATAGGGTTGGACCTAGTCCGTAACATACTCAATTCCTTAAATTTAGAGATGACAATAGATAGGCTAACCGGATATAGTACTATATATATACTATAGTACCCATTCTCATATCTACAATATAAAGAAAAAAATACATGTATTCAGTACTCATACCAATTTAAAATTTAATTTAAATAAATTATCAAAAAATTATCAAATGAAAACAAAAGAGTGCATTCAACTGGATTTTAATTTTTTATCATGTCATATCTTATCTTAAAATAAAAAACTTGAAAAATTATTATTATCCTTTCCCTCTTGTTGATTTCAACTTGTGCTGTCATTGAAGTACAATAGACTGATAGAGTATTGGCTAGCATGCTTTAGTATAAGTTAGATAAATTTCTTTTTGTATCTAACAAGCATGAAGATTCCTATGGACAATGAAACCAGTAGCATATGTCAGTAACTAATAAGTAATGGCTGATTAATGGGAATAACACTACCAGATTGAATTGCAACTCACCAATTTATATACTAATAATTGTAGCTAAGCTATATATAGCTACATTAATTTCTGTCCTATGTATGGTTTGGAATCTTTTTTGTAGCCACATATAGATCGGTTGTCAATCTGTCATCAATCTGCTGACGGATTTGTTTAATAAATCCCGTTAAGTTAATTTGCATATGTACTATTATTAGTGTTTTTTTTATTTTAGTTGTATAAATTCAGCATTCAAATTAACAGCTCACACACTTCTTTGAGAGTTGAAGTTTGGAAAACAAAAATTGGGAAATGGGATATTTCAGTGGTGGATATTGTAACCGGAGAGAATTCTGTAAAATCTTTAATGGAGACAATTCCATCCATCTAAGAATATACAGTGATTATCTATATATCACCTAATAATACATGTTTATTCACACACATTGATAACTCCTATTTGGTCACATGTTATATAATATATAAATGTGTCATTAAGATTAAGATTTGAGGGGCCTCATGCCCCTCTTTATTATAAAAGAATAATAAAAATAAGGGAAAAGTTAACCATACATTTTGAGGTCATATCTAATTCACTTTTTAAACGTTTCACAAATTGATCGTACAAATTTTAAAAGAATGTTTTTACTTTTGCATTCTTAACATTGTGCTCTTATGAAACATGTTACCAAAACACAATCCTATCATTCATTGTTATCAGTCTGCACTTCTTCTTCACGACTGGTGCAAAATCACAACCTAAACTAGAAAAAAAATAAATCTAGAAACTGAACTATCAGGTGCAGGTACTGGTACTTCCGTAAATTTATATATTTTTTAATATAATTTTATAAATAAAATAATAGAATTATATTAATTGTAAAACATATAATTAAATATAAAAAATACTACACTTTAAAAAAGTATTTCAAATTGTTCAAAAACATCAAAATATCACATTAATATGCAATTAGCTTAAAAAAAGTCGATGGTTTTCCTCTTCCTCATCATTAAAAAGAGTCGCTTCTAGTCCAAGTTCATCGCGAGAAAGATTAGGAACTTCAAGAATATCAAACATCAAATAGATCTCATTTATCTCTACCAATATCCCATCTTTTTGTTGATCCTTCAGTATAAGTATTACTATTTCTCTTTCTCAAAAAGAGGAAGATTATAAATAAAAACTAAATCTCAACTTTCCTTATCATAAATATTACTATTTCTCTTTTTCGAGAGAATATGAAGATTATAATAAATAAAAACTAAATATTCAACTCTCTTTAGATGAATAAATGTAGTGACTACTTTAATATTGTTTTTTAGCAACTGCTATTTTTTTTATATTATAAACAAATAAAAAACTTAACTCTTCCTATAAAAAACGAATAAAATAAAGGAAAAAAAATGTTTTTTTTGGATTCGTGTACCACGCGCGTACCACAGACGTACCACGTGCGTACCCGTTGCAAAAAAAATCAGGTACGATATCGGTGCGTACCAAAGGTGTACGGTACATGTACCGGTACGTATCCGGTACTGATACTCTTCCTTAAATGGAGTACCAGTGCATCACAGATTCATACCTATTAGATCAATCAATTTGACAAATTCTGTATGAATGTGTCTATATGATAAAAAGGTGTCATGTAAGCGTGGCTCAATTAGTTTTCAGAGATATTATTGAAAACGTCGAAGTTCGAATTCTCGATTTCTCCATATTTATAGTGTGTGAGTCTAGCCGCTAAATTATTTGATAAAAAAAATCTATATGATAAAACAATACTCCTCGCTTTTGTAACTTGGGCAGGCCCCTTTTTGATAGAGTTGTGTTTAGAGCCGTCAAATTAGTTGTCCCAACTCGGTCTAGCCTGTTTTAACCCATAGGTATGAGTCAAACTACATAAATGGGTCAACCTAGCCCGACCCATTTATTATTGGCCCACTATTATTATTATTTTGGTTTTATTCATTCTTTTTTTTTATGATACTTTGATGTATTAGTTAGTTCCTCACAATTGTCAATTTGCTAAGATATAATTAGATACAAGTGTAAATAATGTTTACATATATTAACACTAAATATCAATTAAATTCTAGTTTGATTCCTGTAAAAAAAATTGAATCAATACTTTATAAACTTAAATTTTTAAAAAGTTATAGCGAAATGTATTCTTTTTATTAAGTTTATATATTTAGATATATTTTTGTCAATTAGATGATTATTTTTTATTTTCTATTAATATTATTTTTATAACAATTACAAAAAATATTGATAGTGGGTTTGTTTGAAGTCGAATAAGCTAACTCACCCATTCCTACTTTTCAAATGGGCTGAATGAATCAAGGTAAAAAAGATCCGATTATATTTGAGTCAACTTTTTTATATCCGACCCGTCCAAAATATGAATTATTGGATTGGTCAATTCGGTGCGATGACAGTTAATTAGTTGTGTCTCATTAAAAAAGGACAACTTTTATTTCTCTAAAATAAAACTACGGACATTTTGTCTCAATTTTTTTTAAAGTTGTTTAATGACTAAAATTTCTTTTTTTAAAGTGAACAAGTAGAAGTAGAAGTATAGAGGGTTGAATTTCCGTCCCTACATGTTACATTCAATATGCCTACCACCTAAACAATTTTCACGGGGACTGTTTCAAACTCTTTTTTGTGTTATTAATTATATTGTTTTTGACAATTGTATTTTAATTTTGACCGATGTATGTGTTGTTTGCATAATTGGTGAATGCAATACACATATCACGTGAGGGGCACACACGCACATATATATATGGTAAGTTTTAATATGGACCACTTCATCAAGTGGTCCATGGTAGACCAGTCACGAATAATACTATAACGAATATGAATCCACCTTTTTGGATTGAAAGTTTATATCATATAGATCACCCATAGAAAAATTTAGAAAAATTGAAAATCATTTGATATGTTATTGAGACACATCAAGATTAACGGTTGTTAAATAACATACATCTTGATGGGTCTCAATAACATATCAAATGATTTTAAAAAATTTATAGATGATCTATACAATATAAACTTTCAATCCAACAGTGAATTTTGTAAAATTCATGTTTGGTAAATCATTTGTCCACGGTGGACCACTTATGAAGGTGGTCCACCGTAGCATTAGCCTACATATATATGGTAAATTCTAATATGGACCACTTCATCAAGTGGTCCATGGTGGACCAGTCACGAATAACACTATAACGAATACGAATTTTACAAAATTCACCTTTTGGATTGAAAGTTTATATCATATAGATCATCCATAGAAAAATTTAGAAAAATTGAAAATCATTTGATATGTTATTGAGACACATCAAGATTAACGGTTGTTAAATAACATAAATCTTGATGGGTCTCAATAATATATCAAATGATTTTCAAAAAAAAATTAAAAATTTATGGATAATCTATACGAGATAAACTTTCAATCTAACAGTGAATTTTGTAAAATTCATATCCGATAGATCACTTGTCCACGGTGGACCACTTGTGAAGGTGGTCCACCGTAAGTCCGTAACATTAGCCATATATATATATATATATATATATATATATAGTTAAGCTAAGCTTGTGAACAAAGGCATCAAGGCAAAATCTATAAAATAAATATTTTGATGTTGCTACCAATTGATGAATGGGGGATGGCTTCCACATTTTCACGTTTTTTGTTGTTGACAATTTACACTATGATGCTATGATGGCCTGTATATTTTCTCACGTGAAAATTTTATATAATAATTAAATATGTAAATAGGGTTAATAAATATAATCAGTACAAAAAAGTAATAATAATAATAAATGTTAACATGAATCGAGCTTACTATAAATAGTTACATTTTATTATATATTTTTTAAAATAATGTAAAAAAAATCCATGGCCAATAGTTTTAGTGATATTGACAAGCTTCAAATTTGTCCTATGTCCTCAATACATTGGATGGCATTTATTCTAGTTAATAACTTGTCCCACCTCACGTTAATGTTTGTACAGTGACCTTGAATTGAAGCTACTTTCATAGTAACATTTTATGTTCCAACACCCAATCACATGTCAAATAATTATCTTTTCAACACTGCATGCATTACATCAAGTCTCATATAATAAAAACTATTGGCTTACAGCTATAAGCACACATGGATTCAAGATTCTGCACAACTTGTCACTATGAAGTATGAACCTATGGCATCTATAACACATTGAAAACTTATGGGCCATGGCATGGGAAATTTTGTGTGAAGCTCGTTCGTGTGTTATTATACTCACAAGCCAGCATCACGATCACCAGTCCGTGACTCCTAAGAAGAATACTTATTTTTTTACCAAAACAGATGCTTTTAAGTTAAATTACGATCGATGATTAAAGAAAACGTTGACAACGTTAAAGAAGATTATTAACGCACTTTGAGGCGGATGAATAAGAATAAGAGAATAGAATTCACAATTCAGTCAGCGACTTAAGTTGACCTGCCTATAAATGTGAGAGTGTCAAAATGGATGGATTAGATGGATTTAGATTTGATTGTTAATGGATTGATCAAAGTAATCCATCAATCCATTAACATTCAATAAAAAAAATTCAATCTATCCATTAGAGATAAAA
The DNA here is from genome assembly GCA_951799995.1 of Trifolium subterraneum. NCBI lineage: Eukaryota > Viridiplantae > Streptophyta > Magnoliopsida > Fabales > Fabaceae > Trifolium > Trifolium subterraneum. The sequence goes on along the minus strand of OX637468.1, from coordinate 6,427,168 downwards.
TTCAATCAAATCCATCTATTATCATCTTTCTAATGGATGGATATTCAATCCATCCAATAAAATTAATTTAAATATATTTTTTATTTCATAAAAAATTAAAATCAATACAAAGACTAAGTTAAAACATTATGTTTTCTATTAATTTAATTTAATTTTTTTTATGTTCTGAACAACCTCTATTAATTAAAAAAACTGCTACAACTCAAAGTAAAACTGATAAAAATTCATTTTCACAAACTAGTTAGATAGTAGTGAGGATACCCCATAGTTTAATCACGAGAACAATTCACGGCCCCAAATTACGAGTCACACCACCAATCCAGACACATGTTTCAACATGGGTTGGGCCATTAAAAAAAGCAAGCTTAAAATAAATGAGATTTTTCTCTTTGTGCCCTATCTTTCTTTTATTCATGAAAATTCTATTTTTGTTTGTAGGAATAAAGTTTTGAATCTACATTCCGAACTAAAAAAATTCAAAAAAAGTTTGAATTATAGAATCTGAACTTTTTTAATTTTCATTTGTGTTTTATTTGTGAATAAATGAAAATGCATAAAAAAATTAATATTCCATTAAAACACACTAAAGAAAACCTTAACATGTCTGTCCTGCTATAAACAACAACTTTAAACAATACACGTCAATAATGATGTACAACAAAGATTTGACATAAAAACATAAGATCCAAATGAAAAAACATAATTAAAACACAAACAAATTTTTAAAAAAAAATTAAAAAATGTTTGGATTAAAAAATACAAACATTTTTTTTTTAGTTCGGAATGTAGATTCCGACCTTTATTCCCAAGGGCAAAAACGGGGTTTCGGAAAGGGATAAAAGAAAGATCGGGGGAGGAAGAGAAATATATCATTATAAAAGTAAGTCCAAAAATAATCATGTGAGTCTTTGGTCCTAGCCCATATAAAAATTCTATTGGGTTAGCCAATTGGACTTTGTGCCGCCGGTTCACCATCAGCATTTTAATGTGATTTTTTAATAAAATAGTATTATTAATTTTTTTTATTGGTTATCAACTAATTTTAAAATTAGTAATAAAACAATAGATACATTTAGCTTAAACTTTAAAGTTTATAAATTTGGTTCAATTGAAGGATAAAACTTGAATTTAATTGATATTGAATGTTAATATTAGAAAAACATTACACTGGCTTTCAATCATATATCTTGGTTATATAGATAAAAAAACTACTGTATATATTAAGCTTACATCAATTAAATATAAAGCAATTTATTGTTGCTTTATAGAGGAGTCATATTTGTCCTATAAAAAAAAGAGGAGTCATATTTGAATCAGATTATGACTCTATGAGACTTTGGTGAAGATCATTAATTCGCAGCAACTTCCTCCTAGAACAAATTGGAGATTCTGCATTAAGGAGATTGTGAGAAAGAAAATTTCCTTTTAAAGTGTTAATTTTTGTCATGTCAATAGGATTTAGGTTAATCAACCGTGCCACATAGTCCATTATTATTCAAACTGTGCTTAATTTCAACATTCTACATAGCAAGTTGGTCGGTCCAATCCAACTCATTTATAAGTGATGTTCCACAATATCATGGTCTTAAAATGTGGTCCGCATCCGCAATTTGCGGCTGCAATATTGCTGATGTGGTAGCCTTCACAACCGCACCGCACCACAATTATGGTGTACATCAATCACATGTACTAAGATTAACAAGAGGCAGCATTTGCAGGTGCTACAACATAAAAATTAAATTTTATATAAGAAATGTGTCTCAAAAAAAAATTGTCCATTGGTAAGGGAACTACAATAATACAATTTACAAATGTTTCAGACATTGAACAAGTGACAGTAATTTTCTCTGATTTTATTACTTAGGATTATGCAAAAGGTTGTCTCCAGCAGCAGCAGATTCATCTGGTTTCGATCCCAAGCTCGACAGAATCCAATAAAACAATCCTGCAGAAAAGAAGCTAACAAACCAAGCATTATTATAAATTACAACAAAAGTTTCAGAAACTGATTCTAACATTCCAACTTTATGCAAAAAACCAGGAATCACAGGTAAGATTCCAACAACTAGAGCCAAAATTGCTGCAACATTAAATCCCCTAGAGTAATAATAAGCTCCATAAGGATTTCTTGAATACAAATCTTCAACACTTAAATTAGTTTTCTTCACAAGATAATAATCCACTAGTATAATTCCTCCAATAGGACCCATCAATGCAGAATAACCAACTAACCAAGTATAAACAAAGCTTTCACTTGACTTAAGAAGCTTCCAAGGTTGAAAAGCAATTCCAAGAAAAGCCGTTAGTATTGCGCCTCTTCGAAAAGTGAACATCATTGGACTAAGATTAACAAGAGCATTTGCAGGTGCTACAACATTAGCAGCAATATTTGTTGTTATTGTAGCTAAGCTTATACCAAGTATTGCTAATATTGTAGTTACAAATCCACCGATTTTACCGAGTAATTGAATTGGGTTGGAAATAACATGACCAAATATAATTTTTGTTGATGATGTTACTACTATACCAACAAATGTGAATGCTCCCATAAAAATAGGTAGACCGGCTTGACCGATAATTTGATCGTTTTGGCTCTTAGCATATCGTGTAAAATCCGGAATGTTAAGAGCTAAAGCAGCCCAAAAACTTATATTAGCAGTTAAAGAAGGGAAAAATAATGACCAAAATTGTGAATTTGAGAGTTTAGAGGATAATGAGAGCATGTGACTAAATCCATTAGCATTAACATAAGACCAAATCAAGAGGAGTGAAGTGAGTAAAATGAGTATTGGAGCTGAGTATTTTTCAAGCTCTCTAATCCCATCAATTCCTTTCCACACAATTGATAATTGAACCAACATGAAAATTAGGAAGCAAAAAAATTCTAATGGAGAAGTTCCAAGCCAAGGTAGAGATTTAGATAATGTACTTTGTTTTATTGAATTTGGTAAGAGAAGGAAAATTGTTTCACCACCAATCCATGTTTCAATTCCATACCAACCACAACCAACTAAAGCCCTTAAAAGAGTTGGAATATGAGCACCATGGATGCCAAAAGATGATCTAGCAAGAACCGGAAATGATATGCCATAACGAGTACCTGCAGTAGCGTAACGGATGCAGAGATTTTAAGTTGTGGAGACAATACTCATATATAAATTCAAGTAGAGGTACCAAAATATGCACTAGATACATTGAATAACTGATGTATCAGATCCTTAATATGGACTAGATACATCAGTTATTCAATGAACCTGAAAAATGAATTTTTGCTTATACGTGAGACCAAAGAGAGTATATAATGTACAAAAGGAGTAAAAGATTATTTACAGATATCAAGAAAATGCGTCAATGTTATGAAGATTCATCCCTAAGTTAAGTACCTGGATGACCAGTGAGGACCAAGGGAACAAAAAGGATCATGTTGGCTGCAACCACAGTTGCTATACCTTGCCACCAAGCCATCCCAAGATCAACAAGGCTACCAGCAAGATAGTAAGAAGGGACTCCTACAACAAGTCCTACCCAAAGACTAGCCATTTCTAACCCAGAAAATGTCCTTTGACTAGGTGTAGTTGGCTTAAGATCATCATTGATAAGTGTAGGATCAGGCTCTATCTCAAATCTTGGTGAAGAAAAATGGACTTTAGAATTGGAATATCTCATAGATACATTATAAGACATGGAATGGTTTTGAGCATGGTTGGTCTTGTTTAGTTTTGTTGATGATGAAAGGGTGAGAGAGTTAGACTTAGTAAGCTTTGGATTTTTTGAATTTGCAAGAAAAAGATTGGGATGAGAAGAAGAAACATGGAGGTTGAGACAATTGGATACCATGTTGATTGTAGTTCTTAGAAGTTCAATCTCATCTCATGTGAATGAAAAGGTGGAAGTATAAGCAGTTTAATTTCATATGACTTTTGGTTACTTCTTATCATGTGCAACGTTGACAAGTATCTTTATTTTATTTATTGTTTAAAGAACAAGCTATCAGTATGAACATGATTGAATAAACAACTTAATTGAACATTTCTTAGATAAATTGTTCTTTTTTTAAAAAAAAATGACAGATACTTATAACTCCTATTCAATACATTGTTCCAAAAAACATAATTAGGCATTTATTCAGATCATTCTTAAGAACTTATTGAAATAAATCTTTCTAAATTTCCTCTAGTTATTATATGATTGTTTTGAATGTTTGTGAAGTAGATTTTTCACTTTAGATAATAGAACAAGAAAAAATTAACTTCTGATCAATAGAAAAACTTAAGTTAATATTTAAAAACCTATTTAATTTTGTATGCATTTAGGAGCAATTAATGACCAATTGCCTTGTCTTGGAACACCATGAGACTGCGATGTTTTATAACTTAAAAACATAGCCGCTTGTACTTTTTCCATCTCCTTCCTTTGTCTCCACACCAATCTGAGTTTGCGAAACTGGTTTGCATTAATGGTGAATAACAAACCAAAATCAAGAGTCTATTTCACATATCTCGCAATCCTCTCGGTTGCGCACATGTGAGAAATCTTTGGATTTTCAATGAATCTACCTACTAACCAGACCCACAACATATGAAATATCTGCTATCCTACAATTTGCTTAAACAGTGTCGACTGTAGGATTCACAACATTTCCTTTGCATATTTCACCTAAGCAATTCCACGTTCTAACCAGGTCTTAGCAAGGTTACAATTCTGCATATTAAACTTCTTCAAGACATTACTAGCATACATTTTTACAGATATAAGAATAACGCATTTCCATAGAAATTAAACTGAACTAAGAGCAACACATTCTATCAATGGACTAACATGTTAGTGTTTGCAAAATTCATGAACTATTTTGTATATAACAAACTATATATTAGGGACTATATAAGCACACTAGGTGTATCTTTACTAAGAGGCCAAATTCGTTTGCATGTTGCGTGTGACACAAGCAAGCATTGCTTCCTTTTCCTTAACTAGATTTTGTTTAGTGTTTACATTTCACCGGTCTTACGAAACAAAATGCAATACAATGTAAGATTAAAACTAGAGATCGATATCATATGAAATTAGAAAACCACTTGTTGAAGCAATAATCACGTTCACGAAAACCACCAACATGCTCCGGGATTTGAGATTCTCAATGGGGTAAACATCAAACGGGCATATTTCGACGTGATGACAAAGGGGGTCGAGCCTCTTTATTTATAAGATCACAACTATAACTAGTACTACTCATCATGTTCGCTAGAGGTTGATCATATACTTTGTTTCTACACAAATCAAAATTAGTGTCTAAATCTCATTATTATTGATCACAATTATTGAGTTTAAGTATCATCAAATAGATTTCAACAACATCAACCCATTTTTATTAAAATCAAAACCACAATCGATTCAGACCAGAAAATATTAAAAATTATTTTAACATATAAGCCAACTAAACTCCTACATGCTTTGAATTCTGAAAGGAACAATTTTAGTCAAACTTTAATTACCCTGCAAACAGGAACTCCAAATTACCAGACCTCTTTTTTCGGAAAATCGAAAGATTGGCACAAAAAAACTCCTACACGGCTTGCTTGCATTCCTTTGTCTGAGTTTGAATCTGAGTCCAAGTTATCTTCACCATCTTCCACTATCATTAGAGCGACACTGAGATGGACTCTTGCTGAAAACGTCTCGCTCAAAGGGAAGGAACTTTGAGGAAATGCACAGCTATATTGGTCTTTATTTTTGTTCTTTCTTTATTCCTGGTGCTTCTTGGGTGAGGCAGTGGACCACAACAAAAATATTATTAGATCCGATCAATGGTAATTTTAATTTTTTTAAGAAAAATAATTTTCATAATTTTTAAATTTTGAATGATATATTTTTAAATATTCTAATTTTAATTAGGTAATTATTAAATCAGTAATTTATTCTTTAATCTTATCTTGCTAATTTCTAACTCACTTATATTATGATACATTTTTTTACTAGAAAGACACGATAGAATAATATTTAAAATTAACTGATTATAATTTGTTGTTTTATTAAACACTTAATTAAAATAATATATGATACAATTATCTTATCTTCACCACAAAATAGACCCTAAATACTAATGAAAATATATCATGAGACAATTATTTTACCAAACATCTCTTTATGAAAAATTTTATAAGATAGCCAAATTCTCTACGGGATGGTATACTTACCAAACAAAAGCAAATATCCTTGAGATTAAATTACTCTACTATATAACATTTGGTCAAAAAATAGTAATAAGATATGAAAATAAGCATTGAATTTGAAAATAAGTTGTTCTCTTTGATTAGGTATGGCAATTGGCAATATAGTGCGCTATAGTGGGGGGCGAATGATGTTGTCTTTGATTAGGTATGAAAATGTCGTCTTTGGCCAAACATGGTTTGAGTTCAAATCTTGGAATTTTTTTAATTTCCCTATGTTTTTATTTTAAATGCCACGTTCAGTTTATGAAGTGGGATACTCCAAAAATGGTGACTTATGCATATCAAATTATGATACTATGTAAATATAACCATAAAAGTATTGAATTTTTTTAAATTTTTAAATATATTTTATCAAATATTTATAACATATTTTACGAATACATTGAAAATATGTATCTTAAAAAGATGAAGGTATAAAAAAAAAAGTAAAACAATGTTGTTGATTTTTTCTTTTCTTTTTGTTTTTTGTTTTTTTTTTTTTTGTGGAAAAGTGAAACAAAGTTATGAGAACTCGTGGAGATGATCAACATTCGACTCAAGATGACGCTAGATTATTTTGAAGGACACATTCTTTAACACATACATCTCAACACACTATCTTTTATTAGTTAAAATTTACATGAGTCCCACAAATTTTATATAGGGTCCACAATTTTTTATGGAACCCATATGAATTTCAACCAATAAAAGAGAGTGTGTTGGTATATGTGTGTTAGAGAGTGTGTTGTTAGCACTCCTCTTTTGAAGAACCATAGAACTAGACTTAAAAATCTTTTTTTTGTAATGGATGATAATAATGTGAGAGTTGACAAATATATTACTCCCTCCGTTCCTTTTTATTTGTCGTTTTAGAAAAAAATATTTGTTTTAAATTATTTGTCGTTTTGATAGTTTAAAGTTATGTTTTGTATATTATACCCTCTTCCTATTCTAAATTTTATATAATTTTGTTATTGTATCTTTTTTTTTACTAAACTTTTTCATATAATCTTTTTATTGTTTTTGTTTTGTTCCTATTTTTTTGTTTGTTTTTGTTTTGTTCTTATTTTTTGTACATAATATATTCAGAAAAATAAAATAAAATTAGGATATAATAGGAAGATAAGGTACAAAAATACATTTTCTTAATTTGTAGTAAATTTTCTAAAACGACAAATAAAAAGGAACGGAGGAAGTATATATTACAATTTATACCAAACTCTACACTTTGTATTTTTATATCAATTCGTATTATATTTTTTTGCAAATGGTCGTTTCTATAATTATATACTACTAAATAATGATCCGTGCATTTTTCTTTCATTATTTTATAGGCATAGGAGTTTATCATAAAAAAATTTGTTAATGTATCATTGTGGTATCGTATTCTAAATTTAAAAAATTATGTTATCCATATATCCACAATTGACAAAGAGAATAATGTACTTTATTTAAAACTAGCGGGCCAGGCAGGCGCTGTGTCTAACTTATGTGCCTGAAAAGATAGATAATTAGTGGGGAACGTAAATTGTGCGGTTACTATTGTGTTATTTTAAGTAGAAGTTAAGGGCGATTTTGAAAACTCATGTATCCTCTTTATCTATTATTGAAGGGTAATATTGTCATTATGAAAAAGTCACCTCAAACTCATCTATCCTCATTATATATAGTATAGATGAAGGGTAATATTGTCATTATGAAAAAGTCACCCCAAACTCATCTATTCTCTTTATATATAGTATAGATATAGATAAATTAATTAGAGAAGGTTAATTTTATTAATGATCGTTAAATTGATAGTTTTTTTTTTTTTTTACAATCAGTTTAATCTGATCTGAAGGTCAGTTCTGACATTAAGTGATTCCAACTCATTCCGTAATTGATAGTTATTTTAAAACCTCTCCGAAAATTTAAATTACATCCCTTAAAATTATAAAATTAAACTTTTGTTAAAGTTCGACACCTCTTGGATTGAAATAAAATACTTAAAATGTTGCTATAAAACAAATTTGTGTCTTCAATAAATCAATTTTTTTTGGTCTTACGATAAATCAATTTTTTTAAGAAAAGACTACAGAAATTTTAATTTGCTCTCTAACAATTTATTCGTGAACTTTTTTTTTGTCACTGCGATTTAGATACGATGTTTTCATTTATATGCTTAAAAAGTACAAGATCCTTAATACTCAAATCAATTCAATACTTAAAAAATTTAATTTTAACTTTTTCAACACAATTTTTTCGTTTCCCTTTTAATTCTTTAAAGACACTCGTAGCAAGTCCCTTTAATTAATTATCACTCTTCTAATTTCTATTACTCCTTTAATTAACACTAAACATACATGGTGCTATAACAAAGAATCATATAAACCATATTCCAAAAAGTAAACATAGTCTTGTGAACAATTTTGGAGAATTTTGTTCATAGAATTGTATATTTATAAAAATTTAAATCATTTTCTTATTATGACATATCAAACAATTTTCTTGCCCATACTACAAAAAGTGGTCTCCGCAGTTACTTGAAGGTTTTCAATTAGCTTTTTCCATTGAGCTTAACCGCTTTTGTGCACACAACAAATATAGCGGGGATGGATTTTGCATCCCACGCAACATATCCAACTCTCCGCATGGAGGTTTTCACTTTTGTTCACACAAAAAATATAGCGGGGACGGATTTTGCCTCCCACGCAACATCTCCCAACTCTCCGCAGATAACCTATGCAAGTTAACTCACATTGTTTATTTTCCTTATAAAAAGAAAAGGAATCGCATATGCTGGAAAGCAATCTCTATTCTTATATTTTATTTATAATATGCCATAGTTGTCTAACCAAAGCCACGTGATGCAGATTCTTCTTTTGCATCCAATCAATGGTTTAATTTAATTTAATTCAATAGATTTCTTGCATTAAGGTTAAAGGTAAGCATCGGGTTAGTTCTTAGAAACTCTAAATAAATTTCAAACACTTCTACCTAATTGCCAATTGGCTCATTAGTGTATCAAAATTACAAAAAAAAAAAAAAAAGATGCCATCCAATAATGAAGTATATATATTTACTTTAACGACAAATTAGACATTGACAGAATTACACTGAATCACTGTGATTTTATAAAAACTACACAAGCTTTAACAAAACATGTATTACGCCGAACTCTCGTCATACGTTCACTTATATTTGTTACCTTAATGAATCAATAATGTGTGATCAATAGTGTGATTGGGAGCATAGAAAGAGAGAGGACGGATTGAAAAGCAAAAATGGGAAACATAGAGAAAGTGTGACCAATCCATTGAGAACTCCAAAATTAGCAACAATAAAAAGGATAAATAGAAAGGTGATTTGTCCCCATTGTAACTTTACATGCACACGTATTAATAAAATGAAAAATATATTAAATAAATATGAAAAAGATGTTGTTATCTTCTTTATGTAAACGGCCATGTGAATGGTGGGGCAATGAAAAAACGGACTCCACAAAGACTTGCTTTTTAATTAATTTCTTAATGAAATGTACACCCCCCAACTATTAAATAAACAAATATGCATTATTGATTCTTCACAATGGAGAGAATTTGTAATTTTTTTAGGGACCCAAACCGGAAAAGAAGGAACTTTCCTATATACCCTTTCTTTCCTTTTCATTTCCAATTTTATAATAAAAATAAATCATCATGTACCTTGGACAAAACCCCCTCCAAAGGCTCCTATTCTTTTTCACCTTTATTGTAAAAAAAAGAATAATAATATATAATAATAATAATAATAATAATAATATAATGATAATAATAATAGGTTTTTCCCACCAAATAGGGTTGTATTGAATATGTACCAAGGAATTAATCCATTTAGAATGAGGAACCAAAAGGTGCCCTATGAGGAATACCTTTTCTTCTCCTTGAATTTAAAGGAGGTGGAGGAGGCGTGACAGGATACATATCTTGTGTTGAGCCTTCACGCAATTCTTCTTCTGATCTACTACTTGACACCCCCTCCATTGTTAATGCTTCACTCATACCCTCTAAAGCAAAGTTTGCATCTCCATTTTTCTTTATTCTTTCAAGCTAAACAATAATTATACAAATAATTAGAATTATTAAACTGCATCATCCAATTATTAGTTAGTCTATGACATGCCATGTTCCCCAATCAATGCATACTTATTTTTAGTCACTATAAATTTTCAAATTTTGTTTTTAATCCCGATAAAATATTTCTTCCATTATTAGTCCCCATAATATTTTCCATCGGCGGTTTTAGTCTCTACTGTTAAGTCAACTCATGTTAAACATCTCCCCCACACAATATATAATGTATTTTTAGTCCCTATAAAGTTTTAAATAAGTTTTCCATTAATAGTTTAGTCTCTACTATTAAGTCAACTCATATGTTTTCATTTGAAATTTTGAATAATCTTTGTGTTATGTTAAGAACATCATAAGAAACATCTCCCCCACAAGAATTTAATTTATTTTTTTAAAATGTGAATTTTTTAAACACTGAAAGCTAAAAAAAAAACCAAAATTACATATATTTGGACCTAGAAATCAAAATGAGCTCATTTTTTGCAAAAACTTCTATCATAACAAAGTGTGGTAGCATTCTAACAATGCCTCAAATTACTTTGATTTTTATAGAGGCTAAAACTCCTGACAAATGGGGTTCGAACTTCGGACACTCGTACTCATCTTAAGGGTAGAATTTATAGTCACTAGACTATTTAACCAAAAAAAATTATAGGAACTAAAAATGAAATTTCAAAGGAACAAGAACATAATTCTATAATTGGATGCTTGGATCAGGAAACAAGAACATAATTCCCAATCAATAATTCCCCAATCAAAAATGAAATTTCAATTAGAACATAATTCCAATTTTAAAGGAACAAGAACATAATTCCCCAAACAATAATTAAAATTAATAATTAGATCAGGAAACATGAGATTTGATTGGATGATAATGCAAAAATTTATTAGATGAATGAATGACTCATAAATTAATCTCATAGCATAGCATATCCAAAAGACCTAAGTTTGTGGGCATCAACTAGGGAGCCAAATGCTTAATGACGGTGGGTTAACAAATTAAAAAAAAAATCACAATGTTGGTTCATATACACACATTAATCTCATGTATAAAACTCATGACTTCAATTTAATAAAGTAGTATTAAGAATATTATTATAGGAGTAAGATAAATAACATAAAATTTACTACTAGTTATGAAGGCATGATGAATAACATAACATAAAATTTACTAGTAATTAATTAAAATGTCAATGCTAAACAAACTAGTTATGAAGACATGATGAATAATTAAAATCGGTGGGAATATAATTATGATGTTGAATGATGGAGATGGGCTTTCAAATGTAGGTGATGATGTATGGGTGGTGGGTGTTATACCCATATGATGAGTATAATTGAGTTGTGAATGATGTGCATGTTGATAATGATATGGACATTGGACAATTTTGTAAGAACATAATTACATAGATTATTAATAAATTAATTAAAAATTAATTGAAAATAAAACAATAATAATTAATTAATATTAAAAAATCTTACCTTACATCCCAAAGAACAGAACCGAAATGAATCTAATAAACTCCTTCCACAAATCTCACAAATGTGTGCTACTCCTTTCCCAGATTTTGGTTGTGGCCTTACATTCAAGAACAATACTCTAGCACTGTTTATCACATATGTTTGTACTCCACTTATATCCAACACTTTCTGAATCTCTGATACTCTCACAACATCATGATACGAAGATCTTCTTATCTAATTAACCAACAAAAAAAACCCAATTCAAAACAACAATAACAAGAAACGCAAAATGTAGATGAATGAAACATAACAATGTAACATTACATCATCAAACATTGTAAAATCAGACCCATTTCTACAAATATATAAAATCAAGAAAATTAAATAAAATAATACCCATTTTTTGGAGTAGTTTACCAACCTGAATGACTTGGTGATCTTTGTGTCTAGAAGAACGGCAGTAAAAACAAAAAGCACCGTCGCCATTGTTGCAATCTAAACAATACATGTTACACTCATTTCTAGCTGCGTCAGCGTGAATCCGACACATATTGAAAAACGGCGTTTTCAACAATGGTTCTAACCAAGGAGGTACTAACACTGTGTCCTGTTTCAAACCAAACAAATTATTAAATCTGAGACTATGTCACACAACAAACACAAATAAAAAAAATTAATAAAAATTAAAATAAATACCATTGTGAGTATAGTGGTTGATAATGTGGATAAATGTAGATTGAAGAAAATGGTGGTTTTGGAATTTCAATTGACGGAGATTTGGAGAAGAAGAAGATGAAAAATGCAGAGAGAGAGAGAGAGAGAGAGAGAGAGAGAGAGTAAACGGCCTTCAACTTAGAATTCAACGACAAAACAACGCAAAAGAAAGAGTATAGTGTATTAGGGACGAAATAGGGTGATTAAATTAAACAAGTAAAGGAAATGGACGGTGGAGATGTGAAGAGGTGGCTGAGGTGGAATTCTGAGCGTTGGATTATAGGGAGATGAGATTGGCGCTTACGCTACTTTGGATCTGTGTTTCGGTTGAGTCTATATACATTACATACGGTGTTGCAAGTTGTAACATAAACCTGTGGTTTGGTTTGGTTCGATTGGGTTCGGTTCGGTTCACTATTTGTTGGATACGTGCCACCGTTGATTGAGTGCGCCATAGATTGGTGGCTATCTACGTGGCTTGGCATCACAAAGAAAAGAATCTTGCGTCATCTATTTCTTTCAAATAAATAAAAAATAATTTTTTGAAAAATACTTATGATCAATTTTTTTTTGAATTATTTTAATGATTTGTGTATTTAGTTATATTATTGACCAAATACATAAATCAATGTGTGTAGAAAAAGAATATTTGTATAAAAAAAAGAGAATATTTTATTTTATTTAATATCAAATGTAGTAATTATTGTTTCCTCGCACCACTTTTGCAAAGTGTTTACTATTTTATGAAAAAAGTCTCACAATTTTTTTTAAAATTATTCAGTATACATTTTATTTTGATATATAATTGTACATTTGTTGATGTTGACAATTTTGATAGATTCGTAAATGATGTTTATTAGTAATTTTTTTGTATTAAATATTATTTGTACACCTATATACTTTTTTTACTTTGACGGACTGTAGACCTATAAGAATTATTCACCTTAGCACTGTACGGTACATATACTAGAGGAAAAAAAATTACAATTTTTTATCAAATAAGATGTATATCAAAGTGTTCACCTTTTATCTTATGCAAATTTTTGTTTTTCTAATAGTAAAAAGTATAATATACATTAATAATTGGAATCAGTACAAGAGGTACTTAACCCTTAATCGAATGATAAGCACAGATAGTACTCCACTCCACCCAATCAATATATAGAAAAACAAATACAATGAAAATACCAATATTATTCCCACCTCAAGCTCTACCCCTCGTATATTAGCGCAGTATACAATCAAACAGCTAAGCACACCACTCATAAAATAAATATGGTGAATTAATCTTTTTTGATAAAAGCCATTTTCGTGAGACGCATCGCCGACAAGTGATTTTTCGATTCATTAACTTCCCCACAAACCACTCACAATGGGCGCCTCGTCACTTTGAATTATCCTTATGATCAATAAGTTAGCTCTTGTTGGTAGCTGCCCAAGTAGTGTTTGCCAAGAGAAAACTATGACCGGAGTCCAACTTCCCCAAATAATGTTCATGGACCTCACGGAAAATAATTATGAACTTGATGAAGGAGAAAACTTATTCAGCAAAAACAAATAGTTATCTCTTACGGTATGCATACCTCCAAAAACACAAGACCACGAATTCGCCTCCTTCGTAATGGAAGCTGGATTAATGATCTCCAAAAGGTGACTATACAATTCTTGCTCCCAACTAAAGAAATTTATTCTCTAAGTAAGTCGCCAATACCAATTATCACCTTCCAAAACACTCATTTCTTAATCGTAAGTCCCGATTGAAGGGATACTTTAAACAACCATGAAAAAACATCACAAAGACGAGCAGACATTTATCTTGGAAATTTTTTGTAGTTCCACCACTAACCAATTTTTTAGAATTTTATGTCCAATCTCCCGCCACACCTCTCACCATCTCCAAATCCTACCAAGTCTTTCCACCATAGCGAGTATTTTTTCTCACTCCTCAATGTTAGTTTTAGACTTCTAATACTGCCATATTTTACCCTCAACACCTTGATTTTCCACCACAAAGACTCATCCTCCACTAACAACCTGCTAGACCATTTAGCTAGCAAAGAATCATTGAACCATTTAAGGTCCTTCACCCCAAGGCCCCCTCCACTCTTTGTCCAACAGACGTTTTCCGACTTACCCATGGTATTTTCTCTTTATCCCTCGAAGCACCACTCACAAGAATTTCCTTTGGATACAAATAATTGTTTTTCTAACCTTTGATGACATATTTAGGAAAAAGAGATAAAATACCAAAATATAAGACAATACCGAATTAATAAGCATCACTCTTACCCCTAAATTAACATACTAATTCCTCCAAGGTAGCAATCTCCTTTCAGTAGTCTTCACTATCAGATCCTACGTCGAAACTAATCTCAGGTTGCCCCCACTAGAAGACCCAAATATGTGAATAGAAGAGAACCCAATTTACAATTGAGAAACGAGGCTGCACTAACAAGGAATGGACTAGCCACATTCAAACCAACAAGCATGCTCTTAGAAAAAATTCACTTTGAAACCCGATATTAATTCAAACCAACGTAAGATAGCCTTCATTGACCAAATATTTTTCAAGCAAGCTTCCCCCGATAAATAAGGTATTATCTACATATAAGGCAATCATGGTGCTTCATCCACTTGAAAGCGTTTTGAAGTCTACTTCATTGTAGGTCTTCATATGTATTATGAATTAAGTTCTTATAAATGTTTTAGAGAAATAATATGACATTCTTATTTGTTTCTTTGACATACAAGTACTCCACGGCTGCACAAGCGGCAAAAGCGTTACAACATTTTCATAACATAAAATAAAATTTAATGAAGGTTAAAATATGTTTTAAGTTCCTACTTTTATAGCGAGTTTTGGTTTTCGTCCCTGTAAAATAAAATCACCTAGTGTTTTAATCCCTATAAAAAAAATTCTCTTGTTTTTAGTCCCTATGGGGCAAACTTTTGACATTTTTTTAACATAATATGGATTATATAGGTTTAACATGATGATATAGACATAATATAGACCATTTTGATCATTACAGACTAAAACAATAGAATTTCTTTTTATGAATGAAAATAAGTGATTTTATTTTACAAGGATGAAAACCAAAACTCGCTATAAAAGTAGGGACTGAAAACATATTTTACCCCTTTAATTAATATTTGTAACTATCTACTAACAATATATTAAAAGTAGTTACTATGAAGTTGCCTAATGGTAAACGATTTTTTTAGCGAAAAAATTATATAAAATTACATTTAATTAAATATATTTCTTATTTCTTTTTAAATATGTTTTGGTACATGTTTTAAACATTCCTTTTAAACATTATATATATTTCTACTAATTTGTCAACTCTCTTGTCAACTCGCTTGTCCCCATTTTATTTTATTCGAAGTGATAGACCATGTATGGATTTGTAATGTTTTGCAGTGGTACATATATGATGAATGAGTTAAGTAAAGATTGGAGGTCTTTGGGTTATTTAAAATAAATTTGCAATCAAAGATATGGAAGGTAAGCAGTTATTTAAACCCCTTTGTGTTTTCATTATTAAATTTTTATTTTTATCATAATAATTAGAAATCTGAATTTTATTTTGTGTTATGAAGATGTTTTTATGCTTTTGTTGTTTGCGTTGTCATGGAACACTTTTATCATAAAGTAACAAATCGTACAAATGTGGATAATCATATCACACTCTCTCCCCGGGATATTTACGACCATTTGATTCATAATGATGAGGAATACCAAAATGAAGCACAACGGTTGCCTTCTTGAGTAATCATTGTTGGATTATCAACTAGGACATATTGTTGTAGGTGTATGTTGGATCAGGGAGATGGCGGACTTTAGAGGGTAAATATAATTTTTTGTATTTTCTTTTTAGTAAAAAAACTATAATATTCGACTAAATTGTGTGTTTTTTTTTTTTTTACAATTATAGGACGGGATATACAATGAGTTTGTTGAAAACAATGCATTTGTACATAGTAAAAAGAACAGAGTCGGAGTCATTCCTTACTCATCGTTGGTTTTGGGTCGGAGAATGTTGGAGGAAATCTAGTGGAATTTTCGATAGTCCAAAACTCCCATGGAGTAGGATGGGGAGATCGTGGTTATGCAAAATTCAATATGACAATTAAGCGTGACCGTGAAACTTCCTATTACACGCTTATACCCTCACCTACAACAATATGTGTTGTATTCTGTAAATAGTTTTTTATCGTCCTAGTTGATATCCACCGAAAATTTTCGATATGAAATGCAACCTATAATAAGTTGAATAAAAAGATTATAATTCAATAATAAAAAACAATGTAGAGTTGTTAAGATAAAAAATTGTGCAACATCTTTATCTCAATTTAAACATACAAGAATATGTTTTGAATTTTTGTTATATACCAGATTGAGTCTATTTTTATGAATTTATACATTGCCCTTAAGTTTAGTATTTCTTCATTTTGTATGACTCTTTTTTATGTTTAGGATTTGTTTAAACATTACAATCTTTTATTTGATCGTCAATATTGGTACATTAGTCTCTATCCAAAGTTTTGTATGTTAATTTTTCATATTGTTGTATTGGTATATCAAAAAATACCACCATAGAAAACATTAATAACTACTTTACAAAACAACATTACCACACCACCCCTAAAACAAACCAAATAGTTTGAACACAATAAAAACAATTACACCAAAAAAACACAAACACGAGGGGAAAATGCAGTAAGGAGCATAATATTAACAATAATCTTAGATACATGTTATATGTGATGAATGAATTAGGTAAAGATTGGAGGTCTTTGGGTTATTTAAACTCAATTCGCAATCAAAGATATGAAAGATAAGCAGTTATTTATACCCAATTAGACCTTTGTGTTTTCATTATTAAATTTTTGTTTTTATTATAATAATTAAAAATCTGAATTTTATTTTGTGTTATGAAGACGTTGTTATGCTTTTGTTGTTTGCGTTGTCGTGGAACACTTTTATCATAAAGCAACAAATCATACAAATATGGATAATCATATCACACTCTCTCCCCGAGATATTTATGATCACTTGATTCATAATGATGAGGAAAACTAAGATGAAATATCTCTTGATGTAAATTTCAAGTGGATGAAGCACCATGGTTGCCTTTTTGAGTAATCATCGTCACACAGGGAAAATTATGGAATATATTAGCAGATCGCCTGAAAAGATTAAAATTGAGGTTCAAAATATATTCATGCGTATTAATTTGAGATAAAAATGTTGCAAAACGAAGAAATGCTAAACTTGAGGGCAATGTGTAAGTTCATAAAAAATAGACTCAATATGATATATGGCAAAAATTCAAAATATATTCATGTGTATTTTATTATATATATATATATATATATATATATATAATAATTACACATGGATAATAATTCATGTGTATTTAAATTGAGATAAAGATGTTGCACAATTTTTTATCTTAACAACTTTAGTTTGTTTTTTATGGTTGAATTATAACCTTTTCATTCAACTTATTATAGGTTGCGTTTCACATCGAAAATTTTCGGTAGATATAAAATAGGACAATGAAGAGCTATAGTATGTTTTGATTGAGATTTCTATCATTTACTGTTTGGCGTTAATCGAAAGAAAAATAATTGCTCAAGCAATTGATTAAACTTTGATTTTGTATGTGTTATTAGGAGGTAGTACAAGTAAGGTATGATCCCTATGACAGAATTTTATACTATCAAGTTACCTAATGATAAAATGTTTATCCAGCAAAAAAAAAATATAAAATTACATTTAATTTTTTTTCATTTAAATATTTTTTGGTACATATTTAACATTAAACAAAATGTACATTAATGTGTAAATATTTTATACGTTTGTATATATAAATTAATCTCTATTTTATCTAGATTTATTTTGATGTTATATATATTTTAAATTTGAAATGAAGAGCAATATTCAATCAAACAATAAAAAAATAAGTGCCTAAATCGTATGTCTTTTCCGTAAAATTAATAGGTTAAAATTGACTATTTGTTAAATTACGAGTCTGTAAGATTCCCAATTTCTTTTGTTAGTATTATATACTATTAGGAGTATTCTAAAACCATTACATGATAAGAGTTAGAATTAGAGATATGATACACCTAAGAGGTAGTAGTCACCAAGTCTTTATGTATGTGTCTTTACAAGGGAAGAGCAACATTCATAGGCAGACATGTGCCCCACTAGTGAATCAAGCCTATGACTCACCTATCCACCCAAACCACTACATTATTCTCTCCTAAGTCCATGATCTAAAGAAACAAAGTAGGAAAATCAACTCCTCCTTGCCCTCTCTTTCTCTCTCACGCAGCAAACAACAACAAGAACACCAACCATTATTCTTATTCACTTCTTTCAAAAATCACCCAAATCAAGCATGCAAATGACAATTCATGTTCATTAGGTTGTATTCATTCCCAGTGGTAAGTTCTATTCCTCAAAACTCTTCTCAATCTCTTCAAATTCGTGCTCCATCTTCTTCATTCAATCACCCATGAAATTGTTCTTCAAGTTCTTAATTGAAAAGTATGTTCATATGTGATTTTGTGTTGGTTTAGGAAGGGAAACTCAAAAGTCACTACTCCAAAGGGAATTGAAGCTGTCAACCATCCTTGTAAACCAGTTTATTGACCAAGATTTCAAGCTCATTGAGGTGGGTTCTTAGGAAATTAGAATAGTTAGAATTTCCCCCAAATTACACTTTGCATGATAACATAGGTTAGGGAAATTGAATTGTGTATGAGAGGAGTTTAACTCCCAAAAACCCTCTCCATTTTAATTGTTATTATGCTTATGATGTTAATGGCTGAATTGGATATGGAATTGATTTGGAATTTCTGGTGTTTTCATTGATTCTGCAGAACAAGAGCAGAAATCCCGTGCTGCTCGCTAAGCGAGCTCTGGCGAATGTGCAACCTGAGTTGCAGGTTTTGGTCACTGGCTGACCAGAACCTTCTAACTTAGGTCGCTAGCAGTCGCCAGCCTTCGCTAAGCGACCATGACAGGATTTTGGCCAATTATTCTGTTTTTAAAACTCAATATTTATCTTAATTTTTTTATCATTCCAGGTCTATTCTCCATTGGCATTATGAGTTAATAATAATTGAAATGCTAATTGCACGTTAGGAATAATACAATTTAACTTAGGTTATGAACTAAGTTAGTTCCCCGGGTTTGGGATATATTGGTAGTATGATAATACCATAGAATTATGTACAGTTCAGTCAAGAGATGAGTGGTTGCTAGGCACCACCAAAGGGATTCGAGGGATCCATAGCGATAAAATATTAATAATAATAACTGTGATGCCTAGAGACTCCGTACCATAGTGCATATGATCACGAAAATTGGTGCGGAGTAGAGTGAGGCTCTCTGAGACCGGCTCACCTCAGATTGTTCTTGCATAGTGAAAACGAACTCAGACTTATTGTGTGTTACACCTTTACTTTATGCTGAAATATTGTATAGCACGAACAGATGTACAAGACTGATTACAGGTTTCCCCATGGTGTAGTCACCACTAGGTGGGTAGTAGAATCCACAAGACTTAGTAGTCTTACCCCCCCCCCCCCCCCCCCCCCTCTCATATTTCAGGTACTCAGGGTGATCGTGGCAAGCAAGCTGCAAAGTAGGTAGCAAGCTTGAAGCGATGTTGATCGTGTTTTAGGATGTTAGTTTACTATGTTCTGTCATTTCTATCAGCTGTATTGTATTTTAGCATCTGCGTGTGCTTTAATCAACGCTCTATGTATTTGTAAACTTGTTGTACTCAGTACTTAATTACGTACACTATAATATATTCTAGACAATGTATTATGGGGTGTTATAGAGTCTTACACTCCATACCTCTTAAGTAGTTATAAACTCTTTTCCGTAAAATTAATAGGTCAAAATTAACTATTTGTTGAACTTTGCGTATCCATAATTCCCCCACCCAAACTCATTCATAGTGTGTTTGATCCAACATGGTTGTAACGTGAGGATTTTGTTCATTCCTAAGTCATGGGATGTTGCAAATTGGGATTAAAGTGTGATTGCCTATTTTCCAACGGAAACCATGCTTCAACAATGTTCGAGATAACTAAATACACAAGCCACACATAGTTAGGATTATGTCTCAATGACGCTCTTAGAAAGCCTCCATTTGAAAAATATTTAGCTTTGAAAACTCTTGATGCCATAGCACCCGAGTTGGTTAGAAAATTCCAACATTGTTTCCCCAACATAGCCAAACGGAATCCATAAATATTATGAAAACCCATGCCTCCTCATTCCTTCCTCGTGACAAGTTTATCCCAACTCATTCGTCCAATGCCTTTTGAGCCATCTTTTATACCCTACCAAAAATAATTTAACAAATTTTCAATCTCATCTCCAATCGGGGTCAGCAAGAGAAACACACTTATGTAGTAAGAGAGAATAACTTGAGCCACCAACTTAACCAAAACTTCTTTCCCTGCTTAAGATAGCATTTTGCTACTCCAACTAAAGACATGTTTCCAAATATGATCCTTAATATAATTGAAGATAGATTTTTTGCTTCTATCAATCATAGAAGGGAGACCAAAATATTTACCAATACCCAAACATTCAGTCACCTGTAATATATTTGACAAATTATTTTCATAGTAGATGCCGCATTAGAACTAAAGAGGTAAGGTGGCTAATAGATGGCGCTTTACGACATACCTTGATCCCTTGTAAACTCCCAACACTTGTTGCTTGTTTAATTAGAGTCGTCATGTCTTCAACACATAAAGAAGACCACCTTGCTACAAGCCTCTTTATGAAATAATAGGCCCCACTCTCTCATCGTTTACTAGCACGTGGTAACTGATATTTGTAACACACATACATATCCATTGAATCGAAATATTATCAAAGTCCAGTCTTTCCATGACACCAAAGAGATATGACCAATTGACGCAGTCATAATCCTTTCTGATGTCGATCTTTGAAGCAATTGCTGGGTTACGAGAGGACAGTCGGGGGATTATCCACATTGGATTCAATAACAACTCTACAAGTGAGTTGGACACCACACTCTTACCCAAAACCTTAAAGTGTTAGGTTTGTGGATCTTTTCACTTATAAAGTGTTCAACCTCCACTTTTCTAAGCAATGTGAGACTTGACACTCACACTTGCCACAACAACAACTCCACCTTTGTTCCCTCTAGTTTTGCATTTTGGACAATGAATAATTTCAAAGGCGATAAGAACATTATTAGTGATTGATCTCCCCGCAACGAAATCAAATTGTTCAACTGAGACACATTTGTCAAGGACCTTTTGCAATATACTCACCTACTATCTGACATAATCATTCTAAAACTCAAACAAAGAGACATAACCATTTTACTAAAAACTCTCCTAACATCGTTTAGAAAATCTTATTTTTTGTTTAAGGCAAATATCATATATAATCAACTAATAAGATAGCTGTACTTATGCAATTCACCATTAGTTTTTTTTTTTTTTAATAATAAAGACGCAACTTTTCTATATGATTTTTTCTTTTTTGGTTACCAATGCTTTTCTATATGATTAAAATATCATATTTATTTTCTTGTAAAAAAAAATCATATTTACTTTAATAAAAAATTAATTGTACCTTACAATTTTTTATTATTCTAAAATCTAGTTACTCAACTTTTTTAAAATTATTTGGAAAGCAAAATTTTTCTAGAATTACAACTACCTGACCTAAATGTAATGCTAAATTTACTTTTTCTATATAAACCCCCTTTTTATTTTCTGACTCATTCTACAGTGACCTAAACGTATCGTATAAGCAAAAGAAGCAAGGAAGTTTCATTTCCACTTTCTTCCTCGCTTCGTTCTCTCAAATTTCAAGGGTTTCGTTATTTCATCGTTCGGTGATTCATCAATTCGGTACCAAATTACGCATTAACAATGTTTCGATTCTGGTAATTCTCTTTTCAATTCCAAAACCTTAATCATACTTTGAATTTCTGATTTATTGCAAAGATTTGATATTAATCAACACCAATTATGAACTTAGGGTTGATGTTAATTCTGGTGTTGTTGTTAATGCGTAGGGGATCACAAGAGCAACAATCGCAAGATGGTTCTTCATCACAGTCATGGTATCCACCATCTGTGATGAGTTCATCGAGTTCTTCAAGACCTGCTACACCTAGTTCATCTTCGGGTTCACCGAGACCTATGAATACTAATGTTCCGCCGGCAGAAGCTGCCGGAACTATAGCTTCTTTGAAGGATAAGAGGTGAAACATTAGTTAAACATTGATTATTTTGTTTTCTTAATATATGGATATGATGATTTTAGTGATGTGATTATTCTGTTAATTGAGCAGTGTTGATGAGTTAAGGAAGCTTTTATCTGATAAAGATGCTTATCAACAGTTTCTAAATTCACTTGACCAGGTCAAGATTCAAACCAATGTAAGTTTTATCTTTAGTACCATTGCTGCGTTGAGGACTAACGGTAGCTAGTTAGTAGTAGGTGATTGGCCCGAATTGGAAATACTATCTTGTTAGCTAGTGTTGTAAAAAAAAAAGATTTTATTGCATTCTTTGTTCAATGAATACCTCAGAGATGGTTTATGTCTATTTATTGTGATGGATGTGTGTGTGGTATTTGAGAAGTATGTATGATTGCCTCATACACCATTGGAAATTTCGGGGGAAGGGGGGATATATATAAACATATCCATGAAAACTATCATAGTTGACTGTATACTTCTTGACCTTTTCTGCATTAGAGATGGAAGATTTGAATGATACAAGGTTAACAAGGTTGTTACCAGACCTGCCAATTATCTGTAGAGCTCATAGATAGGAAGCATCAGATTATGTTATCTTTTTAGATTATGTATTGATCGGAGAGTTTGTCAATGCCTATATTTGGCAATACTTAGCTACAGCTTATACTATCTTAAGATGCGATTGTGAACCAAATATTTGAACATTCTGTTTGATAATCCTTTTTCCTTGTGAGTCACCCCTAATATCTCAAACTAAATATGACAATAGTCATGTCTTCTTAGTGATTTCGGAGGAGAGGAAGAGGAAATTTGTTGGTCTTGATATGCCAAAAACATTTCTAAGATTCATGTGCTTAAAATCCTGACTTGTAGGCTGCTGCGCCTATAATGAAGGCTTATGCTGAATGCTTCCAAAGAATACACTGGTTTATAAAGGGGTTAACTTCATATAAAAAGTTAAACTATGAAGTTTAAGAAGAGTAATTAAGTGGAAATTAAGACACAAGGAAGCATGGAGAGGGAATAAAGGAATGCTGATGTGGTAGTAAGAGTGCATGAGGTAGTAGTTACTATATAATAGGAAGGAGGGAGAGAGAGTGGTATCTAGAATTCTGTTAGAAAGAGTGCGGTCACCATCTTGGTGATTGAGGAGCCTATGAGCTTTGGTGGCTGATAGCTACTGCTATCAGTTTGTTATCTTTTTCCATTACTTTTTCTTATGCTGTAAATTGAACTTCATCTAATACAATATCAGTATTTCTACCATTTTCATTATTATTACTATCGTTTACATTCACAACCCATCAATGTGTGTAGCTGACCCATAGAAGCAATTACGAGGAGGGCAGTAGAGTGAAGGATAGATAATCCCTAATTAGAGGTAAAAGCCTAAATGGTGACGAAGGAAAACCATAGATGAAATCATTAAGAGAGATTTATACTTAATTCCTATCTTTATACATGACTCGTGACATGACATCGTTTGAACCATTTAGCCAACCCAACATAGTGTGGGAAAGGGATTTGGTTGTTATTGTAGTGATAGAACTAGCACAGAATATAAAGCAAATAATGTGTATATAGAAAATTTCTATCACTTAATCTGTGTCAATGAAATACAAAATATCAGAAATGAAGATTCAAAGAGATGTGGAATCTGCAGATGCAATAACCCGTTCTAGGCATTCAAGAGATCTGGTTCTTTCCTCTTCTCATTGCTCAACTGACCTTAACTAACTCATATCTTCTCTTATTTCTCATCATGCATGTGACTATGATGACAAACTTGGCTCCAAACAAATAGTTACCATACTGAAAGACTTAATAATAGCATTCTAGAATGATAGTATGACATCTATCCACAAACAATTGGAATGATGTTTAATCACAGTACTCAAACGGTCACAAGTAACTGACTATGCTCAACTGTAGAATTGGTTCCTTAAGAGTGTGCTGGAAATTTTGTTGTATTATATTCCTATGCTAACACTTTTTTAACAGTGTTTTTTCTTTTGTTTCTGATGGTGGAATTTGTATCTGCTTGTATTTTAACTATTTTATGGTCTATTGATATGACCAGCTGAAAGATGAACTTTCCAAGGAGAATATGCAGCTTGCAGGTGAGTGATTGAATTTATTTTATTTGCAATGCTGGTATTAAAGGGTTTGCCATCAGTTAAGTGTTATAGAACTTCTCAAACTTTTGTCTTTAATACAGAGGAGAATCTACAAAAGGAACCACGTATGATGGAACTTAGGAATCAGGTAAGATCACAGCCCTATAATTAGTTTTTTTACCTGATTGGAATTCTTGGAAAATGGGTTCTCTGCAGTTAAGGATCATCTGCATTCACATTGTCAGCAGATCACCGGGTTTAAAATATTTTAACAGCTCGCTCAAAATCTGTTAATCAAGATTTGGACAGTGCCAAACTGTTCAGTGTTGACTTCGTGAATGCAGAAGGTCATTGGCTGCGGGGAATTAATATCCAAAATCTTATGCTGATCACAAAACTTTTCTTGTTCCTCCTATAAAAACAGTGCAGAATAATCCGGACAACCGAATTAGCTACTGCTAATGAGAAACTAAATGAGCTTGAGAAGCAGAAAGAGGAAATGTTGAAGTTAAATTCCCCTGCATCCCTTCTCCAAAGGATTCAAGGTATGATTTGAACTTAATAGTTTGCTGCAATAGTTCTGGTGGTAACAATTTTTTCACTATTGTGACAAAAGACTAAGTCATACATATGACGAACTTGTAATATTGCAGAGTCTGTGAACCAGACAGATGAGGAATCTGAAAATCTGCACCAGCAACTCCTTGACAGAGAGATTGACCTTGCAGCATTTTTGCAGAAATACAAGAAGCTACGCACCACTTACCACAAGAAAACGCTTATACATCTTGCTGCTAAAACATCAAATATATGAGCCTTGACATATCGAATATGAAAAATAATAATGTAAACTAATTGTATAAGTTGCACTTGTGTGGTTAGAGCTATCTTTGTTGAATGATTAACATTTATATGTACAGCATGAAAATTTAGATTGTTCTCTTTTGTATTTACAATATGTCTATTTTCATTATCGAGTATGCACCATCTTTAGAAGAGGTGCAGACTTATCTGCGCATTAGTTTAGGTTTTTTGAATTTACTACCTTACCTTCAACGATATATGCTTGCCTATGCTATCGTCATAGGTGCTATTATAAGATTTGCTTTTGTTTTGTAAAATGTATATAAATGCTTTATTTATTTTGGGAATGATGTTTGAGCATCAAAATGATACATCTAATGAAAAGTAAGGGGGTGTTGATACCTTTGGAATTGTGATTTTTAGGATGGTTTCGTTTGTGGTTTTAATGTCGTGGAATGTGAGCTGGGTATTTTTCACTTTGGAACAAGGTCTAGTTTCACCTTTGTTTGATTGTCCTGATTATTCTAGGTTGTTGCAGCCACCTCTAGAGTGATTCAGAATGCACAGCATAGTGTATGTTATCTTGAAGAAAGGACTCATTGCAGTACTTTTTCCTACAGTCCAACCTCTACCCTTCATTTTATTACTCTTATAATTGTATTTTTATTGTTATTAAAGTTCAGGGCTGTGATTCAACTGCACTTCCTGCAGTACGGGAGGGATTCTGGACTCGTTACCTTGCATTGAAATGTTTCTAATGTGAAATGCATAACTGTACATGGTAAAAGGAAACTTCATTACGAGGTTTATCTGATATCAAACACCACTTCAAATTTTAAAATTATTGTTAATTGATGGGTCACTAATGGTGGCGATCGGGTTTTGAGATTGGGAAAATAAAAAAATGTTGCAAAGTTGATGGATCTATTAGCAATTAATTGACAATTGTGTGTGGTGTAGCGCCTATAAAGCTTATACATACTCCCCTAGAAGTTGCCTATATTTTCACACTTATAAGTTTTTGTTGTTGGATTTGCTATTCTTTTTATTTTATCAAGTAGTCTCGTGATTAAGAATTCTACCATTAAGGTGAATAAGTGGGGTATTTGATGTTTGAACCCGACCTCTGCATATATAATGCAATGTTCTTACCAACTGAACTAAGTTCACGGAGATTGTTCGATTTGCATTTCTATAAAATCGGACGTTATAAAAATGAAAATTTTTGAGGAAAAAACACCGTATCAAATTTTTATAACGTCTGCTACTTAAGTAGCGGAAGAGTAAGATAAAAAATGTGTAGGGCGCGCGAGTAACCGATAAGATGACAAAAGTAATTCTCTATTAATTTATCACTCTCTTTTGTTGTCTATATATACACAAAAATGGCCCTTGGCCCAAACATAAGAAAATTTCTCTCACCCGGCCCTCCCCCATGATTCTTTATTCCCCTTAGGGTTTCTTTTTTGCCCTTAGCAAAAAAATTCAAAATATGTTTTTCGAATTATTCTCGAATTTGAACTAGAAAAACTTCGGAAAACGTGTTTTGAAGTTTTTTTCAAAGAAAAAATTGGATTTTTGGGAGGAAAAAAGAGTCATGGGGATAGAAAAGAATTTTTCTAATCAAAAACAAAAAAACTCAGGCCTACTTTATAAATTAACCAAACTCTCATATTTTTATTTGACATTTTTTAAATAAAAAACATTATGCTCAAATGGTTAATGAAATCTCCATAAGATGAATTGTTTAAGAAAATCTGTGTTTAATTTCTAATGAGAATAATTATTGGCCAGACTTTATTTATCTTGCAGCTGAAATCTAGACTACTATGTCGCTTCCTCTAACAATCAGAGAATTGATACAAACAAACCCTCTCGCCTCTACATACATTTATGATGTTAAGGTAAAATCAAATTTCGAAAGAGTTTTAATAAAAAAAAATCACCACATCATCAATTGTTTAATAAAACATAATAAAATAAATGATTAATTTATCCACAGATTTGTTAAAATTAATGACATGTATGAAAAAAAAATGCAAAATATCTTGCAAATAAATAAGATAATTTTTTTTAAGTAAAATAAATAAGATAAATTAGCATGCATTAGTTTATAAAAATAAATACCTCGCGTGAAAAATAAAATAAATAAATAAATGACAAATTTATTACAAATAAATAAGATTTTTTTTCATTAAATTTAGCTATTGAACTTGGTGATGTGTTTTTTTTTTTTGCTGCTACGTTTTTTTGTGTTATTGATATTGCGGAATTTGGTGGGATATATTTTTGTTTTTATACGGAGAAGAAAATATATTGTTACGTGGATATTTTAAATAACAAATCATATAAATTCTAAACAAATCCTTTTTAAACAGAAATAAAAATCATAAATTCTAATATTATTTTATTTCAGATATAAATCTAAACTATATTTAAATCTATAATCTTCGAAAGATCTTTAAACCCTATTCTCAACACTTGGACTAGTATAAATTCTTTAGTACGGCATGTTGCAAAAGCAAGCAAACATTCCATTGAAGAATCCAACAAATTATTTAGTACCCAAAATAAGGAATTGTTTTCACGATAAAACAACACCTCCGCCTCAAAATCCAAGTCTGTTATAGTTAATCAACAATTAAATTGATATGAAGCTCTTGGAAAAGGATTTTGCTCTAAATCAAAGAGGAAGTGTTAAAATAATAGCAGAAGAGCCCGATGATGTTTGGCTCCTTTACAACCTCATCACCATCGGTGATGTTGTCACCGCCGATACCACACGGAAAATCCACTTCGGATCAAATAAAAACACCTCCGCCTCACGTGTCAAACTCAACCTTCATCTCGAAGTCACATGTCGCGACTTTCACAAAGACTCTTCTACCCTTCGTGTCCACGGTCGCAACCTTGAATCAAATCAATATGTCATTGCTGGCTCTTTCCACACTTTAACCCTCGAAATAAACAAACCGTTTGACCTTCAAAAAGAGTTGTGGGGTCCAAATGCCATTGATACCTTAGCCGATGCCACCGAGAATAATAATAATAATTCTAATTCATCTGATGTCAATCTAGCTGTTGTTGTTATTCAACAACATCAAGCAGAGATACACTTGCTTGGCAAAGGGGTCACCAATCGTTGCTCCAAGATCGAAGCGTCTTCACGTTCACATTCACATAAAAAATCTTCTTCCCCATCTAACGTGTTTTTACGTGACGTTTTTGCAGCTTTTGTGAAGCATGTGGATTTTAAAGTTGTGCGGAGTGTAGTGATAGCCGGGGATAACGATGATAATGCAGCGCTATCCCCAACTACTTTTCATAGGTTTCTTTTGTCAGAAGCAAAAAAGTCAAGAATGAGGTATATCGAAGAAAACAAGTCACGTATCATCGTTGTGGGATCAAAGTGTAATAACAAGGGTAATTGTGCCTTTGACTTGAGGGAAGTTTTGAATGACATGGCAGTGATGAATTTGATAAAGGACAGCAATTTGGGCCTAGAGATTAGAACTTTTAAGGAATTGTGGGACATGGTATGTAACAATTCAGATCGTGTGTGTTATGGATCAAAACATGTGGAGAGTGCACAGGAGATGAAAGCAATTGAGACACTTTTAATAAGTGATGATTTATATAAGAATGAAGAGATTGAGACTAGGAAAAAATATGAGAGTTTGGTGAAATCAGTGAAGGAAGGTGGAGGAAAGGCAATGGTGTATTCTTCTATGCATGTTTCCTCATCACAATTGGCTCAATTAACTGGTGTTGCTGCCATTCTCAGATTTCCATTACCTGGTCTTCAAGATATGGATGATGATGATCATGTTTAGAAGTGCTATTAGAATAAAGCTCTTGTAAATTAAACTAAATATATTATCGAGTATGCGCCATCTTTAGTTAGATAATAGTAATATTAGGTTTGCTATATATTCTCGTTGTATCCCTTATTTTCCCAAATTAAACTGTGCTAATGTTATTCTATGTTATGAAACCCTAGTAGCCTCACTTGTTATTCTCTTTCTTATCTTTATTGTTATTGTTAATTAACATGGTATTAGAGCCGGGTTAAGCACTTCAATGTAGACAATTTGTCTATGCCCACGCTAGGCGTGAGGGTGGATGTTGGATATGGTGTCGTTGGAGTTTGTTTGAAGTCCCACATTGCTTGGATTCCCGAAATGTAAATTTTATAAATATATGAGGGGCAACTTCACCTTATTCGCTATCTTTTAGGGTTGAGATCCAAACATATTTAACAGTGCAGACTTATCTGCGCATTTGTTTAGGTTTTTTGAATTTGTTACCTTCAACGATATATTCTTGCCTATGCTATCGTCATAAGCTCTATTATAAGATTTGCTTTTGTTTTGTAAAATGTATATAAATGGTTTATTTATTTTGGGAATGACCATCAAAATGATACATCAAATGAAAAGTAAGGGGGTGTTGATACCTTTGAAATTGTGATTTTTAGAATGGGTTCGATTGCGGTTTTAATGTCGTGGAATGTGAGATGGGTATTTTTCACTTTGGAACAGGGTCTAGTTTCACCTTTGTTTGATTGTCCCGATTATTCTAGGTTGTTGCGGCCACCTCCGGAGTGGTTATGCATAGTATAGTGTATGTTATCTTGCATTGAAATGTTTCTAATGTGAAATGCATAACTGCTCATAGTAAAAAGAAACTTCATTATTAGGTTTATCTCATATCAAACACCTCTTCCTTTTTTTTGGTTGATAAACGAAATAACAAAGCCGTTGTAAACTCACACACACAAAGTGGAGAGACTGAGGTTCGAACTCCGATCATGGTGTCCGACACTAGCAATTTCACAATTTCTCCCGGTTGAGCTATGATTTAATTGATGGGTCTGTTAGCAATTATTTGACAATTGTGTGTGGTGCAGCACCTATACAGGTTATAAATACTCTAATAACTGATACAGTACATGTTTAAAACATCCCATTTTCAGGAACAATAACATTGAAGAGGTTGCGTGGAATTGAGAACTTTAGCTATTGCTTTCAATAATAACATGTGAGTTATCATTAATAACATTTTTCCTCAAATAATAAGTTGATACAATTTCTTACATAATGGAAAAGAGAATAATAATGAACATAAAGCAAAAAAAAGAACATTCTCATTAATAATAGCCTCCTTGTCCTTGTCTTTAAGGATCTTTGCCTTCAGAATCATAGTTATCTTTAAGGGGTAACCATATATTTGATCAAACCACGATACACTGATGTTGGATAACTGAGCTTGAAACCAGACTTTCCACCACCAAAGTTAGTGAGAATGTTGCAAACATTATCAGGGATGAAACTAATCTCACATAGCAACCTTTTATATCCAATTCTTTGCTATAGATATACTTGATTCAGATTCATTTTGGAAAATACTAGAAACCGAACCAAACCGAACCAATCAATTGTTCATTAGTTCGGACATTGGATTCGATCCAAGCCGATCCAAATCGGTCCAATTACACAACTACTTGTACCACATCAACTAAACCAACGGAGTAGATGTAGGTAGCTGATTATATAAAAAAAAATGTAGATAACTGAAATTAAATTCAACGAGTTTATGAAAGGTATCTTCGCCTAGGGTTTGTAATTTCCTTCATTCATTCCGTGTTGCAGAATGTCGATTGAATCGGGTACCGGCTTGGTCGGAGTCACACGGCAGAAATCAGACCTGAAACCAGAACCAGAACCGAAACGGCTGAAATCGGAAGCGGAATTGAGATCGGAACAGGAACAGAAACCCAAACCGCCTTTTGTTCCGATACCCGATGGTAATTTGAAGTTGAGTGACTTCTCTGTGTATGACGATGACGATGAGCCTTATCTATATTCATGCGAGGACTTTGTGTATAAGAATCACGCTATGAGAAAAATCCAGGAGGAAGATGCTAAATATTTAGAGCTCTCTCACAAACTAAGTGTAAGCATCTTTCTATCTATTTCAATTTCATTTTCATTGATGTTGATTCTTGACAACACAATGTTGGGTCACCACGAGGGGTTGGGTTCAAGAACAACTCTACAAGTGAGTTGGACACCACACTCATACCCAAAACCTTAAGTGTTAGGTTTATGGGTCCTCTAACTTATAAAGTGTTCAACCTCCACTATTTTAAGCAATGTGGGACTTAACACTCACACTTGCCACAACAATCTCCCCCTCAAGTGTGAGTCCATCCATATTAGGATATGCTCCCCCTCAAGCGGAAGCTTATTCAGCAACACTTGTACCGCCGTTGCCACACTGCACACGGAACACGCCGCCTGATCACCTTTGTCAGGAAGACTTTCGATACAAGGAGCCGGTCGAACCCTTTGTCGAACCATCGAACCATCGGCTCTGATACCACTGTTGGGTCACCACGAGGGGGCAGCCAGAGGATCATCCACATTGGGTTCAAGAACAACTATACAAGTGAGTTGGACACCACACTCATACCCAAAACCTTAAGGTGTTAGGTTTATGGGTCTCTAATTTATAAAGTGTTCAACCTCCACTATTTTAAGCAATGTGGGACTTAACACTCACACTTGCCACAACACACAACACAATGCAGCCTTACGATGCTATCCCCCTTCCACCAAATACACATATAGTTGGCGGTGCCCCTGTCGTTCCCATTGAGATAAGGAAAACTGGTAACCCTCTTCTCACAAAACTCTCCCACCTTGCCTTGGAGGATTACAATCAGAAAAATCAAGATCAGGTTCAATACTTAATACTGTATTAATGAAAGAGTACACAAAACGAGTTATATTCTAAACTAATTGTTTGTTCTTCTTAATTATTATTAGGGTGCTAGTTTTGTGTTTCATGACCTTGTCAAGTGTACCATGGGATGCGAATTTTATTTTTATGAGGATGATAATGATGGTATCACGTATTACATCACCTTTCAAGCAAAAGAATCCGACAGCCCTACTCTAACAGTTTTCCAGGCCCAAGTATGGGATTATGAAGATGATGCTAAATCACCTGTTGTCAAAGAGTGTCGCATTAAAATCTAATGGGCTCCACCATGGTAATAATGTTTCATCAATATTCTTCCAGATTTATAGATGTTCATAATTTATGCTTACTTTGATTTTGTATTTTACTTTGCGATATATTGAGACAAGGGGATAGAACCATAAGATTCAGGGGAACTACCTTTGCTTAAGGAAATTGGCTTCTACCTTTGCTTTCCACATTTTTGCCCAAAAATATTAAGCCAAGTTCAGAGGGATACAATCCCTGAGCCCAACTTTTTGTGCTAATTTAAGCCATTTTACTGTTGTTGCGGATGGCTGGAAATTGATTAACCGTCAAATAACCGGAGGTGTGTAATCACTGAACTAAGGAATTATCCGCAAATATTGCGCAACTCCCCCAGAGTACAACCGGTTCTTCTCGATGATAAACGTACCGAGGCTATCAAGACACAAGAATTATATATATGGTTGATAACTCAGGCACTTTGTATGTTTTTCGGTTTTAAAGAAGCTCTGGTCTTATTATATATAAGTGATTCAAAAATGTACGTTACTCATAAAAGGATAAATATGAAATATTTGTTACCAAAGTTCACATTCAACTGAGTCTTAACTCATCATGTACTATAAAAAAGGAGCACATGGAAGACTTTGAAAATTAAGCTAAGAATTAGGAGATATTAGTTGAATGCAACGTACCAAATAAAAAATTGAGTAAATATCTCCTATTTAATAGGCAACAAGTTTAATATAATAAAAGTAATTAAAATTAATTTTCAAATCAAATTAAATAAATAAATTATGAAATACACAACTTTTGAAATATCCAAAAATATCCAACAATCCCCCACATATTTCAAAAGTTTTAAAACCAATAAATAAACTAACATTGTTTTGAAATTATTGCCTGAGTCACCTTTGAGTGTGATGCATCAAATTGGTGTAGCAAGCTATATGAACCAGTGCTAGAATGATATACTTAACACACAGTGAATTTGGTGTAGCAAGCTATATGAACCAAAACCACTTGGCGTATGTTAACGGTATAACACTCGCATCACACCCCACAATTCTCGTGTTACGCGGTGTTGCGCATTTAGGCCGTGCGCGTGTCTGGTTTTCATGAGTGCTCTAGAGACCCGCCACGGTCTCATGCAAGCGGCCCCACTTGACACTCATATAGGTGATTCCATCTAGTGTATGCTACAACCATACACTACTCATAAGAGCTTATGGTAATCATTAAAAGCCTTTAAGCTTACCCCTCAAATTAATTTTAATTTAGCACTTCTCATAGCCAATATCATAACATATAGGAAATGGACAAAATAATTTAGTGCTAACTTAACTAACAAGTAACTTGTTTTTACACATATGAACCTTCTTCATGGGATCTCCAATCATAAAGGTTGAGTTCCCATTACTTGTCGTTTTCCAATGGCATATCCATTCCTATCGTTTTCTTCCCAGGGGTTTAGTATCCGGATCCGCTAAATTCACAAATATTGACTAAGACGTCTCAAAGTCAATTAATCTCATATTTTCTTGAGTCTATATAATAAACTCGATTTTCACAATAAATTTATACCAGTCTACTTAGATGGCTACTAAGCGACATTTATTCATCAATAAAATAAATCTACTTTTAGATTCATCTCATTGGCTCATATCCAATTAACATCATCATTGTATTATACAATGGATCATATCTCTAAATAATATCTCACTTATTCTCAAATCGATTTCCACAATATATATACTTCACCAAATATGCTTAGATAAATTATAAGGGACAACATCTTCACATATGATAAAATTAGATCCAATTATAGATTTGTTATCAAGTCTACTTAGAATACTTTCTAAGCGACGACACCCCCACATTGGATAAATGTGACTTCATTTGTGGATTTATCACACAAGCTTACTTGAATAATTTCCAAGTGATAACACTCTCGCAATAGATAAATATTTTTACTCAAACAAATCTCATGATACATCATTGTATTGTTCTAATACAATGGTTGACCCACATTATACCATATAATTTATTTTTTATGGTATATCTCAAATATCATTACTCAAGTAGCATTAGGATCATAAGAGATATTCAATATTTAAATCCAAAAATGTAAACCTATAATTGTCACACATCCTTATAATTTTGCGCCACAAATCATTCTTAATCCTCTTCTGCTTTAACTCACATGCTTCATTTTCCTTTAAATAAGTGTTAGTATATCACATAACATATAGTCAATAAAACTATATCACAAACAAAATGCATCAGTAAAGGAAATTTCAATACAACACAGATCAAATATCGTAAACTCAATGCATATACCAAATCATTTTCAAATATAAGTATTCAAATTTTCACACTTTAATCAATACCAATATGCTTAAGCCATCTAAACAAATTCAATATACAAAATGGCGTTGGACTATGCATTCAAATTAACATAGTCTCCGAACAACTCAAATTAAATAAACTAATTTGATTAATATCAAAACAATTAATCATTTCAGCCGGTCATACACACAGTCTATATCATATTATTGCCTTATGAAACATATCATTTAATTCAAACACAATTAGTAAATTTTCTCTATATTCTACACATTTAAAATTTATATCACTTCAAATTTATTCAATCAAGTGTTGAATCATAACCATAATAGTCATATGTTTCTAATTAATAGTTTATCAAATCAAGAGCACAAAAAGCTCATATTCAATGCGGTATAAAACTTTCAGTTCCAAACACAATCATAAGTAGTATAAATGATTATTATCCTTATAGCATAAATTGATAATGATATATTCTTCTTTATACAAAGACCATATAGTCAATAAGATGCATACCATTAATAATAAAATTGAAGCATAATGGAAAAAAACTTTTTTTTTTTTCATCAACTTCATTTTAGTTCCACACATATCATATTGTCAAGTAATTTAATGGCCTAAAGAATCTGATATATAGATGTACAGAGTCTAGCTATTGGCATTGGTATATACACTTTAGGAACCATCAATTTTAAACATCAAATATTGATAATTATATGTTCTTCTCTTTCATTCTGCAAACATGTAGACTAAAACAGATGCCAATAGTTATACACATACTTAAAGAAACACAGTTTTCATTTTAAAATTAATAATAATAATTTTCCAATAACACGGCACACACAAAATAATATAAAACCTTTTAGAAACTCAAACTCAAGATTACTAGTTTGAAAAATCATATAATCGACACACACTCACAATTTAAACACAAAATCAATACTGCTGATGTTTAATGATTAGAAAATATGTACCTGAGCCCTTGTGGATGATTTCAAGCGACATATAACGACATAATTACAAGGAAGTCGATCACCCTGCTGCTATAGTCTCTTTGGCAGGCTAACCCCCACATTTTGACGTCATACAAAATAGAGAGAAAATAAAACCAACACCATCGGAGTGCTAGTTAAGTGCGGGAGAAGTGGAGACCATCAACCTTACCCTTGTTGCCATTATCATAATCATCACCAGCCATAATTCCTTAGATTGTTGTTGCGGATGGCTGGAAATTGATTAACCGTCAAATAACCGGAGGTGTGTAATCATTGAACTAAGGAATTATCCGCAAATATTGCGCAACTCCCCCAGAGTACAACCGGTTCTTCTCGATGATAAACGTACCGAGGCTATCAAGACACAAGAATTATATATATAGTTGATAACTCAGGCACTTTGTATGTTTTTCGGTTTTAAAGAAGCTCTGGTCTTATTATATATAAGTGATTCAAAAATGTACGTTACTCATAAAAGGATAAATATGAAATATTTGTTACCAAAGTTCACATTCAACTGAGTCTTAGCTCATCATGTACTATAAAAAAGGAGCACATGACTTTGAAAATTAAGCTAAGAATTAGGAGATATTAGTTGAATGCAACGTACCAAATAAAAAATTGAGTAAATATCTCCTATTTAATAGGCAACAAGTTTAATATAATAAAAGTAATTAAAATTAATTTTCAAATCAAATTAAATAAATAAATTATGAAATACACAACTTTTGAAATATCCAAAAATATCCAACATTTACTTCGTTGGAACTCTAACCTCACATTTCTCAAGTAGGATTTTGTTTTGATAACACCCATTCCCTTTGAATGACCTGAGTAGGATAGCTGGGCGGCTTTTAACTCTCCTACTATCTTTCATGACGGTTGAACTTGTTCTTTTACTAAAACTGTAAACTTGGCATATGTTTTAAGTTTTTAATTATTACTTTGTTAATATGTGGAGTGATAGTTGCAGACAATGTTACAAATCCTTTACTGGTTTTCTAGCAAGCAACCATCAAAAGATAACTGTCTTAATAAAAAAATGTTATACAAAAAATAACTGTTTTCAAAAGCCATCTGCAAATTTCTATGGATCAGAGAGGAAGTGGACATAAATGGGAATTCATGCTTGTAGTGACATGTAACTTTTAAATGTACCTCTGTGAATGACAGCGATATATTCCGAGTGTTTATCCCATAACCCTAATTATTTATTCCTTTTGCAGGAAATCATGTCCATTTCATTCATCTACATGCTACGGATATGGTTTTGGATGTGTTAGAAAGAGAAAAAAATGTTGGTGAAAGCAAGCTGGGATAGACTTCTGGGTGTAGTAGTATATTAAATATGATGGTGTTTATGTAGAACATTTGAGATTATATTAAATAGGATGGTGTTTAACTGTTTATGTAGAACATTTGAGATTTTAACCTAGTACGTTTGTTGTGTTATTTTTCACAACATCGGTTATGTTTGTAATTTATATATACAATTGGATGATATCTCCCACCGTTTGATAATGTAGTCTTGAATCCTTTAGCTTCATTTCTTTCTTAATTTGATCCACTTCTAGTCAACAATTGTTTCTCACTTTTTCAAATACTTAACATCTAAGGCAATTTGTTGTAGAATAAGCAATTTGTCATCTCAAGATCTTCAACACGTTTTGATTTCTATTGGAAAGCCGATTTCGATTTCAGCTGATTGTTCCGTCAACTCTTTTTGACACGGAGGTTTCTCCCCCAAAGTGTTGCTTCTTGTTCCTTCTCCCCATTTTGAACTTAACATCATCGAGCTTCTACACCGAGGTCGAAAGTGATAGTGTCGTTTCTCATGTTCATAATTGCACCTGCGGTGCTAAGAAAGTTTCTACAAAAAACTATTGAACATTCTTTAGACATTTCAATATCCATAATAATAAAACCATCTTGGTGATTGAGGGAGCCTACGAGCTTTGGGGGGGGGGGGGCAAACTGTTCAGTGTTGACTTCGTGAATGCAGAAGGTCATTGGCCGCAGGGAATTAATATCCAAAATCTTATGCTGATCACAAAACTTTTCTTGTTCCTCTTATGAAAACAGTGCAGAATAATCCGGACAACCGAATTAGCTACTGCTAATGAGAAACTAAATGAGCTTGAGAAACAGTAAGAGGAAATGTTGAAGTTAAATTCCCCTGCATGCCTTCTCCAAAGGATTCAAGGTATGACTTACTTACAGTTTGCTGCAATAGTTCTGGTGGTAACAATTTTTTCACAATTGTGACAAAGACTAAGTCATACATATGACGAACTTGTAATATTGCAGAGTCTGTGAACCAGACAGATGAGGAATCTGAAAATCTGCACCAGCAACTCCTTGACAGACAGATTGACCTTGCAGCATTTTTGCAGAAATACAAGAAGCTACGCACCACTTACCACAAGAAAACTCTTATACATCTTGCTGCTAAAACATCAAATATATGATCCTTGATAGATGGAATATGAAAATGAATAATGTAAACTAATTGTATAAGTTGCACTCATGTGGTTAGAGCTATCTTTGTTGAATGATTAACATTTATATGTACAGCTTGAAAATTTAGATTGTTCTCTGTAGCAATTTGTATTTACAATATGTCTATTTTCATTATCGAGTATGCACCATCTTTAGAAGAGGTGCAAACTTATCTGCTAAAACATCAAATATATATTGATAGATGGAATATGAAAATTAATAATGTAAACTTATTGTATAAGTTGCACTTGTGTGGATAGAGCTATCTTTGTTGAATGATTTACATTTATATGCAGAGCTTGAAAATTGAGATTGTTCTCTGTAGCGACCGTATTACAAGACATGTCTATTTTCATTATCTGAGTATGCGCCATCTTTAGAAGAAGTGCGGGCTTATCTGCACCTTTGTTTAGGTTTTTTGAATTTACTACCTTCAACGGTATTTTTATAGAAGTCTATGCTTACCTATACTATCGTCATAGGTGCTATTATAAGATTTACTTTTGTTTTGTAAAATGTATATAAAAGAGAGTATTCAATTTAGTTTTGTAAGAAAGAACACTACATGTGGACATTTTTCCTCAAATAATAAGTTGATACACATTCTTACACAATGGAAAAGAGAATAATAATGAACATAAAGCAAAAAAAGAACATTCTCATTAATAATAGCCTCCTTGTCCTTGTCTTTTAGGATCTTTGCCTTCAGAATCATAGTTATCGGTATCAGGCATATCACACATAGGAGTTGTATAATAAAAAGGGGTAACCATATATTTGATCAAACCGCGATACATCGATGTTGGGTAGCTGAGCTTGAAACCAGACTTTCCACCACCAAAGTTAGTGAGAATGTTGCAAACATTATCAGGGGATGACACTAATCTCACATAGCAACCTTTTATATCCAATTCTTTGCCATAGATATACTTGTTCACTGTTATGTCATATTGTCCTAACTCATCTGTTTTATCACTTGTATAATACACAACCTTGTTTCTCTTGTCCATACAAGTTAGTGACACCTTAGCTCCTGTTAGTGTTTTGCACAATTAGAAATTAACCAAAATATTTGACTTTTAACACAATAAGATATATTTACTTTTAAAAAATTCTAATACGGAACACTTTTTTTCCTGGTCAAAATATGGACCACTTCTACATTGGTACACTGTGGACTAGTACTGAAAAAATATTTAAAATTTTATTGACGACATACACACTGTTGTATGGATGTATAAGTTAATGATCATCCTCATTTTTACAATTAAAATAATGACTTAATTGATATAAGTTTGATTAAAACAGTCGAAAATAAAGATGTATGTATACCTTGATCTTTGTAACAAATTGATAATAATGCATACCTTTGATTGGTTTATCACCATTAACCCATTCATTCCAGCCTTTGCTACAATCCTGGCACAAAACCTTTCCTCCAACATGAATGACTTGTGCTGGTTCATCCCAAGCTGAGGCTAGTATGTTATTGGTGCAACACACTACCATTCCAATGATCATCAATGTTATTGCAAATGCCATTTTTCTTTCTTTCTTTTCAGTTCACAAGGATATATTGTTTGATTGACTTCAAAGGAGCAATTATATATAACAAGCTATGTGTGTATAAATTGGGAACAAAAGTGGAGGAGCACTACTATTGGTTCTTGACGTGCAATGCATTATTCAATTCTTTAATATAAATAATACTACTAACCGATTATAGTATTAATTTATCACTCTATTTTCTTGTCAACATGTGTACACAAAAGGGACCCTTGGCCCAAACATAGATTAACCAAACTTTCATATTTTTATTTGATATTTTTTAAATAAAAGTGATTGATGAACTCTCCTTAAAATGAGTCGTTTAAGAAACACATGTTCAATTTTTTATGAGGATAATTTTTTATCAGATTTTATTTATCTTACTGCTAAAATCTGGACTATTAGGTCACTTCCTCTGACACTAAGAGAATTAATTAAAAAAAAAAAACTCTCTCTCCTCTGCATACATCTATGATCCATGATGTTGTGGCAAACTCAAATTTTGAAAACTTTAATAAAAAACTCCCTCTCCTCTACATACGTCTATGCTGTTAAAAATGGACCGGAATAATTGTCACATCATCAAATTTTCTAATAAAATAAACTATTAATTTGTGCACATTTGTAAAAATTAATGACATATGTGAAAAAATACTACTCCCTCAGTTTTTTTTAAGTGTCCAGTTTTGTCGGACTTAGCGTTTCTATTTAACTGTCCATTTTGTGTTTTAAGGGTACGATTTGTCAATTGTACCCTTTTTTAATTACACTTATCTTTTTCAATAATTTTTTTTTTTATATATTTGAAAAACTAAAGGCTTTTTTTTTTAAAACAAAAAAGTTTGTTTATTGTTATATTCTATTGATAACAATGATCTGAAAATATTTTTTTTGTATAACAATAAATTTATTGATGAGGGTATAATAGTAAGATAAGATGCAAAAATCTAATTTCATAATTTGGTGTTACTATTCTAAACGGACACTTAAAAAATAACGGAGGGAGTAAATGAAAAATATTTTGCAAATAAATAAGACAAAAAATTAGCATGCATACTTTTATAAAAATGAATAACTTGAGAAAAAAAAAAGATAAAATAAAGGAAGAATTTTTTATAAACAAATTGATATAGTTTTTTGTGTTTTTGTATTTGCGGAACTTGAAAGCTCTCCTCAAATATATTGTTATACCGAAGAAAATCAAGTTCTTATTTTATTCATCGTGGCTTATGGCTAATAAAACAAACTTCTAAATTATATTTTTTTTAAAAACAAACTAATGTGTCAAAAAAAAACTAATCCTATAAATTCGGAACAAATCTTAAATATTCTAAATTGAAATATAAATTTTAAATTCTAATATATCATATTTTAAAAATAAATCTAAACTATATTTAAATCTAAAATCTTCGAAAGATATTTAGGCATATTTTTCTCTACCATAAATAAAATATTTTTCATTAAATTTAGCTATTGAACTTGGATCAGTATAAATTCTTTAGTACAGCATGTTGCAAAAGCAATCAAACATTCCATTGATGAATCCAACAAATGCATTATTTAGCTTGTACCCAAAATAACGAATTGTTCTCACGATAAAACAACGCCATCAAAATCCAAAACTCCCAATAGGAACATAACACGCAACTCTAATATACCTAATATAACATTAGGGCACACATAAAGATCTTTCAATCCTAAATTTCTGCCGTAAATTGCGAAACACCTAAATCTTCGTTACATCTCATTCTCACTTACATCCATTGGAGATTAATTAGTTATAGTTAATCAATAATTAAATTGATATGAAGCTCTTGGAAAAAGATTTTGTTGTGAATCAAAGAGGAAGTGTTAAAATTATTGCAGAAGAGCCTGATGATGTTTGGCTCCTTTACAACCTCATCACTATCGGTGATGTCGTCACCGCCGATACCACACGAAAAGTCCACCTCGAAGCAAATAAAAACACCGCGTCACGTGTCAAACTCAACCTTCATCTTAAAGTCACGTGTCGTGATTTTCACAAAGACTCTTCTACCCTTCGTGTCCACGGTCGCAACCTTGAATCAAATCAACATGTGGCTGCCGGCTCTTTCCACACTTTAACCCTTGAAATAAACAAACCATTTGACCTTCAAAAAAAGTCGTGGGGTCCAAATGCCGTCGAAACCTTAGCTGATGCCACCGAGAATAATAATAATTCTTCTTCCTCCGATGCCAATCTAGCTGTTGTTGTTATTCAACAACACCAAGCAGAGATTCACTTGCTTGGGAAAGGGGTCACCAATTGTTGCTCCAAGATCGAAGCGTCTTCACGTTCACATTCACATAAAAAATCTTCTTCCTCGTCTAACATGTTTTTTCGTGATGTTTTTGCAGCCTTCGTGAAGCATGTAGATTTTAAAATTGTGCGGAGTGTAGTGATAGCAGGGGATAACGATGATAATGCAGCGCTATCCCCATCTACTTTTCGTAGGTTTCTTTTATCAGAAGCAAAAAAGTCAAGAATGAGGTGTATCGAAGAAAACAAGTCACGTATCGTCGTTGTGGGATCAAAGTGTAATAACAAGGGAAATTGTGACTTTGACTTGAGGGAAGTTTTGAATGACATGGCAGTGATGAATTTGATAAAGGATAGCAATTTGGGCTTAGAGATTAGAACTTTTAAGGAATTGTGGGACATGGTATGTAACAATTCAGATCGTGTGTGTTATGGACCAAATCATGTGGAGAGTGCACATGAGATGAAAGCAATTGAGACCCTTTTAATAAGTGATGATTTATATAAGAATGAAGAGATTGAGACTAGGAAAAAATATGTGAGTTTGGTGAAATCAGTGAAAGAAGGTGGAGGAAAGGCAATGGTGTATTCTTCTATGCATGTTTCCTCACCACAATTGGCTCAACTAACTGGTGTTGCTGCCATTCTCAGATTTCCATTGCCTGGTCTTCAAGATATGGATGATGATGATCATGTTTAGAAGTACTATTAGAATAAAACTCTTCTAAATTAAACTAAATATATTACATGTGTATGTTTAATTTTCTTTCTAATCCCTTTCCATTGTAAATATCCTGAAAAGTAAATTCTCATTAATTTGTACATATACAATAAATTCTTATTTATTTTAATAAAATTCTGCTTATATATGACTCTTCTCTCATGGTGGTGGAAAGTGATTGAACCTTAATGAGATTGGAAAGATGATTAAGTCTTCATTAAATGTTACCTTGGTTTTGTTTTGTCAGCATAGATGTACTAAATAAATGTGTGAGCTTGAAGCAATCATTAGTTGGTCCAATAGTGATTAGCGCCGAATATGGTTGGGAGGATCACAATTTGATCTTCTGCAACTGCAATTAAAACGGGACTGAAATCACTTGATGCCAGAAGTGACTCCCAAAAAATAAATATAAAAAATGTGTGATCTTGACGCTAGACAAACCAAAATCATGCAGGGACCAACACTATTTAGTGTTTTTTAAATCATTTTGATTCATCCTTCATCTAAAAGACTACTACGACATAAGTTTAGGTTCCCTCCATTATGAATGTTACATTTAACCAATTGATTGCATGAATGTGTGCCACGTGTAAAAAAAAACATATGAAATTAGGTTCCGAAACATTAATATTTTTTTAATAATAAATCAAAAGAAAATAGTGTAGCCCACGGATCTTCTTCTTACGCATCACAACAGTAACAACAATCCTCTCTTTTACCCGCCGTCAAGGCCGGCCCCTATGGGGGAGCAAAGTGAGCGACGACATCGGGCCTCAAAATTTTGGGGGCCTCAATTCAAAATTTTGAGTTCCTATAATAATAGTATATTGTTAGTTTTTATAAAATAGTAGGTGTATTTAATAGATTAATTTTGAGGCTATATAATAATAGTTATATTTTACCAATGTTCATAAAATATTATATGTTGAGTAAAAAAAATCATAATCAGATAAGAAAATAATAATCACACATTTTTTATTAGAAATTTTCTCTATTTGCATGAGTCATGAAATCGAACCCTGATCACAAGCTTAAGAGGACTAAGACACTTACCGCTTAAACCAGTTCATTGTTGATGTGTCTTATGTTACTTAGGCTCTGTTTGGATTGATGGAATGTAATGGAATGGAGCGGAGCGGAATAAAGGGGAGTGGAATGAGATGGAGCGGAATGAAATAAATATTACATTCCATTGTTTGGATATTTAAGAAAGAATAGGAACAAAATTGAAGGTAAGTGGTTGTATAAGATGGAATTCATTCCGTCCTATTCCATTCTATTATGTTATTATTTTTCAAATCCAAACAATGGAATTTATTTTTTTTTGCATCCCGCTCCGCTCCATTCCATTACATTCCATCAATCCAAACGGAGCCTTATAATTTAAATAGAGGATTATTCTTTTTAATTTTTTTACATTTTTTAATTAAGGCTCTGTTTGGATTGATGGAATGTAATGGAATGAAGCGGAGCGGAATAGAGGAGAGTGGTATAAGATGGAGCAGAGCGGAATAAATCTTCCATTCCATTGTTTGGATAT
The DNA here is from genome assembly GCA_951799995.1 of Trifolium subterraneum. Classification (NCBI taxonomy): domain Eukaryota; kingdom Viridiplantae; phylum Streptophyta; class Magnoliopsida; order Fabales; family Fabaceae; genus Trifolium; species Trifolium subterraneum. The sequence continues at coordinate 6,382,542 of OX637468.1, read as the reverse complement.
TTTAATATGGAGATGAACAAAATTGAAGGTATCGGTAGTATTGGATGGAATCCATTCCATCTTATTCCATTTCATTCCATTATTATTTTGCAAATCCAAACAATGGAACATTATTTTATTCCATCCCGCTCCGCTCCATTCCATTATGTTTCATCAATCCAAACGGAGCCTAAGGGTCTATTTTCAAAATTTAAATCGGGCCTCCAAATAGTCGGGATCGGACCTGCTCACCGTCGGTTCTACTCCTTCCTCTTTCATTCACCGTTGGTTCTTTTGTCAATCTCGCCACCGACCTTGTCTATCTTTCCAAACCTCTTATCCATGCACGTACTGTGTCGCTACCGCCATCGTAACGAGGCAACCCAAAGTTACTGGTTTATTCCATCCACAAACTTGTTTATTGGTTTATAGAATTTCTGTCACTTTTCTCACTTCTCCCAACTAATTCCATTTTAGTAAAAGTTTGCTATCTTTTTTCTTCTTACTCGTCATCATAACAATCTTTTTCCATCCTTAATTTGTGTGTGATCAGAATTTTACAAGGCATTCTTGCTGATCCAACATTTGTTTATTACGAGTAGTATAATATATATATATATATATATATATATATATATATATATATATATATATAGTTGTTTTAAAATATGTGGCAGCAACTTTCAATAGAATCACAACAACAATAATAAAGCACCCCATAATTGAATCGCGTGAGAATAATGCATAAATATTTTTTAAACATTTTAGATTTAAATATAGTTTAGATTCATAATTAAAATATGATGATATTAGAATTTAATATTTATATTTTCAGTTTAAAATATTTAAGATTTGTTTAGAATTTACAAGATTAGTTTGTTATTTAAAAGATATGATTTAAAATTTATAGGATTAGTATAAAAGATATGATTTATTTTTATGTAGCTATATATATATATATATATAGTCATATAGTTATGATTATGAATAATATATGATATAAACATAAAATTATATGCCACCAAATCTCTGCTGTAAAAGTTGCGACAACACCTAAATCTTCATAACATCTCATTCTCACTATATCCATTGGAAATTAATTAGTTATAGTTAATTTGATATGAAGCTCTTGGAAAAGGATTTTGCTCTAAATCAAAGAGGAAGTGTTAAAATAATTGCAGAAGAGCCCGATGATGTTTGGCTCCTTTACAACCTCATCACCATCGGCGATATCGTCACCGCCGATACCACACGAAAAATCCACTTCGGATCAAACAAAAACACTGCCTCACGTGTCAAACTCAATCTTCATCTCAAAGTCACGTGTTGCGACTTTCACAAAGACTCTTCTACTCTTCGCGTCCACGGTCGCAACCTTGAATCAAATCAATATGTTATCGCTGGCTCTTTCCATACTTTAACCCTTGAAATAAACAAACCATTTGACCTTCAAAAAAAGTTGTGGGGTCCAAATGCCGTCGAAACCTTAACCGATGCTATTGAGAATAATAATAATTCTTCTTCATCCCATGCCAATCTAGCCGTTGTTGTTATTCAACAACACCAAGCGGAGATTCACTTGCTTGGCAAAGGGGTCACAAATTGTTGCTCCAAGATCGAAGCGTCTTCACGTTCACATAAAAAATCTTCTTCCTCGTCTAACGTGTTTCTTCGTGATGTTTTTGAAGCTTTTGTGAAGCATGTGAATTTTAAAGTTGTGCAGAGTGTAGTGATAGCAGGGGATAACGCTGACAATGCAGCGCTATCGCCAACTACTTTTCATAGGTTTCTTTTATCAGAAGCAAAAAAGTCAAGAATGAGGTGTATTGAAGAAAACAAGTCACGTATCGTCGTTGTGGGATCAAAGTTTAATAATAAGGGTAATTGTGACTTTGACTTGAGGGGAGTTTTGAATGACATGGCAGTGATGAATTTGATAAAGGACAGCAATTTGGGCTTAGAGATTAGAACTTTCAAGGAATTGTGGGACATGGTATGTAACAATTCAGATCGTGTGTGTTATGGATCAAAACATGTGGAGAGTGCACAGGAGATGAAAGCAATTGAGACACTTTTAATAAGTGATGATTTATATAAGAATGAAGAGATTGAGACTAGGAAAAAATATGAGAGTTTGGTGAAATCAGTGAAGGAAGGTGGAGGAAAGGCAATGGTGTATTCTTCTATGCATGTTTCCTCATCACAATTGGCTCAATTAACTGGTGTTGCTGCCATTCTCAGATTTCCATTACCTGGTCTTCAAGATATGGATGGTGATTGATGATGATCATGTTTAGAAGTGCTATTAGAATAAAGCTCTTTTAAATTAAACTAAATATATTACATGTGTATGTTTAATTTTCTTTTTATTTTAATCCCTTCTATATTGTTTAATAACTTAATTTGCCTGGTCTAATTTTCTTTTTATTTTAATCCCTTCCATATTGTTTAATTTGCCTGGTCTAATTTTTACATATACAATAATGATTGGTGTGGTTGTGATGTATATCTTATTTATTTTAATAAGAAAAATAGTACTCCCCCTACATTCTTTTTATTTGTCGTTTTAAAAAAAAAATGTTTTAAATTATTCGTCGTACTTTTGATAAACGGTGCATAAAAAGACAATAGTACTCCCCCTTAATTTTTTTTACTAAAGTTCTTCGTATAATTTTTTTGTGACTAAATAAAAGATATTGTATAATCTTTTTATCGTTTTTGTTTTGTTTGTTTGTTTGTTTGTTTTTGTTTTGTTCCTATTTTTTTGTACATAATATATTTCAAAAAAATAAAATAAAATTAGGGTATAATAGGAAGACAAGGTACAAAAATACATTTTCTTAATTTGTAGTAAATTTTCTAAAACGACAAATAAAGATTAACTGAGGGAGTACTAATTAGTACTTTCGGTCACTAGTTAAAAAAACAAAAATAGAAAAATCATATTAGAATTTGAGTAGTTAATATTTTTAAAATATAATATTGTTTTCAATTTAAAATTTATTTATTTTGTTTGTTTAACTAGTGTCCCAGAAACAATGTGATTCTTTAATAAAAGCTAGATGTCTAACTTACAAATGCATAAATAATTCATTACCATCGTGAACAGAATTATAGCAAGCAATATTTGTAAATAAAAATGGATTTTTCTATCATGTGCAAACTTGCACATGTTAAGAAGTTTAAATTAGTAAACTTGTATTGAAACTTGTGCATTTTGTATCAAATATATAACTTTTTAATAAATAATTATTGTTTTTCAATAAAAAATTACGACTTTTGGCTACTTTAACATTTGCAATGTTGCACAAGTTAGACAAACCCAATAAAAATTACTCAGAAAAGTAGTTTCTTCCCTCAAGTTAGACAAAAGAGATTGAACCTTTTTTGGTTTATAATCCTCTCGTTCCAAGGGAAAGGGACTCTGGTAATCCAGAGTTCGTTCGCGAGATAAGTAAAGTCTGACCAAGAAATTGTTCCACCCAGGAATCAAACTCGGGTTCTCCCGAACAATTCGTACTTTAGTGAAACTCATTAACCACTTTAATGACATTGAAAAGATTATTAAGTTTTGATTAAATGTTTCTTTGTTTTTTCTTTTTTACCAGCATGACTAATAAAATGAACTGAAGAATCGTCAACTAATGTAAATACCTAAAAATTATGTAGAGACTACTATGTCAATGGCGTGTCACTTATCATTAGAGTTGTCAAAATGGGCCGGACCACTAGCCCATGGATTCGGGTCGGGCTGTAAAAACCTGTTAAAAAATGTGCGGGCCTTTTTAAGCCCAGCCCATCTAGCCCAATTGACAAATGGATCGGGTCGGGCTTATCCACCGGACTTTGGGCTGGTCCGTTTAAAATTAAAAAAATCTAGAAAATAACACACATCCGGTCCATCCACCCAATACAAATAATTAAAAAAAATCAAAAAAATCACCACCACTTGATGAAACACGTCCATCCATGATCCACCCACTCTCACACTCTTTCATTTGTTTTTTATTCTCTCTAGACTCCTATCTCCAAACACCAGTACACCACACAAAGAAAACCATATTTCCCTTAATCTTCCCTTTTCTCTGTTCAATACGGCAATACCCACTGGCCACACAAAGAAAATCATCTTTCAAAGATCATCATCAGATCGAAGCTCTCTCCCTTAATCTTCCTCTTCTCTCAACCTTCTATTTCAGGATCGAAACTCTCGCTCTCTCATCTCTCAGATTGAAATCGCTACACTCGTTTTTGGTGAGTACATCATTCCTCATCTCCGTTCTCGTTTTCGTCCTCTTCGTTTTCGCTATCCATGTGTTAATGAGTTTTAATAAAATTTGGTTGAACAAAAAAAGAAAGTTTCATCATTTACTAGTGTTTGATTTAAATTTTAGTGAGGCTTAATATTTTAATAAAATCAGTTCTCTGTTTCGGTTCTGGTGTGGCGGCTCAGAACTTGATAAAATTGGTTCTGTTTAGATTTAGACTTTAGAGTGAGGAGCTTGGTAGTTTCTCATATTATTCTTAATTTTTTTTTATTGTTGTACTTTTAGTCATGGATGATAATATTGCTTCAATTTTGGGAATTATTGATGAGGAGGAAGACGGAATTGTTGATGAGGAAGAAGATGATGATTTGGTGATATTAAATGGTCCTCCGGTTGAAATCGATGAAGGTGGTGCTAAGCAAGGGACTTAAGCTAAGAAGTTAACTATTTTGTAATATATTTTGATTATCAATGATGCACTTTTGTATGTTGCCACAAATACTCTTACTCGTGCATGGTTGTGCATGGATGTTTATCTAGTAGATATATTGTAACATCCCCAACTTCAATCACTAGTAGTATATACCATTAAAGGTATTTTCTAAAATCACCATATGTCTAGAGCTAGTATTAAGTTATGATACATAGGAGAAGTAGAAGTAATCTAGGGTGTGAGTATGTGTATGTGTGTCCTTCTTAGGAAAGAACATACTCAAATGGTTGACATGTGCCCATTTGATATGTTTGACTCATGAAACCACTACACCCTCACCATTGACCTTGAGTTGGTTTGATGAAGCAAAACATAAAACATCAAATTAAAAGAACTCTCTTCTTCTTTCTTGCCCTCTCTCACGGCCACCACAACAACATCACCCAAATTTCATCTCTATAAATTCTTTCAAGAATCATTTGAACCCAAATTCCAAGCATGCAAATAGCAACACAAGCTCCTTAAGTTGTAATCAACACTAGTGGTAAGTTAATTCCTCAAACCTCCTCTCATATCATTCCAATTTCAAGCTCTATTCCTCTTTTCTCCAACACTCACAAACTGTTCTTTTCTTCTTCTTAATGTGTTGGATCATGATCATGGAATAGTGATGATTAAATGGTTGAAAGTAAAGACCACAGCTCAAAAAGAGGAATTGAGGATAGCAATTGTACCTGCAATCAAGCCTTAACCAAAGGATTCAAGCTTCAAATCAAGGTGAGTTCTTAGGTTATTTAGCTAGAAATTCCCCAAACTTCAAATATTGCATGATAACAATAGGATTTAGGGAATTTAGATTATGTGTATGAGAGGAGTTTAACTCCCAAAACCCTCTCCATATTAGTTGTTGTTAAATTGTATGATCAATGGCTGGACTGGTTTAGATTTGGAAATGTAAATTTTCTGGTTTTCAATGAATTCTGCAGAACAGAGCAGGAATTTCGTGTTGCTCGCTAAGCGAGCAGCTGGCGAGGGAGCAGCTGGGTTGGCAGGTTTTGGTCGCTGGCGCTCGCTAGCTGGCCTGAACCTTCTGACTTGGTTCGCTAGCGGTCGCCAGCCATCGCTAAGCGACCATGACAGGAATTTTGGCTTTTGTTCTGTATTTTTAAACTCAATCTGGTTTTAATTCTTATCTTTTCTAGTCTATAATCCATTGATAATACTTGGTAATAATAATAATATGTTAATTGCACGGAGTAGGATTATCACACAAAATAACTTAGGTCATGTGATAGGTTAATTCCCCGGGATTGGTAGTTGTTGAAAACTATAGCTATACATGTCAGTCGGAGATTAGTAGGTTGTCTTCTGTACACCACTACAGGGATTCGAGGAATCCGGAGTAAAATGTTTAATAATAATTGTGATGCCGGAGGCTCCGTACCATAGTGCTTTGTCCACGAGAATTGGTGCGGAGGAGTGTGAGGCTCTCTGAGACAGGCTCACCTCAGAGTGTCCTTGCGGAGTTTAAAATGAATTCAGATAATTCTTGTGTGTTACACCATATTATTGTTGTGTGTGTATATATATATATATATTTGTATATATGAGATGCGCTGTTATTGCGTGAGGACTGACATGCAGGTTACCCCGATGTAGTCACCGCTAGGTGGGTAGTAGAATCCACGAGACTTAGTAGTCTTACCCCCCGTTCATGTTTCAGGTACTCAGGGTGATCGAGGCAAGCAAGCTGCGGAGTAGTAGCATGCTTGTAGCTGTGTTATCCATGTTTAGGATGTTTTAGTTGTCGTGTCTCAATCTATTTCTTTCCGCTGTTTTGTATTATGTTGTACTTTAGCACCTGCGTGTGCTTAATCGACACTCCATGTATTTGTAAACTTAATGTACTCGGTACTTAATTATGGACTTTATAATATATTCTAGACAATGTATTATGGGGTGTTATATATATATTGTATGAATGTTGATTTGATGATTGTTTAATGTGTCGTTTATTTTGACAGCTATGTCATTGATCATTTTTGGTGTGCGCAAAAAAATATCACATGGGCCGGGTTAGCCCATCGGGCTTCATGGCCCAATAAAATTTGGGCCGGACTAGAATTTGACAGCCCATATAGGAATCGGGCCGGTCCATTTGACAGCTCTACTTATCATGGATCATAGTAATTATTCAATGTTTTTTAAATTATTTTCATTCATTTAAAGACTATTTATGTGTTGAATTCACTATTGATTGACTATCCAAACAAAAGTCTGTGTCCCGTGGAAGAGGGGTTCCCTCCCCCAACATGTCCCAATCCTAAGCACAAAAAAGAAGACTGTGTGTGGAAATAAATAACCAAGAAAGAATAAACAATCCAAAAATTATATTCTCAATTGACTTGACTCTATCTAGTGTCCCTTTAATTCATTCTTTCTTTCTCTCTCTCAACTCAACTATACCGCGTGACCGTTACCATTGAAAAATAAATAAAAATGCGAGGAGGAGGTTCTGTTTTGGTAATCTTCGCCGCAATGGCGGTTACGCTCGTATACGGTGGTTTTCCTGGGAATTATCTTCTTCTTCACCGCTCCATCCCTCTTAACCACAAACTTCAACTCACCACTCTCAAAGCTCGCGACACAGCTCGTCACGCTCGAATCTTGCAAGCTACTGATCCCGGCGGCATTCTTGACTTCTCAGTCCAAGGAACCTCCGATCCTTATTTAGTTGGGTAATTTTCATTCTTCATGCATTTCTTTACATTCTTTCTCAATCTTCAACTTTTGGTAACCGTTTTCTCAACATAGCGTATTTTTTAAGAATATATAATATACACTTCTTTTTGAAATTGGGTTAATCTTTTGGTGTTTTCTTGTTCAGGTTGTATTTTACCAAAGTCAAGTTAGGGTCTCCTGCTAAAGAATTTTACGTTCAGATTGATACTGGAAGTGATATCTTGTGGCTTAATTGCAATACTTGCAATAATTGCCCTCAATCTAGTGGCCTTGGGGTTAGAATTTCCTGCTTTTTCTTCTTATTTTCAGACAATTTCATCAAATCAGAACATGAATTATCAACTGTATAATACAAAAATGCTAATAATTTCGTCAAAAACAACATAATTTATTGATTTTTTAGTGAAAACTATGAAACACCAGACACTGAGACACTAAAACGTCGACATTGATAATAATTTTAGAAAATGACATAATAGTAATTATAAGTGTCGGTGTCGTACGGTGTCCGACACCGGGACACGGCTAATTTGAGGAGTGTCCGTGCTTCATATGTGCAAAATATACCTTAAAAGTCGGTTAAAAAGGAATGGGAGTATCATTTGAAATTTAGGGAAATTGAGAGACATTTAAGAGTGTAATTCTTGGTGCTTAATGTTGTTGTTGGCTATGTTGTGAATTTTGTAGATTGAACTCAATTTCTTTGATACGGCTAGTTCGTCCACTGCTGGATTGGTTTCCTGCTCGGACCCAGTTTGTTCTTATGCGGTTCAAACTGCAACAAGTCAGTGCTCTTCTCAGGTTAATCAATGCAGCTACACTTTTCAGTATGGGGATGGAAGTGGGACATCCGGTTATTATGTTTATGATGCTATGTATTTTGACGTGATCATGGGACAGTCTGTGTATTCTAACTCTTCAGCTACCGTTGTTTTTGGGTGAGTACTCAATCCTCGTGATGTTATTGATGGTAGGAAGGGTGTACTTAATGTGGGTTTGGGAAATTTTTAAATGAACAATACATTCTGAGTTTCATTAGTAGCAAATATTGTAATAATATAATATTCTGGATCAAACTAACTGTTACTGCATACATATTATATAGAAAATATTGTCAATAGGCGAAATTTTGAATATTGAGATTTCTTTTTTGGAATGGTTGTTTTGGAAATAGGTGTAGCACCTATCAGTCTGGGGATTTGGCTCGGACGGAAAAGGCGGTTGATGGAATTTTTGGGTTTGGCCCCGGTGCTTTATCGGTTATATCACAACTGTCATCACAAGGCATGACGCCCAAAGTGTTCTCTCATTGCTTAAAGGGAGAGGGCAATGGAGGAGGCTTACTGGTTCTTGGTGAAATTTTGGAGCCAAATATTGTTTATACTCCACTTGTCCCATTACAGTATGTTCTCTCATCTTCATTTCCCATTACAGTTGTTGTAAGAAATATCTCAAAATGAATATAGATGATATGATACTAAACAACACATTTGTTCTAATTTGATGAAATAATTGAATTAGAAATAAGTTTTTGAATTGAATATAGAAAGTAGTATGGCTCACATGCGCTCAGAAAGTTGAGTTCTTAAAATGCTTGTCATGCAACCATTATCCTCATTGTCAAATAACTTGCAGTTTATATTAGTATAATAATATGTGCTATATCAGACATACTGCCCGGTGTTGATCAAATTTCAGGCCTCATTACAACTTAAATCTTCAAAGCATTGCTGTTAATGGACAACTTCTCACAATCGATCAAGATGTATTTGCAACGGGTAACAATCGAGGAACTATAGTTGATTCTGGTACTACATTGGCATACCTTGTTCAAGAAGCTTATGATCCTTTTCTCAATGCTGTAAGTTCTGTTTTACCTCTCTTGAACTTTTGATACACTACTCTTCGTTGTAGCTATGTCCCGTGATTGTATTGCCATTCTCCAAATTTATTTATTAGGGAACATAAAATCTGATATATGACCCTTCAGTATTCTTCATAAAATAAACAGTAATAACTTAGAGTAATAGGAAATGCCTCTCTGTCTCAATCAGAAGGTCAGATTGTTAATTTAAGGCTGTCCTCAATTTTAAACATGTTCTAGGTTAGATTGTTTATCAAATGTCCAATCCTCAAAGATGGTTTAAGCTCTATACGGTCAGATTCATTATGGGGCTATTTACACGCCCATTAATCTATTTGCATAATCTCTTCCTTTGGAAAACAAATCACATTGACCAAGGTACTCACGATAATTAAATTAATTGCCTACCTTTGGAGCATTTTCACACCCATCAACTACTATATTAAATATGAAGATGGTAACTGTAGTCATCAATCTAGACAGTAAAGAGAATATTACTATGATGAAGTTACTAGAAGGCTTGTCTTAAAACTTAATGCTATTGCAGGAAAAGAGATTGTACGTCCATGAGTGAACTTTATTACAGAATTTGAATCGAGTAAATGTTTACCTGAAAAATAGAGGACCCCTTTCTAATGTTTCTGAAAAATAGAGTCCAAATAATAGCATTGAATTTTGATTCCAGACATCTGGGTAAATGTGATTAGCCGCAATGGTTTCTTTAACTGTCATTTTGTGCTGACGAAAAAAATGCTGAACTGCAATATTAATCAATATCTGGATGTAGCAATATGCGTTGGGAATTGAAGAATGAAAATTTAATTTTGCTATCAATTTTTTAGAGGCAAACAAATTTATCTTGTGTTATAAATATTAAATAATCAAGAAATGACCTTGACCTTTGCCATATTTTAGAAATGATATCCCATGCACTGATGTTAAATATCTCAACGAATGTGTAGATAACTACCACTGTGTCACAGTTTTCCAAACCGATTATTTCCAAAGGAAACCAGTGTTATCTAGTCGCAACCAGGTTATTTCAATTCTAACTCAGTTTTTTAATAAAAAAATTTAATTATCTATTTCTCTTTGATAATAAAAAGTTAATTTTATGCTATTATGATTTCTGAAATATCATTTGGATTTTTGCTCATACAGCCTAGGTGATATATTTCCTCAAGTCAGTTTAAATTTCATGGGTGGAGCATCCATGGTTTTAAAACCAGAACAGTATCTAATACATTATGGTTTCCTGGTAACTATGTCTTTCTTTTTGTTTGATCATTTTCTTATTCTTGTCCAAGTAGGTATAGTTCTTGTGAATTGCATCTTGCATGCCGCTGATAATAGTCTAATGCACTACTTCGTTTTTATAGGATGGTGCTGCGATGTGGTGCATTGGTTTCCAAAAGGTGCAGAAGGGATTCACAATTTTAGGAGGTTAGAAACTGGAAAAGTTATTAAGTTATTTGAAGAGAATAAAATCTCCAAGGATTTTGAAGAAATAAGCTCTTTCTCTCATTTTGCATTTTCATGTTTATTGTGTTAATTATGCATAAAATTTATCAGGTCATCATCATTATCAACTTAGTTGTTTGTTCATTTGCAGATCTTGTCCTAAAAGATAAGATTTTTGTATACGACTTAGCGAATCAACGAATTGGGTGGACTGACTATGATTGTGAGCTAACTGCGTTATCATTTTCTTTATTGCATATATGCTCCTTTACATTGTCATGATCTTAAATTGGTGCTCACTGCTCAGGTTCATCGGCTGTAAATGTCTCTGTGGCTACGACCAAGAGTAAGGACGCATACATAAGTGCAGGACAGATGAGTGTCAGCTCCTCACCCATAGACATTCTCTCCAAGTTTCTACATGTAAGCATTGTTGCTTTTCTTGTGCATATAACAGTCTTCATGGAGCCCCAGTTTTTGTAGATAGTGTTCAAGAGTCAAAGCTCATTCTTTGAAAAACTTAGGGAGTTGGGTCGTCGTCGATGTTTTATTTATTGTCGACATACCCTTGATATTTTGAAATGAGAGTGGTTGCTGTATTCTGCTCCACATTTGATCATATTGATATCTTTCCAATTAGTACGAGGAAAGTGCAGATTTCACTGTAAAAGGGCTCTGTTGAGAAATTAGCAAATTTGTATATTTATATAAAATTTAGCAGAGTCCACTTCCACTCTACCAACCACTGTTGTGTTGTAACTGTAATTCAATGGTAGTTAGTGATAGTTAAAGAAGTTAGTTATGAATGTTATTTGTATACTGAATCATGGGCCTTTTAATGGTGTACTAGAGCTATATAAAACAAAATGTATATCATTGTGATCAATACCATTTTATCTTCGGTCTTTCATTACCCTTTTCTTTTCCACAAACTGGTATTATATATAGCATTCTCTTTTGGATCAAAATATAACTTGCAAATTCAAGATGAAAAATGAGTTTCGATAACTTGGTGATGAACCAACGTATTCATAATGATCCACCTTTTGAGAGTCAAAGAAGAAGGATTGTAAGACCATGTTTTTCATCCATAATAACAAATTATAACTACACGTTTTCTAGCTATAAAATATAGTATATTATTTAAACATCGAAATATTGACAAAAGCATCATAATTGCTATCGGTTGAGCTTTAGGAATGAATTAATATAACTTTTATGGTTAGGGAAATGCTTAATGTTATGGGTAGTCAAAACAATAAGCATCGGGAGGGGGCTGGAACCACTTGATGCCAGAACTGACCCCCGAACTAGATTAAACTGGTGATGAAAACCAAAAAAAAAAAAAATAAGCACACGAACTAATCTATTAAGCCATTTATTAATACCAAAGCACCGCATGATTTCTGCCAATAAAACATATAATTTGTTTTGTTTTATCTAAAGCATGACACATATGACATATGTATTCTTGTTTTTCTTCTGAATTTTCTATTGTAAAATAGTATAACAATGCTCTTTTATTTTTAGATAATCAGTATAAGAATACTCTTATTAATATAACATTTTTTAAAATAACATTAATAATATAATGTGAAATAAGAAATACTATAATTATATGGTTCATATCTCATATGATGGTTTTGAACAACATAAAATTAAGACAAATGGTCCCTACAAATTCTAACTCAATCGATAAAAATGCAAAAATTATTATACTAAAAGTAGTGCCTGAAGTTCGAACCTCAACTCTTTTACTTGTGAATTTTCAATAGTCATCACTATTTCATTTATTTACCTAAACAAAAAACTAAAAAAAAAACTAACAAGCACTCTAAATTTAAACTTTTTTTTTGAAAATTGTGTAATTAACACGTTAAAAAATTAAGTTTTTATTATTTTAACGTATACTTTTTCTTTTATTTCCCTAATCAATAAAAATTTAACTTAGACATAAATAAAGAAAAAAAATCTAAGTTTGATAAGGGTAAAAAACTATATCTTAAATTTGAGATGTCTATGACTATTTAAGTAATTGTCGTTCTCAATTTAAGTCTGCTAATGCATTTCAACACTAAAATCTTGTGTGTTTTTTTTGTATGCTTTCACCATCGATTTAATCTGATTCGGGGTCAGTTTTGTCATCAAGTAGTTTCAGCCCCCTTTCGATCGCAGTTGCGGATATAAAACTGTGGTCTTCCTACCAAGTTCAGCGTCAATCACCACTAAACCAACTAACGATCAGTTAAATCTTGTATGTTTTAGACTGAAGCATGGTCTTCTCACCCAAAATTTTACTTTAAAAAAAAATCTATCCAATTTAATTGATTTTTTTTTGTTTCATAGTAATTGATTTGGTTTGAATGAATATTTGTGGTATCATGGATTTGATTCTTCCACCACCTATGCCTCCACCGTTTTCTCTTATATTTGTTTGAAACAGTCTCCTTTTCATTCCGCAACGCTCTTATTCCGTTTCTTTCTCTCTTTGTCATCTTTTGGTGACAAATTTGATATTCACACGCGCCACTATCTCATCATTTTAACCATTCACCAACTTAATGTCTAAATTTAGACAATATTCGGACTATAGTGCCTTAAATGGTTAACGTTGTTTTCATCATAATAACTACACTTCCTTAAATGTAAATAATAAAGTAACTATACTACCTTAAATGGATATAAGATTAATTGTCATCACCAAAAGTGAATAGGGTTGAAAATGCATGATTGAATATACATTGCCATAAAAATGTTGCCCATTATCTTGAACCATATGCTCTACTTGGCAGTGTGTTTCCATCCACATTGTTAATAAGATAAGATCAAACTATCATTTCATTATTTGCGTACCAAATATTTATGACACAAATTAAATAGTATCAACTTTAAGATAAGAAAAAAAAATCTATAAATAAAATATATTACTATAGAAAAACTCCATTCTAAATCCAATTAAGATACAACAACAAAGCAACATAAAAAATCCAACCAACGAATGCTCTAAATTTATTTTTAATATCCAATGATTACATATTGTAAAAAAAAAATCCAATAATACAATTACATCAAATTTGAACTAAATCAAGATGAATCGGTCGAGTTTGCTTGGGGGGGAGCAAGACTCTTGGTATGATATTTACTTATTTATGTTTTCCTACTTAGGGTTCAAAATTGAAGATGTTGTTGTTTAATAAAGGAAACAAGCTCCTAATTATACACATTGATTTCTAAATATATTTATCTATGACTAACAAAGTAGAATTATTCAATGAAGGTAATAAATGTAGAGATTAATTTCTATGTAATGATAATGTAATTTTGTTTTAAATATACTCCACATTCAATCAAAGTAATTAGATATTTGTAGAGATATTTTATGAAATGTTTTGATTGCATGCATGTGTAGTTACACTATGGATTCATCAAAAAATAATTACCGGATAATATCTGGCAGAATATCACATGACACATTTTTAAGAATTGTATGATTTTATAAGATGTTTGGTGGACAAAAATATATTTTGATATTATATATAAATTGGACTTGAAAAAAAAAGTTGTCATGTGATTTAGTGAAAAGCAAGAATTTCAATTTTTTTTAATCGTATTAGTTAAAAAAAAATTCTATTAAATTTAAGAGAAAATTTTTTTTATGACAAAATACCAAATGCATTTTTTCGTATTAATGGTTTAAAAAATATAAAAAAAGTACGCCATGCAAAAATATTTTATTAGTAACATTAATATTTTTTTAGTCAAATGGTAGTTGTTATTGTTAATATATTGTTAGAGGGAAGCAAGAAATGTTAATTGTTAGAGATCAAGATCTTATTCTGAAACTTCTTCAATGGCCCCAACCTTTTACTACTAAATTAGTCATTCTAACACTCAAATTGTTGTTTTGAACACTAGTGAATAAATATTATGCACAAAATCATCTTTGACTCATATTGTTGTTTTGAAGGAGAACTAAAGAAATGAAGTTGATCGTACAAAGAAATATGTAATTTGATTGTGAAATATTAATTGATATTTTATCAGATCCTCTTATCAATAAGAAGAAAAAAAATATTTCAAGGTGATATAATAAAGAACCATGTTAAACAATGCCCCCGGACATTTGTTAAGCATAAAAAAAAGAAATAGAAGATAAAGTAATATTAAAAACGTCAACTTTTTATATTTTTAAAATATTGAATACACGTATTTTGAGACAAAATTTCTGTTTTAATATGTTTAACTAGTATCCGGAGCACTGTTTAACATTTTTTTACAATAAATTAGTTCGGATTCCTTTTTCCACCTTTTTTTATCTAAATTTAATTAACCAAATAAATTCTAATTGACATATAGTATGAGTTTCCATGAATATAATAATAATTTTTGTAATTAATAAACAATTAAAAAAAAAAACAGAAGTCAAAAGGAAAAAAAATGAAAAATGAAAAAAAAACTCGTGAGAAATACGTAATGTAATAGCGCGTGGTATATAGATAGTAGTACCTGAACGGCCATGCACGCCGAGTCTCTCCTACACTCACTCACTCACACACACACCACCCTCTTTCTCTCCCTCATTTCATATTCTCTCTTACATCACATCACATTCCATTCTCTCACATAAACACAATAACACACATTCTTTCTTTCTTTCTCTTTCATTTTCCGTTTCTTTTCTTTCTTAGAAAAAATCAACACCGATATTGAGATCAATGGCGGTTTCTCCGTCGGTCGCCGCCACTCCGGCTTCTCTTTACGTCGGCGATCTTCATCCCGATATCTCCGACGGACAACTTCATGAAGCTTTCTCCGATTTCAAGACTCTCGCTTCCGTTCGCATTTGTAGAGACTCTTCTACCGGACGCTCACTCTGTTATGGCTATGTCAACTTCCTTTCTCCTCAAGACGGTAACATCACATTCCTTCTTTCCTTTTCTTTAGGTTTTCTAATCTTAAATCTCTTATTATTTCTTTATTATTATTATCATAATTATTATGAAGATGATTATGATGATTCTTGATTATATACGATGATGATGATAATTATTATGATGATTCTTGATGTTCTTTATTTTGTTTGAACGGCGAGATCTTCGTTTATCAGTGTTTTCTTCGATTACCGATGAAATAAACGGAAAGATTAAAATCTGTTTTATCGTTTTCTGTTGTGATGAACATGAGAGAGAGAGAGAGAGAGAGAGAGAGAGAGAGAGAGAGAGAGAGAGAGAGAGAGAGAGATCTGAGTGTGTTTACTCTGTTGATGTTAATTTGTTTGATTATGATGAGGATGACGATTTTTGAGTGTGTTTACTCTGTTAATAATGGTAACCTGGTGTGTTGATGTTAATTTGTTTGGTTTTGGTTATGTAGCAATTCGTGCGATTGAGCTAAAGAATCATTCTAACTTGAATGGAAAGCCGATAAGGGTTATGTGGTCGCGACGTGATCCTGATGCAAGGAAAAGTAGCATAGGGAACGTGTTTGTTAAGGTATCTACCATCATTTGATTTGAAATAGTTAAAACTAGTGTTACTTTGATGTTGGTTATTGTTTCTGAAATGAGGTTTCTGGTTTCGTCGTGACAGAATTTAGCTGAATCGATAAATAATTCTGGACTAGAAGATATGTTTAAAAAGTTTGGAAATATTTTGTCAAGCAAAGTTGTAATGTCTGAGGATGGGAAGAGCAAAGGATATGGCTTTGTTCAATTTGAAACAGAGGAATCGGCAAATACTGCTATTGAGAAGATGAATGGCTGTACTGTTGATGATAAGCAGATGTAAGTGAAATTATGCATTGTTTTGTGATAACTTACTTATTCATGGTTTATATATGTTTATGCTTTGAATTCTTTGATTTTGGGTGGGTCTACAGTTAATTGCAGTATTCAATTTATGTACTATTATTTCTTGACATTGATTTTAATCTGATTATAATTCTTGTCACAGATATGTTGGGAAGTTTGTCAAGAAAAGTGACCGTGTAATGTCTGGCCCTGATGCAAGATATACAAACTTGTACATGAAGAATTTGGACCTAGATATTACAGACACACTTCTAAAGGAAAGGTTTTCCTCTTTTGGGAAAATCATGAGCTTGGTTGTTGCAAAGGACAGCAATGGGATGTCAAAGGGTTTTGGCTTTGTGAATTTCGAGAATCCAGATGATGCTAAAAGGGCAATGGAAGCAATGAATGGATTACAACTTGGTAGTTATTTATTTTATTACTGTGTAGGTTTTTGGCTGGCTAGGTTGAAATGTCTTGATGTTGATCCTGTACATTCTGTGGTTTCGATTTCTATCTACAGGTTCAAAGATTCTGTATGTAGCCCGGGCACAGAAGAAGGCTGAGCGTGAGCAGATCTTGCACCAGCAGTTCGAAGAGAAACGAAAGGAACAAGTCTTGAAATATAAGGTAACTTGTTTACCACTCCTATATTTAACCATCCATTTTCTCTTCAGTTGTCTTAAGAGTATCATCATTTAACTTCCAGGGGTCAAACATTTATGTGAAGAATATTGATGACAATGTTAGTGATGAAGAACTGCGAGGTCATTTTAGTGCATGTGGCACTATAACTTCTGCAAAAGTTATGCGAGATGAGAAAGGGATAAGCAAAGGATTTGGTTTCGTTTGCTTCTCCACTCCCGAGGAGGCCAATAAAGCTGTGAACACTTTTCATGGTAAGTGAGTTAAGTTGTTGATGTGATGTGTTCCTACATGATATATGTTTCAGAGTAGTTAGTTAAGTTGGCTGGTGGTAATATGAAATAGGAAAACAAATGCATGATGTTAATTCCAGTAAAAGAGAGTAAGAACTGTATCATACATTTATTGGGTAACAATTTGAGATATATGTGTGTATCTTTCCATCTATTGAATGTTGACAAGCGTAAACACTTGTATAGTTCTTTGTTCATATTCATTTTATTCTATTTGATTTTATAACTACTTTGAAAGGTTAGAAGAACTCTCAGTGTCGTATCCTGTATCATTATTGGGGTTCCATTCCATAATTGCACGAATTCCAGCCTAGTCCCTTTCAAGGGTTTTATTTTTTGTTTCATTTTTCTATATTTGCGTGTGACTGTTTGTTTGTGTATATGTTTTTTTAGCGGTGGTTGTTATTAAAGGTTCCTTTGTGTATACTTACTGTGTTCTTGAGTTGATTTTAGAAAATTGAATTCTTTAAATGTTTTGAAGAGAATGTCATGACTATCCATTGGGTTTATAGGGTAAGGCTCCTAAAAAGAATTTGTAAATTTCACAAGTGTATATCAACTCTTGATTTATTCTAAAGCACATTGTTATCTTAACTTACTTATGCTGAAGGGTGCATATATCTTTATCTGCATCTTTTAACAAAGATCATTTTAGAGGAACTGTATTCAGGTTTATGATAGAAACAACCAATCTTATATCTTAATGCAAATAAAGGATACTCGATAAGTCTGAAAATATATTTTGTCTTATATTAGTTTTTGTATACTAGTCTGGAACTGAAGATCTTGCAAATTTGCATATCTTCCTCTTCAAAATCTTTTTTATTTGAAGATTTGTTATACTTTTATGCAAATAACATTTACGTTTAACACCATTTTATCTGCAGGATTCATGTTTCATGGTAAACCACTATATGTTGCTCTTGCTCAGAGGAAAGAGGACAGACAAGCACAGTTGCAGCTCCAGTATGCACAGCAAATTGCAGGACTAGCTGGGCCTTCAACTGCCATTGTCCCTGGTGGATATCCTCCTTTCTACTACACAGCTACTGGTGTTGTTTCACATGCACCTCCTCGGGCTGGGCTCATGTATCAGCCTATGGCATTGAGGCCAGGATGGAGGGCTACTGGCTCTGCACCTCCTGCTAGATCATTCCAACAGTCACCCGCACCTGTTGTAAGTAACAACTTTGATTCTAAGTAGTGACATTCATTTTATTTGGAGAAACAGTCTGAATTAACGCCTTTCATTCACAGGTTTCTAGCAATACTAGGCAGCATAGACAAAATAGGGGCAGGATGAATGGCCATGCAGTATCACAGGGAAATACTCACTCTGGTATGCCACAAGCCCAACAGGCTTCTCAGTCATTGATCTCTTCAAGAGAGTCAAGTACTCAGCAGGTTTTTTTCTTTCTCTTGCTCCACTTTTCACTTATAGAACATGATTCTAACATGTAAAAAAATCTGTTTGTAGTCGTAAATGCTTATGCATTGCACATTCTCTACACAACTATCAGGTCTTATGGAGGTGCCACTATGGCAGTGTTACTTGTTTTCCCGAACAACACTTTAAAATGCCCTAAAAATAATTTGAAACTGAGCTTAATTCAGAACATGTGATTTGGTTCCTTTCTATACATCTATTTCATAGCTCTGTTTTCTGAAGTTTGCATCCTTTGCAGAGAACCGGACAGGCTAAGTACATACCTGGTGGACGCCACCGTGAGATGGAAAAAGGATCTGGATTCTCATGTAGTGGTTCAAACTCTGGTGGAGGTTCCCAGGGATCAGAAGTGCTGCATAGCATGCTTGCTAATGCTACTCCAGAGCAGCAGAAAGAGATACTTGGCGAGCATCTCTACATGCTTGTCCAGAAACTCAAGGTATACCTATGCACTATTCTCTCTTGTTGGGAATTTAAGATTGGGCTTTTGAAACTATATTCACTAAGCTATGTTGAACAGCCTAACCTAGCAGCAAAGATTACTGGGATGCTTTTGGAGATGGACAATGCTGAATTGCTGGTTCTCATGGAATCACCAGAGTCTCTTTCTGCCAAGGTGGAAGAAGCTTTCCAAGTTCTGAAGAACTCTAAAACTAAAGTTTCTGGCCAGGATGTACTTCATTCGAATTTCCTCTCAGCCGAGGTTGCAGTGAACTGAAGACTTTAAGTGATTGGAGCCTCCAGGAATGCAAAAACTTGATACATGAGTTTTGACATCTGTGATTACCTGACAGTTTTCTCTACAGTATATTTCTTCATGAAAATAACTGTTAGTTTTATATTTTCCTGCCTTAGGGATGACACAAATTGGTAGTAATAGTAAGATTTAGGGTAAACTTTGTTTACATTGATGAATTTTTGTTCAATATTTTCATTTTGCATTAATGGTCTGCAGCACGAACAGGGTACTTTCTGATATATGCATGCACACAATATTGAATCGACTAATATGCAAACAAGTCACACTTTTATAGAGGAAATTTTTCTCTAGACCAATTAATGGTCTTTATAATTTAAGCATCTTAGGAAATTTTGCTTCAATTTTTTTATGATTTAGACAATCAGTAACCAGAAGTCACCACGGAACCTGGTTTTTTTCATATAAAGGGGTAAAACTCTCTTCGTACCTAGTTTCTTTAGTTAAAAAACTCGCAGTTTGGGTTGGACTGTGAGTTTAGGCCGGCACCCTTGTTCGTCCCGTAGTTGCACATGTGCATACTTACTCATCACTCGTTTATCCAATATATAAACATAATTATCAATTATAGTTGTAATCGCAACTGTATATGCATTTAAATTAGGTGTTGTTACTGATTGTGGCAAAACCTACAAATGTATATTTGAGTGCTTTGATTTACATTCCATATTGCTAACTCGTGATTGCAGGACCATAAGCCAGTTTCCATCCCCATTCCCTAACCACACTTTTGTCCAAGCCTCTTTGGGCAACTTGGCCACATTCCCATGTCTTCTCATTCGATCTTTTCACTCAATCCACATTATTGTTAAATTAGTGCAGATGTTGACTTAGCACAATCCAGACTGCAAACCTTGGGAATATGTGGTTCAACTACTTCAACCATTTCCGAGCACCTCCCGTTGATTGATGAAATTTCTCCATAGGTGTATACCACTAACAATTTATACAATCCAGACTGCAAACCTTGGGAATATGTGGTTCAACTACTTCAACCATTTCCGAGCACCTCCCGTTGATTGATGAAATTTCTCCATAGGTGTATACCACTAACAATTTATGTCCATATCATTATCCAATGACAACTTTGGACGAGTATATTTCAATTTAACAAACCAGTAAATTTACCTTTTCTTTTTTTGCTTTTGCAATGAAACCAGAAAATTTAGTTTACAAGAGAATAAACTTTATTATAAACCAACCAATTAGGAACTCCCAAGTTATTATCTATCCATATTATTGGTAATAGTCAGAATCTCAGCCTTTTATTTTTCATGGCAAATAGATATATTTAGAAGAAAGAAGAGTACGAGGGTACTCTAACCCAAGATAAATTTAGAGGTCTAATGACTTATGATGTCTCGTGGAAGTTGCAGCAAAAAGGAGTGTAGAGCCATTTTGTTCTAAAATAAAGGCTACACTTCTTTTTGTTTTTGAGTTCGTGATGAGCTGAACACCTTATGTAGCAAGCACGCTTACCATACCTTGCTGCCTTCCCATCGAAATTGGTGAATCTACGGGCCTTTTATATGCCCTTTAGTGGCTGCTGGTAATGGTGGGAATACATTGTTTTGGAAAGATTTTTGGTTGGATGCCATATGGGCTTGCTCTTAATAAAAATGTGATTGTGGCCGATATGTTCAGTTTAGGGTGGGTGTAGACGGTGGTGGGTGGAGTTGCAGGCGTTGTTTGTTTGAGAAGAGAAAAGAAATTAGTTATAGAATATAGTTTTGTTCTAGCTAATACTTTTTTGCAGGAAAATGTTTCAAACAAGTGGATTTGAATTCTAATAATAATGATGTCTCCTCAGCTAAAGAGTTTATCAAATCCCTTTGCAAATCAAGTCACAAGATGAATCTTCTCCTCTAAAACAGTTGATTTGAAATAAAGTAGTTTCCCTTAAAGTGTCTCTTCTCGCTTGACAGCTACTCAATGATAAATTTACTACAAAGACCAATTTAGCTCATCGTGGAATCATCAACTCATATCATATGATCAAATTAATTGCTTGAATGGTTTTGGTTTTGAAGAAAATTCTCAACATTTGTTTCTCAGTTGTCTTCTCTATAATATAATAGTGTTTAGAATGACATCTTGAATTGGTTAGGATTCTCCACTGCCTTTCTCAATAGTAATATTACTTTGCACGACTGCTTTCATGCTATTTAGTTTGCTAGTCTTTGATTTTTTTTTTGTAAATCAAAGGTATTCTCTGCGCGCAACTGCAGACTGAGTTTTAATACCAGGAACACAAACACACCCATTTGAGAAGGCCTATTACGGCTAGGCTACTAAGCGGGGGCTAGTCTTTGATCTATTTGGTTAGAGTGCAACAATAGACCATTTGGTCGTATAGTTTTATTTATCTCCATCTCAAATCTTAGTGTGAAACTTGAAGTTTGGTGGTGGATCAACAGGGGAAGCGGTATTGCAGTCCCGCTAAATTCAAAAGTTTCTCTTATGATGACTTGCATTAATGGTAGTCTAAATGTCTAATTATTTATTTTATTTTTTGACACAAAATGTCTAATAATTATTTATGTTTTCTTAATTTTTAATTCTCTCTTTGTTTTTTGCCTATTTGTTTCCACATTGGTCTCTATTTCTAACCTTTTTTTTTTTTTTTTACTAAAACATAAAATTCATTCATTCAAATAGATAGATACATCATATACAAGCACAAATTCAATAGCGCTAAAAATGAAAAGGATGAATTTGCGAACAAACTCAGCATTCGAGTTAATAGCATAAAATGACATACTCAAGCCTACAAATAATGTGACAAAATAAAAGTTACCAAAGTATTCATGTCTTCGGATATTCATCGTTGAAGATCTTGTCATTGATTGAATCTGTAGTTGATCAAAGTAGATCTGTCAATCTGAACCAAACGAACACCGTAAAAACAAGAAAGCAAACGAACTCCACACGAAGACGGGAAATCAAACAAACACCGCACGAAGACGGGACGCACTGAGGCAAAGAATTCACAAAATAAAACAAAAAACTCTAAACTGTGTGAAAACCATTTATTTAAATTAAAACAGAGGAAAATATATGCACAGGAGTGATTCCGGGTCAAAGAACGACCCAAAACCACCCCTTTTTGAACCAAGAAGAAGAAAACTCTCTAGAAAATTCTCTATTGGTCTCTATTTCTAACTTTCTATTCTAAGCACTTTTTGGCTAGAATAGTTTCCATTTTTTTTTTTTAAATTTATGAAGGGATATAGTCGACCATCTATTATTATGTAGGTCTACCTCAAATTAAAAATTAGCGGAAGAGGCGAATTATGGTGAGGGCTCAAAGAACATTTACTAATGTGTATTATATTTACCTCCCTCCAAAGACACTAGCAGAGCTCGAACCTGGGACCACTCGGATTCAAGACATGTCTTTTTACCACTAGAGCAAGTCTTTGGAGTAGAATTCCATATTTATTAGATGTTTATTACAAAATTATAATTATATCAAATTGATTGATCTAGTGTAATGATAAAATGCACAAAATAGATCTTAAAGGTGTGAGTGTAATTCTTGGTAAGATATTTTTTAACATTTTATTTGAATTAATTAGGGTAAAATGAAAAGGAAAATGAGCGGGATTTTTTATTTTTTTTTTGAAAACTCGGTATCTGATTTTAGGACATACTAATTCGAGGAGACCAATTCCACCGTCCACTAGCGGGTGCCTATTTAAATTTTAAAGTCAGAGTTTTTTACTATGTATGGACTAGTCCACCGAAATTGGCACAAGTGAAATCGAACTTGAAACATTGAGAGGAGTATACTCTAAGGACCCAAACCAACACCACTAGGCCAACTCAAATAGGTTATGAGCGGAAAAAAATTATGGTTAAGAATAGTAAAAGACGAATTTATAATATAAGAGATTCAACTACCTAAAATTATCCCATTTAACCTTTTTGTTGGTAAAAAAAAATCCTATAAAATTTTCCGCTATCAAGATTAGTCCCTGCGTTTATCCTTTAGGGATCATTCTTGACAATTTCGCAAAATGTAGGGACTAAAAATATTAAAAGGTAGGGACTATTTTTGACAATTTTGCAAAATGTAGAAACTATTCTCTACAGATTAGACTAATCTTGATAGTGCAAAATTTTATAGGTTTTTTTGACCATTTTTAAAATGTAGGACCATTCTTAATAATTTTATAAAATGTAGGGACTATAAATATAAAGATATTTATTCGTTTGTTATTGAAAGATAAACAAATTTATTTATTTTTTTTATAAAAATCACGAGCTACTTGACTACGAAAAGAGTGAAAGAAGAAAGTTGTATGGTGTAATTCCAGAGGTTTGAGATCAACAATAACAACAAGGCCGCCATACTCCACCATCGTCAATTTCTCTTCTTCCGTTTATTTTCCACCGCCACAACAGGTACCTCCTTCTTTTCTCTTCTCATTCAATCCTTCTAAATTTTCATTCAATTTTCCAAAACTACTTTCAACAATTTCACCTCACAACTCGCAACAAAGTAAATATTTAGGGTTCAACAATCAATCGAATTCTTCTAAATGCGATAATTACGTTGCATCTTTTTTCTTTATAGAAAATGGCGAGCGGTAGTAGTAGTAGAAAATCTCGAAGACGAAGAAGATCCGATGAATCTGCTTCAGAGTCGGATTCCGACCACCGCCGGAAAACTAGTCGCCGGTCACGGCGGGATTCAGATGATTCCAGTGATGACGATGATAGAAGTGGAAGAAAGAAGAAGTCTTCCAGAACAATCACAGAAGAGGAAATTTCACAGTACATGGCTAAAAAAGCTCAGAGAAAGGTTTCAACTTCATTCTTCATTACTTTTTTCATCATTTGATTTCAAAGTTGAATTTTATGTTCATTTCTTTCTTTTTCTGTTCAGGCTACAAAAGTTGCAAAAAAATTGAAGACTAATACTGTATCTGGTTATTCCAATGACTCTAATCCATTTGGTGATTCTAATCTCAATGAAAAGTATGTTATTTTTTCTCATTGTTTGATAATTGAGTTAAACTTATGTTAGATCCTTTGTTATAAGTATATTTAAATATTGCAGATAAGTACTGGTCGCCCATATGGAGATATATATGATTTATGAACCTACAAAAATGTTATTTGTAGGTTTGTTTGGCGCAAGAAGATTGAGCGGGATGTTACTCAAGGTGCATCTATTGATTCCTTTTCAGTTAAAGCTGAGAAGAAAAGACAAGTAGAAAGGATGGTATGCACCTCATCACTAGAAATTTACTTTTGTGTGTGCATATTTTTAGGTGATATTTCATATAAACATGATATGAGTAGTTAGAACCAATGACACTAGGCACTGTGAGTGAAAGAATAACACTAGGCCCACGGACCCCTCTAGTAATTGTACTGCTGGACAATACTTGTCTCTTAAACCTCAGCAACATGTCCCATACAACTTCAAACAATTGAGAATCTTTAAAATAATAATAACACAATGGTATCTTGGTACCAATTTTAATTCTAATTCATAGGTCATCTATGCAAATGTTTTGATGAACTTCTAATCCCCTCAAATTTGGGTACTAATAAGAAGACGCGAGTTAGAGAAGTGATGGTAGGAGAACATCACACTTACACTATCTAGTGGTTGTTTCGAGAGAATGTAGTAGGTGTGGTAGTCCTCGGTGGGATCTTGCTACACAACTCTGGTGGTTTTAGTGTTGGACCAAATTTAGGAGCTTGATTTTTTCCCTACATATTTCCAATAGTAGGAATGATAACTTCATATAACCTATCATTTAGAACATGCTTCACTTCCTTAACACTCCCTGTAAATTTCACGGGGAAGGGTTTGATAGATACATATCTGCTTCAACTTTACATTAGAACATGACAATGGTTGCTGGGTAGGAAATAATTTTTACAAGAATTTGTTGCCTAATAATATATAACTCTGTACTACCTTTTGAAAGAATTTCAATGTTTTTTTCTGAGAATGTATACAAGAGTAGTTAAAGAAAACAATAACAATCGAAATATGTTTTCACTTTCTACACTAAACACAGATTATGAAAACAAGTTTTAAAGCCAATTGGATGAAAGATTGACATGAATCACTTTTGTTTTAGGTTTTGAAAACAAAACTGTTTCAAAAGCTGTACTTAAACTATTAAGAATTGAGAGAGAATTGTTGAATCTTCAATTCAGTATTCATTGATACTGAAACTGTCAGTTACAATTCAGTTACAGATTGCCATTTATAAAGGGTTAGCACTGACCTGCTATAGCAGGTTAATCCCTATCAGTTACTGACAGCTGGCATAACTAACTAAATAACACTAGTCTAACACTTGTTCTAGTCTAAGCTAGAGATGTAAGAACTCTGCTATATCTCTGATATAAACAGGTTGTATTTTCATTTGCCTTTTTCCATTTCTGTAGTACTTGCCATGCACTTGATTCTTACTACCCAGGTTGCTATTATTGTTGGCTCTTGTTTGACCCGTGTACACAATTAACTATTTCCGTCACTCATTTAATCTTTTCACTTTCTGAAAACTGTTTTTATTGAGAACTGCCACTTTCTTCAATAACCATCTTCATCATTTTAAACTGGATTAAATCTGACATGCATAAAACAGTGTTGTATTGTTCTGAATCAGTAAATTTGTTTTTACCTGGAGCACTCGTTCCGAATTATTTATTAGTACTCATTGGGGATGGTTGGCTTAGGGATCTGGTTTTGTTGAGCTGTGTTAAACCATAACTGGGAAAGGTTATAATAGTTTATTAGTTCCGCTATTCCGTAGTCTTATTTAGCTAAATTTGTGCTTGAGGTAAGGCTTTGCATGTTTCTTTGTTTTTCACAATTTGATTGGTCCTGTGATTTGTTACCAATGGTCAAACAACTAAATGTTCTTGCTGCTTACCGTTGCTATTTTCACAATTACAATACAGGCAGAAATTGAAAAGGTGAAAAAGAGGAGAGAGGAAAGGGCACTCGAGAAAGCACAGCATGAAGAAGAAATGGTAAGTCATCTCTCATTATTTGTTATTAGTTAATAGGTATTATGGGAATTTAGTTATGTTGCGTTAACTATTATGACTTCTTTATCTCTACTATTGGTAGTGTGTTACGATTAGGTTCTATACCTAACCTGACATATTAGTTTAAACGGGAGTCTTAGATTAGATGGGTGATTAGTACTAACGGGAGTCTTGGATTAGATCGGTGATTAGTACTAGTGTACTACAGTTTTTCATTCTTCTTAGTTAAATGTATTCTGTTATTCCTCTATCTAATCCCTAAGTTTCAACTGTCATTTTTAAATTTGTTGGAAGAAAAACTTCTATCTACCGACTGTAAAATTTTGTGGTTCTATTCTAATTTGGCATACGAATTACGTCAAGGCTACATATCAGTTCTTATATTTGGGGAAAATTGCAAGGCTACATTTCAGTTCTTTTCTTTAGCCAGTGGTGCTATAATTCAACTTTTCTCTGTATTTTGAGACTCAAATATGGTGACAATATGTTAGAATCAAGCCAGGGCTTGACGTAAGTGTCAGGTTAATGGTGTCACAGACTATGTTATCTTATTGACATCTGACAAATTCTTTCTTCCAGGCATTATTAGCTAGGGAACGTGCTCGAGCTGAGTTCCAGGACTGGGAAAAAAAGGAAGAGGAGGTAATGTACTCTGGGTTTGTGTACATTTGTTTTTGTTTAGTATAATGTTGTCTTTTTGTTGACTTAGACTATTTAATCTGCAGTTCCATTTTGATCAAAGCAAAGTTAGGTCAGAGATTAGATTGCGTGAAGGGCGTGCCAGGCCAATCGATGTCCTAACCAAGCACCTCAATGGATCTGATGATTTGGATATAGAAATAAATGAACCATACATGGTCTTCAAGGTTAATATCTAGCTATTAAATTTAACTCCCTGTCATTTTATTCTCTTATTCCTGACCGTTTCAATTATGCAACTTCGAATATTAATTACTCCCTCTGGTCCTTAATATAAGAGAAATTTTACTTTTTAGATTCATTGAGAATCTAATGTATCTAGTCCATATTATTGACTAGATACATTAGATTTTCAATGAATCTAAAAAGTACAGTTTCTCTCATATTAAGGACCGGAGGGAGTATTATTGAACAATTTAAATAATGATTCGATATATGGTACAGGGTTTGACTGTTAAAGAAATGAGTGAGCTTCGTGACGACATCAAAATGCATCTGGATCTTGACAGGGCAACACCAACCCATGTGGAATATTGGGAGGTATCACTCTGTTTCCATTGTTTGATTTCTGGTTTGAGTCCTGCACAGGTTATGTAATTTAAGAAGTTTTATTTTACCATATCTGACACAACACGTTCAAGATAATTTCAACATAAATATTTGAGTTGGACTAGAAACCAAAATAACTAAATGACTTTCATGATCTCTTCTTTTTATTCTTTTATGTAACATCATTTAGCCATTATGGTTGGCTCCTTCTTCAAAGCTTAAGACTTATTGTTCGACAACTTCATGTAGGCTCTTCTTGTGGTGTGCGATTGGGAGCTAGCTGAATCTCGAAAAAAGGATGCAATTGATCGAGCTAGGGTGCGTGGGGAAGAACCTCCTGCTGAGTTGCTTGCTGAGCAAAGGGGTCTACATTCGAGTGTTGAGCCAGATGTAAAGAACCTTTTACATGGAAAGACACGTACAGAGTTGGAAGACTTGCAGGCTCACATTGAGTCAGAGATGCGTACTGGTACAGCAAAGGTGGTCGAGTACTGGGAGGCCATTTTAAAACACCTCCACATATACAAGGCCAAGGTATTCTTCATCACATTATTTTCCTCTTATTCTTTTAGATGCCTTTAAATGTTCGTTCTAATGCATTATTAATTTGCTTCAAATATAGGCTTGTTTAAAGGAAATCCATGCTAAAATGTTACGTAAGCATTTGCAACGTCTTGAGCAACCATTGGAGGATGAAGATAAACCGGAGAGTTCTCAGGAAATGATACCTGAGGAAGCATATGTTGAGGATGATGCTAAAGGTATATATACTTTTGTTGTGGTTTTATTGTTCGTGATTTTTTCATTGGCTCCATCTATATCTTCATCCTTGTTGAAATGTGCTCTCTCTCTCTCGTGGCAGTCCGTTCTGCAGATGAATCATTTTCACCAGAGCCTGTTAGAGAGGTTCAAGAAGCTGAAGACGAGGCTGGATCATTTTCACCACAACTGTTGCATGATGATGAAAATGAGGAAGCCATTGATCCTGAAGAGGACAAAGCTATACTGGTAATCTTTATAAGTACAATTATTAAGTTTAATGGTGATCCATGCTTATATTATGAGTATATAAATTATAATTTTACTATGTTGGTACATATAGGAGCGGAAACGTATGGCTGTAATAGAAGAGCAGCAAAGACGAGTTCAGGAAGCAATGGCATCAAAACCAGCTCCACCTGAAGATAATTTAGAGATGAAAGCCTTTAAAGCTATGGGAGCTATGGAGGATGGAGATGCAGTGTTTGGATCTGGAGCTGAAGTGAGCCTTGATTCGCAGGTATTGTTTCTTGAACATAGATATAATTTTCATTCTTTGTGTAATAGAACCATCATTTCACTCTCCATGATTCTTAGAATTTTGAATTTTTTTAATAGAAATTGTCATTAGATAGGATAGAATGGAGCTTGTAAAAATAGAAGATAGGATAGAATGATTTGGATTTTTGGAAGTTATATGTTGTGGATGGGTATCATAAAGGAGAGTCTTGTGTCAACTGTTCAAATATCATTTTGTCATATCCTTCAATTACTTCTTTCCACCATAAAAGTTGGCAAATACACGCTCAATTTATTTTCATATTTTAAGAAGTTGAATATTATCTAAATTCTTTTCATCCTTTCAATTGTAAGTTCTTGAAACTATCAGTAAATGTTGGAGCAGGTTTATTGGTGGCATGACAAGTACAGACCAAGGAAGCCAAAGTATTTCAACCGTGTTCACACTGGATATGAGTGGAACAAATATAACCAGACTCACTATGATCATGACAACCCACCTCCAAAGATTGTGCAAGGGTATAAATTTAATATTTTCTATCCTGATCTTGTTGACAAGATAAAAGCCCCCAACTACACTATTGACAAGGATGGCAGCAATGGGGAAACTTGCATTATAAGATTCCATGCAGGGCCACCATATGAAGATATAGTAAGTCTATTGTTCTTGATCACTAGACAATTTGTGACTTTCAATTAGTTTACTTGTTTGAGTTCAATTTCTACCACTAATATTTGACACTAATTGTTAATATTCGCCGTTAAAAAATCTTATTTTCTTGTGTCTTCCATGACAGGCTTTCCGCATTGTAAACAAAGAATGGGAATATTCTCACAAGAAAGGTTTTAAATGCACATTTGAACGTGGAATTCTACATGTGTACTTCAATTTCAAACGCCACCGTTACCGCCGATAATTTATACTATCAGGCAATGGTTCACTTTATGTTGAGCTTCTCTTCTGGTTTTGAGGGAGGCTGTAAGTTGCTGTATTTGTTTTTTTTGTAGTAAAGAGATGCTGACACCAGAGATAGAGATGTCCAGGAAATCGACTGTTTGAAATGAGACCAAGGATAAATTCTAAGAAATTCTAAAGTAGTATGGAGTAGTATAGTGTTTGTAAACCCCATAATTGAGATTTGATCCAAATCTTATTATAAATATTTTAATGTAACCACATAGTTTAGTAAAAAAAATTTAGTGTATTTCGTATGGTAATATACACAAGAATCCAGAGGATGATGGATGGATAGTAATGTTTGTACCCCAAAAAAAAAATGATTAACATACAATTACCGAATATAATAATCTGTTGGCTATTGGATCGAACCTAATTAACCATATATTTGCATTCCATTAATAATAACGGTGTACAAAAAATCTGTTCAAATTGATAGTTGCTTTTAGAGTTTTCTTTATATTTTTTTCCTTTTTACTAGAGTTTTCTTTATATTTATTATTTAGGACAAAACTTACATGCATTTTCATACATGAATTTCTTACTTTTCCACTCACAATGTGGTGGTTATTTGTGTTTTTTCATTTTGAAAAAATAAAAATATTATTTTTTAATAAAAAAAACTACCTCTTTGTGAGAGGAAAAGTAAGAAATGCATGTATGGAAATGCATATAAGTTTTGTCCTATTATTTATTAGTAGGAAAAATGAGATATGCACTCTCAATTAGGGATGTCAACGGGCCGGGGAATGTGCGGAGGAAGCATCCCCGTTCCCCGTTGCGAAATGTTCACGGGGGAATTTTTGCCTCCATCCCCGTCCCCATGGGGGAATATTTGCCTCCATCCCCATCCCCATGGATCCCCACAGTACCTGCGGGGATCCACAGAGATCGAATATTAGAAAATTTCTATATTTTACGGACAAAATTATGACGTTATTTTTTCCTTTTTATTAAAAAAAATAAAAGTTTTGCATCTTTCTTTTTTAATGATCAAAACAACACATAATGCAGTTCATAACCAAAAAACAATGCATAACAACATATGCATAATCATACAAAAATTCATAACCAAAATATCTCATAATTCATAGCAAAATAGAAACCTAGAATTGTCAAATATAAATAAACCTAGAATAATAGTAGTAGTGTATATATATATATATATATATATAAGTATATTTAGACGGATTCGGGGAATCTGCGGAGACGAATGCTTAATCCCCGATCCCCGCCCCGAACTGCCTCCGGGGGAAATTTTGCCTCAATTCCCGTGCCCACAGGGAAAAAACCCCCGTTTTCGAATTTCCGAACGGGACAATCCCTGCAATGATCCGCTCTGACGGATGCAAATTGACATCCCTACTCTCGATATAACTTGCATAGACGTATCGAGTATTTGGCAGTAATTTTTGAAAACCAATTATACAACATGTTTGCATGGTGATGAGTTCCTATTAGTTGATGATAGTGTAAGCTTAATTTGGTCTGTGTGTATTTATCCATTAAATTCTTATAGCTATAGGAGTATATAAAATTATAAAAATTTCATATCAATTGTAATATAAAATTATAAAAATATATAAGTGTGTATTCAATCCATATAAATCTATATCTATATATAAATGGAAATTTTAATTTTCTTATATCTTTTTTACTTCTAATTTTATCCTTCATATCTAAATTCTTTTATTATCTATAATTTTAAAATGCAGTTGATCCACCTATTATGCAATTGCTAAGGGACAAGGGATGCATTATCTTAGAAAGCACAAGAGGTGAATAACATTCCAATTTCAATCTAATAGAAGACCAACTCTTTTCAAATACAATGTCAATAGTAAAATATAACACTCATGAGCTCAGCTTAATGAGAATTTTTTCTATGTCACCCTATGGCCTTTTCACGCGTCCTTTTAGTTTTCTATTTTACTCTTCTGCTATTTAAGTAGCGGATATGTAAAATTTTCAAGTTCTCATATTATGAGGGTGTTTTTTTTCCTCATA
The DNA here is from genome assembly GCA_951799995.1 of Trifolium subterraneum. Taxonomy (NCBI): domain Eukaryota; kingdom Viridiplantae; phylum Streptophyta; class Magnoliopsida; order Fabales; family Fabaceae; genus Trifolium; species Trifolium subterraneum. Next base: position 6,350,351 of record OX637468.1, on the reverse strand, counting down.
AATAGCGGACACGAGTATTTTGGTAATTGGCTGAGTGGTAAAAGAAAATTTCCAACTTAATTAGAATGCCTTTTGAACTCCAATATGGGCTACATTTGCATTATGTGTAATCATCAGTGCTGCCATTACCAACACAATAAACTTTTTGTGAAGCCATAATAATTATCTTCCTCTCCCACTGTGAAGAAGCAGTGGAAAATTTTATACTTTGAAAGAATTATGCAACGCATTATAGGAGCTGATGACATAGCTTTTGACTAATCCCACTCTTTTAAAGTGAGATATTTTTGCCTTAAAGAATTTTGATTTCCAACCGTAATCAAGTTTTCCACCATAAAATGAATTCATATAAATGGTGAAAAATGATTTATTGGCACACACGTATAGAGTATATGATAGGATTATAGAAGTTAATTTAGTTAATTAAATAATACTATTGATAGTTAACTAGTTGAGCTTTTATTATTGAGTCTTTAGTATTTGAATTATTAAGTTGGGCTTTATTGGTCTTTAAGCCCAATTAGAATATTATCCATTAGGGATACTATTTAATATTATATGTAGTTTTTTTGTCATTTTGAGAATCAATCAATGAAAAATGAAGAATGTTATCTGTTATTTCTTAGAGTATTTTTATTGTTTTCCTAAGATTTAGCATAGTTTTCCATAAGTTGTAGCTTGGTAGGATTTAGAGCCTATCAATATCAGTATAGACACCATATAATGATGTAGTCACATCACAATCACTAAAACATTAATTCTTCGGTTTTATATATAAGCAAAAATTGATTTTTTAGATTTATTGAAAATACTTATGTATTTGTCTATATTGCAGACTAGATACATTAATTTTTTAATGAATATAAAGTTAATTTTTGCTTACATATGAGACTGGAGGGGATATATGGTTAATGACATACAAATAGTTGGTTAATTCATGAGTTTGATATGCGATTATTAACAACTAATTACATTCTTGTTACCTTTTTTTTATAATCTTGTTACCCTTTTTTTTTTTTACAATGTTGTCAATGAGGATTGAATTTAGGATCTCTTAATCTAATGACTTCTTGTACTCTTTCAATACTATATAAAGTAATCAACCATGGTTTATATTAGTATAGTATCAAAGTAATTCATCAATCATATTACAAATATAAATAATCACTTATTTGTAAGTCATTAACTATATATATTTTAGGAATTGTGAAGAAAAATAAAATTGTCATTGTCATGTGATACTTTATTGTTTTTCCTTCAACTCATGATTTATTGGTTTGAAAATAAATTGGCGACTCATATATGCAAAGGAATAAGTGATGGGTGATTGATAAGTATCATCACATAATCTTTCATGGATTAGACTAATCATAACTATTTTGTGATGCTTTCCTAGTATAACAATGAAATTTCCATTTTAGAAATTTGAATGAAATCACTTTCCTAAGTTTCAAAAGGAATACCACTTTAGAGGATAAGACAAACCATTCCAAAATACTTGCATATACTTTTGAATAATATAGTCATACTTTCTAAAGAAGATGGCATATGATTCTAATGTTTCTTTGCCATCCAATAAAACCAAGTTCTAGAATCACTTTAGTTCGTTTCTCAGTGGGCTACTCATTATCCTTCGTGATTTAATTTTGTCACTTTATCAATTTTCTCGCGCGCCATACAAAGTTACCAAAATAGCCCCGTCCGCTACTTAGGTAGCAGATGTCCCCCAACTTAAATAGTGGACGGCGTTTTTTAAAAAAATATTTTTACAATGTCCGCTACTTAGCGAAATGACAAAATAGGTGGCAGTATGTCTTATCTTTCTAAGACTCAATTGCACATTGTGACTTATCAACAATACAACTTTAATAAATATATTTTCACACATAAGTTTGACAACAAATAACGACAACAATTTAAATGGTTAACGTTGTTCAAATAAGTGATTAATTACATTAAGGGAATGATTAATAAGTATAACAATGCGTTGTAACATTAATCATCTATTGAATATGACAAACCAAAATTTTGAACGTCATAAACTACGACTTTCAAGTGTTCAAATATGGAGTACATGATATATATTATAACCATCAAAATTATGTTAAAAAAATATGCATGATTTTTAGGATTTCAAATATGCATTATATGTAAAAAACACAACTTTTGTTCAAATATATACTTGAAAATCATGGTTAATAACATTCAAGATCGTAGTTAATTGATGGTTAATGAGTTGCGCCAATTTGTTATATTCATTAGTCATCTACTAAATGTAATTAACTATGTATTTGAACAGAACTCTCATGTCAAAATACCAAAGCTCAATAATTAAATATTAGGTTCACTATTACACAATACACTTACTATTATCAAACATAAACCACAATATGTATACTTAATTCACTCTTGATTTTCAATCCTAATTATGCATAAGAGGCGTTCAACAATATCCCTCATACTAGGCCTTTCAACTTTCTTCTCCCTAAGACAATCATGTGCAAGCTCCCAAAACAGTTCTATGCTTGTGATCAACTTATTACTTAAGGGTTCCACAGATAGAAGAAGCCTTTGATCGACGACTTGCATGATTGCGCCATTGTTTGCATATTGACTCACATGAATTACCAAGTTAACATCATCTTGATCACGAGAAAAGTCTAATGCTTTCTGTGAAGTCAAAAGCTCTAGCAGCACAACTCCATAGCTATAAACATCACTTTTATCGGTTAACTGGTAGTTGCGATAGTACTCAGGATCCAAGTACCCTAGTGTTCCCTGAGCACAGGTAGACACATGACTAAGACCCGGGTTAGCCAATCTTGAGAGTCCAAAATCAGAAACTTTTGCGTCGAATTCATCGTCCAATAGTATATTTGTTGACTTAACATCTCTATGGTAAATAGGGGTGTGTGCAGAAGAATGCAAGTAAGCTAATGCTTCAGCTGTTTCAAAAGCAATCTTAAGCCTTTTTTTCCAGTCTAGAAAATTGGGATACCTATCTTGAAGATGGTCATAGAGGGTCCCATTTGAGATATATTCATAGATCATCAAAGGTTGCTCAGATTCCACACAGCAGCCTAAGAGTCTGACTAGGTTCTTGTGATTGACTTGAGAAAGTATTGAAACCTCATTAAGCACTTGTTGAGTGCTTTTGAGGTTACCAACTCTAGCTTTCTTGACAGCTACAATTGTTCCATTTTGTAGTTCACCTTTGTAAACTTCTCCAAAGCCACCACTTCCTAAGATCCTATCTTGAGAAAAACATTTTGTTGCTTTCTTCAACTCTTTCAGTTGAAATGTTTTGTAAGGTTTCTCTCCACCAGTGTTTGATTTCAGTACAATTTCTCTTTCCTTGGCCTGCTTTTCCCTGTGTTTGAAGGATTTTGTGATGACGACAAGAATCACAGCCAATGAGAAAAAAGCAATAACAACAATTGAAACAACCAAGCTGGTTTTCCATTTGGATTTTCTCTTGTACCTTACACAGGTTGCTGCAAAAGGGTCCCAATGGAATCCTCTATTACAAAGACAGCGAAAGAGTGTGTCTCTACTAGAAGGCGAACACTTAGAGTCTCTAGAACAATCACTTTGTGTCCTGCATACAGGTTCAGATGGAAGAGACCATTGAATCTCTAGACCTTCCTCCCATTGATTAGGAGGTTTGTCTTGGTCCAAATGAAGGATGCTTCTGAATGCTTTGCAACCAGAACTGTGAAGGCGAATCTTGTAAGCTGAAGGCATGCCGCCAGCAACAAAAGTGCAACAAGGGTGAAGACCACTTGCACACTCGACTGCTCGATTTTTGTCAACATGACCTGAATTTTCCAAGTAACGGTGACAAATACTTGAAGAAGTGCAGTTAAGAGGAGAAACCAAGAGACGAGGGGAACAGTTGAAGAGGAACACTGTGTTGGATGAAGTTATGTTGAAAGGAAGTGACTGATTTAACCAAATACCGTTGCTTACTGGCATGTCTTGTGTGACACATGAACTAGGTAACCAAGGTGATGACTGCAACACCATGCGCTGAATCGAAGACATGATTTTGAGTACAACATAGGAACTACCATTGAGAGTGTCGAAATAAAGCTTTTGAGAATGACGATCACAACGAAGCCTGTAGAATGGATCGCCACAGTTTTGTTCTGTACTCAAAGGATACGGAACTTTTATAGAGCCACAGTTTGGACAAGTCTTTTGTGAACAAGTATAATGACAAAGGAAAAGGCAAAGAAGAAAGGCATAGCTAAAACGGCTACTGTTGGATTCAACAATCATTTTGCATGAACAATTAGGAGAAGAAAACTATTATGTATTGATATGAATGCGATCAAAGAAATAAAAAGGCTAGACATAGCTAATGCAATGGAATAAAGTGGTAAAATACAAGTTAAAGTCGATCCAAGAATCTACAACATGGAATACCATAAAAATATAAAGATCTATGGGACCAATTGATACTACTAGATGTATATGGTCATAGAAATGGCTTTTGTAAATATACTATCTTTTATAAGGTGCAAAGAGAAAAGGCTTTGGAATTTGCTCAACTTTGCAGAGTTTTTCTTCCTTTCATTTTAGTCAAGCAGTACATAAATATAAATATCATAGTGGAGAAATTAATGATTAAAATATATAAAATGCTTGAAGGCTAGACCATTGTAATTCTCGCACTATCGGTAATTGAAGAGCCAATCATAAGGTTCCCCTATGTAATGGTATGACTTCTGACACATGAAACATGCGCCAAGTACGTGACAGTTACACCGTTAATATATGTTAGTGAATTTAAGGTTCAAACAATTGATAGAATGTTTAAAACCACAACAGGTTCCTAAGCCAATTAATCAAATAATCTATGGTAACATTTCTTTCCCTATACAGATTTATTAATTCTTTAGTTACTGATGAATAATCGGAAAAACTGTACAAAGGAGGAAAAAAGGTCTAGAAAAAAGGAAATTGTATCACAGATTCATGTGCTAATTGAAAACTGGAAACAGCATCTGTAAATTGTATGCACAGATTCAAGTGCTAACAGATTTCTACAATAACAAAGTGATTTTGCAAAGGGATCTAATGCTGTTATATTATATCTCATTCAATTAAAATAAGGTCATGATAAACAACACTTGCACTTGCTTAAGAAATTGTTATTACACTCCATTTAAGAGTTGACATATAAAAAAGTAGTATTTAAATATTCAAACATTCTAAACTAATTAGTGATTAGACTCAAGTGGTTAATAAGCTTACTTAAGGAGGAATCATTTGGAAGAACCCGTTTTCGATTCTTAGAACAATTTTTGGTCAAGTTTTACTTGCCTCCTGACCAAACTCCGGATTACCAGAGCCTAATTCCTCTATGAACTGAAGGGTTAATAGTTAACAAAAAAATCATATGCATTAAAACATTCTTAGTAAAGGTCCCACAAGTTAAGCAGCACATGTTTAATATTGAATGGCGAATATATGTCAGATTAGATATTTCCTAAAGAAGCATGATGATAAATATGATTTGACATGATTTAAAGGTTGAAAAAAGACTCCACAATGCACACACACACACACATGTAACATAAGACAAGCAAAACCTGGTCCCAGAATCTGTTTTCAACTAACTGCATAGAATCTAATCCTTTTAGTGTGTGTTTATTGAAGCTCAAAAGTGTAGATTTTTACCGAAATTGCGCTGACTCATCGTGTTTCTGACAATCTCACCGTCAATCCAAATATGCACTATCAATCCAAATATGCACTAATGATAGTTCCAGCTTAGATTGATTGGCATTGCCCTGTATCAAAATCAATTGAGCTGCAATTTTGCAATTTTTTCCAAAAGAAAATTGCAGTTAATATAGCAACACACAGTGTAATAATATGATTAATTCAGAATTCTTAGTAGTTAATCAACTATTCATTCAATTATTATAAGAAAAAATTAACTATTCAATTGAAAATGAAAAAGAATCAACTATTCATTCTTAGTAATTTAGGGTTTTGGGGATTCCTAAAAAGATAAATAAAATAAACAACAACGCATATTAATTCGTAAAATAAAACAAGATTATACAGAAAGTAAAGCATCAAAGCAAGAAGGAAAAATCGAAATGCAGAATGGAAAAAACACAGAAAGAAGGAGAATAAAATAGTGCAGCAGCAGAAAAACAATCCTAATAGCTTAATTTGTCCATGTTAATTTATTATCAACAGCTTCTTATGCTTGTATTTTCTTTTAGAAAATTGATGGTGATTGTATTGATTGTATTGCTGATATAATTTTACTTTTTGAGTTGGAGTAATTTATATATTCTCAATTTATTTCTATGTGAAAAAGTTTCTTGTGGTTTTCATTTAATTGATTAATCACGACGAATTAAAAATAAAATGTAATATAAATATGATACTTGAATTTGAATATTCAAAGTGTTTCATGATTTTCTACACATTAATGAACATCTCTTTTTCTTTATAGAAGTTCTAATAATAGGAAACTTGTAATTCAAAAATACACAAGAAAAAATATAATAGTTGAGTTTGTCTCTAAATAGTATATAAAAAAAGGTTGGGTTATTGAGGGACTTGGGTCACTTGTTGCAAAAACGTGTGGTTTTGTGTGTGAGGAGAGAAACTAAAACTAAAAATTAAAAAGTGATGATGACGGGAAAAAAAGTGATGAGATAGACATAAAATTGCGGCAAAAATAGAAGAATGTTTGAGATGTCTCAAATCTGTTATTGAGGGATGAAGTAGTTGTGATGAGGTTGAAATAGTAGATCTTAGTGGTGTAAGTATGGGTTGCCAATTACACAAGGGAAGAAGGTTTGAGATGACCTAGATCCATTATTGAGTTGATATAAATAAAATAGTTGTGGTGAGATTGAAATAGTAAATTTATTGGTGTTTAGTCAAAAAAAAAATTATCTGCGGAGCACGCTATTTTATTTTTTTGTTACAATTGGCGGAACTACTATTCTTTTTATTATTTCTTCCGTTCCTTTTTAAATGTCGTTTTAGTATAAAACTTTCAAAATAAGGAAGTGAGTTATTAGAGCTTAATTTTCTATTCTATCCTCATTTACTTTAACCTTTCCCAAATAATCTCTCAATCTCTCCAATAAATTTCCTATTTTTTGCACACTCTCTCCAATGATATTGAAAGGGTAAACTTCCTTAACACATTTCTAAGGTGAGACTGTGTGGCTTTGACTCACAACAACAACAACAACCACCACCACAACCGTGACTAATAGGGCAATATAAAAGAAGAACAAGAAGCTCTCCTGATTTACGAAACAACCGGAATGTTGTCTGAGATGTTCAATTTCCCTCACGGCACCTGCTTTGCAACAGAACATTAGAACAACAACAACAACTACTACAATTGGTATCAACAAAAACACCACCACTGCATGGAATAGGCAATTCCAATGACTAGTATGGTACTAGACAATCAATTTTAATAGATTCCAAAAATCATCATGATAATAATAATAATAACCGTGACAATAACAACAACAAAATTCATCATCATCATATGTAAAACATTAGTGTCCAGTCATTAGTTGCTAATAATAACCGTGACGGTAGCAACAACATAATTCATCATCATCACATGTCAAACATTAATACCAAGTCGGTTGCTGTCATGCAACTTTTTCTCGTTCAACATTTTCTCATGGAATAGGCAATTCCAATGACAATCAATTTTAGTAGATTCAAAAAATAATCATCATAATAATGATAACCGTGACAGTAGCAACAATAGGTTTCATCATCATCAAATGTTAATGCTGAGTTAGTAGCTGCTAATAATAACCGTGATAACAACAACATAATTCATCATCGTTGCTGCTAATGCTAATAATCTCATGGGATAGTCAATTCCAATGACAATCAATTTTAATAGATTCAAAAAATCATCGTCATAATAATAACAATAATAACCGTGATAGTAGCAACAACATAATTTATCATCATCATCAGATGTCAAACATTAATGCTGACTCGGTAGCTGTCATGCAACCTTTTCTCATGCAACATTTTTTCATGGAATAGCCTATTCCAATGACAATCAATAAGGGTCATGTTAAACAGTACCGGGGGGCACTTGTTAAGTATACTGAAAACCGAAAATAGAAATAAAATATAAAATCAATGTTGATAATAAAAAAATTTACATTTTCAATGCATTGATTGCACAAGTTCCAAGACAAAATTTCTATTTTTACATGTTTAACTAGTGTCCGGGCACTGTTTAGCATTTTCCTAATAATAATAATAATAACCATGACAGTAACAACAACATAGTTCATCATCATTAAATATCAAACATTAATGTTGAGTCAGTAGGTGCTAATAATAACCATGACAGTAGCAACAACATAATTTATCATCATCAAATGTCAAACATTAATGCTGAGTCGGTAGCTGTCATGCAACTTTTTCTCATGCAACATTTTCTCATGGAATAATCAATTCCAATGACAATCAATTTTAATAGATTTAAAAAATCATCATCATAATAATAAGAGCATTGCTATTTAGTAAGAGAAAATTGCACAAGAAAGAGAAGAATCACAAAATTAGGAATTTGACCAATCAAAAATTGGTTAACCATACATGGGAAAGAGAGTGATTAGAATTTGAACAATCAAAAGTTGCCACATAAAATTCTTCTCTTTCTTACATAAAAAAATTCTTACTAAATAGTATTTTCCTAATAATAATAACTGTGACACTAGCAACAACAAAAAATTTTATTAGCATTAGATGTCAAACATTAATGTTGAGTCGGTAACAACTAATAATAACTGTGACAGTAGCAGCAACATAATTAATCATCATCAGATTTCAAACATTAATGCTGAGTAGGTAGCTGCAATGCAACTTTTTTTATGCAACATTTTCTCATGAAATAGTCCATTCAAATGATAATCAATTTTAATAGATTCAAAAGATCACCATAATAATAATAATAATAATAATAATAACCATGACAGTAGCAACAACCTAATTCATCACTATCAGATGTTAAATATTAGGAAAATGCTTTACTGCATGACGCCCTCTGTCGTCACAAGTGCATGAATATGTTTTTTTATTTTTTTATTTTACAACATGCTATTATGTGGTGGTCACATATACTTGAGTAAAACAACTAGCCACATATACATTATATTCTCTCACCAATTTTGCTTGCATTGTAGCACTATAGGAGTATTTCATTGGCACAAGATGTTCTATTTTTTACACACAATATTTATTGGAAAATGCTAAAGAGTGCTCCTGGGGCACTTGTTAAGCATATTCAAATAGAAATTTTGCCTTGAAATGCGTGCATTCAATATCTCAAAAATATAAAAAGTTGTCTTTTCAATATTAATTTTAACTTTTATTTCCTTTTTTGGTATGCTTAACCAATGTCCGGGGACACTGTTTAGCATGACCCATATTTATTTTAGTTTTAACATTTAATTTGAATACACTAATGATATAATTTATTTTTTTATCAAGTAGTCTATTGAGTAGAAATTTTATTTTTAAGATGAATAAGTGAATTGTTTGGAGTTCGGATCACGACTCCTGATATCCTTACCAACCGACCTAAATTCGCATGAACAATAATATAAAATGTTTTTACGCGTGCCTTTAATTAAATCATTTCACATTATTGTTATTTTGTTGGATTAGTTCGTAAAATATTTTCTATCATATTTGATCGAATATAAATGTAAAAATATTTACATTTATATTTGGAAGGAACTTTTTCTGCTAAGTGTCCTAAAAAAAAACTTTGTTTGCTAAGTGTTTGATAGATCATATCCTTTATAAAAATATATTTAAGTCATTTCACAATCGATGTGATACTCCTTAACATTAGTGCACTCTTTTAACATTTCCTATAAATAAATATATTAAAAAAAATTAATTATTGTTGCAACTTGCAAATAAACATGATATTGAGCAAAAGTACTTAACCTATTGAAATTGATGATGGGAGTGATGTGTCGTTGCAAGAAGTAGCATCGACTCAGTGATGCAGATCGTGAACAATATGGTATATCCGGTTTTAATTTTGTGCCATATTTTAATTCTTTAACTTTTATTTTAAAAAATAGAACATCTTGTGCCAATGAAATAGAACATGTTATATGGAGTGGCTCATCAAGCGTGTTTTTAACATGTCGTCCAATTTGCACGACAAACTAGTCGTACTATATAGCATCACTGTAAATATTAATGTTGAGTCGGTAGCTGCCATGCAACTTTTTCTCATGCAACATTTTCTCATGGAATAGCCAATTCCAATGAAAATCAATTTTAATTGATTAAAAATAATAATAATTGTGACAGTAGCAATAACAAAATTCATCATCATTTCTTCAAAAACAAAATTCATCATCATCAGATGTCAAACCTTAAGGTTGAATCGGTAACTGGTGACAGCAGCAACAACAAAATTCATCTTCATTAGATGTCAAACATTAATGTTGAGTGAGTAACTGCTAATAATAACCATTACAATAGCAATAACATAATTCATCATCATCAGATGTCAAACAAATGCTGAGTCGGTAGCTGCAATGCAACTGTTTCTCATGCAACATTTTCTCATGAAATAGCAACAACATAATTCATCATTATCAGACGTCAAACATTAATTTTGAGTCGTAGCTTTCATACACCTTTTCCTCATGCAACTTGCACCATTTTCTAATGGAATAACCAATTCAAATGACAATCGATTTTAACGGATTCAAAAAATCATCATCATAATAATAATCACTGTGATAGTATCAACCACATGTTTCGTCATCATCAGATGTTGCGGAGTCGGTAGCTGCTGATAATAACCGTGACAACAACATAATTCATCATAATTGATGCTAACAATAACTGTGACACTAGCAACAACCTAATTCATCATTATCAGTTGACAAACATAAATGCCGAGTCGTAGCTGCAATGCAACTTTTTCTCATGCAAGTATGCAACATTTTTACATGGTATAGCCAATTCTAATGACAATCAATTTTAATAAATTCAAAAAAGCATCAACATAATAATAATAATAATAATAATAATAATAATAATAATAATAATAATAGTAATAATTGTGACCGCAGAAACAGCAAAACTCATCATTATTAATGTAAAACATTAATGTAGCTGCTAATACTAACTGTGAAAATAGCAACAACTTAATTTATTGTCATATAATGTCAAACATTAATTCGGAGTCGGTAGCTCCAATGTAACTTTTTCTCATGCAGCATTTTCACATTGTATCTCCAATTCCAATGACAATCAATTTTAATAGATTCAAAAAATCATCAACATAATAATAATAATTGTGACAGCAGCAACAACAAAACTCATCATCATAGATGTCAAACATTAATGCAGCTGCTAATAATAACCATTACATTAGCAATAACATAATTCATCATCATCTGATGTCAAACATTAATGTTAGTCGGTAGCTGTAATGCAAATTTTTTTCATGCAACATTTTCACATGGTATAGCCAATTCTAATGACAATCAATTTTAATAGATTTAAAAAATCATCAACATAATAATAATAATAATTGTGACAGTAGCAACAACAAAATTCATCATCATTAATGTCAAACTTTAATGCTGAGTTAGTAATAATAACTGTGACAATAGCAACAACATAATTCATCATCATCATATGTCAAACATTAATGCTGAGTCGGTAACTGTCATGTAACTTTTTCTCATGCAATTTTTTTTCATGGAATAGCCAATTCCAATGACAATCAATTTTAATAACTTAAAAAATTCAAATTCATCTTAATAACAATAATAACTATGACAACATCAACAACAAAATTCATCATCATATCAAACATTAATGCTGAGTCTGTAGCTGCTAATAATAACTGTGACAGTAGCAAGTAGCAACAACATAATTCATCATTATCACATGTCAAACATTAATGTTGAGTCGGTAGCTTCCATACTCCTTTTTCTAATGCAACAGATTGAGAAAATAATAACCGTGATAACAACGTAATTTATCATAGTTGCTACTAATAATAACCGTGACAGTAGCAACAATATAATTGGGCTTTTTCACTAAAATGCCACACTTTCAAATGGAAAATACCAATCTGCTACACTTTGAAAAATAAATTCCAAAATGCCACACTTTTGACTTTTCTTTATTACTTCCGCCACCCCGGTGACGGTATTGTACACCCCTGCGTTTTTTTTTTTATAATTTTTTTTGCTAGCCACAGCATGTGGCGGTATGGTACAAACACTGCATTTTTTTTTTAAGTTTTTTTTCAGCCATAGGGAATGGCGGTAATTTGTTGAAAAAGTTTTTTTTTTAATTTTATTTTTTCTCAGAAACTTTTTCAACACCAACAACATAATTCATCATCATTAGATGTCAAACATTAATGTTGAGTCGGTAGCTGCCATGCAACTTTTTCTCATGCAACATTTTCTCATTGAATAGTCAATTCCAACGACAATCAATTTTAATAGATTAAAAAAATAATCATCATAACAATAATAACTGTGACAGCATCAACAACACATTCATCATCATTAGATGTCAAACATTAATGTTGAGTCTGTAGCTGCTAATAATAACCGTGATAGTAACAACAACATCATCAGATGTCAAATATTAATGCTGATGTCAGTAGTTGTCATGCAACAACATATTTCATCATCATCATCATCATTTGTTTAACTTTCTTGATTTTGTTTGGCTAATTTGATCAATCTGAGCCCCCACACCACGTACCAATGTTTTAAAAATCGGACAGAGGTAGACCTAGCGAGACTTTTTGACCAAGGCTTTGCTGTTAATAAGCCAAACCGATCCGTTCCTTGGTTTGAATTAGATTGAATTCACTATATTACTGATTTTTTTTCTTTTATAGCCTTGTTCACCCTCTTAATCCATGAAACTTTCGATGTGGGACTTAGAGTGTCTTTAGTTTTTTCTTTTCTTTCATTCATGGACACAAAAACAGACGCAATGAAACAAAGCACAAAACAGAACACATTTTTTTTTGTTAATTTTTTTTATTTCTTTTGTTATTTATTAGGTGGCAAAAGAAACTGACGTGACCGCTGAGTCACTTAAGTGACTTGCCACATCGGCGTTGATTTGGTTAAAATCGGCCTTTTGCAAAGTGAATAAACATAGGGGGTCAAAAGTGTTATTTTAAGAATTAAGAGGTCAAAATTATAAGTTTGTAAAACTTAAGGGGACTAAAAGTGCAATTTACCCTAATATTTTTTCATCATTATTTTACCTTTTATTAATTAATATTGGTTTTCATTTGTAACGTATTGAGTATTATATTTGAACGTACCACTAGCGTACCGACCAGGGGCGGCCCTATACCATGGGCAAGATGTGCCATAGCATAGGGTCTCTTAAAAATAAGGGCCTCAAAAAAAATTATAGGGTAATAGTATTAGTAAATAGGGGGTGTAAAAAATAATTATATTATAATACTGTTAGGTCCTGGCCCAATTTTTGTAAAGAAAAAAAAAAGGAACAGTAACAGAGTAACAAAGCTCGTATGATAAAAAAAAGAAACTAATTAAGTAGCTATATTGTATTTTGTTGTTATTGTTAGACAACGAATATTTTTTATGTTAATTCCAATTACAATAATGATTATATTTTTTTATGTTATTTGCAATTTAAATCGATGATGTTTTTTTATAAAAAAAATTACGTTTTTTTATTAAATGGTCACTTTTATATTTTTGCACTTGACCTCAAAAAATTCAGAGATGCCCCTGGTACCGACTATGTATACCCCTCCGCATACCCAATTCATTGAGAATTGCGAACCGCGTACCTGAACCCGTGCCACATACCGAAATGAATTGCGAACCATATTACTATAAGTGATATCAAAAGAATTTGAACCTAAGATTTGAGAGAAGTACATTCTAAAGTCTCAAATCTTCCCACTAGATGTATGTACTTTGCAGAGTAGGCTCTAGTAGTAAGAAATTAGTATCATGATTATTATTTTTATGAACAAATTAATATCATGATCTTTGCATATAAATATTAGAATTACAAAAAACGTACAGTACATAGAATGTTTAATTCTTGTGTATGTATAATGAATCATCATCAGTATACTCTGTTTCTATGTCTGTGGTATTTAAATAAGTCTAGCAAGCAAGCAAGTATTCAAAGAATGAGGCATGCAGGGGGTCCAGGACCATGTTCGGCGCCGTTTGCGTGGCATCACATAAACTTTGTTACCCTACACACTTACCCTTCTGTTCTGTTTTACCTTTCTTAGACCACTAGGATCAGGGAAACATTTTACCACTATAAACTTACTTCACATTTTTTTTCTCAATATTAATTAATTCTCAAGCCACCAAAGTTGAGGACCACATTTATAATATAATAATAGATCTTAGGTTACTTAAGGTCAAAGCTAAATTTTGACGTATGTATAAATTTTCTTGTTGATCAGAATTTATATATAAATCTCTTTCTTGTAGCATTGTATATAGCTTAAAATATGTGACTCCATTTTATGGCCTAAATTCAAGAGGGACCAAGCTGTCTATATATCTTAGGTATGTACATATATAGGATTTTATGGTTTTGCAGCTTCTTTATACACCTTTCTATTTCTTCCATGCCACGAAAATTACAACACGAATTGATTTAATATTGGCTTGGTTTTGAGAGAAACATGTTGAGGACCCGGTTAAGCCCTAACTAGATATATGCTGGCATGTTGCCTACTAATCTCCACTTGAAGGATAAGGATGGTCTCATGTAAATGTTTCACGCAGTTATATGCAATAAGCAATTTCAGTTGTTTAAAATTAGTTAGACTATTCTGACACAATTTGAATCTCAATTATTTATATATTATTGATTAGACGGTTTGATATTACCACTTGAAAGGATAAATATAATGTGTGAATTTTGTCAAATTCAAGAGTCTAGATAAACTCATGAACCTACATATACTCGATTCATATCTCATTGGTAAAGACTTACCTGATACTCACATAACAAAAATACGATGTATATAATATAATTTAATATGTTGGATATAATTATGGCTAAATCAACTCACTTGGGTTGGTTTGGTGGTATTGATTTGGGACCTGTGAGTGTGTTTCTCCTTATGGTTTCAGGTTCAATTCTCTTTGGTGTCAATTTGAGTGGGCTAATTTAGCTTCTTCAAAATAAATGTTTTCAATTTGAGTGGGCTAATTTAATTTAAATCGAGATGTGTATGATTTTGAAGTGGTTATTGTTAAGAAGTCTCACATCGGTTGCGAGATGACCTGAGTATGTGTTATAAGTGAGAGGAATCCCCACCTTACAAGTCGGTTGTGTGACAATGAGTTAAGCCCTATTCCCAATTTAAGATGGTATTATAGCCTCTCCACGATTCGTTGTACTGCCTGCTATTAGGTTTTTGCTATCGGGCCACTCACTGTTTATATCCGCGCTACAAGTCAGTTTTGTGAGGATGAGTAAAGCGCTAGGCGTCAGTGGTGAAGACAGGGGTGGCCAGGCTGGGCCATGGCCCACCCCAAAATAATTCGAAATAAATATATACTAGTATGCTAATTAGTTGTAAGTTATGCCTACACAGTCTAGTGGTGCTAGTGTTACACCTTTAAAGGAAAGGTCATGGGTTCAATCCTTACCCACCTCATTTTTTGCTGTTTTTTCTATTTTAATTTTAAAATTTTGCTTCATTTTTTTTCCTGAATTTTTGTTTTTTTCCTGATTTAATTTTAAATTTTTTCTATTTTTTCCTTTCTGTTTTAATGTTAAAAAATAAAATCAATTTTAACAAGTAACATAAGGATTTAAACAAGTAACATTGAGCAACATAATAATACATCATACCATTAAAGCAAATACATGTCTTCCAAAACATTTTATTTTATTTTTTGTAAAAAAAAGTTTGCTTTTCAAATATATATATAGAAGGGTGTTTTCCGTTATTAAGGTGCACATTTTCACTTTGGACAAAAAAACCAATTACCACTACTCAAACATGTTATAAATAGAAGGGTAGTTATATATATATGGAAAAAAATTTGAATGTATCAATACACTTGACTTTATCTTTAAGTATTTAATTAAATTTTATATAATTAATTTTATGCTTATTATAACTTAAATATTTACATACAAAATAATTTTTGTATTTAATTTATCTATTATAATTTTATAGTGGCCCACCCGCATATTTTTTCCTGGCTCCGCCACTGCTAGGCGTGAATGTGGATGTTGAATGTTGAATTTGTGTTTGTTGGAGTTTGTTTGAAGTCACACATTGCTTAACAAAATAAGAATTATAAAGTGAATATATATTAAACCTAAAATAACCAACTACAAATTTAAAAACATAAACTCAATAACTTAAGCCCACTAATATTATACTTCATCCGTCCCAAATTTTTGGTCCTTTTACCTTTTTAATTTTGTCCAAAATCTTTAGTCATTTTAAGAAATCAATGTACAATTAGTGATATTTTACCATTTGTAGCTTTACTAAAGCTAAAACATATATTTTCTCTTTCTTAATAAGGTAAAAATGACTCAATTTATTCATCTTTATCATTTCTTAATCTCCGCGCAAAACTCTAAAAGGACGAAAGTTTTGGGACGGAGGGAGTATCTAACAGTTATGTCATGGTAGACATTTTTGTCTTTCATGTTATTTTTAAGATTGAGTTTGTGAAGAGGCACACAAATGGGATACAAATACAACACACGTGTTAAATTTATATAATATTTGATGTATCTAAATCTATAATATCGACCAGAAACATATAACATTCTCTGAATATAAAAAGTAAAAAAAAAAATTATAATAAAGATCGGAGGAAGTATTAATTTTTTTCTTTTTTTTTTTATGATATGAAAGAGTATTATTTCTATATTTTTATTGATATACGTGATTGTATTTAATTTTTTATTATTAGTGAAATCAATAAATTTGCCGTCAACTTCAATTATTTGGTTTAGTGGTAAAAAGACAAGTCTTAAATATTTGAGTCCTAAAGTCTTTTTTGTCTTAGACTGGACATCATCTCTTCATCGTAAATCAGAAAAATAAATTTGACCATCAATGAAAAGAAAATAATACGCAGAAATAATAATAATACTTAATTTCTGTGTATATATGAGATAAACAAGAGAAAAATTAAGTACAGAAAAAATGAAGAATAGAAGAATTGTTCTTCCCTGCGCATTCTGAAGGAGGGATTAATTGCACTCTCTGATGAGTGATGACTCTCCCTCCCTCCCCCATTCATTTGAATTACGTTACGAGCTGCAGGGCATGCAGTGTTTCATTATTTTTTAGCCGTACGTATCTGTTGTCCGTACACCAAAACTGAGGCTCTCCCCCCCCCTCCCCTGTGGCATTGTTATTATAGGATAAATATAAATAAAAAAAATCAAAGCTTCAATTACATTTTCATTTCTACAATGGCACTACAATGAGACCTCTCTATCATACTCATAAATTTTTTGTTGATAGAGTCCTAATATTGGATGGTCTTACCTTACTTTATTAGCCGGACTAATTTAGATAGATAGTCGTCTATAACCAATGAATATCTACTATGACATATACATGTGTTTGTTCCATAGCGTAAATCAATTAGTTGTATCTTAGATGCAATCGAATTCGAGAATCATTCTTGGAACCCTATAACCCATAATTGAAGAAAGGGTGGGAGAGTAGAACTCGCCCACTATCCCTCAACTTACTCCCATGATATATGGACATATTATACTAGGAGAGATAGCCCAAAGGACAAACTGAATTTTAAGAGATAAACCTAAAACGAGATCATCATCGACTAGGTATTATCCTAAGTAATTTTTAAATGGATATAGCATTAATTCAAGAAAAATGCTAACAATTTTCCTTGAGAAATTAATTAATGGATTAGTAAATGTAACTATTGTATAGATAATGATAGTACTTCAATAATATTTGACTTTTTTTTTTCTTTCTTTTTTAATGATTTTTTGTTAATACCGTCTTTTAAGACACGTGTAAACATAGCTCTTCTTAGATTGATCTATCGAATGACAGACGTTAGACGAATGTTAAGTGTCTGCCGTCAATAACTCCACCCAATTATGTCTATTCAATTTGTTCACAAACCATTGGCTACATGATTGCATGCAATCAGTGACAACAGATCGACGATTCGGGTTCGACATTAGACTGGACTGGTAATCTGCAAGATCAAGATGGCAAAGGATCTGGTCCATATCCAAAGATGTACAAACAAGCGCAGTCCTATTTCTTTCCATAAATATTGAATTCTATTAGAATCAAAATAAAATATAATTAAAGGAAAGGAAAGGAAACTAGATCCAAATATAGTGGAAAGACAAAAGAAGGAAGAAGGGGTGCAATTAAGTAATAAGCTGTGTTGTGTGCAGCAAAGCACAGTAGCACTGTCTGCATCATCATAATTATGAATTAAGGTGAAAGGGAGATGATGATGATAATGAAAACAAATGCATTCGATCAGACCAACTTGTCGTTGTTCTTCATTTGTCTTTTATTGATGCACCACAGTGGGGGGGCAATTTCTGTTTCTTCCTCTGTTTTTCAATTTTGGGCCCATTTCACTGGTTTAACATAAAAAAGTTGGGGGCGGCCAATTCTTGCGCTAACTTCCATAGATTTGAGATTATTTCCGTTTGTATTGAACATTTAGTTTTTAATGAAATGCAGTAAGTTTGTTTGATTAAAAAAAAAACATAAAAAAGTTGGTATAGTATCTAACACCATATAAAAAATAGGTGCCGGAGAAGACAATGCAGTTGTACTGAATTTGATTTTAAAATGATTAAATGATTATTGAGACCAGATAAATCGAGGACCAATGTATTGAATAAAATTGAAATTTTCGTTCTCCACGGAACCACGAGATAGTTTTTTGTCCTATGCACAAATTATTTAAAATACCAAAATAATATTTCATCCACCGAACATCTACAAGACAAAATTTGTCCAATACTTTAAACTTTGTTATGTGTTATTTTGTCATATATTGTTCTCTCCGGTACTTACATTTTGTAGATCAAATGGAACCCTATAAATCACTTACAACTAGGGATGACAAAACGGGTCAAGTCCGTCGGATCGGTCCGTTTAACCTGCCATTTTTTGCGGGGTGAGTTGACATTTTCAATCCGCAAAAGTGGCGGGTCCCATCCCGCCTAACCTGCAAAAAACACGGGACGACGACGGGGCGGGGCAGGTTGACCCGTCAGGTTTAACCACATTCTTTTTTATAAAAGTTTCAACCCATTACAAATGGATTTCTATTTTTCGGTACAATTAACCTAATCTACATTTTAGCGTTGTTGTTGATTTGGATTGAAGAATTATAGTTTATTGTTTACTTTTGTTGGTGTGGATTTAAACATTGAATCCAAGTTTTGTTTGTTTTGGATTTAAACCAAGTATCTTCATAAGGTTTTACTATGGTTTCTTTGATATTATAAACTATGGATGTTTGAAGTTTTGATTGATAATTTTAATTTTTGGTCACCTTGTTGGCTTATAATTATATTTTGATTTTCTTGGATGGTTATTAATTTTATTTTATTCGCAAACTTTTATGATATTTTTGCGAATTTATCGAATTTTTTTTATTTTATTGCGGGGCACTCCCGCGAACCCGCAGTCCGCCATGAAAAGAGGCGGGGTGAGATTTTCAACCCACCACCACTAGTTAGCCCGCCCCTTTTTAGAGGGTTAATGACGGGGCGGGTTCAGGGCCGGCCCAAGGGTAAGGAAGTCCAAGCTAGGGCTTTAGGCCTCACAAAAAAAAAAAACAAATTTTTTGTAAAGTCCATAGACCTCCAAATAATATCACCGATATAATATATAGGCCTAATGACGAATATTACCAGTCAGATTTTGCAGCTCAGTTGGTGGTTACATCCAATATTAATATAATGTACTATATTATAGAATTTCTTCCTTTTTTATTTTTTATTTTAAACTAGTAAAAAAGATCATATATAGTTCTATACATATAAAGAGACATTTTTCTTGAAGCAATATAAAGAGACTTGAAAACACTTAATTATTACTAATTTTTGTTGCCAGTTTATTTTTATTTTTTTGTATAAATTTGCTCTTAAAAATAAAATTACTTTAATTAGAATTAAACTTATGCAATAAACATATAAAATAAAGTGTAATCGTGTTTTTTTGTTGCTAATTTTAGTAATTATTTTGGATCTAATTTATAGTAATATTATTATATTTAATTATCTAAAAATATAATATAATTTATTTTTAAAAGAATAAAAGCCATCATTTTAATATTCGCTTTAAGCCACACAATATGTTGGGCCGGCTCTGAGCGAGTTGACCCTTTTTGCCATCCCTACTTACAACTGTTGTGATATAATTTGAAGTAGGAAAAAAAGTCTATCTAAATTGAACAAAAATGTGATTATTTTTCTACCCGATTTATGAGTGAAATGAAAAGTTCTAATAATATAAAGTTTGACAAAAAGTTAAGCAATGTCCAGTTAAAAATTGTTCTTTCTAAGAATTAATCTCCAATTTGGACGATTGATTTTTAAATAAAGTTTATTAAAAATTTGAATTCAAATTTACTCTTTACAGAAAAAAAACTATGGTAAAATATGTTTTCTTTTTTCTATAAAATTAGTGAATTTTGGTTTTTGCCTCCGTAAAAAAATATCACATGTTTTCATCGTAAAAATTTTCTTGTTTTGTTTTAAGTTCCTAAGGACTATTTTATGTTCATTTTTAATGTCAATTTACAACTCTTTTAGGTTTAAAATATGTCTATGTTATGTTAACCATATATAAGTCCATATTGTGCTAAAAATGTCAAAATTTTGTTCACCAGGAAATTAAAAAATTAAATAAATATTTTTGTACGGATAAAACATGTGATTTTTTTATAAGGAGAATAATTAAATTAAAATTTATTAATTTTATACCCTAAAAAAAATACTTACTGAAATTAAAAGGATTGCTTGAGGACTACAGTACGTAGTACGTAGGGGGCCGGCCTAAGCATGACTCCCCTTTTTGACGCCTTGTTCTGTTCTGACAGCACAGGACGGTCTTAGCCCAACTATGTCTCTTCTCTAAAAGGTTAGCTTAGCTTGGAATTGGATACACACCTATTTACAACCCTACTATTTATCCAGTAAGTACACTTGTTAATTCCTCATTAACATTTCTAGCTGTAGTATGTACTTATAAGCTATGAAGCACGGACACCTCTATGATTAGGTGTGTCGCAGTGTCCGACACGTGTCGGTGTCCGATACTCGTCCGACACCTGTCCGACACGTGTCGGATAGCTCAAATCGGTGTCCGAAAAAATTCAATTTTTTCTTTACTTCGACACTTCTTTGATCGGTGTCCGACACTCGTACACACGTGTCGGACAAGTGTCCCCAAAAAAATTATTTTTTCTTTGTTTATACTCTTCGTAAACACATATTAGACATACCTATAAGAGTTAGAGATGTGTCGAAATAACATCATTGATCAAAAAAGTATTGAAAATATTATATTTTGATTACAATATTTTTAGTTTTTTCAAAAGTAGATGGATAAATAAAGGTAAAATATTATCATACTTTGTTTAAATTATTTTTTTAAGAAATAACTTCCTCAACTTAGATTTACATGTATATATTTTGATTTCTAAATTTATATATTTTATAAATATGTAGCGGTGTCGGTGTCCTATATTTTTTACATTAGCGGTGTCGCGGTGTCCGTGTCCGTGTCGTGTCGCGGTGTCCGTGTCAGAGTCCGTGCTTCATAGCTTATAAGAGGTATTCTGTTTTGGAAAAATACTTATATGTGCACTAATGTTTAGAGTTATTATTTGACCACATTCACATAAAAATTTATATTATTTAATTATTTCAAAAAAATTTATATTTCTTTTTTGTATTAAACATGTGTGAGTGACCTAATATTAGTAACCATGCAAGTATTTCTCTCTATTTTGCATAACTTATCAATATTTGTGACTTAGTTACGACTACCCTATCTATAGATATACTGATGACTTTAATTTGATAAAGTGTCAAATGTAAATGGTATAAAAATATGTTGATTATTGGAACACATTTGTTCATTTAAATGTTCCGCCCTAGACTCAACTGAATGTGAGAACCCGCCAGGATAGCAAAATAAGTTTGTTAGAATTAAGTTTTCTTATACATATATTAAGTATTTAACTTGAAAAAATGAATCGTATATATTAAAGTGAAACTCACTTGAGAGTTACAAAGATGACTTGGTGGCTGGATTCATGAGATAGAGAATGAAGTGATAAGGAGATCAATTGTTTGATTCTCACCCACACAACAAAAAAGTAACTGTACTAATTACTAACCACTAACATTGGCTATTTCAAAAATGTATATACTCTATATACTATACTTATATATCAATTATTCAATAAATCTAAAAAAAATTAGGAGAATATTAACATGTGCCCTGTGCACTAAGGGCACATGTTAAGGAAGTAAATTTAGAAAGTATTTATTGAAATTAGTTGTGCATCTTATCTCTCCAGCATTAAATTTCTTGCAACATTAAATGCACAATTTTTATTTTAAGATATCTTAACATGTGCCTTTAGTGCACATGTTAACATGACCCAAAAAATTATCATTTATAAAAAGGACCGAAATAAATGGTCTTAATGTTGTTTTGGGAAATAAATGTTGTGAAAACAACTGGATAGAAGTAATGAATGTTTCTAAAAAGAGAAACATTACTGTAGTTATGGTGTGATGATAAGTGAGTTAGATATTTTATGTTAAATAAAAATTAATAGTTTAAAAAATTGTTATCTTTTTAATTTAAAATTCTACTTTTACTTTTTGCGGAACACATGTTAGCATGGTCATTGACATTTAAACAGTATACTCACTGTCTAAAAATAAAATGAAAATTTGTCACAAAATATTTGATTTACTCATCTTTTAATGTAATATTTACAACTATATCATCTAATTTTTTAAAAAAATATATAAAGATCATGCTTACTACAGTCCGGAAGCACTTGTTAAGAAATAAAAAAAAAAGTATCTTTTGTATTGAAAATAACATTATTTTTATTATAAATATATTGATTGCGCAAATTTTAAAATTATTATATTATATTGCTCCGTAAATATAGGTAAATGTAGGATTTTTGAAGGTAGAAAATACAAATCCGTAATTATCCCAAGATTCCTCCCCCTTAACCGACACGTAGAAACTTTGATTTCATCTCTCATAATCATAATCACTAAAAAGTCAGAGAAACAGTGCCACGCCTCACTATATACTACTTACTGCACCACTCTAATCTTCTTTTCTCACTCCCTCTGACTATGTGGTCCATGCATTCTAACGAGTGAAGCCCATAAATAAATGAAACACATTTTGGGTATAGAATCAACTAGAATTCAAGTGATACAACCAAGTGAAAGCCTAAAATGGATTGGAATATTGAGAGCACAAGACCCTTTGTTCCTCATGCAGAATCTTCCTTAAGCTTCTTCTACAACTATAACAACACCCCTTATTCAGGTAAAAACATTAGTCTTCATATCATTGACCTTTTTTCTCCAATGTTTTTTTAGCCTTCTTTTTTATACCCCTAATAATGGTTTACAACTTTTGAGTCACTTTTTCATGAATTTATTGACTTGAATCCCAAGTTATTTCCTCATTTTATTGCTTTTCATTTCAACTCACCTAGATGATGGCAAAACATATTTGAAAACTATAAACAGTCCATCATTTGATGAAGTTTATTAACCACTTGAACTAAATGTCTTAGTCAGAAAACGACATTTTTGTTAACCTTAGACACACACTTATTTATTAATACACATACATATTAAAAAAAAACACATGTAATGTAACATGTTTGCTTGGATATTGTTATTTAATGTTATAAGATATTTTTACACCAACAAAAAAAACTGTTAAAAAAATAAAAATAAAAATAAAAAAGAATAATTCATGAGATGGTGATGTGATGAAAAAATAAAAAATTACATGATAGATGTGCAAAGAAGTGTAAAAGTTATTTTTTAAATTAATTCAAATATGTTTGTCTATGTTGGATTAGGAATGGATGTGAGTCAAGCAGCAATGGGTGAGACACAACAAAGGTTGCTTCCAGCAATGGATGAAATGAACATCAATGGAAATAATTACAAAGAGAAGAAAAAGAGATTAACAAGTAATCAAATTGATTTACTTGAGAGAAGTTTCCAAGAGGAAATAAAATTAGATCCTGAAAGGAAGATAAAGCTTTCAAGAGAGCTAGGGCTTCAACCTCGACAAATTGCTGTTTGGTTCCAAAATCGGCGTACAAGGTGGAAGGCTAAGCACCTTGAACACTTATATGATGTGCTTAAACAAGAATTTGATGTTGTCTCTAAGGAAAAGCAGAAACTTCAAGAAGAGGTAACTAATTAATTTGAATGAAATGGAATGAGATAACATGTCGATTTGTTTTTTACGATGTAACTGATTGATTATTCTGTTCCATTTCATTCCACTTCATTTCATTTGTACCACGAAACTAAACAAAGTCTTGCATATGTGTTCCACATATTTTCCGTACGAAAATTACTAGTATTTTTTTTCATCAAACATATTCAACATTATGTTTTGCACTTTCTTGGATTTAAAAGCATGAAGAACTATGCACTTTTTTTTTTCTTTCTATATATGTCATTTAATAAATATATGTATATATAGAATAAATACATTAATTTTTGTTTGATCTTGAACCTAGTTTTACCCCAAATTGGTTTTGATTTGATTGATGAAACTGATATGTCCTGAAAATACAGGTTTTGAAGTTGAAGGGAAAGCTAAAAGAACAAAGTAATTTTAGGACACAGCAAACATTTGTTGAAGAAACAGTAGAAAGCACATCAAAAGGACTAAGATGTTCTAACAAACCACAAGGAGGAACTGTAGAGAATTACACCAACAACAACAACAACATCAATAGTACTTGTTTCACTGTTGAAGATTTTAATAACCCTGTTTCAATGCCTCCTCAACAATGTCACTGGCCTGTGTTACCTAATTATTATCCCTAATCTACATTACAAGTCAAAGTAATTTTAATTGAATTACTCTATGATCTAGTAGTTTGAACTTAACTTTAATTTTAGTGTACTAGTAGTTAGGTATTACTTAATGGTTTATCAGAACTGATGTTAGGATCCATTCAGAATAGTAGTTATGAGTTATGACTCATAATGCAGTGATTCAGGGAAGCTATAGGGTGAAAATTATGTACTACTAGTAGTAAACTTTCCAATCAAAATTGGTTCATCCACACTCACTTTTTTATGCACGCGACACCTGATTAATCATGTGTAAAATTATTATTAATTCAGTTGAATAAATAGTTATTTTAACCGTAAATTAAACTAATATCTATTCAACTGAATTAATCATATTTTTTAACGTGATTAGTAAGATGTCGCGTAAGTGTATAAAAGGTAAGTGTTTGTGTCTCATTATGATTTGCAATCTTTTTAAGTTAAAGTTTTACTAAGTACTTTACTTTTTGGTAGGAAGAAAAGGACAGTTGCACACTGTTTTTTTAACAGTACTTTTCATTTACATTTTCACGACGTTGTTTCAGAGTAAGAGACAGAGGGTTCATGAACTAATGATGATGATAGTGAGCTTCAATGTTGGATTTTTCTTTCTTGTTTTATTCAAAAAGTGAAGTGTGAAAACTATGTGAGATGTGACCAAAATAGTGTGCAAATAGTAGTTTTAAATTTTAGATTGATGTGTTAGCCGTTGTTGTTATGTATGAATTTTCATTGTGACCATCTTTGTTTGTTTATTTAACAATGGAACCCCACTTCTCTAAAAGTCAAATAATAGTTAAAACAATGGGTTTTCAATTTCATTATTTATTAATATTTACATACTAACAAATGTTCTATGAGCTTATAATAAAAGATATCTTATGCACATTAGTCAAGAAAGTTAAAAACAATAATTTTGATTACTAAGGTACAAAAATTTTATTGTTGTTTAGTTCTCATTAATTTAGCTGGAGAAATATTGTGCACACAAAGATTCACCTTTCTTGCCTCAATTTTTTCCATACACAATAGGTAGATATTAAAATTTTGATCATTTTATTTAGAGAGCTTAAAATTTCTTTCCACTTCAAACAATTTATTGTTGATATTGATAACAAATTTTGAAAGTTAAACTCCTCACTTTTCAATACAATTTTTTTATATTTGTTTATTTAATCACTTTTTTAAGGGATATCATTAGTATTTTCCTTAATATTATAGTAAGTACATAACAAACTTATTTTTTTTTGAAATAAAAGGGCCAACAAAAAATTCAGCACTTTTACTATAATCAATTAAGTGTCTCCAAATTGTTGAATCCTTACAACTACACAAATCCAAAACAGCTTTAGGGTAATTTTGGACAGGTGTCAACACCACAGCTTCCTAGAGCAAAATCATACTTCTTTGGGCAATCTTTTGAATCCGTTTCCCTCCTTTCATATGAAGGTGTAATTGGGCAATCTCCTTTCATAGTAGATGGAAAGGATCCAAGTCCATGTTGTTTTTCTTCTCTTCTTTTCTTTTCAAGTTTATCCGTTTTTTCATAATCTTTAAGTTTTGTGTTTTTGATACATACTTATTAATCTGCTACTAGTAACAATGTTCTGTTCTGTAGTGTCATGTCATGAGTTGAAGAACTAACAGATACAAACATGTCCGTTTACATGTTGTGTTCTTATTCCTAATTGTTTTACATGTTTTTCAATATAATATTACTTAAGGTGGTGGTGTTCATTTGCAGGGACTCTGAACAACTATGGAAATGAGATTAGAAAGTGTCTTATCATCCCTCTGCATAAAAAATTAAATACTTAATTTGCTATTCTGCACTATGTATTTGATCTGAATTTTAAGAGTTATATATGTTTTTCAGTCAATTTTATTTTTCTTGGTTGATCTCTCTTTTGTTTTGCAAAGAGCTTATATCCGTGAAATCCATCACTAAGTTGTTTAGGTGCCTTTGCCTTAGTTTTCTTTGTAAAATTCCTACAAGAATGTCTCTTCCTTCCGTCTTCACTTTGCCAAACGGTTGGGGTTTCCTATTCCTTCAGGGAGAGATGTGTGAGTGATCACTAAACGGTTGGGGTTTCCTAATTGTTTTACATGTTTTTCAAATGCATTTGTCATTTTTTTTAAGAAATGGAGAGGATTCCAACTCCAGAGGATCTGATGTTGGTTCAATTGAGGATTTAATTGCAATTTCAGTCCCCCTATTTTAATAAATTTTGGATTTTGGTCCCCCTATTTTTAAATAGGCTAAATTGCATTTTTGGCCCCCTGAGTTTCAGAAACTTGCAATTTTAGCCCCTTATGTTTCAAAATAGCACTTTTGGCCCCCTAAGTTTCAAAAAGTTGCGATTTTGACCCCTTATGTTTCAAAATAGCATTTTTGGCCCCCTATGTTTCAAAATAGCACTTTTAACCCCCTATCTTTATCCCTTTTGCAAAAAGTCAATTTTGACCAAGTTAAAGTTGATGTAGCATAATAATATATAAATCTGTTAAGCATAAACTGCAGAGGCAAAATAACTAATTAAAATGACATAACAAGTCAAACTTATCACATATAAGAAATTACATTCAAAATAGAAGTTCAAGACACTTTTCTATATCAAAATGACATAACAAATCAAGTTATTACATATAAGAAGTCATTACATAATCAAAATGACATAACAAAAAGCACGGGGTTTTCAATTTTCATTGTTTCCTACTTTTGGATTTGGGATTAGGTTATTTTTTTTACGTATAATGAGAAATCCTTTTGAATAAACGTCACGAAGGATTATGTTAATTCTTTAGGATTTGAGATTATATATGTGTGTTAGTGAAAAAATAAATTTAAAGCACGTGACTTATTCCTTTTATTTTTTTATTTTTTTTAGTTTTTTTAATTATAAGATGACAAAAAAATGTTGACGTGGCAGCTGAGTCGCTTAAGTGACTTGCCACATCAACTTTTACTCGATCAAAATTGACCTTTTGCAAAGGGGTAAGATAGGGGCCAAAAGTGCTATTTTGAAACATAAGTGGCCATAATCGCAACTACTGAAACTTAGGGGGCCAAAATTGTTATTTTGAAACATAGGGGGCCGAAATCGCAATTTTCTGAAACTTAGGGCGCCAGAAGTGCTATTTTGAAACATAAGGGGCCAAAATTGCAAGTTTCTGAAACTTAGGGGGCTAAAAATGCAATTTAACCTTTTAAATAAGCAATTTTGGTCCCCCTAATTAAAGAAATTATGGATTTTGGTCCCCCTATTTTAAAATAAGCAATTTGGGTCCCCCTATTTTATCAAATTTTAAAATTAGATTCATCATTTTCAAAAATTTAAAAATTTAAAATGGCATTTATAAATTTTAAAAAAACATTTTTTATAAAAATAATAATACTTATTTTATTACATTATTTTTATATGTCGTGGATTAATTTTTTTACATTGATGAATGCTACATCATATTAAAATGTGAAAAATCACCTTGAGAGAAAACAGATGAGCTTAATTTCAAAAATTTATAAAATAAGAGGATCAAAATTGCTTATTTAGAAATAGGGGGACCAAAATCCAAAATTTGTTAAAATAGAGAGATCAAAATTACTTATTTAAAAATAGGGGACAAAAATCCGAAATTTATTAAAATAGGGGGACTAAAATGAAATGTAAATCTGTCATCTCTAGTTAAGCATTTCATATGAATTTGATTGATTTAAAATGAATTGAGTTTGAGAATTGGAAGAGTGAACAATGAAGATAAAATTATTTGGAAAAGTCACATTGGAGAAGAGCTTCTTCATATCATCATTTGCTTCTATAATTCTGCAACTTGGAACTTCAATCTTTTGAGAGAAAGAGGGAGAAGTAAATGAAATTTGAAATCGCCAAAAAAGAATAGCAGTTCCAGAATTGCAGAAGCAAGTTTATTTGAAAAAAGGATATACATAAAAAGAGAGAATTAAACAATTTAAAAAGGAAAGAGATAACAGGTATAGAATTGCTTACTATGTGGTTGGTGAAACTGAAGCCAATGTGCAGTGAATATGGAAATATAGGTAAATTACAAAATGCGTTATAGAATTGTAGCTTTTGAATCGAAAGTTAGTTATGGCATATCTTCGAGTGTGTAACTGATTATGAGACTGAAAAATATGGTCTCACTATTCTGATAAAAAATGAATTTCAGCATACAATGTTTGTGTCCGTAGTATGTAAGCTGCTCTTGCTTCAAATGTAATGAGCTGTTACAACCATTCGTTCATCCAAGCTAAAAAGGCAATGCAATCTGGTATGTTCTAGCCTTGGGGCGGTTCATATTGACCGATAAACTAACACTTTTTTTCAGTTTATGAATACAGTATCTTCCAGGAAGTATTTTATTAGCAATAACATAATATTTAAGCATCTGCTTAGCTATGAGAAATCAATCTCATTCTAATCTAGGTAAATTATTTTCCCTAGCCACCATGTTAAACTGTTATATGTAAGCATTTTATAAGGTGGGAGGAAGAGAAACCTTCAGCTTAAACTCCATTATGAGGTGGCATGGTTAGGAACCAAAAAATAGGATATTTTTTTCAATTTCCCCTTCCAACTAATTTCTCTTCACTCTTTTAAATTAAGGATGTTCATGGGAGAGTAATTTGTGCATCTTCAAACAATCAATGCCAGCCACTATCAAATGTGACCAAAAGCATTTATTTGAGCATATAGATACTAAAAGAGTCAACTTGCACACCAAAAATAAGGAACGTATTGACGCAAAAAAATATAGCACAACTAGCAAAATGCATTAAGTAACCAGGCACTGTCTGAAGCTCCAAACACAAGTATGATAATACAGTAATATAAAAGGCTACTCAAGGAAATAAAATATACTAGTACAGAAGTTTCAAAACAAAATGTATTTTTTAAATTAAAGCCAAAACTGGAACACTCAGCGTTTACCGCCACCACCACCAATTTTAGGACCCTTGGGCATAGCACCCTTTTGAACATTCCCTTTGCCGGATTTCTGTGCCTTAGATGCTACTTCTGCTTTCTTGGCTTTCTTCTCATCCTTTGTTTTCTTAATCCTCTCTTTAATTTCACTGCAGGATAGACTTGGATAATTAGATATGACATCCATATTTGTAAGATAGAAAACAAAAGCAGATAAAAATAAGGCTCCAAAACCTGAATGAGATTACATGTAAAAAACAGAGCTCTCAAATAAATGAAAATGTTAGAATATAGGAAATCCCTAAAAACAGAGCTCTCAAATAGTAAGCAGGATAAACAAGAAACCCACCGCAGAGCAGCTTCCCTGGCTGCATCTCTAACTTCAGGCTTCTCAGTTCTTTTCTTCTGAATGACTTCCAGGGTAGCACCAACAATGGACCTGGAGTATGGCTTCTTGGTAGCACGGCGTCTCTTCTTCACTGCTTCTTGAGCAATGTCCTGCACATCAAAAGAATAAAATCAAACAACTTAGATAATTTTCAACTGAAGTACAACCAAGTAAAATTGAATGCAATTAACTGCTACATCTTCACATTGTAACTAGGTACATCGTTGAAAATTTTGATTTCAACATGTTCAGGAGCTTAATTTTTGTTTATCTTGACATTGACATTACAATCAAATCAGTTAGAGTAAAAAATTGACCTTCTTATGCTGCTTTCTGTACATGGCAGTCCATGTGAGCTTTGAAGGCTTCAAACGGTTGTGGAAATACCTTTTGCATTTCGAGTTCACAAACAAGAAAACCTGTCAAATCAACAAAAAAAATTGATATCAGTCGAACACACATTGAGCACATTGTAGCAAACACAGCACAGGTGTTTAAGTAAAGAAATGCATCAACCGAAAATTCTATACAAGTCATTTTTATATCACCTGAGAATCACTACGAATAAATCTGATTCCTCTTCCTGGGTAGATCTTTGCACCACTGAATCGGCAGAGTTCAGTTCTGAAATGCAAATTTCAATTAATAACTTTCCACTTAAGAAGGCAAAAAATTGAAAACATAGCCACGAATTTCAACAATATCACAAAATTGTAAGCAAGTATATCTAGTTGAAATTGTCCTTGTACTTGAAAATGTTTAATACAGTGCCATTTTAGACCTAATAATCATCAGATACTAATCCTAATCTTAAATATAATATTGAATTAAATTAAATAACAAAAAATCTCCACAGTAAGAGCCTACTAAAATCATCATGCATTCAAACAAATTCTCAGATACTGAATGTAACACAATAAGACTAAATCTAGATTCAACATATAAATCCTATGGAAACTCAAAAAAAAAAAAAAAAAAATCACATAGATTTTTTAGCAGATACGAGTTATTGGATTGAAGAAAAGAAAATTGTTGATGAAAATTGAGAAGAGAAGAACCCTTACTTGAGAACCATGGCTGCTGCGTTGTTGTAGCTGCTAGATGTAAACCCTAATCCTAAAATCCAAAAATGAAGTTTTCTTTCTGGTTAACTATATACCTAGAAAAACGCCTTAAAACTACGTAAATGCCACTCGGAATGTTTTCATGTTGGGCCTATTTGAAATAGCCCGGTTTATAAAGGTGTGGCTTGAATGAGTTGTGTTATGGGAATTGCTTTTGGAACCCCCAAGTTTTCTTGGGTGCCCTTTGAAATTATCAAAATATCTCATCAGCTATTTAAGTTGTGAGTGTATAAAATTTTGAAAATTTTCATGTTAGATGTGTTTTCTTCTCAAATTTATCATTTTTATAACGTTCGACGTGTAAAATCTTGAAAATTTTCATGTAAGCGGGTGTTTTTTTTCTCAAATTTCTCATTTTTATAATGTCAGTTGAGTTCGCTACTTAAGTAGAGGACGTGTAAAATGTTGAAAATTTCATATTAGGGGGGTGTATTTGTTTCTCAATCTCTCATTTTCATATTTAGATTAGAACAAATTAGATGGTTAATATGGTTTATATTTATGGTTAATCATGTTAGACACAATTATCTTATCATAGTTGATTGATGATATAACTATCAACAAAATACAAATAACTTATCATAAAAAAAATAAAAATACAAATAACTACAATATTCATTGTCATTAACTATGATTTTTAGGTGTTTATATACAAATTTATCGACTATTTATCCAAATTCCAAACCAAGTCTAAATATACATAATACTTGTTAACCATAATTTGTGTTCAAATATACACATAAAAACTGGTTAAAGAAATATACACTTGAAAATTATTATTAGTGGTGTTCAATATTTTGGTTAATTTTCTCACCTCAAAATTGATTTATCCTATAATATTTTACGGTATCAACTCTTTCAAAATCAATAACAACTTGTGTCTTCTTTCATTCAATTTCTATGGCGATGGTTTTAATTTTATCCTAACACTTAAACTCATTACCAATAGTTTAGAAATCTCTTATTTGATTAATCATTAATTATACAAGTCCATATTAGACGTCCCATATATATGATCATATATGATAAGAACACTAAATTTTAAGACCACTTTAAATTAAAATGATAAAAGACTTGTTTCTCATTATGATAATATATAGTATAATTTATATCATGATAAGAAGTTTATGATCAAAGACTTTCTCTATCTTCAATAATTTGAAAGATGGACATTATATATTGTTCTGATACATAACACTTATTTTTCATGCAAAAAATAAAATAAAAAATTGACTAGTTCAAACTAAACAAATATATGTGCTTTATAGAATTATTATGTTATATGATCCAATTGATTGATCAATATTAATCAATCAACTACGTATTTTTATTACACTGTAGTGCTATAGTGCTATGTATAGCAATCAATATCATTCAAAGATTAAACAAACAAAGATTAAGAGTATAGGAGTATTAACTATCATTAAGCTCAAAATATGAATCTATAGTTTATCTACATAACATGTTGACGGTGAGTATTTTATTTAGTTTATAGATTAGATCAAACAGATCTCATATTATTAAAATTAAGTGTTACTATTAGCATTAGACTCGACTACATCATTAAATTTGATTAAAATTTAAAATTGAGTCCTAACTCCTAACTCATTCTACAACCTCCAGATTAAATATCTATATCTAATTTATCAAGCACTCATGAGGTGACATCACATTATTGAAAATTATTGGGCAAGCCATGTGGAAAGATAGCTTTGAACGGTGAAAATTTTGAGGGACCAGCATGATGAGTATGTGATGCCAAAGATACAACAGAGAACTAATGTTTGCAATGAATATCTTTTGGTTGAGAAAATTCCAATTGCACATTTGTAATACACGTGAATTTGTACAAGAAAATTCCAACCGCATAGGCACACCATGATACCTTTACAAAACATGATTGGCTATGCCAAAAAATATTAGTGTTATGGGATAAGTGAACGAGCATAAAGATTCAGTTAAACTCAACCCAAATTTTAAGATGGTAGCATAGCTTAGTTCAAGACTAGTTGGTGGTAACATAGCTTACTTCAAGATCAGTTGAACCGCTGAATCGTGCGAGGCGTAAAGTGTTTTATAAGGTTGAGTTAAGTTCAACTGAAATTCTAAGAATTAGAAAAAAAAATGTATTAAAAGTTAAAACCAAGGAATCTTTTTGTAGTTGTATACTTGAACTTAATTCATTAATCACATTCAAACTAAACCAACTACTAAAAACATTTGTTTAGCCAGTCCTTTTCTTTACTTCTTAGTTAATCCTATAATTAAAGTCTGATGAACTCATTGACAGAAAAAAATATCTTCCAACATTTGAATATCCAAACAAATAGTAGTCCCAATAATGTATATTAATCATTTGCAATTTTTTGCCAACAGAATGAATTAATGAGAAAAAACAAATGATACATGAGGTGAGTGTTAGCAAGTAGCTAACAGTCAACCACAAATTCTTACTAGAAGGGAAGACAATCATGCCTTGTTTATTGAAAATGACCTTAAATGTTGCCAACAAGGAATTGGCCACATAGAAACATAAACATTGAATGAATACACATGTTTTCTGTCATATATTACAGACTCATTGAATGACTACACAACATTTTTTTTTCACCAAAGAAAAAATATATCACACAAATGCTGCACTTTTATGAGATAAGTGTTAACAAGTAGTTAACACTCAACTACATATTGTGCTGCTTCAAAGACTCTAGGACAAAGTAGCCTTATTTATTAGTACTACTACCTGAAGAAAATGGATCTTCTTGTTGTTGGTCAACTAGGTATTGATCAACATTCATCAACAATGCTCACTTTGTCCTACCTTAAAATTTTGTACAACCTTTTTCACATTGACTCCATAATGTGCACTTTTTTGGACATCCATTGTACTGCATCACATAAATCATTGACTGCTACAAAAGCCTAAGAATCCCATAAACTCATGGTTCTGGATCATATGAATGCTTTTCTCAATGCCAATGACACCTGAAAGAAAAAGGTTTACATTACATTTGCTATTTCTATGTATTATTATACTTTGTAAAAAGACAAGTGTGAGTGTGTTTGCACGCGGCGTGTGTTTGCACGCGGCGTGTGTGTTCACGCGCAATTGAATTTGATATGGTTTACCCATGGTGAGAGCACTGGCAAAAATGACCCCTGATAGGATGAATACAATGATTGAGGCTCTTCCAAGAATCCTAAGCAATTTTCTTACAAATAACTGTCCCACAAAGCCAGCCATAACAGACACTGTGAAGAGGTATAATGCTGCAAAACAAATACAAACACAACAATAAGCTATAGCCTATAGACATGTTTTCATATAATAATCAGAACACGTCACATATCATATTGTCATAGTTCACTGTTTTAAATTTAAAATGTGTTTCTGCAATGAATACCTTTCAGTATCTATTAATTTGTATATGGTCCCCTCACTTTCACTCTTACAAAACACGTGATGAGAATTAATTAAATGCAGGGTAAATTAGAAAGAGATTTAAGGTTTATGAAAGGTACCGTATGGAATGGGGAACCTCTTGAGTAGGTAGAATTCAACCACAGATAATGATGATGAAAACATCATCACAAATGTTGCTGTTGCACTAGCAACCTGCATATTCAATCCTAACAAGTTAAATTGCTTAAATTTTTAGCTTGAAATCCAACTGCGTCTTGATGCACATTGAAAGGTATTTAAAGAATATATACACTCAGCTGTGAGTGTAAAGTAATTTTATACTATCCAATCAAAATCCACTATCTTTCCACACCACCCTACTTTTGTAGGATATTTTAAAATTAGTGGTATAACACGGAAAAATCGTAGTCTCTGATTGGTTGTCAGTGTAAAATTGTTTACACTCGGTGTATGATCATTAAACAACTCATATCAGTATACGTACCTGAGGGATGACACCAATCTCAATAAGAAGAGGACCCAAAATGAATCCACCTCCAGAACCAAGTAACCCTCCAACTGTCCCACCTAAGATTCCACAAAGGGCACAAAACACAATGTGCAATACAGTCCATTCAATTGAAGCTTCACAGATACATTCCGGGTTTCCTGTACTCATTCTTTTCTTGTGATCTTTGTACAACTTCATTGCTTCATATCCAAACACCACTAGTGCAATAGGAAACTGAAACAAAGAAAAATGCACGGTAAAAAGCTAGTTTAAAAAAAGTCCACAACTGCAATTTAGACCTCGACATCATGGTTTTTGATGCTTCTGTAACCGGACCGCAACACAACAGCGATTGAGGCAACATAAGCCGAATTTAACTTCATCATGGAATTGTTATTATCAATACCTGTAAAGAGAAAAGGACCCAATACCATACACTGCAGACCTTTACATCATTCTGCAAACAAAAACAAAAACAAAATCGATTTTAAAAAAAGAAAATAAAAATTAAACAGACTTGTGATGTGAGCAGGAAATAATAGAGAGGAACTTACCTTAATGACTTGAAGTAGTAAGAAAGAAACCCAAACAACCATTAACACCAAAATTCTTTTCCACTTAAGGTTGGATAAAAATATTTGCTGTTTTAAGAAACATAAAAAAAAAAAGGGTTAAATCCTTAACTACCTACCAACCAATAAAGTAGAGGAAAGTTTTATAGTTTTGTGTAAACTAAGAAGTGTTAATACCATAGGTGTCTTCTCTTCTCTAGGTACTAAAGGATCATATTCTGTGTCAATTAGAACTGCATAATTCAGGAAATAAAGTTACCAACTATGGATCAAGATTTGTATATTTGTCAATTATTGATTAATTTAAAAATACTAATACACCTAATGAATCGAGCATAAAGTTGAAATAGATAAGAGATTCTTACGTTCCCCGCGAGAATTAACAAAAGTTCTTTGTGCCATAACCATTTCTTTCTGTAATTAACAAAACAAAGAGAAAAAGCTATTTAGTATCTTCTAATGACTTTCATAGAATATACATAATCTTGAGTTGTGAAAATTTTACCTTAAGAATTGTCTCTTCTTTCCACATCTCAGTTCCCTTAAAGAAAGACCTTGAAGAAGTTCCTATCCAAAAAGAAAATAAAAAAGTTATATATATTCGATCAATATTTCAATTTTCAACTAACTATGATAAAAATGAACAGTATAAAAAAAGTAAGATACCTATGAAGAGAATAATGATTAAGACAGTGATGAGCCAGTAAGGGAAAACAACACTAAGAGCAACACCAACAGTGATACCAAGCATAAGCATAGGTTGAAAAATAAGAGCTAAATCATAATCCAATATTGGAACATCTTTCGTTGGATGACGAACTCTTAGGTTATAAAATACAGAAGATGTTGATGCTCCCATTATCATACCTAAAATCAAAACAACAAAACATAAAAACTTAGTCACAACAAAAAGATAACAACTTCCCCTGCTTCTAATCAAGCATTGAAAACCTCCCTAGGTAGCACAGACACTTCTGATTGAAGACGTGTCTGGGTAGTATCCAGACCAACATGACATCGAAACACTTCTGATCGAAGATGTGTCCGGTATCCAAACCAACATGACACCGGAACACGTGTGATTACATTTGGTTAAATTTATATTCATTTTCTCTCAAATTGTTATCAGTGTGGTCGTGTTAGTGTCATGTTGTCGTGTCAGGTGTCTCTGTACATGCTTCATAGTTGAAAACAGGATTAATTATTACATTTGGAAAGAGCAGCAGCAGACTTGGTATCAAAACCAATGATAAGAGTAAGCATAGGAACAAAAATGCCACCACCTCCAACACCACCAACGGTTCCAAAAGCGGATCCTAGAAAACCAATAAGTGTGGCTAAACCAAGTCTCCAACTAGGCTTCAATTCCTGAAGAAAAGAAAGAAAGCGTTAATGTTTTAAAAGAAGAAAGGAATAATTTGAGAAAATAAGTACCTGATGAATATGTTAAGTGATGATGACATACGGGCCATGTTTTATCGGTAATGGATCCGGCATGGAGTTGAAGGGAATTGAGGGGAAGAGATAGAGAGGGTTTTGTGTGGCCATTGGTGAGATAAAGAGCGGAGAGAATTGCAACGGAGAAAGCGGATACGAGGTAGAGGATGAATGTTTTGGTGGAAAAGGACATTGTGGTCAATTGTGAATGAATTTTTCTGTTCCGGAACCAACCAAAGAGAAGAGGGAGTAACGTTATGGCATGTGTCGTCTCTATTTCAAATTACTCAAATATTCCACCACCAAGATACATATACCTAGTATTGATTGGATTGATGTATATGAAGTTCGGTTGGATTAACTTATTTTTTAGTTTATGAAAAATAAGCTATGAAAATAAATAAAATTTTATGTTAATTTATAAGTTTTTATTGATGAAAACTGTATTTTTACAAGTTATTTTTTCGTAAATTACCTTTAAAAAAAAAGTCAAGGTCAGAATTCTCACATTTTTAGAAATTGAAATAAATGTAGTTTATGATTTATAAATAACACTAGTCAATTCCAAATTGCAATACAAACTTACATAGTTACACTTGATTGGATCATATCCAGTCAGATTTGTGTGATGAATAATTAAAATGGAATCCAACCACATGTTATTGTAATATTTAAATGAAAATATTTTTTTGTCTACATCTAAACTGATGGACGTAGAGACGTACAATATTATTTAAGTATATTTCACCTTAATTATAAAATAAAACATATATACTTCACCTTATACTTAAAACGTGTAATATATAAATTAGAGTTGGCCTAGATTATTCACAAAAAAAAAAAAAAGAGTTTTCGTAGATTAAATCTGTTTTACAAACTTTATTTTGGTTTATATATTTTTTGTGCTAGATTATTTTGGTCTATGTGAATTTGCTCTAGCTTGATTTATGTTCCCACCACAGGGGAAAAAACTTGATTTAATGTTTTACATTGGTCAGAAGAAGAAAAGAAGTAAAAAAAAAATTATGTTGAACAAAATATAATCTATTTAAATTTAGATTTATTAGTGAAAAAAGTGTTTTTTAATGTGTAATTATCAGCCTAAAAAACCAAAAATATATGGTAAATAAAATTCTCCATTGAAAAAAGAATAATAATAATAATAATAATAAAAATGTACCAAAAATATTATATTTCCATGTCATGTCAACATAGTTTGAACTAGAGGTGGAAAGAGGACAGACCGGCATACATAGGCTCAGGTCAGCCTATTTCTTTAAATAGAGCAGACCAATGTTTTTTTATAAGCCTATTTAGCTAAAAAACTCAGGCTCCAGGCCAATAAAAAAACCTATTAAGCCTACTAGGCCGGCCTATTTAAGTAAATATGAATAATATTTTTACATCTATTGTTATTATATATTAAAATTTATACTTTGATTAAATTATAAATCTATTAACTTTTTCTGTAATTCAAGTTTATTAATTCACATTAATTTTTCACATATATAAATGTATTATTATAAACTACAATCGAAATATGATGTCCTATATAGTCAAATTCTCTAAAATATCATGTTAAATATCAAAAGGCAGTTTAATCTCATTGATTTATTTGTTCATTAGTATATTTAAAATTAAATATAATTATTTATTTAAATGTGTTTATGTGAAATAGGCTTTTAAACAGACTAATAGGACATGTCAGACTTTCAAAAGGTCAGACTCAAACCTAAAAAATAAGTCTATGATAGACCACAAACCAACTCAGACTTTTAATTTTTTGACAGGTTAGACTTAGGCTTGGCAAAGCCTGACTCGACCTATTTCCACCTCTAGTTTGAACGTAAATTTTTTTTAATCAAGAAAACACAAAAAGAAACATGCAAAAGAACCGGAATACCTAAAAAAGTAATTCCTAATCTGCCAGCAATTCATATCAACTTGCTCAACTTTCATACTTGTATAGTATGACCATGGTATGAAATATTGAAGAGATATCAAGTTGTCAGGTTAAAAAACTTGGTGATAAAATCTCCTTTTGAAATAAAAATTGAGCAAACATTATAAATTTGAGTTGATGTTGAATTAATTACCGACTAAAAAATTATTTTTGCTCTAAACGTGTTTTGCCAACTTGAATTATTG
Source organism: Trifolium subterraneum (assembly GCA_951799995.1). Classification (NCBI taxonomy): domain Eukaryota; kingdom Viridiplantae; phylum Streptophyta; class Magnoliopsida; order Fabales; family Fabaceae; genus Trifolium; species Trifolium subterraneum. The sequence continues at coordinate 6,310,643 of OX637468.1, read as the reverse complement.
AAAAGACAAGATTTTCAGTCATGTATGTATTTAATTAATTCTGTTTAAAATTGAGATTGAAATCGGAGGTCTAGATATATATTTTTATGTATAAAAAATAATATTATAGTGAAATACAAGTTCAAAAAGAGTTTAATTGTTGTGCACCGTCGGTGTAACATTTTTTTACACATGCATCCAATGATAGTTTGCCACATCATTTAATGAATATGACACATCATGTGTTTTTAAACACAATACATGATGTGTTGGTATATTATTGGATGCATGTGTAAAATAACTTTACACTGACGGTGTATATAAATTAAATTCTTAGGGATGATGTTTCTAAGATAGTAACCGCATAACCACTAAAATAATATCATTAATTATGATACACCTTGATTTGTGTTATAAAACTAATGTAAACAAGAGTAATATAATAACATATGTGGAGAGAAGAAGAGATGAGAGAATAAGAGAAAACAACAGAGTCTATGTTATTCCTTTAGAGTGTCATTTACACGATACATGAGTCCTATTTATAGACAAATATAATGGGCCAAATAACATGGGCCAACGCCCAACAACCTACATATGGACATCCACTAAATATTCATAACACTCCCTCTTGGATGTCCATCGAGGATATGCCTCATTAAAACCTTACTATAAAAAAACCAATGGAAAAAAATTCTAGTGAAGGAAAACGAGTACAACATGTTTGAGCTGCCTCATTAAAAAATTTACCAGGAAAACCCAATGGGATAAAACCATGGTTAAGGAAAAAAGAGTGTAGAACACAATTATTTCTCCCCCTTATAAAAACAATTATATCTGAGATGAAGTAGGTCATTGAATCTTCTATACTAGTTGATCAAATGATTTACTTGAAGTTGACTTTGTAGAAAGATCTGTCATATCTTCTGTATTATACTCTTCTCCAAGTTAGCAGTGCCTTCGATGTTATCTTCATATCGAATTGTTGCGGGAGACATCCTTTTGTAATAAAAACAACAAGTTTCTTGTATGCGTTGAATTATAGGCCTTGACAAAAATGCATTTTCAACTTGCTTGATATACTGCTAAAATCTTCATATGATTGGATGATATTGTTGTTTCTTTAACGTATAAATAATATGCTTCACTTTTTTCCAATATTTGTGTTGGCTAAATAGACAAAAATAAAATACCACATGTATAACTATAGAAAAATATATTAGTGTCGTCAATTGAATTATGATACTTCAGGACCAATTCAAATTGTTCATTATTTTCTTGAATTATAGCATATATTGAATTATCAATTATAATAAAAACAGTGGCTATGAAGCAACACAAATTAAATGAAATTGTTCGGTTTACATACCTTGATTGCTTATCTTGGCGGCTATGAAGCAACAAAAATGAAATGAAAGAGGTTTTGGTTTACATACCTTTGGAATGATAATTTGGTAGAGTCTCGTGCTGATAACGTGTTATAAAACTAATGTAAACAAGAGTAATATAATAACATATGTGGAGAGAAGAAGAGATGAGAGAATAAGAGAAAACAACAGAGTCTATGTTATTCCTTTAGAGTGTCATTTACACGATACATAAGTCCTATTTATAGACAAATATAATGGGCCAAATAACATGGGTCAACGTCCAACAACCTACATATGGACATCCACTAAATATTCATAAGATGGAAGTTTTTTTACAACACTTTGATGGAAAGTTTTGTCTCTGCCTAAATACAAATTATCTCTCACGTGAGTGTAGGACACCGCAAAATTGAAGAACTAATAATGAATCGTCAAATTAATGGCTAGAATCGATTGGTCAGACAGAAAAACATAAAAAGATAACAAGTACTATGGTTTGAGTCCTAATTCAATTTGTCTTCCTCCACAGCCATCGACAATGATCTGCAGGTGAGCATAAGTGCTCTGTTGTCACAAATACAATTCATGTCTAAGATGACAAGGGAAACAGATTTGCTGCAGTTTATTTTAACACATTAATAAAAAGAGTTTAATTGATATGCACCAACGGCGTAAAATAATTTTATACCATCGTCCAATAAATAACCATCATTTTGTCATGTCATGTCAAGAAAGTGGAGTAAAGTGAGGTGATGTGGCGGAAAACATAGTTAGTATTAGTTGACAGTGTAAAATTATTTTACACCGTCGGTGCATATCAATTAAATCCTAATAAAAAATGTGCAAGTTATAATATTTCATGTGATTTTATAACTGCGTTAATCTATCATTGATTAATCTCTACTATTTAAAGGTCCAGTTTAAATTTTATAGGGCTATGAAAAATGGTATATCCCATAAATTATTTTGACAAATTCTCACAAACAATACCACAAGTATTTTCATCAATAAATAAGTTCAAATAAATAAGCAAATGCACTTTTCACAAGTTTGTTGATAAGATTTTTTTCTTTAAGTTTTTCCATCTGTGTTCAATATTTGGTTGCATATATTAATCAGAAATGAGAAATAATATTTAACTGATAATTATTTCTAAGTGGTAAGACTAGAGTACGTCTTGGACTTTCAAGTAGGTGTGATAAGAAGTTTCTTTTCCAATTGTGTATATGGAAAAAATTGAAAACTTTGTTATTATATTATATAAATAAATGGATAACCAATTGTTTTTTAGACATACGTTGTTCTAACTTTAACTTCGAAAAGTTATACATCATAAATAAAAAATAAAAAAACAAAATCTCCATCAATGATATTGGTTAATCGAAAATTATCTATATATGGTAATTTGAGAGAGGCCTACACCAACCAATTAGCTCGATATGGATAATACTTGTTTCTTTTTTCTTCTTTTTATGCAGCTGATGTAACATTTTAACCACTCAATGACTATTAACAGTGTTTATGAGGAATACGAAGAAGATTCTCAATTAATTTGATGAAATTGAAAGTATAAAGTTATTATATTGAATTGAAGTATTTATACGAAGGATCAAACTTACACTAAAACACTAGTACTACAACTTAATAACCACATAATAACAAAAAACTAACAACTAATCTAACAAAACGGAGCAATTTATTGAGATTTGTGTGTGTTCGGTCACGAAGGGGCAGTCAGGGGATTGAGACGTTTTTGCCTCATCATGTGATGTTGTTGTTTGGTAAGGTGGTCGGATAGTTTGAGTTTTTGCTTTGCTTTGGAGCGGTTATTTTGGTTGCGATTGTTGTGGGGATGTCTAGTGTTTGTGATGTTGTTGTATTAGAGGTTTTCGATTTTATGGTTGAGACACAGTTTTGAGTAGGACGAAAGTGTGTCCTATGTGACAGGTTTGTTGTGGAAGAGTTCTCTGTGTTGTTGCATGGATTTTAAAAAAGATGGTTATGCTTGATTTTAGTTTATCATTGATTTTGCTCTGGTTTATACATATGGTTAGTGTTTAAATTAGCTTGTGTTGGTATACTTTTGTGATTTTTTAGTGTTGGTGATATGTACTCAAATTATTAAAAGAGGCGGGTTGATGCAGTTGTTCATGTGTCTTGGTTAAGGTGTTTTCACTCTCTTATCTTTTTTTGTTATTACTTATTATCTTAACAACTTTTTGTGCTTTTTGTCAAGAGAATTTATTTATTAATCAAATTCACTGATTAAAAAAATCTAACAAAACAAATAGAAATTACAACATAAGCTAAAAAAATAAAATTGTGTTTAATCACTAAATTCATCAACTAGGTATGACTATTAACTAAATTGAGGAATAAATATTCATGTGATGTGATAGTCACTTAATTATATGGGTTGATAGAATACCCAAAGGCCAGTGTGAGTGTAATGAACTCTAAATTTTTTATTGTTGTTTCTTTGGACTTTAAACTCTGTTATTTTTGTTTCTTATGATTTCATTATATTTTAGTGTTTGAAATATCAATTAGCCTTATATATATACTTGCATATTTTAAAAGGTGTCATATGACTTGATGATATAGAGTAAACAAGACTATGAATTACAAGAAAATTTTTCTTGAAAATTTCATTTTCCACATACCGCCCCAATGTTTTGATTTGATCGCAAGTCCACATTTTTGAGAGATTGTCTGCTTTGTAGTTAACCCGTCACAAATTTGTCCGTTGTAGAAAAGACGTCTCGGTGATATGAAAGTTGTGGGTGTTGTATATACATTACTATTTGCCTCGATTACCAAGCGATGTGAGACTATTTGGTGTATCTGGAACAGAAGTCCCCCTAGTCGAGGCTAAGAGGCTAACGAGTGGCGACCACGGGCATGCACGGATTCGTTTCCCATAGACGGCGCCACTGATCTTACCTGATCAGAGTCGACCAAATACGACGGTATGTGTGCTCTTCAGTTTCAGTGAAGCCGCAAGGTGTTGTGTACCTGCAGATACTCCAACTCTTAAATGGCTACCGAAAAACAACTGGAAAGTCATGATGAGCAGTTAATACTCATGATTCCAATGGTCGGCCATTCCAATGGTCGGCCGTTACAGTATGTGGAGATACTGTGACCGTTGACCATTGTTGGTGCTCGTAGGCTGCTCCAATTTGGGCCCTGCTCGACGGTCCAAGAAGAAATTTTCCTCAGCGATTGGCCTTCAGGCCCAATCCAAAACATAAATTATTCATTTTTACTATCACTTCACAATTTTGAAGCCAACAAATTGTAGGAGAGACAAAAAATAAGATGATTTTAAAATGTAAAAGAGTAAAAGTATAAAGACCAAAACCGGAACTAACCTTATGAACTAATGTTGGGCTCATGGACTTAAATTTTTTTCTAAATACACTCGTTAAAGTCCAATAGGATTAGACTTAGTATGTATGTGCATATAAATTGTGGATAATTATCCTTATTCTATGTAAAGATTTTCTTCTGTAGGGGTGATTACATGTGACAGATTGAGATGAGATGAATTATAATCATCAATAACCGTGTCCTAAATTTTGATGATATAATTTTAAAGATCATAATTTTATTTAAGACAAAATTTGGGATGCTCTTAAGGTTAAGGTTTTTTATTTTTGGGTTGGTCTTAAGGTCAAGGTTTTAGATGAAAATGAAACACTGATATGGCCTATTTTGGAAGCATTTAAACAATGAGATTCACTTATTGGTTACTCGCGTGCTCTATGCATTTTCCATTTTATCCTTCCGCTACTTAAGTAGTGGACATTATGAAAATAATGAGAAATTTTAAGAAAAAATCCTTTATCAAGATTTTTACCAGTTCTCTACTTAACATATAAAAATGTGAAATTTGAAAGGAAATTTTTTTTTCTCATTTTTAGAACATCCGCTACTTCAGTAACGAATTTTATAAAAATGATATTTTTGACAATAAAAAACACCCTCCTACGTAAAATCCGCTACTTAAGTAGTGGACGAGAGTATTTTGATAATTTCATAAAACGTGCTAGAAAACCAGTAGAGTGACAAAAATTTGGCAAATCAAGCTTAAGCTTGGTTTTCTTTGATTTCAAGAAGAAACTAGAAGTAGGATGTTTAGAATATTTTAGCCACATGAATTGAATAGAAAAGGTTAATATTGTGGCCCATTTGAATAAACTTTGTATATTTTTCAATTTATGCATTATGCTCTTTAGCCTTTTAAAAAAAAATACACAATTTATGATACTTCACCATTTATACCCTTACTAAAACTAAAACATTAATTAAATATATTTTGTTTTTTTAATAAAATGACTTAACTTAGGGATCTGTATCATTTCCTAAGGTAGTAGTTTGTATAGCAAGGATAAAGGGGCAGGCCCCAAACAAGTCATGACTTGCACTGGAAACAGAAAATGAACCAGTAACTCAACCCCATTAAAAAACAAAATATTAAAAACCAAAAGGAATTGTTTGATTAACTGATAAATGAAGATTAAAAACAGCAAACAACACTTATTATTACAAAACACATTATGTTTACAAAAAAGCAACCATGATCATGTAGTAGTCACATGACCAGCAACAACATTGCATATATATTGCTTATTATTATGATAATGTTGATCACATTTTCTCACGACGACGCTCAACATGAATGGTGCCTTCTTCCTCCAAACCTCCCGTATCAGCCTGGTCCACCCCTGCTGCTGCTCTCAGCCCATCCGCCACCACTCCTGGCCTACTCTCATTCACCTTCACCACCACTTTCTCTCTACCCAACCCTCCTCTTCCTCCCAACCTAGCATCTTCTTCCGTTCCACCCAGCATTTCCTACACACACCACAATTACACATTAACAGCACAGCTTATATTGTCTGCTTGCATTTTATTCATGTTCAATTTGTTCCAATGAATAATGTTAAACAATGTCTCGGGACACTGTTTAATACGACACTTCCAAAATTAATAGTAGATAAATACGGACACTTCCAAAATTAGTAATAGATAAATATTAATGTGCAATAGTCAAATGATAAAGTTTGAAGTAACAAACCTTAGTTTCATCTTTCTTCCCAGTGAAGAAACCCATAACTGAATCCTTAAACTCTCCAAGCTTCCCCACAGTAGTATCTTTCCCTTCTTTAGCCTTCTCAGCAGTATAATCCTTATACTCTCCAGCCTTATTCACCGTAGCATCCTTCGCTTCTCCAGCCTTCTGCACAGTTGCATCTTTCGCCTCCTTAGCTTTCTCTGCAGCATAATCCTTGTACTCTCCAGCCTTCTGAAACGTCGCATCTTTCGCTTCCCTCGCCTTCTCTGCAGCATAGTTTGTATACTCCCCTGCTTTATTTGCAGTAGTGTCTTTCGCTTCCCTCGCTTTATCTGCAGCATAGTTTGTATACTCCCCTGCTTTATTCGCAGTAGTGTCTTTCGCTTCCCTCGCTTTCTCTGCAGCATAATCTGTATTCTCTCTTGTTTTATGAGCTGCATAATCTGTAGTATCTTTAGCTTTTTCACCAGCTTCGTAACTTTTACCAACAACGGCATCTTTTGCAGCTTTAAACATTGAACCTACAGAACCAATAACACCTGGTTTCTCTTCTTGTTGATAATACCCTGTTGCAGAAGTAGCATTGAATGCACTTTCTTTTGCTCTGTTAACATCTTCAAGATCTTTCGCAGCAAGTTTCGCAGCTGCCTCAGCTCTTGCTTGTTTGAACTGTGTTTCAGAATTAAGTGAGTAGCCTTCTTCTCGTTCATTTGTTCTGTTTATGTCACCAATGTCTTTTGCAGCTAGCTTTGCAGCTGCTTCAGCTCTGTCTTCCTTGTAGACTTTCCTTGATGCCATTGATTTTGTGAGTTGAAAATATTACAGAAAATGAAAATGAAGTTTCAGAATTAACTTTAACTTTAATCAGTGTGAAAAAGATGGTAGTGAATAGAATGCTCAAAATTTTCATGTATATATGTGAAGGAAACAGAGTCGGTGTGTGCATATATATGAAGTAGAACATTCAGGGAAGGATGTTTGGGGAGAATGACACGTGGAGGAAAGGCTTCACCGTGCTGACACGTGGTGGAAATGGTGCTTGGGAAAATTGAATATCGTGTAGATGTGTATTCAACTCTACACGTAGCCTAAGAAGCTCCTTGGTGATGACATCTATCTTAGACTACCCACAATGGTGGGATTTTTGGTGTTGAATGCATGATTCAATAGTTTAAACCATTGCATTAATGGTGTTGAAGGCTTGTTGGCGGAGAGAGAAGTTGAACTTCTTCAACACCCACCGAAGACTGACACGGGGGACGCGTGGAGCATCTGGGTTCGTCCATCCAGGCGCGTGCGGCACACGCGCCGATAGCACGCGTCTGGAGCAGATCCGCAGAGAGAGAAGATGTGGTTGGATAAAAAAGGCAGCCACGTGGCTGCTTCTGATTGGGCCGGTGGATTTTTTTGATTTTTATCCTTTAAACTCAATTATCTCATTGAAAATTAATTTTTTATTTTTTTACCAAAATTCGTGATTTTTCATTTGGACACAGAAAAAAAACCAAGTTTTTCACTATCTTAATATATTATTGGCTTAAATATCAAAACAGTCCCTGCAATTATGCCTTGTTTTGATTTTAGTCCCTGCAAAAAAAAAAATTGATTTTAGTCCCTGCAAAATTTCAAAAGTCTTAAAATAGTCTCTGACCAGAATTTTTTGATGACATGGCTCATTTTCTATGATTTGGCAGATGTTGCTTAGGATTTATTGATGACATGTCCCATTTTCGATGATGCATATTAATACATTGATTTTTCATTTAATTTTTAAATTAAAATTAAGTTTACCATTTTTCAGAAAACAAATTAAAATTAAAAAAAGAAAAGTAAAGTTAAAAGCGAAAAATAGAAAAAGGGGATGAATTAGCAATTAGGGTTTAATTTGTTTGTACGCGAGTCAGTGAGGAGCATTTTTGTTCAGCATCAACTAAAGGTGAAACTTTAGCATTTCTGTCCCATGAATTAGCAATTACCTTTTTTCGCCAATAAATTAAAAGTATCGTGAAAAATAGAAGGATTCATATGGTTTGTTTTCATCTCTTGTACTCTTTGGAATGAAGAAGCAAAATTAAGAGGAAAAACACGCTAGAGTTGTTTTTTTTTTGTTGTTTTTAAAAATTGAAAAGTGGAAATTGTTTGGAAAAACTGTTTTTAGAAAGATGTCATCTAAATAAGTTTTTTCTTTTCAAATTTTTAAAAACTAAAAAACAAATTTAGAAATCAAACTGTCCCTAAGATTGGGTGAAATACAATGATGAAACTAGTGCAATAGATGTGAGCAATGTAGTCAGGTTCGCGATCCTACGTAGGATCGGTAGGCTGGTTGAGAATCGTAAGATTGAGATCGTAGCTCGATTCGTAAGATTACACTCAAGGGCAAAATTGTAACTTCACATATATACATATACACATAAACACAAAAAAATATAATAGATGAACAAAATAAACTTAATTAATTAATATTTCATAGGCATCATTCCAAATGTTCATACATAACAGATGGGTTAAAAGAATCAACAGTAGGGTTAATAAAAAACAAAATGAAAACTGAGGGTTGACACTTGAGAGTGAAAGAGATGAGTTCAGAAGGTTTCCGTGAGGACAGATGTTTGAGTGAAAGAGAGGGTTGAAAGCGAGAGAGGAGTGAACGAAAGTGAGAAAGAAGCGAGAACAAACATACACTAACCGCCGGCGAGGTTCACGACGGCGCCGTCTATAGCTCAGGTCAAAAGCCCTCTAGGATCGTAATAACCTATGACCCGGTGCGAGAACCTGACTACAGATAGGTCAAAAAAGGAACCTCATGGGTTCTAAGCTCGTTTGGCCTTATCGAGCTCGTAGGATCACAAGAACCTAAGAGCCGGTGCGAGAACCTGACTACATTGGATGTGAGTACTCTCTACGTTTTAAGATTAATAGTTATATTGAATCGAAAATGGGACGTGGCCAAGCGGTAAGGCAACGGGTTTTGGTCCCGTTATTCGAAGGTTTAAATCCTTCTGTCCCAGATTATATTTTAAATTTACAAACTATGAAAATAGAATATCCAATTTTTAGTAGAATATCAACAAAATTTCTATTTCTTTAGAAATAAATTGTCGAAACTTTGTTTTTCTTTGTGGAAATTCCCTTGCTGGCTACCACCAATTTTAGCAAATCTTTCAACTTTACAAATGATTTTTGAACATGTTGAAATGATCATTTTAGAGATCACTTTGATCTCCATAAGTCAAATAAGTTATTCCAAAGTAGTTTAAAGTAAGGTTGTTAAAGTTTCATTTTAAATCGTAAATTCTATGAATTTTGAGTTTTTAGGTATGACTTTCGTTTTTGAGTTACAATCATTTTAAGTAAATTTGGAAGTAAAAACAAGTTTACACGATTTAATTCCCTATAAAATCGATAAAATTAGTTAAACTAGCATGTTTTCACCTAACGATTCAAAAAAAATTAATCAATTCAAAAGTTCAATTTTATCATATTAGTAATAAATACACTATTTTTTTAAGAAGAATTGCAGTTTCAAAAAACAAAAGTTTTTCATTTTACTGTGTTAATTGGAATAAGAAATACTAAAAAGAAACAATAAAGTTTTTTGAGATTTTCTAGATAATGCCGGCAGACAACATAACCACACACCACTTAATCAACCTAAGTTTGGCATGATATCGGCTATTAAGCCTTCATTATAAGCATCATGAACACCCGTTAGTTCTTCCTCTGGATAGGTAAAAGGCATCCTCTATTAACACAATCAGCAACTTGGCACGTCCTAATCTGATATTTTTTCATTTGGAAGTTATCCAAACACCTAACCACGAGCTGCAAGTCAATATTATTTTCCCGCAAAGTTGTATTCTGATAATCGATTAAGACTGTCCATTTGACCCGATCTAATATGCACTTGACGCAACAGTTCTCCGGAATGACATTAGCAGCCAAACCTCATGCAGCAGCATTACACTGCCTGCAATCATAAACTTGACTGGGAGCAACCAAATTATAGTACCATGCAAAAACACCCCATGCATATATAAAATGATAGTCAAATGAAAAGTAATAAATACAATATTATATCTGGAGAAACATTTAATTTTTTATAATAGTATATATTAATAATTATATGAGTAACAATTATTTACACTTGCGATTATTTCTTATAAAAATATACTCTATATGTTGTCCATAAATCCTAGCTTAACTGGTAGAAATGTCAAAATTGCTAGTGTCAGATGTTATGACCGATGTTCGAACATCGGTCACTCCACTTTGTATGTGTGAGTTTTATTTTTTATAAGCAAAAATTCATGGTTGAATAATTGATAGTTTATTCAATTAATTAAGTACCTGTGTTTTCCGGACAATGTCTCCTATTTTTATTTTTATGCACGTGTACGGGAAAAAGAAAACAATACAAAAAAAATAGATGAAAACAAGTGAGAAATAAAACAAATAAGTAAAATTATATTACGATAAAATAATATAATATTACAAAATTTTGTGTGATTATTTAAATATGATATTTTTTTTGTAGATAGACGAAATGACGTCTGATCTAACAACTTCGACATTACTAGTAGCTGAGTTAAGATTTGTGGATATTCAAATACAATAAATTATTTGATAAATAATAGATACATAAATATTGTAAAAAAAAGATATATAATGTAATAGGGGTTTGGTATTATAAAAAAGGTAAAATAAAAAATAATAGGGGTTTGGTAAAAATAAAATAAAACAATAGGAGGGTATAATCACTTTGTATTTTAATCATATATAATATTCAATCTCACATGACATGCATGATTCAAAGACTCATAATTAATAAGTGAAAAAAATGAGAAATATATTATTTCTTTACAAGATATAATGATCAACATATAGTTTTTTTTTTGGCTGAATATTGATAAACATTTAGTTGTTGTCTGATTTATTATTGAAATGCACGACTTTAGTCATATTTAACTAATGATTGGGAGATGTCAACCCCTTAAATGGATCTCAGTTACCTCGAGGGGATTAGTCTCTGCAGTTACGCGCGGAAGATATTTTTGGTTTACAAAAAAAAAACTAATGAGAATGAGAGAAAATTAATTAAGCGTGAATTATCTAATATTTACATTTTATTTTTAATTTAAAATTAATAATATATTAATTTTATGGTATTTTCTTTAATTAATATTCATAACACTTAAATTTCTAAATTAAAAATAAATTATTAATTTCAGATTATTTTCAAAATTAAATAAATTGATATATATATATATATATATATATATATATATATATATATATATATATATATATATATATGTTTATTTTAATATGAGCTAGACTTACAAATTTATGGATTGAATCTACGTTTCAATTCCACTTAACTTAACCATGTGTGAAAAGATTTTAGTTTGATCCTTAGAATTAAAATTTTGATTTGTTAATCAGTTGACTTATGATTTACCTATATTGAGCATTGTTTTGAATTACTTGGGCTGATCTCACAGTAGGGATAAAAAAAATGTCCCAATCATCTGCAATTTGATTATACTATGTTTAATTCTACCCTCAAATCAAAGTCTTTATCATAAAAATTTAAATTCAAAAAGTAAGTCGCTACTTCCTATAATGTGGTAATGAAATTTAAAAGCTTAAAAAAGAATAGGTAATATAACATAAAAAAATTCTCTAACATTTTAGTTTTGAAGTGCTAAAACCTTTTTGACAAAAAAAAAAGTTCTAAAACCTTAAACTTTGTGAATTCCCATGATTGGTTTAGCGGTGATTTATATTGCCTAAGTGCGGGTACAATATCTATTCCCGATACAGATACCTACGAAATTTTTAGAAAAACTGTGCGGGCATGAGTATAAATTAAAGTACGGGTATATACCCGGTACTGATACGGGTACGTACTGACACTCTTTCTCAAATGGAATATTCGTGCGCGGTGATGCATTTAGACAGATAATGAAAATTTAAGTTTAAGGAAATCTTACTGCAAAAAAAAAAAAAAAAGAACAAGAAGAGGTGTTCATATCTATTTTGATCAAAAATAGAAAATTTTGAATTGTCTCTAAATTCTCTTTATTTGTTATCTCTCTTAATTTTCTTCTATCATTGTTATCTCTATTTATTTTTCACTATCCATTCTCTTTTTAACTACATGTTATGCTTGGGTTTCAAATAACTTGGTGACAAGAAACACAAACACAAAATGTAGAGAAGAGAAGTATTTTAAATCGGTTATAGGTGCTCCAATACATCAAATGTTACAAATGATACAAGAAAATCTAAGAAAAAACATACAAATGGATTTATGAAGAGATGATGTAAAAATGAATTGTCAGCATAAGCAATGAATTGCCACAAAAGAATTTTAAGGGGTTGATCTAGTGGTGAAAAGATAGATTTTAACTTTGGGAGGTTAGGTTCGAGTTTTGATAGTGCTTTTGAAGGAAGGTAAATGTACTTTTACAAGTCTACTAAATGTATTAAGATCTTCCATATCTTGAACTTTGACACCATCTCCTCACTCTAAGTTTCTTATATAGAAATAATGAATTGCCACAAGAATATAAAACTCTTGATGAGATCTCAAAGGTGGTTCAAGGAAGAATCTCGAGAGCAATTTTTACCTCTCTTTCAAGAGTTTGGATCCTCTGTTTCCCCTTCTATCCAACCATCCCCCTGCTCTTGATTCAATAGCCGATAAATTAATTATTTAATAGAAACAATTTTATAGAGAGAGAGAACATGAATGAACGTCTGAAATGATGGCAGCACAGACAGATAGCATAAGATAATGTGTTAGAGAAGATCCATATCCCTCTTTCAATCAAAGATAGAAAATGCAACGATGGCTTCTCCCCCCAAAATATTTTCTTCCCCCTGAATTTTCATTATTTCCATGCGAAAATACTTCGGGATGTATTTCCAAATTTTTCCCAAATTTAAACTAGAAAAGTTTTTATTCAAGGACAAAATTGAAATTTTGGAAGGGAAAAAAGTCATAGGGGTGTGTGGAGTGGGGGTGGGGAAGAGAAGCCCTCAAATGCAACTAATACACTAAGCCCAACCAAGGAAAGGCCCGTGGGCCGTGACCACTAACTAAAAGAAAAGAAGAAAGAATAAGAATACAACTCCACAATGGAAAAACTTGTACTAATGCAAAATAACTTAACGTATACATAAATAATATTTTTATATATTAATATTAATTTGTTAAAGTAATTTATGAAAAATATACAAAAAAAAAAGTTTATAATAAAATAGTTTTTTTTTACAAGTAATAAAATAGTTTAGAAAAATACATTTTTTTGTTAGTATAAAAATTATTTATTTGCATAAACTATTTTTCCTAAGTACACCCACACCCACTTGGGTTAGTCTGTTGGTATTGACTTGGGATCTGAGAGTGTGCTCCTCCTTAAGATCTATTATATCTGGTGCCAATTTGGGTGAGTAAATTTAACTTTAAAAAAAAAATAAAAAAATCCTAAGTTCAAAATTAAAATAAATCAATTAAAAAACGAATCCTAAATTTATCCATAAATGGTTCCATTCTGTTCATCTTTATCATCTTCATACATCAATACTTGATAAAGAAACAGAATTGCACATTTGAGATCGATTCATTGAAATCTTACCAATCAATATAATCTAAGATATGCAGACATCACAAGAAAACATGCAAATATTTTTAGTCTCGTAGTATTAGGAAATATACTGCTAGACACATTTCACAAAAAACACATAATACTATTTTTTCTATTAGACATTCCAATTCTGGAAAATAAAATATCACTTTTACATTTCAACAATTTTATACAGTACATGAAAGCAAAAGAACACATTCACAATTTCACACCACCATCTTACATTGACCAATCAAAAACAATATCAAAACCAATTTACTAACCTTGGTGAATGGTGATTAACTAATAATAATCTTATACATGTTATTGATCATCATGGACTCTGAAGTTCAATCTTCTAAGCCAAATAGAATGAAGGATCATATGAAACACATCAAATCTCTTAGGAGGAGAATTTACCTCAAAGTGTCTCCTAACTTGTACTACTCTTCTTTGCATTCTTATGTATTGTCTCGTAGAAATACTCATCAATATTTTCTTCAAATTAGGTATATCATTAACCGAAACCTCAACGGAAAATGATTTCCAATTCAAAACATCGCTGAATGGAGGAACATAATGATCTGAAATTAGCACTGGAACACAACCGGTGTAAATTGCTTCCACTACTCTTGGACTAGCTACCTCGTATCCGCTAGGACAAAGACAAAACTTGCTTTTTCTTAACATATTATAGTAATTCACACCCTTTGGAAGATACTGATGAACTTGAAGATCTTCATCTTTGTTTTCCCAATGTTCGAGTAGAATGGGCCTAACGGGCCCATGAACCCCACCAGCAAAGAAGGCTAAAAGTGACCGCTTGGATGGTGAAGGCCCGCCAGACAAACCCTTCATTGTACCGGTTCGAAGATTGATTTCTGGAATAGATGCATCCTTTGATGGCTTGAATCCTTCCGATGTGTTGGCATTGCAGAGTGCACGCATTGAATTTTTGTACAAGTTTGGAACTGCTCTTGATGTCTGGGGCCCCTGAAATAAAAGCAACACAAAAATAAAAAATGTGTACATTACATTGCTAGCAATGGCGGAGTTTTGAATAAAAGGTTCGCAATCCCAATTTATGTTAGGTCGCAACATCGAAGTTTTTAATGTCTCCCTGATCCAAAAAAAAATATTATACTATTTGTGTATGGATGGATGACATCCTCCGCAATGTACAATGTGCGGTGGCATATAGAACGGCTTGATTCAGAGAGCATATTTTTCTCTCTAAATCAAACTTCTAGTAGTTACAAGTTAGTTAACTTGTGATTAGTTGAAAATCGATAGAACGAAAAAAATTCGAGTGTATGAGTATGTTATCTAACTCATTCTAAATCAATGTATCAGCAGTATTCGACCGCAATTCTCCTCAATATTAAAGACCACAATTAGTACTAGTAGGGTGATTTTTTTTAAAGTTATTGTCAATCTAAAATTGAGGATGCATGGACTAAGATGTTTAAGAGATAGTGAAATATTTACCCAATCGTGGCAAGCAAGCATGAAATGATCAGCTCCAAGACTTCGATTCCAATAAGGGTATTTTTTGGAAATGACATCGATATAATCCGCAATGGTTTTCCTTAAGGGGCTATCATCATTAGAGTCGCGAACATAGACAAATTGAACCATCTCTGCTACACTATAAGGAAGGAAAAATACATGTGCCTTCTCTGGGTCTCTTGTTCTGAATTGTTCATTCATCTCAATAAAATGGATGAAAGTTCCTTCCATGGAATATATACTTTTGCAAGGTCCATTGTGAAAAACCGGAGGCTCACCTTCTTCGTAGACAAATACTTTGAATTGTTTCTCCATTTCTAAGTAACTCCTATAACAATTTTGCAAAGTAAGGTGAGCGAATCGAATGTAAATAGAATATTTTAGATTGAAAAAAAAATTGTTGTGCATTATTTACCTATGAAATGCATTAGGATTGTGATACATTGGTCCTGTTGGAACATAGTCCATGTCTTGTGTTTGATTCCCGCTTTTTGCTTTTCTTATCGCATCTCTAGCTTGTATTAGACCGGCTTCGGTTCTGTCTAAGATACTAAACTTTCTTGGTAGGTTTGGTTTCTCTAGAGGAATATGTGATTCATTCATAGAAGTTGTGTTGGGAAAAACTTGAGAAGCATTGAAACTTTCTTTATCTGTGTTCTGGTGAAGGGAAAAAAAATTGAGTCATTAAAATACTCACATGTTAATTCTGACTATACTAGAATGATCTACCTAACAAGATTGCTTGTATAAATATAATTCAATAAAAAAAATAAGAGAAATTGATGTAACTGTTCTTGTCCTTTTCTTTCTTTCAAAACAAAAATGACATCAACATCTTTAATAACAAATCTTTCACAATCATTGGTCTTATTTAGGGTTGAATGTACCAAAGTGTGGATTAAGAGAATGAATATGGTCCAAGAATAATGCAAAAGAAAAACTAATAATCCACATTAGCAATTATCCTCCAAAAGTCAAATTTACGGCAATAACTTAAGGGAGCAAATAATATTTTTTTTGTTGGTGTAAACAGAGTATCATTCATCCTTCGTGCCTAACTACGCAGAAATACTCAAACTCGACCCAAACATGAAATTTTTATTAAACTAGAAAAAGGTGTCATCTAAGCTCATGAGAGCACTATTGGGCCAACACATAGCTAAATTTAAACGAACTAATAAATCCAAGGTAAATGGGGTCAACTCAGTCAAACTTTTTTTGTACAACTAATTTAGAAGTGTCAAGTTAGTGTAGTCTTTTTTTTGTGTTAAACCTTTCGGGGCATGATAATTAAGAGTCACGCCAATAGTTAAGTGGTTAAAAATGGTTCCAATCATGAGTCATCCTGAAATACCATAGTTTTTTTTTAACTACAGAAGCTACGGAAATAGTTGTTGTCTATTGGCCAGAAATTTCACATTAAAGACGGATAAGTGAAGTATCTGGAATTCGAATCCGACACCTACATTTATAACACTATGTTACTGTGAACTGAGTCAAACTCACGGGGACGAAATACATAGTTTTTTATTAGGAGGGATAATCAAGAAATTTATTACTACTATGTCTGAAATCCATAATTAATTCCTATATGATCCCTTCGTTTACGGCAACAACAAGGCCAGCTTGATACAGCAATATAATTGCCGTAAGTTAAAATCTTTCTGTATTTCACAGGCAAATTTACATAGAAAATATCATCAATTTTAATATAAAAAACAAATTTATAATAGGAGTACGATGCTTAGATGAAAAGGAAAGATGCTGTTAACTGTCAATTTAAATTACTTGAAAGAAGAGCCTTCCAAATTTATTCAATTATTACTGTACCATAATATTTCCCTTATTTGTCAAAAATATATTTTTCCTTAAAATCTAAAACCAAAGAAAGTTATTTACCTTTTTTTTATAATAGTAAAGTTATATACCCATTGACCAAAAAAAATAAAGAAAGTTATTTACCTTAGGAAGTGAAAGGAAAAAAAAGGACAATATATTAAAATTCCTCAATTTATTTTTTCCAAAATCTTAAAAGATTCTATCTTAGTCATTCACCATATCATCAAAGAAAAGTATCGCATAAATTTATTCTAAAATAAAGTAGGAAACCAAAAGAAACGCCAACCGCTTTATTACAGTCATAAATTCTTTCCTTTTTTTACATTCTTTCCTTTTTAAGTACAATAATCATAAAAAAAAATTATGAAAATCATAAAAAAAAATTTATGAAAAATTCCAACAGAGTGCTTAACCTACGTTTGATATCACAGTGTGAAAACACTAGAATCACATAGGGTAGCTTTTGAAAAATTACAGTTGATTATATGTAATTATGGTATATCCACTGTGATATCAAAAATAGATTTAGTATTCTCATTAGTTCAAGTGATTAATGGAACGGTTAATGAGTTTTAACAAAAAACGATCAAAATAACTCGAGTTGCACTGTTAAACAATTTTTGTTGGAAAAATTATCGGCTAGACTTTATTTAGCTCGCGGTCAAACTCTACTATGAACCGGAGGATAGCCCGATAGGGGTCAACAAAAAAAATATATTCCACCAATAAAAATGCCTTTTAGTTTTAATAAGAAAATTCAAAAACTTTAATTAAGGATAGAATCAAAAGAAAAAACAAAGTACTCTCTTACCAATTGTTGAGGTGTTTGATCAATAGGTTGAACAGAAAGTGGAGGAGTAGAAGATTGATTGAAAACAGAATCATCAGAAACAACTTTCACTTTCTCTTTGTCATGAACATCAACAGCAACAACAACTTGTGTCTTCTCCAACGTTGTTGTTGTTGTAACATCACCACTTTGCGAACTACTTGTGTTTGTAATAAAAGCCCAATTAGATGGATTAGGACCCAATACAGAAACAAGCCCAGCAACTATTATGAGTGGAACCATAAACAATAAAAGTTTCAAGGATGTTGAAGATGAATATGATTCTGAAGCCATTGTATATTGATACTATTGAATTGATGTTAGTATTTCATATACTATTATATAGTATAATTATATGGTAGGAAAATTCATGATGTTTTTGTGTTTATAGAGAGAAATAAAAAAAAGAAGAAGAAACAGAGAAGGTTAAAACAGAGAAGATTTTGGTGGGAGAGTATTTATAGGAAGAAAGAATCTTGGTAATAAATTGGTGTGATCTCATTCATATTTTGTTCTTAAATTGTGACTATTCTCTATTTGCATGCAATTTTTTGGGTTTCCGAGTTTACCCTTTTCTTCAGCTTCTGCTATCAATGCCCCCACCGATTCACTAATTTAATGTCATAGTCATATTTTGTTGTGTCATCTTCACAATTCACCTCAATGCATTAAGCCAAAGGTAATCAACATGTTGATATTTGACTTTCTTAACCGTTTATTTTTTAGAAAAAGATTACACAATATTTTTAGGGCAATGTTTAAGAAAATAGATATGATATTATAATTTTGAAATTGATACATTTAATGCTTTTAGAATTTTCAAAAAAAATTCTTTTACTTAATTTTATTTTTATTTTTGTTTTCTTAATCATTGTTCGGGACACTATTTAGCGTGACTCTATTTTATAAATTTAATCGCTTGTTAGTCGATTATTTGATTACAGAAAATAAAAATAAAAACAAATATAAATATTAATTTTTTGATTTAAAATAATTAATATAGTACTCCCTCCATTCCTTTTTATTTGTCGTTTTAGAAAATTTACTACAAATTAAGAAAGTGTATTTTTGTACCTTATCTTCCTATTATACCCTAATTTTGTTTTATTTTTTGGAATATAAAAACAAAAACAAACAAAAATATAGGAACAAAACAAAAACAATAAAAAGATTATAGGAAAGAGATTAGTAAAAAAAAAGATACAATAAAAAATAATATAAAATTTAGTCAACAAAAAAAAAATAGGAAGGAGGGTATAATAGACAAAGTATAATCCTATACTATTAAAACGAAAAATAATTTAAAACAAATATTTTTTCTAAAACGACAAATAAAAAGGAACGGAGGGAGTATTATTTTATAATATAGTAATTTTATATTTGTTTCTTTATTTTTCTTATTCATAAGATTATATTTGTTTCTTTAGTCAATGTACTAAGCACTGTCGACATAAAATTCAAGTTGCTACAATGATGACTTTTTATAACTACAACAATGACGTTAATCCTCCTAAAATATTGTTTTAAGCCTAAAAAAATAAAATCATTTAAGTGCAACAATTTAAAAAAAAAAAAATCACAAGTATACAATGATATATCAATTTACATATTTAATTAAAATATTTTACATATCAAAAAATAAGAAATTTAAAATTAAATTATCAGAAAAATTGAAATTTTAAATTAAATTTAAATAAAATTACAATGAATTCAATTTATGATGTTGGATCAGCTGGGGTCCTAATTTTTGTTACTTTGTTGGATTATCTTTTTTTGACTCAATTATTGGAATATCATTGTCATATGAGTAATCAATTCCATATAAAATTAATTTTAATATTAATGATTTATTTCCGTTCTTTTTTTTGTTTAGGAAAAATCAACCATAAAAATAAACGTTTTTAGTTTTTGTCTTTGTTTCAATGTGAGAGTATGTTTTGGTTAGTCCCCTACGTGTCGTTCTCGAACTTCCCTTTGCTTGAGGACGTGTTGTTTACTTGTTTTTAGGACTTCAAAGACAAAACTAAAGACGAATGCATGGTCTAATTTTTTTATATTTCATTTAAAATAGCGTTTAAAAAATAAATTATATGTTTATGATGAAAAGGAAGTTATTGAATAATATTTTTTCATATTTTATTTTTTGTTTTCACCATTAGTATTTACGAAAGGATTGTGAAGTTGGATCAGATATGAAGAATTTATATCCGTGTAATGTACCAAAGTTGCGGCGGCTGTTCAATTGTTCGAGCACGCTTAATTTGGTACGGATGATCCGTTATGAAATCAATTATTTTAACTCTCATTCAATTGCAGTTGCATGAATCGAATTGTAAACTTTTTATTAAGTTCAACGTTACTTACCGGTAAACCAACTAATGATTAGTTTCAAAAAAAAAATCATTTTTATCCTATACTTTTGTATATGTATAAGTTATGAGCTTTAAATTTGATATTACCGATCAAATACTTAATTGTTCTCCAAAGTTGACTTTTTTATAAATTAGTAGCAAATTGAATTTAATTAGTATTTTTTTTAAATTCCTTTTGCTTTCATATTGACTGGGTTTGGCAACCTCAAATAGAGTGGGGTGAAATAGATGACAAATTTTTTCTCAACAAATTTAATTAGTATTTTTAGAAATTCTAACTGAATCAATCAGTTTTACAGGGTGATTCACATGTGTGAGAGTTGACATCATCTGTACTGTTGGATTATTTGAACAACTTTAATTTGTCATAATTTAAATAGTTAAAATAGTTGAATCATGATAAAAAATTTCTCGTCAATTTAATGTCTAGTTTAATCTCAAAACATTAGTTTTAAGCTAGAATCCAAAACCTCTGACTAAAATTGAAAAGAGCGATGTCATTTAAAATATTCTTTTTACCAAGTTGCTATTTGGAATTTTGTAAAAAAAAGTTGTTGTGTGGAAAGGTTATTTAAACAAATTTTTATAATTTTAGGGGACAATGCAAGATAAAGAAGAAAATATAAAAATTAATAATAATATTGATAGAAACTAACTAAAAAATCGTGCTCACATGGTTTTTTTTTGAACAAGCCAAAATGAGATATATATATATATACGAAACGAGAAATCCCTTAGCACAAGGCGTACTAAGGCCGAATCCTTAAGTTACAAAAGAGTCACAACACATAAACCACAAAAAGCTAAACAAGGCCCAAACAAAGCATAGGATTAGACCACCAACTATGACAGTTTAAAGCTAAAGTACTACTACTCGCTCTCAACCACCTATAAGAAAAAGTCTTGATCTTATCCAACATATGAAGTGAAGTGTCTGCTGAACCTCGGAACAATCTGTGGTTTCGTTCTGTCCACACAACCCACACGCTAGCAAGCCATATGAGTTGCATAAAGGAACGACAACCTCGAGAACCTCCTGCTGAACTAATAAACTGGACGAAATGATCCGGAAGAGTCTGCGCTGTCACCAAAGAGGAACCAATCCAAGACCGGACAAGAGACCAAAGAGAACCGAACGTGCTGCACGAGAGAAATAGATGCTGAGCCGATTCGACCGCTCCGCAGCCAGAAACACAAAGGTGTGCCGCCGATGATAATACGCCTCGAGAAATTAGGTTTTCTTTGGTGGGTAACCTATCCCGCAAGAGACGCCACGCGAGAATGGAAACCTTCAAAGGAACCTGAGGGTGCCAAATGAGACCTGCCGCCTCATCTAGTGTAACCGTCCCCTGCTCAGTCAAGAGCTGATATGCACCTCGAACAGTATAGCCATCAACCAAGTCGGGCTGCCACTGCCAGCTATCTGAATAATGGTCCTGCAAAGAGACAGTAAGTAGTAAGGTCTGACACTCCCCCAACATCTCCTCCTCCCACGCTCTCAACGGCCTACGCCACTCCCACGCCTCACCTGCAACCCCCCACCCTAACGAGAACATATCAGCCACTGAGACCGATTTGTTCACTGCCAAGTTAAACAACCTCCCAAACCGCTCACACAAAGGAGTTCTCTCCACCCAAGGATCAGACCAGAAAAAAGTGTCGGACCCGTCCCCCACCTTTTTTGTGATATGCTCTCCAAACCACCCTCCCCCTCCCTCTTCCCCTCCATCCCGAATGCGCGCTAATTCCTTCCACCACGGTGACCCACTCGAACCTCCCACACACAAACGCCCTCTCTCCACCCCATACCGAGCCGCCAAAACTCGAAACCATAAACCCTTCCTATCCACTAGCATCCTCCAACACCACTTACCCAACAGAGCTAAGTTAAACTCTCTCAACCGCCTGACCCCCAAACCCCCATACTCCTTACGCAAACAAATAGTATTCCAATTAATCCACGAGATTTTCCTAAATTCCTCACTTCCCCCCCAAAAAAATGTATTTAAAATAGATTCAATAGAAGAGATAGTACCTTATAAGTTCTTTTTTTAGTAAGATAGTAGGAATTCATTCATACAATTAGAATCCGCCACGAAGTTTCTAAATTTTACTTATTCACAGCTAAATTTTATATTGATTCGATATTTTTCCAAAAATCTACATTGCCTAGGTGCAGATACGAGGATATCGGTACGGAGTACAACATTTTTATAAAAACTAATGTACGTGAATGAGGATAAATTAAGAAACGTACCCGGTATTAATGTTCTTACTCAAATAGACTATCCATGCATCATAGCAGCGGAAAAAAAAATCAAAGGATTGATAAAAAAGTAAACTACAAATGGGGATAAAATGGTAATTGTATGTTTATGGCACTATCCTCTTTGGCTTAGGATCCGGGTCCGGGCTGCTTCTTAGGCATGCCGCCCGCCATAAACACAGACTTGTTTCATTTCATTCAGCGGTGTAGTCAAACCACGAGGCATGCAACAAAATTTATACCACTATTTATTTAATGTTATGGTAAATATTAATTTTCTGAGGCAAAATAATAATAACCACAGTTTTATATGTCAGAAAGAAAGAATCATGATGTTAAATGTTTGAACAAAAACAGAAAGAAACAAACGTAATGCTTTTTGTTGTACAAAGTCTATGTAAGTTTTTTCATTTTCTAAACAGAGCAACAAGTACCACCTAGGCACCTACACACACAATGAAAGATTTCGATTTCAACTTGGATAGTCAAGAAAAAAATAGTATTCAACTTAACAATTTACTCCAGTACAGGTGTTAATATAAAATATAAAAAAAAATTATATTTTTTTGAGTGAAATAGTATTGTGAAAACATTGTTTTTGTTAGGAAATAGCAAAGTTGAAGACGAAAATAAGCAAGAGCGCAATCAATAACATAAGAATATAATGTGAAAACTTAAAAATAAAAGAAAAAAACACCTTTGTTGTCAAAATCGACAACCATAGAATAAATATTATGGAAAAATTGTTACAATAGATAGACTTAACTTTTTTCCTTCATTAACAATGTGAAACTTACATTTTAATCAACTTTAACAATCTCCACCTTGATTGTAATGATCTTCAATCTTCATTGTCTTCACCGATAAATATAATTCTCATTATCCGTACTAACAAATTAAATTATCATACTCCACCATAAAGAGTACACTACACATGGAATTAAATTATCCCAAGAATTTTCTTCACTTGGAACTAAATCATCCCAAAGATTTCAATATCTCGAAACCTTGCTGAAAATTTATGGTGCAACTTCCATGTTGGTTTTCTCCAAAAGTTCATCAGCCATTGAGATAACCGCGTACTTTGCATCAATTCCAACCAATGCTCGCACACAATAATCATTGCATCCATTTAAACCAATGCTCGTGTGCCACAACTTCATGCCTAGAACATCTTGTGAAACCCTCATTACATATTAACTCTTTCTATCAATTTTCTTTAGCTTAAACTTCACAGCAGATAAGAACTCCCTCCCAGAAACAAACCAAATGCTTTGATACCAGTTGTTGGTAATAACAGACATTGAGAAAATAAAAGAATGTAATCACAACACAAGAATATAACGTGAAAACTTTAAAATCGGAGGAAAAAACGCAGCCGTTGTCAACCAAAGAATAAACATTGTGTAAAAATTGTTACAATACATAGACTTAACTTTCAATCACCCCATGATTTCAGTATACCCACACTCTCCAAAGTAACAATTGTATTTCACAACGGAGCATATGTAAGTCACGTCTCTTTTCTTACCTTTCATATTTTATACGGTCAATTGTATTTTCTACTTTTTTTTAAGACCTGGATTTACTACAGTTAGAATCTCCGCAATCTCGTATTGATAGTCATCTAATCAAGATCAAACAGCCACCGACGTCACGACTTCATGATTATGAGAAAAAACCGACTCTAAAAAATTTCATTTCCTTTTTTAAGGTCAAAGATAGAACCAAACGGAACGATTTTGTTTCATACACTAATTTAAATGAATTAGATATTATACTAGTTTAAGTTGAGATTCTTTTTTTAAAACAATAAGGTGAGAGTTGGATTTTAATTCCAAGTTGGCTAGTAAAGTTTCAACAATATTTCAAGCAACAAGGATTGAGTAATGAAAACGTTAGTATTAGCTTAAAAGTTTAAAAATACATACTATACTAATACTATAATTCTTCGTGTTAAAAACTAATTAATTACTTAAATTTTTCTTATTTTCCCCCTATTAGTTTGTTTATGGTAGTGGTTTTAAAAGAAAGCAACGTTGAAACGGTGTAGCTAGCGGTGAGTAACTTAAGAGTGAATGTTTGTGTGATTTATTCATTACTTGAGTGAGTCATTAACGCAACGGCACCGCAACATAGTTTACAAGAACGAGAGCACTCTTAAAATAGCATTCATGAATTAAATGGGGATTCCATCCCTAAAATAAACAATATTAAGCATGTACTTTAAGGCCCAAAAATACATGTCATGCGTGGCGTGAAGGTTGCTCTCAAATTGATTCTATGCAAAAATACAAACAATTGGATGGTTGCCAAATTATACAATTCTCTATGTTTTTCTACTTGACATTTTTTTAAAAATTTATTTCTGCACAGAAAAATTATTATTTTTTCAAAATAATTATTTTTTATAATGATATATTAATTGAAATAAATTATTACTAGAAAATGAACAACAATTGATCCTCAAGTTCAAATAGTATTTTTCTTTTTTCAACTTTTTGGTTCGGAAGAAAATCATTATTCTAGAGAGTTCATCGTGATGTAAGTAAAGTTTGACTAAAATTGTTCTTATTAGAAATTGAACTCGAATTCTTTCAAACGATTGATTATAAAAAACACTAATTAACCACTTTAGTTCAATGTCTAAGTTATAGTTTTATGTATGGGTGGAGCCAAGGCCCGACAAGTTTGGATAGTTGTCCGCGATTAGGCCAAACATTTTGGTATTTTTAGAGGTTAGAATAGGGCAAAACTAAAAGTTTTAGGAATTAATTTATGGCAAAACTGAAATTTTTTGTTCAAAACTGAAATTTTAAGAATTAATTTAAGATAAAATTGAGATTTTTAGTTGGACTATTTATATATATTAGGTCACATATGAATTTTTTTTCAAACTCTATAATATTTCTGCCATCGCAGGCTGGTTTTATGTAATAGAAAAATTACTATAGTTTTATAAGTATAAAATCCTATAAATATACTTAATGGTGTCACATGTTTTAAAAAATATAATATATTACTTAATATACACAAAAACTATAGTAACAGAACCCTTTCTTGGAGATAATATCCATACTTCTCTTTCTCAGTACAAACACCTTTAGAAAAAAAAAATCTTATAAAAAAGTACAATGAAATTGAAAAAAGTCATATTTAGGGGATGGGAATACCTCTTTTTTGTCTAAGATCTTGTTTAATGGATCATGCGGCAAATCCTCAACATGTGCTTGTTTCACAATATTTGTTGTGGTACGGAGAGGTGGTGAAAATCATAACTCCGTTTTATTGTGTTCACATGTAGAGCAAACAAATGAAACATTACTCTATATCCTATAGACTTCCCATGACATCTTTAATTTTCATCTCTTATATTATAAGCTTGTTCCGTTTTGCTATTCTTAACCCT
This sequence comes from Trifolium subterraneum, assembly GCA_951799995.1. Classification (NCBI taxonomy): domain Eukaryota; kingdom Viridiplantae; phylum Streptophyta; class Magnoliopsida; order Fabales; family Fabaceae; genus Trifolium; species Trifolium subterraneum. The sequence goes on along the minus strand of OX637468.1, from coordinate 6,284,356 downwards.
AATTTTTTTCCCGCTCTTTTTCCCTCTCATTTTACCCTAAAATATTAAAATAAAATATTTAAAAAAGGCCTCACCGAGAATCGAACCCGCAACATTTAAGATCTATTTTGTGTTCTTTGCCACTACACTACATCAATGAAGTTGTTATTATTTTGCAATCAACATCTAATAAATGTGGAATCTCTCACCATGTTAAATATTTATTTATTATTATTATTATTATTATTAGCTTTCTACTAATATTATTATATATATTATATTACATATTATTATTATTATTATTATTATTATGTTATTATTTTGCAATCAACATCTAATAAATATGGAATCTCTCACCATGTTAAATATTTATTTATTATTATTATTATTATTATTATTAGCTTTCTACTAATATTATTATATATATTATATTACATATTATTATTATTATTATTATTATTATTATGTTATTATTTTGCAATCAACATCTAATAAATATGGAATCTCTCACCATGTTAAATATTTATTTATTATTATTATTATTATTATTATTATTATTATTAGCTTTCTACTAACATTATTATATTAACTTTCTACTATTATTATTATATATTATATTATATATTATTATTATATAATACTTGAATAAGGTAATATGTCATGTCTACGGAAAAAAATAAAACTTTAAATATATCGCATATGTTATTATTAATATATTATATATATATATATATATATATACAACATAACAAACTCTCAAAAATTTACGATCACTTATTTGATATACATACACAACATAACCAACTCTTTTGAAATATATCTCATATTATTATATTATATATACACCATAACAAACTCTCAAAAATTTATGATCACTTATTTGATAAACATACACAACATAACCAACTCTTTTGAAATATATCTCATATTATTATATTATATATACACCATAACAAACTCTCAAAAATTTATGATCACTTATTTGATAAACATACACAACATAACCAACTCTCCAAAAGTTAGGCACACCACTTTATATATATATATATATATATATATATATATATATATATATATACACTCCACTTTAACTGCTACTGCCTTTCAATTGAAAATTCGATTCATTCTGATATATATAGAAGAAATATTCAGTTTGAAAATTGACCACCGTCTCATGACTAATATTTATACTTCATTGGCCACTCTTTCTCCTGGAAAAAAAGATTTAAAAGTCAAAATTCGCGTGGCAAACATGTGGACCGTTCCTGATAAATACCGTCCAAATGTAGTAACTTTCATGAATCTTCTTTTAGTTGATGATCAGGTATATTAAAATAATATTATCAGTATTTTTGTTTAACTTATTGTCATCTTTGTACATATATATTAATAATAACATTCATGTTCTTTTTATATTGTTGTTAAGGGTGACAAAATACAATTTTCCGTAAGGAAGGCCCTGGTGCAGAAAATTCAAGCCATGGTTGAGGAAGAAAATACTTATGTTTTAGAAAAGGTGATGCTTGGTTTTAACGAAGGTGATTTTAAGATCACATCACATAAGTATAAGCTAAACGCCACTTTGCATACAAAGTTTACCAAAATCAACGACCCAACTATTCCAATCAATAAGTTCGATTTTAAGTCTTTCAAAATTATTTTGGATTCTACTGATGAAGATAAGTTAATAGGTAATTGAATTTTTTTTTCCCAATTTTTTTTCAATTCATAGTTATTTTAAATAGTATACAACCTAATTACTACAATTATCTATATGCAGATGTCATTGGACATGTTGTTGAAAAGGGTAAGGTAAAAGAAATAGAAAGCAATGGTAAGAATAACAGAGTGCTTGATCTTACTTTGGAAGATTTGGAGTAAGTAAATATGTCATAATTTGTGTTGTTTTAATATATATAATATTCGAAATTTCTTTAAATCTATATTTATATTTATTAATATTTCCTTTTTTGAAGATGTAGCCGTATTCATTGTTCTATTTGGGGTGATTATGCTGATAAGCTTGATAACGTGTTTGCAAATTATGACAATTTGACTCCTGTCATATTGGTTGTGCAATTTTGCAAAACTAGAAAATTTCTAGGTAAGTATAACTTTGACTCATCTCAGATTGGTCCCTTTAAAAAGTAAAAAACCAACATAATCTCTTTAATTGATATGTCACAGGTGCTATGAGTGTCACCAATTCGTTTTTTGGATCCAAGGTGATATTGAATGGAAATTTACCAGAATTTGAAGATTATAGGACAAAGTAATATCTACATATTTATGTTTACATTAATTATTATGTATAATATTTTATATATTTGTTATTATCTACCAACGAAATTTTTTTATACATTTTAATATTAGCCATTGTTACTAGGATGAAATCTGCATCCATTGTCTTATCGCAAGGTGTAAGTCAAATGTCTGATCCTTTAAGCATCCCGTTGCCAGATGACCTGCTAAATACAAATATGATGACAATTGAGAATTTGATTGAAGCCAATGAGGTACATTTATGTGTAAATTTTGTATTAGCTATAGACTTTTTAATTAACTTTTAAATATAAATCTTTTAGTTCTAACTTACAAATTGTTTCTTATCTTTGGTTTCAATATGTATAGCCGTGTCATGGTACAGTGCTAGCTAGAATTTGTGAAATTGATGCGGGGGATGGTTGGTATTTCCGATCATGTACTCATTGTGCTTCGACGGTGACCATTGAGAATGGGATTCTAACATGTCGAAAATGCCCCAAGACTAAAAGCGCTGTTATAAGGTATTATAACTAATAATTTATTAGCTAGCCAATTATAAATAATTAAATGGTTTAATTTTCTTATATTAATTTGTATAATCTTTTTAGGTTTAAGCTTCATGTAATTGTTATGGATGATACTGGATCTACAACTTTTGTATTGTTCGACCGGGTTGTTTCTCAATTTGTCGGTAGAAATGTTCTAGATTATCTACATGGCAATAATGTGGTAATTTTTTGGTAGCGTAGTATCGTTATTTTATTTATTTTTGTAAGTTCATCATCGAATTTTTCATTAACATCCACATTTTTTTTTTTACTTATATACAGTCAGAAAATATTGACGAATATCCAAAAGACTTAGACATATTTGTTGACAAGCAAATGCTTTTTAAGGTGGAAGTTTCAAAACTCAATATTCATAATAAATGGCAGAATTATACAGTGAAGACGGCTTCAGATGATATTGATACAATTCAACGATTTATATCCAAACATAATCTTAAGGTCCACATCATTATCTTATTATTACTTTTTGCGTTGTTGGTATCCAATAGTAAATTTTCGTCTGTTGATTTAATTTCAAATATTTAAATATTAAGCAGGTGACTAATGATGAGAATGAAGTATCTAATATTAATAAGGTATTGGTCAATACGTCTATCAATTGCAATTAATTATTAATAAATTATTTACTATCATCAAGAAGGTATTTATTTAAGGTTTAATTATCTAATACAATTAATTATTTATTTGTCATGTGTAGGAAATATTAGAATGCGTTGATTCATGCAGTTACACTGATGCGCATCAAACTCCAACAACCAAGTCAACTTTGAAGAGATCATCTGATAGTGTGAACTCTACTGATATTATTGCTGTTGATGAGATTGGAGAAAATTCTATCACCAAACCCCCCAAAATGGTTCGTGTGAAGATCGAGAAACCTGATGGAAAGTGACAATTGCAGGACGTCAGAGCAACGTAAAGTATACGACACAATCATGATGAGAGTTAACGAAAACAAACCTGGTGTGTTTTTTCTTTATGGCTATGGCGGTACAGGGAAGACATTTATCTGGAGGGCCATGTCAGCCGCATTACGATCAAAAGGTGAGATAGTTTTAACAGTTGCCTCAAGTGGGATTGCTGCATTGCTTATACCTGGTGGTAGAACAGCACATTCAAGGTTTTGTATTCCTCTAAATGTTGACGAGTTTTCAACATGTTCTATTGTTCCCAAAAGCCCTATGGCGTCCTTAATAGAAAGGACAAAACTCATTATATGGGATGAAGCACCAATGATGCACAAACACTGCTTCGAAGCTGTTGATCGAACTTTGAAAGATATTCTCAAGTCTATTGATAAAAAAAATAAACACATTCCCTTCGGTGGAAAAGTTGTTGTTTTTGGCGGAGATTTCAGACAAATTCTACCATTAATACCCAAAGGTACAAGGCCAGAAGTTGTTCATGCTACTATTAATTCTTCAGTTCTTTGGAATTTTTGTGAAGTTTTAACATTGAGTAAAAACATGAGGCTTCTCGGTGGTGCTTCGAGTGCGGATCTTGAACAAAGGAGATTGTTTTCTGAATGGGTTTTGGGTGTTGGCGATGGAGAAATTGGAGATGGCAACGACGGTGATGTACAACTTGACATTCCATCAGATTTATTGATTCCAAATTCGGGTGATCCTCTTGCTTCTATCGTTCAAAGCACATATCCACATCTTTTACAAACCATGAATGATATAGCATATTTCCAAAATAGAGCTATACTAGCTCCTAAAAATTCCATCGTCGACACAATAAATGATTATATGTTGGATTTAATTCCTGGTGAAGAAAAAACATATTTGAGTTATGATACTCCACTCGCACACAATGTAGATGGTCTTACAGCGGATGATGTTCATACTCCCGAATTTTTGAACACGATTTCTACGTCGGGGCTTCCAAATCACAAGTTGAGACTTAAAGTTGGAGTTCCAGTTATGCTCTTAAGGAATTTGAATCAAAAATTAGGATTATGCAATGGAACAAGACTTATTATTACGAGATTGGGAAAACGTGCTCTTGAAGGAAAAATTATTTCAGGAAGTAATATTGGTGATCAGGTTTTTATACCTAGATTTTCTCTGACACCATCTTACGTAAGAATTCCTTTTAAATTTCAACGGAGACAATTTCCTTTAATGATTTCTTTTGCAATGACTATTAATAAGAGTCAGGGACAATCTCTAAAGCATGTTGGGATATATCTTCCGTCGCCAGTGTTTTCACATGGTCAATTGTATGTTGCCATTTCAAGAGTTACTTCTAGAGAAGGATTAAAAATATTGATCGTTGACGATGATGGTGAAGATACGAATAAGACTTCCAATGTAGTGTATAAGGAAGTATTTCGTAATATACCATAATTTCCTTTGTATCAATATTTATTCAAATTTTTTGTTAAACTATTGTTTAATGTTACTCACTTTTTTCATATACCTTTCAATATTGCAATTTTCATATTTTATTTTATTGTTACATATTACAATTGATTAGACCCGTGCACCGCACGGGTCAAAGTTCTAGTTTTTTGATGTTTCTCATTATAACTTCAATAATCGTTGTTCTAAATATATGCATGATATTCCATTGAGCCAGATGACAATAGAACAATATCCACTATACCGCAATGTAAAAAAGTGTACCGGTATGTAAATTTAACATACCAGCACGCTTTTAAAACAGTGTTTCGGTATGTAATTTTTTTTCCAATAAAATATACTAGAGTAATATAAGGGTAGGATAAGAATATTTGAAAATAGGTTGGGGTAAAAAAATAAATGTTAGGGTAGAAAAAAATAATTCTAAAATAAAACCCCGTACTTTGATTATGAATAAGAGTATGAATAATTATATGTAAAAATGAGCGGATATAGTGCTAGTGTCCATTTCGTATTATATCCGCATAATATTTATTAATTAATACAATTAATTTTACTAAACACTATAAATTTTATCCAATAGTTTGTGCATTATAATCTCATCCATTCTCAAAACCCAAATAAGTGCCATCTTTTCCAGTCTCATCCATTGATTTGGGCTATAGTGTTTTTTTTTTTGATAAGCAAAATTATATTATAAGGAAGTACAAGGGGTACCCAATCCCTTACAAAACAAAGCAAGTTAAGTTATGCTTTGGATACAAACTAACGGATTCAGACACCACTCAGAGAAAGGAATAACAAATTTACGACCAAACCGACCACTAATCCACAACCAAGAGAGGGATTTAATGTCGTCTACTAGAGATGAGACATTCGGCCGCACCCCGTTGAAAATGACATTATTTCTGAGCTTCCAAATGCACCATGTAGTAGCCAACCATATCAGATGTCTAACCCGGGACCCTTTTTTTATTTTAACAAAAGATCCAAAGTCTAAAAAATGGCTCCAACCTGTTGATCCTAATAATAACCCATGTCCTAGCCATCGGAAGACAAATTTCCAAACATCTTTAACAAACGAGCAAAGGAAGAACAAATGATCGCAGTCTTCGACAAGGGAAGAACAGAAAATACAATGTAAATCAGGAGTATTAAGTAAAATACCTCGCCGATGTAAAGCAACCCTCGTAGGTAATTTTTCTTGAAGTAATCTCCAGCCAAAAAAACTCACTTTAGACGGAACATCGGTTTTCCAAAGTTTATGCAAAGCAGTAAACACATTTGAATCCAGAGCTTCAAGATAGTAATAACTTATCAGAACATCATAACAAGATTTAACGGAAAAATTACCAATCGTCCCCGGCACCCATCGCCACGTGTCAGGTCTTGTCGGATCAGAACGGATACCAACTAACAGCTCCTTTAAAACGCTAAATTGTTGTTCCTCGGTTTCAGCCAGCTCTTCACGCCATTGCCAATTCCAATCTGCGGTATTACCGTTCCAGCGTAGTCTCTCGGAGATCAAAACATCCTTAAAGGCTTCCTTAGCGAATAGATCAGGGAATTTGGGCTATAGTGTGATGAATTCCACATATATGAAAATTAAGATAGTTTTTAAATTATCTGCCACATGCTCAATTATGTCAAATGTCAAAATACACTACCAAATACAACTTTGGTGTGCATTTGAATATATATATGTTTGGTTTCATTTGAATGATATACTATATTATTAGACTAAAAAATGTGAAGAAAATATTTTAAATTTAATTGCGTCAAATTATTTAATTAAAAAATTATTTACCAAAATAACAATTCAATATATATTTAGTTAGAGTATATCTAACAATATTTCTGGGCCTTTTGATTCATATGTCTTTGGCTTAAATGCAGTTTTACCCCTCTGTTTTCAAAAAATCGGAATTTTGCCCCCCTATTTCACTAAAACGGTAATTAATCTCTCTCTGTAACTCCAAATTTAGTGGAGTTTGATTATGTGGAAAGCTAACTCAATTATGGTCATTTTGGTATCAGTTTGGTGAATTATTGATCAAAATTGAGTTTTGTGCGAAACTTTGAAGTTTGCTTATGAGCCTCAACTTCAAAGTTTCGCACAAAACAATTTTGATCAATAATTCACCAAATGGATACCAAAATGACCATAATCGAGTTAGCTTTCCACATAATCAAACTCCACTAAATATGGAGTTACAGAGAGAGATTTATTACCGTTTTAGTGAAATAGGGGATGGCAAAATTCCGATTTTTTGAAAACAGAGGAGGTAAAACTGCATTTAAGCCTATATCTTTTTAGATGTAAGAATTCAATGCATAAAAGATAGAGTTAACAATCATTTGCTATGGTGGATAATAAGCCCATTTAGGAGTTCAGACTGATATGAGCCCAAAAACCTTCTACCCCAACAAATTCGACCCATCACTTATATTGTTTTAAAACACATCTTAATTGCAAACCCTAGCCCTAACTTCAAAGCCATTCCCTCAATTGTGCTTGAGTCATCAATCCCGCGGCCATAATCCTTATATTGACATGATTGTCTTTTCCTGTTGTTTGTAGACACTAGATCCTAAAACTCTTGAATAATCGAGCTAGCTTGCACCCACCACGATCTTTATAAGAGGAGGTAATAATTTCTCTTTAAAACAAATTTTGCTTTACGCCAACCCAATCTCATATATTTGTTACGCCACGATTTTTTTATATCAATTCTTGCACAATTTATGATAAAGCGCCACTATATGAAATTTGGATTTGGATCCTCTCCAATTTTTTCTCTCAAATTCCCTCTCCAATTATTTTTATGTGTCTTTCTCTCTCATCATTACTTGTTTATTTTTTATTATTAATTTCTCTCTCTTCACATGAAAGAGAAAAACACATAAAAATAATTGGAGAAAAAATTGGAGAGGATCCAAATCAATGAAATTTCATTTCTTTTTTATTAATTAATTTGATCCACAGTTGAGAACTGAACTAGATTTGAGTATATAGTTTATTGTTTATCCTTCTTCTTTTTGCATCTAAGGCAAATTAAAGAGCATGAAACCCCTTTAATATTTAGATGGACTTTTACATAGATAATATTTCGTATAATTCTTTGGCAAACGTAGCTTGTGTTAAAATATAGATGATAAATCATGATATATTATGTATGTAAAGGATTTAAATTTTCACTATTGTTCAATTTATATCGTTATGTATTTGATAAATGAAAATTGTGATTTGTTTAGTGTTAGGAAGATTCGTTCAAATTTTGAGTAACTTGATTGATCTCATATAAGTTATCAATATTGGGGTTATTAGGCTAAACAAGTTTTAAGTTAACATTACCTTTGTATCAATCACATATGGGTTGACACAATTAAATGTTTATAATTTTGATAGAAATGAATTGTTTGACACACTGCCTTTTCCCTTTTATTCATCTCCATTGTTACTCATATTGAGTTTTGTTTTGCATGAAGGATGAGTAAAGCTGGTAATGATGAGTAGTTATAGCATTTTGAAATATCTATTCTTTTCTCGATCATGGCTCTATTTATTTAGTTTCTTTTTAAGTCAATTGTTTTGTTTCATGAACTTTGGATGTGGCTTTGTCTATCTTTTGTTAACATTGTTATTAATTTAATCAGACGTTAGTGTAATTTTACACTTTGATTGAATATTGCGCTTTGTGTCTGATATTGCTTCATCTCAACTTATTTTCCCTTAAACGTGAATGTCCTTCTTCTTCAGACAAATGATTGGTATAAATTTATTCTTTACTTGGAAGAACTAAAATTTGTTAAAGCTTCAAAACAAAAGTAGCTAGAAAAATGACTAATAATTTTTGGGAACAGCAAAAGAAAGGGAAAAAAATGACTAATAATTATATATCAACATAGCAAATTATCACATTTGATGATAATTGAATAAAACATTGACATGAAGATGACGACACAAAAAAATGTTGGATGAGAATGTTGGATGAATACATTTTAGCTAAAAAGTTTCATAAAATCTATTTCACATAACAATCTCTTAAAATCTGTATGCTTTTAGAATATCTTGAAGTTTGAATTTAATGAACCCCCCTAAAATCAAATAGTTAAATGCAGCAATAATAACTTATAGCAATACAAGTATATTATGCGTGGCAAACAACTTAATAGCTTCTTAATCATAAGAATTGTTTGTTTTCTCCTAATAAAAAAAAGCATTCATAAGGATTGACAAAACTGAATGGGAAATCAGGAATGTGAAAGAGATTAAGAGATGGCAAACACAAAAATGTGTAGAAACATAGGTAGTACAATATAGCAACATATAATATGATACAAAATGAGTACAAGTGTACAACTGATATATTGAGTTACTGTTTTATTGATCTAATCCGATCACTTCTTATGCTATGCTTAGTTGATTCGATAAATTCTGATTTTTATTTTTTTTATAAACAATAAAACAGTTTCTTAATCATAGACCTTTACTTTTTTTTATGCATTCCTATTCATAGACCTAAATAATAAATAACATACAGGAAAATAAAGTATTACTGATTTTGGAATTCAGAATTCATTCACTAAAGATATATACTAGTATCTTACAGGAAGTATATGCTTCATTCATGTATCTATGAAAACAAATACACCTCCATCCCTTTTTATAAGGCACCCTTTAAAGTTTAAAGGACGGAGATACTACAATTACATCGCAGAAACTAATATGGAAGATATGATTTTACATTAAAAATGATAAAAAATAAACTCATTCCTAAATCTTTTAGGAAAGCATTTGAAAGGAGCACCTATCTTCTCTTAATTGGTGTCATTAAATTTGCAGTAATATCTAAGAAAACAAATTTATACAAAAAAGGTTGAAAATTCAGCTACATCATTAATATGAATACAGATGACCAGTGGATCAACTAGCATTACCTGCGTCTCACCATAGGTCTTTACACGAGCACTGGCCATGGGAGAAACAGTGAAATCCAGAAGAATCTCTTAGAATAATATCCCTCTTAGTGACAATAGATACATATTTCAAGAATGTATGGCAGTCTCCACAAAGAAGTATGTTCTTTACAATCCGAATGGGCTTCCCTGGCTTTGTCGCTAATAGTCCATAAGTTGCTGCTAGTTTTGAACTGTGATAGAATAGAAACTTTTCCTTTTGATGCTCCTCCACTTCATGGAGAACAAAGCTCGTGTCGGGTACATATCCAATCTTTAGGCACTCTAATATTAGAATCTCCAACCCACTATGTATGTCTTTGTCTTGCGGATGAGATCTATCTCTTGCATAGAATGAATGTCTTTTCTTTTGACAAATGATCCAACTTTGAGCTGGGTGTTTGCGAAATCCCTTTTCTCTCATATTTTGCCTAGTCATCTCAGAGTAATCCCATCTCCCAAAAGATGAATACAAATTTGAAACAAGTATATAAGTAGATGGATCTTTAGGTTCTAGGGCAAGAATATTCTTGGCAGCCCATTTTCCAATCACTGTATTTTTATGGAGTCTGCAAGCATCAAGCATAGCGCGCCAAACAAAACTACAAGGCTTAAAAGGCATCTTATCGATGGTTTCTAGTGCCTCTTCCAAAAGACCCCAATGACCCAAAACACTGATGAAGGATGAATAATGCTGAGATGTTGGCTCAATTTGATAAACAGTTCTCATTGAATTAAACAAACTACGACAGTCATCAACCAAATTCAAGTTAGTATGCCTGTAGGCTGAAATTATCAAAACGAATGTAGCTTCATCAGGCTTTATGCTCTCTTCCTGCATTTTCAACCATATTTCCAATGCTCTATCACCCTGTCTATGCATAAGATATCCAGAAATCATAGTATTCCATGAAACTATATCGGTGGAGGACATGACACTGAACATCTTAATTGCATCATCTACATTCCCACATTTAAAATACATACTAACAACTGCATTTCCAACTTGCGCATTAGGATGAAAGCCAAATTTAAGAACTTGACAATGGATTTGCTTTCCCATATGATGATAGCCGATGGTTCCACAAAGATCAAGCATAGAAGTTAATGCCACTTCATCCATAATCAATTTCCCTTCAGAATGACCACAGTGGAAAACAGAAATCGCCTCATCCAGTTGCCCGTTTCGAGCATAGCCACACATCATGGAAGTCCAAGCCACAGAGCTAACTTCCTCCGATTCTTCCCACATGGCGAACATCTTCTTAGCATCTACCATCCTCCCACACCTTGTGTACATGTCTAGCAAAGCCCCTTCAACATGAACATTTGATCCGAACCCAAACTTCATGGCAAATCCATGCATCTGCTTGCTAACCCTGTAATCAGCAAGCAAACTACAAGCATTAATCCCACTACTCAAAGAGATATCCGCTAACTCCATGCCCTCCTCCACCATTCTGATAAACAACTCCATAGCCTTTAAACCCTCACCATTTCGACAAAACCCAGACAAAAGAGCATTATAAGTCACACAATTCTTCTCCGGCATTCCATCAAACATCTTCAACGCCAAATCCACATAACCAAACTCCATATACGCCTTTACCATCTCCGTCCAAGTTATAACATCTCTCACATTCATCCTCTCAAATAAACAAACCACATCATCAATAGTTCCATAATTTGAATAAAATCCAATAAGGGCATTCGCAACATTCAATTCAGCATCCAAACCAACCTTAACAGCATGCGCATGCACTTGCTTCCCTTCCATCAACCCACCACTCGCAGTACACGCAGTCAAAAGCGTTGACAAAGTAAAATAATCAACTTTCAACCCATCAGTTAACTGCATGTCAAGAAACAATCGAAACACAGTATCATACATAAATTCATCAACCGCACACGACATGACAGTGTTCCAAGACACAATATCCCTTTCACGCATTTCATCAAACACCTTAAAAGCAGTTTGAAAAAACCCACATTTTGAATAAAACGACATAAGCGCATTGGAAACAAAAACAGATTTCAAATACCCAGTTTTAATAACTGCAGCATGTAACTGAACACCAAATTGTAAGTTAAGAATTCGAGTGCAAGCAGTTAAAATGGCAACAAAAGTGTAATCATTTGGGAGAATAGATGAAGTATTAATCATGTGAAGAAAAAAGAGCAATGCTTGTTTTTCGCGATTCGATTTGGATAAAGCGGAGATGATTGCAGAATAAGAAACAACATCGGGGGAAGAAAGTGATAGAAAGAGACGGTGAGCGTAGGATAAGAGACTGAGGTTGATGTAAGTTGAAATGAGGGCATTGGAAAGACGAGTGTTTTGAAATTCATGATGTTTGAGGATGGTGGCGTGGGTGGCTTTGGCGAGGTTGGTGTGGTTGTGGTGAGAAGAGAGACGGAGGAGGAAGAAGAGAAGGGAAGGATGGTGGTGTGGGTGTGATTGGGGGGTGGAAATTGGAAGTTGATTGAGGGAATGGGTTTGAAGGGTATAATGGGTTTTGGAAATTTTGAGAGGGAAGTGAAAAAATGAAGGTTTTTTAGGTTTGAAATTGAAGTGGTGATGGTGATGATGAATGAAAGATGAAGAATTGGGTTGTTGGAGAAGTGCCTCCATTTTTCTATATATGCTCTGTTTTTTTCAACTGCATTTTTATTTGCCGCTAGAAGATAGAGATACTGTACTGTACCGTTGAATTGTTGTGTGTCTACGTGGAGTTTTTTGGGTTACGATCCACTCCCTATAGTCTTGAATATAAGAAATAAAAAGAAAATGTACACCCTTTAAGAAAGTGGAGCAAATGATTAGACAAAGTATGTCATTTCCAATTTTATCCATATTTTTTGTTTTAAATTAAATTATTATTTATTATGGGTAAAAGTGAAACTAAGGGTAAAATTGGAATATTAATAATAAATATAATGATTATAGTTACTTTTGCTTATATCTGAGACTTTCAATTTTTTTGTTTTATTTCTTATATATAAGTCCGGAGAGAGTAAGTGAAATCGAACCTTAGACATCTAACATATTATCGAAACACTTCATCCCTACGTATTAAATCTTTCATAATTGTATTATTGCATGGAGTTTTGACTACATATAATCTGATTGTATTTAGTAGATCCATTCATTGAATGAGTCACATAAAAAAAAAGGTTATGTGTGGGTGTGTCAAATGGGTGTACATAAATTAAGAGTTTCCATATATACTAGGACCTACAAAATTATGGAAAGGGGATGCTCAAATAATTAAGAAAGATGATAGATTGATAAAAAATACGATGACTTTGTTAGAGTATAGTTAATAGTAATATTTTTTATTGATAAAAGTAATACTTGTGTGCCGCGTGATTCTTATCTCTTTTAATACGTTAAAATTTAGTACAAATACAAAGCTAACAATGATTGATTACTTCTTTTTGCGTCTCTCAGAAGTTCTCATCCTCGCTACTTAAGTAGCGAATTCAGGGGACAAAAAATTTAGAAAAAAATAGTTCGCATCCTAGAATGCGAACCTTAAAACACCTCTTAACCATAAGCCCTGGCCCTAATTTTGAAGTCATTGCCTCATTTGTCTTTGAGTCATCAATCCCCACATCCATAACCCACAAAATTGTTGTCATAACATTATCATCTTGATCCCTAATAGTCAGTACATAAGAACCTCGGTGTGTATGAAATGGTCAAGTCTGACATCAAGTGTTTATTGTCATTTGATGGAGGTCTACATCTACTTTTTTTATTGACATAGTTGTCTTTTCTTATTTTTTGTAGATACTAGTTCTTGAAACTATTGAGTAATCAAACTTGCGCCGCAACACAATCTTTATAAGAGGAGGTGAATATTTTTTTTTTTTCGGGCATTAACCCTCTAATTTTCAGGGAAATGTGATCCGATAATCCAAAGTTCGGCTGTGAGATAAATAAAATTTAATCATGAATTATTCCCACCAGGAGGTGAATATTTCTCTTTAAAACAAATTTTGCTTTTCGCAAACCAAATCTCATTTACTTTTTATGCCTTGATCTCTTTCATACCAATTTTTGTTACATTTTATTTATTTACATAAGTTATTTTCATAAGTTCAAAAATAAAATAAGTCAAATTCAAACGGGGCTTAAGTGTAAATAACAATATTGTTAAAAAAATCACAAAAGAAAAAGAATCACAATAATAATATTTTGTTGTTTTTGATAATTTTAAAAAAATTGACATGTCAATGTCAACTTAACAAAGAAAAAACATAAAAACAAACTTTTCCTTCGTTGTTCTTTCTTTCTTTCTATTTTCTTTACCAAACTTCAAATCGAACTTAGTTGAAGATAACAGAAGATTATAAAAAGGGATTAATTTAATTAATGGATTTCAGCATTGAACCTCACACCTGTTCCTGATTTTCCATGGATGCACCTCGTAAAAACCAGGTACTCATCAATTTCACAATTTCCTCTAAATTTTTCTGTTTAACCACTCCAATTATTGATTTGGTTTTGATAATTGAATTTTTTGTTTTTTAGGTATCGTTAAGAGGAGCGAGTGCGAAGGAGATTACACGAGATGATCTTCTTCAGAAAGTCTCACGAGAAAGAGAGCTTCGCAATTATGCAAAACGTGCTGCTGCTGCTGCTCTCTTCATTCAGGTTCAACATCTTTGCCTTTTTTTTTTATTGAAAATTTCAAGATTTAGCTTGCTAGTATTTTCTTATTTGTATGATATGAGATAGATTAGATATGACATGACATGAGAATAGGTAAAAAATTTAAATTATCAATAGGACACATGACATGGCTATAAATTAGTTAGAAAAGAAGGGACATGCAATGTATGTGTAAACTATTTTACGCTGACATCCAATGAGAATTCAATATTTCGAAGTTATTTTTAGGGTGTGTTGAATGTGATAAAGAATAATGGACTCGACAATTTTAATTATATTGTGTTTGATTTTAAAACTATTTTTGAGACTGGACAAATTGGGAGAAAAGGAACTAAACAAAAACTGAAATTCTCATCCTTCACAAGATGTCAGGACAACTTTATGTCACAAGCATGTCTAAAGTATCAAAATAATATTTTGTCTACCAAACATCTTACAAGACATCAAGTTGTTCAACACCTTAAACGCTTGTCTTGTGTTGTTTTGTCTAGTAGTTACATTTTGCATATCAAATGGATCCTTAAAGTGTGGTTACAAAGTGGACTTATGTGGCAGTAATGCAGTATGATAAATTCTCATGTGACATCGGTGTAAGATTAATTTAGACTGAGAGTGTGTCCCCACTCAGCTCAATTAATTAATATAGAAATACAAACCTTAACTCAAAAGATTTTTTTTAATATTCTAAAAATTAGAATAAGTACTGGATATGAGTCTTCTAAAACTAATAGCTTCTCGCATAAGTTAAAAACATCTTGGTTGCATGATTCTTCTGATCCTGTATTGGTATTCATTCACACCTCATGTTTGTATCAAAATGGAGAAATGACAGCTTTTTCTTAATTTTGAAAGAGGGTATGGAGGCGCTTCAAGGTTACAAAAGCGGTTGCTCTGCAGCTTCAGCAGGAATGGGAGACATCGGTGAACAGTTATAATGGGGTGATGACTGCAAATTGGATTTCAAATAATCTGTTGAGGCCATTTATATTCTTTGTGACCCGTTTCTCAAATCGGTATGAGAAGGTCCGTAGCAAGAAAATAGATTCTATGAGGATGTGCTTTACATTCTTATTGGAAAGCCTGCAATCTTCTGGTATATTCTAATTTTGATATTCTTTTATTGGCCTTCAAGTTAGTGTTCCAATTTTGTTACTCATTTTAATGTGATGGCTTGCCTACAGCTTATATGAAATTATGAATAATTGAATGTGGCAAGATACTTTCCGTTGCTTTGTTTTTGTAGCGTTTAGAATTCGATGGACCTATTTTCCTTTTCCTTGTTAACGCACATACTTATTATATTTCTAATGGATCTATTCTTTTCTTTGTTTAGATTCAAAGCGGAACTTTTGCTTTTTGGCGATTGGTACAGCTGAAGAGAGGAGAATTTGGAGTTACCAGGCACAGCGACTTACTTCTCTTGGTTTTTCAATTCTTTCAGAGTACAGTGAATGTAATTCAGGGGCTCAAGATATTACTACTGTTACATATCTAGCAATGCGTATTCTTGTAATGTTAACTGATCTAAAAGGATGGAAAGGCATTACAGACGACAACCGCTTAGATGCAGATTTAGCCGTGAAAGGTTTAGTTGAGTTTACAGGGAGTAAAAAAAGTGGTAGTTATGTTTCCATTGCCAGATATATTAGTGCATTGGATAATTATTCTTCCCAGACGAAAGTTATCACCCAGGCAGATGAGAAGTTTGTTATTACTGCAAGTGCAGTAACTTTAGCAGTGCGGCCGTTTTACCTGACAAACTCTGATGGAGAAAGGCCTGATATGCTGAATGTCAACCATGGTGCTAAGCAGTATATTGTATATCTAATGACTATTCCTTGGCTTGTGCAACATCTCCCGCCTGTTCTTCTACCTGCTTTAAAGCACAAATCGATTTTGTTCACATGTTTTCAGACACTATTGGTAAGCATATTTAAAGCAGAACAATTTCACCTGCAAATTTATTAACCGTCTATTTTGTTTTAATGATAACTTGTTCTCTTTTATTGTTTTTTATTCTTTATGAAATTTCAAATCTTTATATGTTGATGTCACCAATGGTACATGTAAATATAACTCACGTGTTTGTGTATAATAAATGGAAGTTGTTCCAACTTTTGACTTGCTGAGTTGATGATTCATGATTGTGTGTGCACATTTTACTTCTATATTCTTATGTAATTTGTTCGATATTGTATTTTTAAGTTTGCTACTTCAAAGATGGATCCTTGTTGTTTAGTAATTAAGTTTTGTATTTGTCGGTATCTGTCTTTTAGTATTTGTGTTATTTATGATAATGCAAACGATTCTCAGTATTTTATATGTATGAATACTTGCGTGTGCACACACATGCAATACTTCTTAACTGAAAAAACTCAAGCCTGTTTAATTTGAAATTATAACGGTTCTTTACTTGTTTTTCTCTATCTGTAAAAGATATCAAACAAACAATGGCTCAAAGGTGCAATTTCATTCTTAAGTATTAAGATACTGCCATCACATCCGCCTAGAGTCAATAAGATCATAAATTTGTATAACTTCATAGATTATGCTTTATTATTTAAACATATCAGAACTGATCAAGCTTTGACAGGTGATGACAGATTTTGAAAGAGAACGTTTTAATGGATATGTCAGAGTTGGTTAAGTCAGAAACTCTTGTCTCTATCAAAGCTATTCCACCAGTTGGTTGGTCTCTCGCTAACTTTGTATGTCTAGCAACAGGGAATGATAATAATTCTGTAGACTCCGGATCCTTCAATCAAGGTTTAGACTGTGCATTGTATGTCCATGTTATTGTCACTCTAGCAGAAAGCCTACTGGCTTGTCTTGATAATATTGAGTGGGTAAAAAAGAAGAAATCTCTCCAAACTGATGCTGAAAGTTCAACCCATGAGTCGTTAATAATGTCATACATGGATCAATTTAGGCCTGTTTGTCAGCAATGGCATCTCACAAATCTTTTAGCATCAGTGAATAGAGATGCCACTAACAAGGCTGAGACTTCAATCTCAAATAATCTGGAATATTTGGGGAAGCTAGATCTGTGTGATGTTGCACTTTTTTATTCTAACTTACTTAGAATATTTTCAGCCTTGAGTCCAATTCGTGGTTCATTGCCAGTTCTTAACATGCTATCATTTACTCCTGGATTTCTTGTGAGATTGTGGGGTAAACTTGAGGATTCCTTTTTCTCTGGAGACAAACATACGTCGGATAATCACACAAGTGAAAATGGAAAACGTAAAGCTTTTGAGAAGATTCCCAAACAGCCAAGTAAAGATGGGGCCAATAAGTGGGTCAGCGTGTTTCATAAATTTACAGGTAAGTCACAAACTGCAACAGACGTCTCAGATCCCATTGGCAGTCACTCTGCACCTAGCGGAGTGAATTTAGATCCATCAGATGTATGGGACATAGAACCTATGCGGCATGGTCCACAAGGCATTCCAAAAAGTTTGTTTGCCACGCTTCATCTTTTCTGTGCGACCTATTCTCACCTGCTTTTAGTTCTTGATGACATAGAGTTTTATGAGAAACAGGTAGCGGCTTGGTTTCTTCTTGTCCCAGTCCTTTTATGAATTAGTTCACATTTTCAGAAACTTACTTTTCCAGAGAATTTGATAACATTGATAGGTTCCATTCAAGTTAGAGCAGCAACGAAGAATTGCATCAATGCTAAATACCCTAGTCTATAATGGCTTGTCCCACGGTAATGGTCATCATAATAAGCCTCTCATGGATTCTGCTGTCAGATGCTTACATTTAATGTATGAAAGGGATTGCAGACACCCATTTTGTCCTCCTGATTTGTGGCTTTCTCCTGCTAGAAAAAGTCGACCACCAGTTGCAGTTGCTACTAGAACTCATGAAATATTTTCGGCCAACCTGAGATCTGATGATTCTTCATCTTCCTTGAGTGTAGGCTCTGTTATCACCATGACTCCTCATGTTTTCCCATTTCAAGAAAGGTAACTACTAGCTCTGTGACTATGACCATTATGAGGCCTCTTGTTTGTCATAAGTTCTGTTTTATTCAGTTCTGGCATTCTGTACTTTTTAGTTTTTACCCTTTTGATATTTTCATTGTCACATCAAATGAACCTTTAGAAGGATAAATCATATATAAAAAGAAATAATGGTCAAGGGTGAAGCCCGATTGAATTGTTTTCTTAAGTTTTTTCATGCCAGTAGAGAAAGAACAAGAGTTAAAAAAGAATGTAATCTTAGTTTTGTTTTGTTTTTTTACTATATTGTGAAATAGTGGATATTTCATTACAGAGCGGTAGTTTCATTTATAATTTATCCATTATATGCTATATGTTGAGCATTAGGAAACCTTAAATGAAGCAAAACAATAAGAGTAAACTTTGTAAGGGAAAAAGATTGTCAATGGGAGTATTCATAATGTAATTGAATTGGATTTCTTTTTTCATTGTGAGAGTAGAGAGGAAGCGGTATTTGACTGCAATGTGTCATCAAAATCATATTCATTTGTTTCGAATGTAACACATGATACAGTTTCTGATTGGAAGTACTTAATCACTTGGTTTATTGCTGAAATAGAGTTGAGATGTTTCGTGAATTTATCAAGATGGATAAAGCCTCGCGCAAAATGGCTGGTGAAATTTCTGAACCTGGCTCACGTGCCATTGAGATAGTAGTGCGTCGGGGTCATACTGTTGAAGACGGATTTCAACAATTAAATTCGCTTGGGTCAAAGTTGAAGTCGTCCATTCATGTATCATTTGTTAGTGAATGTGGCCTTACGGAGGCTGGTCTGGACTATGGTGGATTGTCGAAAGAGTTTTTGACTGATTTATCAAAAGAAGCATTTTCCCCTGAGTAAGTTTGAGACTTTATTCTGTATTTTTTTGCTTTTATTTCATCATTATGTCCTCTTCTAGGAGTGACTTCCTTAGCTGAAACTTTTCCTTTTTCTCTAGATACGGGCTTTTTTCCCAAACCTCAACTTCAGACAGTCTCCTAATTCCAACTGCATCCGCAAGATTTTTGGACAATGGTCTTCAGATGATTGAGTTCCTTGGAAGAATAGTTGGTAAAGCTCTTTATGAAGGGATATTACTTGATTACTCTTTCTCGCATGTTTTTGTACAAAAGCTGTTGGGGCGATATAGCTTTCTTGATGAATTATCAACACTCGATCCAGAGCTATACAAGAATCTTATGTATGTCAAGGTAATACCAAGAGACATATCCATGCTGTTGCTTCTCTAGGATCCTTGTATTTAAAATTTTACATGGTTTAGTGCTGCTTCTTGGCCTACGATGTTCCTCCTTTTCTAGATAACCTTGCTCCATGTGCAATCGTTCTAAACTACAAATACTCATATATAATTGTATATGAATTTTCTCGAAGAGCTAATGTCTTGGGTGGTTGCTGGATGTTATATAACTCTTAAATAACAGTATTATTAATGAAAACCTTAAAAATTTAATAATTCATTAACAAGATCCGATTTGCATTTAGTATGTTAGATTTGATTTTAAGATCGGGATCGTTCTTTCCTTGAAGTACTGTACTGGTCTTTGTCTCATTTTTAATTTAATTTGCCCAAGTTTGACCTGGGTGGTTACTGTGTATGCCTGTTCTTGCTATTTAACATTTCACTGGAAGGTTCACATAATTATTCATGCAGAACTATGATGGTGATGTCAAGGAGCTCTGTCTTGATTTCACAGTTACTGAAGAATCATTTGGCAAAAGACACGTGGTTGAGCTCAAGTCTGGTGGCAAAGATATTTCTGTGACAAATGAGAACAAGATGCAGTACATACATGCGATGGCAGACTACAAACTCAACCAACAGGTTTTATCATCTTCGAATCTAATGCAAGTTATTCACTTCTTTACTGTATTAACTGTTGTATCATGGGTATGTAACAATGTTTAAATTGCAGATATTTCCCTTTTCAAATGCATTTTATAGAGGGCTTGCCGATCTTATATCTCCATCCTGGTTGAAATTATTCAACGCTAGTGAATTTAATCAGGTATCTTCTTTACTAAGTCTCTTTAAAAGGTTTTCTTTGCGAGTTTAATATTTCCTCTTCTCACTTGCACAATGAGCAGTGGAGCATTTCTGCAACAGAGTTCTCCATTTACTAAAACTATGTCCCGTGTCAAAAATAAAATAAAATTCTGTTGCTCAGTCAATCATTAAAATCAATCTGTGACAATTTGTACTGAATTTTATTTGCGATGAGTTCACTTTTACAGCAAGAATTCTGAGATATTCAACAATGCAGTTACTTTCAGGTGGCAATTATGATATTGACATTGATGATTTTAAAAATAACACACGATACACTGGTGGTTACTGTGAGGGGAGCCGGACAATCAAAATCTTTTGGGAGGTATTTGGAATCTCAGTACTACACACATGCACACACATAGCAATCCCAATACATTATCTATGCATACCAAATTATTTAAACTGATGTGATATTGTGTGTACTTCCCTTGTTATATGCAAGCCCCTCAGCTTTGTACATGGTGGTCATATGACTCATCTCTAGCACGATTTGCAGATTTGATTTCTTTCTTGTTGAGTTTGCTTGTTAGGCAGAATTGATGACTTGATTATAAAATTTGTCTCCCTTATTTTTATTATTTTCAATATATTTCCATATGCTGGACATATGACTATGAAAAATGCTATTTTGTTTGTGATTTAAAGTGTATACTTATAAATATGTTTTTAAAATAGTAATTTTATAAACTTAAAATCTAAGAAAAAACCATAAATGCAAAAACTACTAAGCTATAAATTAGCTAAATAAGCTAAGCTCAAGTTTTATCCTTTTTTAACAAGTCAAGCTCCAATTAATGTCTCAAGGATTTAACTGTTCTGCTCGGCTCAAGATTTACAAATAAGTTAATCATCCTTTTTTAACAAGTCAAGCTCCAATTAATAGGTTACTCAAAAATAGGCTTACAAATAAGTTAATCATTCAATTAATGTCTCAAGGATCTCCCATTTATCTCTCCCTCCCCGAGCAGGGGCTGCTGGTTTGGTGAATTTGGTTGAATTGCAGTTTCTCATCCTCTCTAATACATGCATATTTGCTGTAGAATGTGACTATTGACCATTATTTTCAACCTCATGAATTATATTGAAGAATTTATGCATGCAATTTCTGTAGATACCAATTTTACGACATCAATATTCATTTTCTGCTTTCTGTTGACTGTTTACAGGTGATTAAAGGCTTTGAACCAAAAGACCGTTGTAAGCTTCTTAAATTTGTCACCAGTTGTTCTCGTGCTCCATTACTTGGGTTCAAATACTTACAGCCACCTTTTACCATCCACAAGGTATGTATTTGATTTTCTATGTTTGATAGGCATACAAGATCATTTATACTATCACCTCTATTATCCTATTTGCTTTGTTTATCGTAATAAATATGACATGGTTTACAATTTTTTTACTGGAAATAAAAGAAGGAAAATGTTAAAGTGTACTCAAATATAGAAATTTTTAGTTGAAAAGTGGTGTATTCAACATTTTTAAAGTTTAAAAATTGTCATTTCCAATGCAAAGTTTCTGTTTTTGCTTTCTTAACTAGTGCCTGTAGGGCACTTGTCAGCATGACCTAAAAGAATAACCAAAACCTAAAAGAATAACCAAAAATGGTGCATCTGTTTAGCGAATACTAAAATGTCTTGATTTCATTGAATAGTAGCACTGTCTATATGTTAAT
Source organism: Trifolium subterraneum (assembly GCA_951799995.1). NCBI lineage: Eukaryota > Viridiplantae > Streptophyta > Magnoliopsida > Fabales > Fabaceae > Trifolium > Trifolium subterraneum. The sequence continues at coordinate 6,261,812 of OX637468.1, read as the reverse complement.
GTAGGTTGCCTGTGATGTCCCTCTTTGGGCAACAATTGGAGGACAAGACGTAGAGCGGCTTCCATCAGCTTCAACCTGCTACAATACCCTTAAGGTACTACTGAAGTACTAATAGAGTAATAGGAGAACACATCCTTAACCATATATGCAGGAGACATTTAGCATGATAGACTTTTGAAAATCTACGAATAAGGTATTTGGCTATGAATATTTGAGAGCATGATTCTCATGTCAGTTATGAGTTATGATGTACTATTGAATATGAGGATCTTGAAATTTTCATGATCTCATAGCCGAAAATATCATATAGATAAGCTTGGTAATAAGTATAGATTTTTGAATGTCCACTTACCAAACACAATCACTTGGTCATTTAAGTCATTGAGACAAACGTCTTGGTTTTTTTTAGACAATCCCTTGTCATATATTTGAATTCCTTACACTTTTATGTTCCACTTCTCAATGACTACAGCTTCCAACATACAAACGTCCAGGCACTTTGAGAGCAAAGCTTCTATATGCTATCAATTCAAATGCTGGATTTGAACTATCTTGATTTGCATCAGGAGGTCAGTATTTTTTCGCTAATTTCTGTTGCATCTACTATGAATTTGCAGATATTTCAATGCTGCTGTTGGTCTAACTAATCACATGTAATCTTTTGCAGTTCAGTTATAATTCAAGGACTTTGTGAATAGTCTATTTGTTCGCGCCACTTTTTTGTGTCTGTTTTCAAGCACATACATTTGGTAGTGGACCTAGCCATCTTATCCCAAAGAGGCTACTAGGTAGTACATATTACCGCAAGTTTAGACAAGGGACTATTTCTGCAAACTCTCAGATGCTTTTTAAGTTTTCGCCAAAGAAAATAGCATCCTGGTTTAGTTTGGGAAGATATTGGTTGCTTCCAGAGCCAAACAGAGTAATGACTGCGTTGTGCAAACAGCCAGTTGGTGCGATGGTTGTTACTCCAAAAATTTCCATTATCCCAGTGCATGGAGATTCTGTTGTATTTGTTCATTTTGGAAACTATTTATTTTAAGCAGGTGTATACATGCAAATAATGATCATTGTGCCATTAAAATAATGGTTTATTTGTTTTCAAAACTGGAACTAGAATGGCATATGTAAGTTGGGATCAGCTGAGAGCATACATATATACCGTACTAAATTTTTCTTAATAGACAAAAAAATTAGTTTTTATCTGAAACGTGGTATTTTTTTGTCGTTATTGTTTAGATTTTAATTGCGACAGTATTTTTGTTCATGGTGATTTTTGTGTGTTATATCCTCCAGTTCTCATGAAAAGAGACTTTGGTAATTCGAAGTTCAACCAGAAAACATATTCCAGTAAAATCCAGTTCACAATGAATCAATGAACTCTGATGGAAGATGAGTGCATAATTGCAGAAATAATATACGTAGTAGTAAGAGAGAATAGTTGTTTGATTGTAAATTCTAAGTCATCCTTTTCATTACATTTGTTCCTCAGATTTGGATCCTTTCTATATAGAGAAGCTGCCAACACAACAGAAGCTACTAGAAGGATAAACTAAATGACTCAATCTCAGCCAAAGTCTAAGAGCTATTGTTTAATCATGTTTGTTTTTTCTTGGTTCTATTCTTCTGCTAAAAATTGTATTATATACAGATTTCTTGTGATATCTTTTCTTTTTTGTATTTACCTCACTTAATAGAAAAAACACTCAGGTACGTGAGGAGTCAATGAACTCAAGTTTTTTCTTTTTTATCGGTGGGAATCAAACTCAACATCAGAGAGTTTACAATATTCACATACCATGTGCTCAAATGTTCAAAAACAAACATTAGTAAATAAACTATTTAACCCTGTTACAAAAAAATTTATTGTCTAAAATCAACAGGCAACATGCAGTTTACTAATCAAAATCTTCGAGCCACTAATCATATCTGATTGTCATGTAGCACAATCAATAAGCATATGTTTGGCACCTGTGATGCACAATGGTTTTATCTTCTCCTAATGGAAACAAACAAAATACAACCATCTTTTAGTTCACTTTGTTTTCTTCTTCGTTCACTTCATATTCTTCATTATCGCCATCCTCATCGTCATCCTCATCATCGGGTTTACTTATTTGAGAGAATGTGCCTAGCTCCGGTCTACCTTCATCACCCATGAACTCAAGCCCAAACTTTGTGTTACGCTGCTTAACCAGAAGCCAACGCAGTAGTTTGTCTTCCTTATTTAGGTAATGCAGCTCTTTGTTGATTTCCGGTGTAGCCATCATGCTCACTTGCATCAGTTGGCCCTGCATTCATTATAAATGGAAAACGTCAACACATTACTTAACAATTGCATTGTTCCCATTCGATCTTAGAGAAGAACGTGCAACTCCTTTTGTTGCAGACAAAGGCAGACTTTCAAACTAGAAAGATATGTATGTTAGCTGAAACTTCATCAGCAGCATGTAGAAAACAAAACATTTGATAACATCGAGTGCAAAAGTAATATTCATAAGGGGAATTCCAAAGAACTTTGTTTAAAGTTCACTCAGATTTATTATAACATGACATAAGTACCTTTCAGTGGAAGAGTTTCGTAGGGCATACCCATAAATTGATTTCATCCTTAAGATAGTTTATAAAAACAGTTTAGGAAAGGTTATTTCTTGTACCCATTTTAATTCTATCCGACCACAATTCAATATTTACAAAGGGAAAAAAATATTGAAAACACGAATAGTTTTTCAACATATATTTCCAAATGGAGAAACGCATGAGGAACAACGAATGCAACACTTACCTGATAAAATCGGCCATCAAGCTTTTTCACTCCATAGCCCAACTGAACTGATCCGAAACTCTTAACCTCAGTGACAACCCCATTTCTTCTACAGATGTGTTTTCCAATCCTTGCAACTAAACCGATTAAGGCTTCTTTATTAACATTGGGCTTGAATAGAAGCATGCAATCATAAGGAGGCATGTTTTTGACTTCTTCCTCCAACCACTATTTGCATCATCATATATACCAAATTAATCAACAAGTTTAAAGAAATGATGGTAACTAACAATCATCATTCAAATTATGCAATCAAATATGAATCATTAGCATTGCATAAATGTAAGTTTGTTCGAACCAAAATAGAAAAGTAGTGGTTCCATTGAAAACGAGAGGGATGAAACCAATGACAGCTCCACTTAAACGAAGAATGCGTGCATCAACTCGATATGTAGAAAACAGGTGAACTATAGTTGTCAAAACAAGCAAACTCAACTCACCCTAGTTGGCTCGCCATGGGTTGGTGGTAAAAGTGATTCTGCGAGGCTGGCTCACAAACCATTAAATATAAGGAAAATTTTATTAGTCGTTGTTTAGAAATATCCAAACTTTGATTCCTAATACCCCAGATATTAGGAAAAAAGTCATCCGATCTAAAGATTAAAACAATGCGGTTTGAATTGGATCTGGTGGTTTTTTTGAGGTAATGGATCTGCTGGTTCCATTTTTACCAATTCACAAATTGTATAAAAGCATATATAATAAAGACTAATGGTAGAAATATAGTTTACATATTAAGGTGGAAAAATAATCATAAGAGATATTTATATAAAATGACTAAAACCATTCTAATCAGAAAGCACAGTTATTTAAACCTCTCATTTCACAAGTAACATCTTCAATTCCAGAAGAGTTGACACAACACAATTGCAACATAAGATATCAACTACATTTGTGAGGGATTAACATAAACAAGGGAAGTAACAACATAAACAAATTGACATCACTGACAACAGTCTTAACATTAAGACTCGGTGCAGATAACTTCAATAATAATCAACCTTACGGTTATTTTAGGTTTCAAGTTGTTACATGCTCTATATTTAAAAAGTTTCAAATTGGTCCCATTACTAATGTCATCATAAGTTAGTCCCTTCCGTCAAATTTTGAATTAACTATGTCTAAAACATCCACGTGGCAAACGTTTTAAACAGAATTTTGTTTAAAAGGACAAACTTATTGTAACATTAGTAACGTAAAGAACCAACTTAAAACTTTTTAAACGTAGGGGACCAACTTAAAACCTAAAATAAACATAAGTTCTTAGAAAACTCTTAACAATTACAAAATACTAAAAAATTAACAAGTTCCTAACCTAAACATTTCTCTCATACATTTAATCTAAGCATAATCATAATATTATCAACATTATAATTTTGTAGCGCAATTCAGTATACTAAAAATAAAAAAATAAAAAACCTTTGTTTAGATGCGGTTAATAGAAAATTGTATGTAAATTGAGCAAATTATCTGCGTACATTGTTAAGGTTTGGTAACAATTTTTTGACAAATCAATTTAAAAAATTATCAGCAATTTGGCACTCTTAAGGTTGGTATTGAAATCGAAACTTAGAAATTGGGAACTACATATTGAAGAAAGAGAGAGATACCTACGGATTTGGAAGCGTCGGCGAGATTGATGAAGAAGAGGAGGAGACGCGACGGCGACAGCAGCCGCTAGAGGGAGAGACTATGCGAGCTTTTGCTTTTGTTTGTGTGAAGAGAGAGGGAGAGAGAGAGAGAGAGAGAGAGAGAAGTTTTGCAGGACGAACCAAACAAAATTATCAAAGCGGATTGGACCGGCCGGTTTAACCGTTATTCTCATCTATTGCCGGTCCAGGCACCATGGACTATTTTATCAAAATCTGTCTAAGTTAGCTTTGACAACTTAATAACAAAAATTAAATTGATGAATTTTTTATACTTTAAAAATACTAATTATATTTATATATTTTACGAATTAAATATGCTACTTTATAGAAACTTTAAAAATACTAATTATATTTATATATTTTACAAATTAAATGTGATACTTTATAGAAATTATATTACGGTAATGATGTTTGTTTTACAAAAGTACATGGTATTTAGTAAAATGTGAAAGAATAGTTTGCTATGTGATCAATAGAAGAAAGAAAATTTGGATTATTGAAAAAAAAAATCAAGTAATGTTGATGAAACAGAACAATACTATGCAATTGCAAACCGCCTTACAAACCTTTGAGAAAATCTTGTTGTTTGTAATATGTAGCTTAATTGAGAATGTCGAGATTGTTAGGATGAACATTTGATTTTATGTGATTATCTGAGTTTGAACATGAAATTCCCAATATTTATGTGAGTTTTTAGGTGGTGTTTGTCACTCCGTAAAAAATTAAATAATATAATAAGTATCATCAAATTAAGAATATTTTTTGTCACATTCTCCATTGGAGTTTGACACCAAAACTTGTTTTTTCTTTAGGATGAAAAACACAGGATCAAAGCCTGAGGTTCTAAAGCTAGTAATCCACAAAGCTGGTGTTCCTTTAGCTTGAAGAAAGTTGTCACAGCTTTAATTCAATGGATTAAAGTGTTCCTTCTAGAAGCTCAATGATCCATTGGAAACAGAAGTTAGTGCTATGGGTGAATTGAAGGATGAAATTAGAGACCTGTAAAAGGATCGTGTTAATTGCAGAATGAGAAAAATGAACTTCTGAATAATAAGCAATTGATATCTAGAAGTCAAGATTTTATATCTTAACTGCAAAATTGTGGCTCACGGTTTAGTGATAAGTGAAGAGATCGCATGTATTGCAATCGCTCTATAGTCAAAGACATAGACACAATTGGCCGAAATATGTGACAAATCTTGTGTGTTCTTGCATTTTAATGTTTTCTTTCGAATCAGAGTTGCTGCAAGGAGATCATGCCTCTGCTATATTTTGACTCAAATTCCATAACTAGGATTAGTTGAGATTCCATATAGTTTATATGATATATAGAAACATGTAACATGTTCAAAGGCTTAAGCAGTTGAATAAAATGCATGGTTCATCTTACAATTTTATGAGTATATACGTAAGAATTCCATTGTAAATTGTTCCCCTTGATATTCTTTTTGTTGAGGGTCTCATTACCTTCGCTTTTAGAAGATTAATATGTTAAGCGTTTAAGAAATGGAGCAGACATGACAGCTATTGGCCAAGCTTTTCTCTTCATTCTTTTTCAATCTCATGACAAATCTTTAGAACAGAATTACTTAAATACACATAAATTGCGATTACATAAAACTAGTGAGTACACATGGACCATAAACAACTGACAAAAAGAAACTTAAAAAACCCACCAAAAGATGATATCCTCTACATCCTAAATTATCTTCACAAGTGTAGCTGTGTAATATAGATCCCAACGAAGTATTTTGGGATACTTGACATCTCCAAGGTAAAAGAAAAAAAAAACTTCCTAATCTATGTGTGATCATTTCAAAAAGCCGCTTCCCTTGCGGTCTCTCAAATCGCTAGGTATGATAAATACAGAATCTACACAAAGCCCACCTTTTGAGTGTGTACAATCAATCTGTTTCATGGAGAATCTAACTTTAGTTGTAGGTTCAGATCCACTCACAATAAACTCGCCTACCTTGTAATCTATCCAATATCCACGTTTATGATTTCCATATGTATCATCGTGCTCAGTTTCATCCAAGCAGCACTCAGACGATGCTTGCTGACCATCCGAAGTTGACAACTGAAATATAACAGGCTTTATAGCCCAACCATGGGTCTGTTCATAATTGCATACGCGCCGGCCAAGCCTTTTGGAAAATCGTCCAAGGTGAAGCCTAAAGGAGAGTGTATAACTATCAGCAGGAAATGGAAAGTCGACCTCCCCGTCCACTTCAAACCACCATATTTGCTGCAAATAAGCTACAACATTGAACCTGAAATGAATGAAAATAGAAATGTAATTCAATACTCCAAACAGAATGAAGACAGATTAAACAAAGCAACTTAGGTCTCAAGCTTAATACTACAACTATTTGTGAAAAGAGGCACACATAAAGGCTAAAGCAGTAAGTTGGCATGATTTTATTTATAGAAAGTTGGAAACTGGAAAAAATTGATGATTATCAGTGTCAAACTGTCTATAATAAATTATGCAAAACAACCAAAACTACCTGTTGATGATTTATTAATTAATAGAACAAACATTTGCTTTTTCTGAGAGATTAACATGTGTTATACTAGTTTGATGTGAACAACCTCTTGCAATAGTTTGTGTATCTCTGCAACTTCAACTCATAGCATCATTTGGCAACCAGTTCTGATTCTTCTGAATCCTTTACAATGCTAAAATTCGGGGACTCAGAAGACGACCCAAAGACTTCAGGTAAAAATTCAAGATGAAAGTATATATTTAAAACTTCATTTAATCTTCTAAATTTCTACCATTGATAACAAGATGTTTGAATTAACTTCCTATGACAGAAAAAGTCGCAAAGAGAAGCACCCTTAGTAGGGTCGTTCATAATTACCAGTCAACGTCATCATTAAAATTTTGCAAACTTCATCTATCGTGAGGAGGCAGTATAGTTTCTAAAAGTTAGAAATGAATGTAGTACAATTTAAGCAAGTTTCAAGAGAAGGTATACAATTTACCTAATAATTAAAGCAGGAAATCCTGTCTCATACAGATTAATGCAGTACATGTTTGCATAGAACACTAATGTGCAAATACCAACATGATTTTTCAGAGACCCGAAAAAATAACAAAAGGTGAACAGTGATTTATCTTTTTGGGTCAGAAAATATAGAACTTAGCTGAGAACACCTTTCCATTAGAATTGGGCTTTTTTTCTGGGGAGGGTGGGTGGGATCTGATTGACCCAATTAGCAGTTTGATTAAATTCTTGAAATCAAATTTTACAACTCAAATTGAACTAAGCTCCAACCAGCACCCAATGATTTAACATTCCCATTTCAAATAAGTTTACAACTTTTAAATAAAGCAGTTAAAAGCACAAAAAAGACACGTAAATCAGGGAAGTTAAACGAACGAATGCCAATCGTAAAGACTACATTCAAGAGTGTGTCAAAAAAGTGTGCTCTTAGAATTCCCCTCTTGGATCAAAAAAATTTAACACCGTAGAAATATAATCGTTTTTCCACTTTCTCAGAATGACAAGCAAAAAACAATCCAATCAGGATAACTTTGGATATTTGGACTAGTGTACAAATTATATAACTTTGTAATATATTAAAACACTTTGGATATTTGGATCTTAGGGTGCATTTGGAAAAGTATATTTACAGTTCAGCTAGGCTATGTCATAAGCACTTGGGTAAGTGTAACATAGCTCATGACATCTTCATATGCAGCTGGTTTCAATATGCTTTCCATCTTAACTTATAAACTCAACTTACAGCTTATATAATACTCCCTCCGTCCCAAAACTTTAGTCCTTTTAGAGTTTTGCACGGAGATTAAGAAATTATAAAGATTGATAAGTTAAGTCATTTTTACCCTTACTTTATTAAGAAAGAGAAAATATATTTAATTAATGCTTTAACTTTAGTAAGGGTACAAATGGTAAAGTATCACTACTTATGCATTGGTTTCTTAAAAAAGACTAAAGATTTGGGACAAAACTAAAAAGATAAAAAGACTAAAGATTTGGGACGGAGGGAGTAGCATATACACAAATGTGTACGATAAACACTTACTCAAAAAAGTCTGTAATAAAGCAGTTTATCCAAACACACTTAGACTAGAATTTATGCCATATTGAACTTATACGTAGTTGGAAGTTACAACATAAATCACATTGAGTACTCAATCTAGAGTTCTAGACAATACTTTTTTATGACTTCACCAAGGAAATCTTAGGAGAACAAATTACATGAAAAGTACAATAACATCACTCCAACAGAAATGCAGAGCTAACTTTCATATCAAAACAATATAGAACCCTAAGTAAAGCAATTGAGATTATGAGCCTGGTTTAAAATCTACTCCCTCTAGTCCTATATACTAGAAAAAGTTGAATCAACAAAAGTTGATGTATCTGGTTTAAAATCTGGACCAGATACATCAATTTTTGTTGACTCAACCGAAACTGAGTAATATTTATTGCTTTACATGAATGAAGCATGAGTTCAATTTCAACTTCAAATATAAGGAAAAACATAATTTCACTATACAGTTTCCATTTTTGAAGCTCAAAATTCTAAAAAAAGCATAATGATAACCAAATTAAAGAATGAAAACATAAGGTTTTAAGAATGTAACCTAGATTCTTCAGTTGGAACCCAAGTCCAGTATCTCCGATCATCAATTCCAGTAATCAACAAACCTTTAGCCGAAATCGACAAACAAACCCTACCAGTAACCCTATCAAGCCACAATTGCTGCAAAACCCTAATCCAATCAATAAACCTCACACAACAAAACAAATAGTAATAGAGTAAAGATAAAAAAGATAACAAATCGTACCTTATTACCGTCATCAAACGGTAACGGTTTAGAAAGAAGAGCGAAAATATCTTTCTTAGAAAGATTGTGAAAGCGTTCAGGCATTAAACGGAGAAGACGTTGGTAGTTAGAAGGTAACTTAGATTCCCAAACGGAATCAGCGGAAGCAGCGCCACGAAAAGCGCGATTAAGACGAGCTAAATTACAAATCTCAGGAGGAGTAAGATGAAGAAAAACACGAGCAACACAATTTTCAGGGATATCGCCGAGACTAGGACCGATGGTCGAACCGTTGGATCCAAGGTTCGACAAAGAGGCCCCCATAACACGATAGGGTTTTCAGATCATGATGATGATGATAGAGATTAGAGAGAATGAATGTTGTTAGGGATTGAAAGAGTGAGTGTGTATGGTGTGATAGTGTGTTTGGTGTTGTATGAGATTATTACTTTTGTTGGAGTTTGAAGAATGTAAAAATGGGAGTATGGAAGGTGTGAGTTGGTGTGTAGGGAAAATGATTTGGTGTGGGAGGTTGGATACAGTGGCGTCAATATCAGCGTGTTACACGCGTTTATCTCTGTTTATCGTATCCTTATCCGTATTTTCTGACAATTGTCGAGATTTTAATATTATTATTACTAGCGGGCCGTCGCGCCTGCCTGTTTCTGACTTATGCGCCTAAAAAGAGACGTAGTTAGTGGAGAAAGTAAATTGTGCAATTACTATTGTGTTATTTTAAGTAAAAGTTAAGGGCAATCTTGGAAACTCATGTATCATCTTTATCTATTGGTGAAGGGTAATCTTGTCATTATGAAAAAATCACTCCAAACTCATTTATCCTCTTTATATATAGTATCTATATCTATATTATAAACAAATGACACTCTATTCATAAGAGCGTGCCACGTGTACTTTTTTTAAGAATTAATTATAACATGCATTTTATTTAATAATTGAATTTTATGAATTTTATTCAATGAATAATTAAATTAATATTTTGATGACGTTATATTTTCTATTAAATATTAAAATAAAAAATTTATATTTGTATGTTATAAATTTATCACATGCACTTTATTTAATAATTTAATTAATATTTTAATGGCATTACATTTTCTATTAAATATTAAAATTAAAAATAATTATATTTGTATGTTACAAATTGATGATATGAATTTTATTTGCTAATTGAATTAATATTTTGATGACTTTACATTTTTTATTAAATATAAAAATGAAAAACATTTATATTTGTATGTTACAAATTAATGTAATTTCTTATGTTGTAAGAAAAAAATTATTAATATCTTAAACGTTTCAATATATTTTTAAATGCCCTATAAAAAAAATTCGGTTACGTACAATTTTTAATTATTATAATAAATATTTTTACATAACTGTAAACGTTACATATCAATATATTGCCGGTGACATAAATTCATAATTAGTAAAAGAAACGTCTCAATATTATATTAATTATCATAAAATCATATTTAATTTTGTGTTTCTATAATTCACTATAAATATAAGTGTTTTTGCCACACCAAATGCACAAAGTTATTTTATTTTCATCAATACTTAAAAATTTATATTGTGTTGTTTCTCTCATTTTTGTGAAAGATATGTCTCTTATGCACGGTTTTATTATTGACATATCACTAAGAAAACAATCATGGATATTAGTTGTAAGAGTTATGCGTGTTTGGGAGATTTAATATTGCAAAAGTAAAAAACTTCTATTTTTTTGTTAAAAAGTCTAGATTATGATGATTTATTCTTTGTTATGTAGGGAGACCGAATTAGAGTTTTTGTGCGAAGAACATTGATATGCAAGTTCAAGTACCAACTTCAAACTGTATGGTTTACAGGATATCCTCATTATATGTTGGTTCTATCGATGTTTGTAATTTTATTATATAATAATATTCTATGTTAATTGATTTATAAATTTCATGCTCCAGACTCGAAAGAAAAAATAAAAAAATTTCATACTTTGTTTGTGTGTGTGTGTGTAATAACTTGACTTAATATATGTGTCAATGTAAGTTTTTATTGATAGGATGTAAAGAAAAAATTCTCAAAACAAGCACTAAAATTGTGCATTGTCTTTAAAAAAAAATATTTTTATTCTAGAAGTTTGAGAATATACTTATGATTTACGGTGTTTTATATTTCATGTATAGTTGTCGCTATTTTATTACTCCCGTGAAAATAATTCCCTTTTTAAAATTAATTTTTTTTTTGTCAAAGAAATGATGATCCATTACTCCAATTTTATTTTAGCGTTGGTCAAGTAGGCTAATGGCTAAAATTACACCCTTAAAGGTGAATAAGTGGAGTGTCCGGAGTTGAAACACCAACTTCTACATATAAAATGTGATATTCCTACCAATTTAGTTAAGTTCATTAGGACAACTTCAATTTTATATATGTAATTGAGGAACAAACTTTTAGATTGAGACTAAATTATTTTTTTGGATAACAAGAGAGCCTAAGCCCGAAAAAAGAAAATTACATTGATATTAGCCGAGGAGTTGAAACTCCAAGAAACTCTCAGCATGATTCAAATGGTTCATTGTCTTAAATGTTGTTTCGAGTGGTATAACGTCATTGTTACTACCTGGTGGTCGTTGCTCATTCATCGTTGAACATTCCTATTGAGATTAATGAAGCATCTATTTGTAATATCAATAACAAGATCCAAAGACCGATTTATTCCGACAAACAAAACTAATATTTTGGGATGAGGCACCAATGATGAATAGATATTCTTTTGAGTATTTTGATCAGTCAATGCGCGACATCATGTTGTACAACGGCATAGACAACTCACTTAAACCATTTGGTGGAATTTCTATTGTTTTGGGAGGTGATTTTAGACAAATATTACCTATTGTGCGAAAAGGTGGGAGACAAGACATTTCTAGCCGCAACAATAAATGCATCAAATTTATGGAGACATTGTAAGGTTCTAAAACTTACGATAAATATGTGACTGTGTGATTTCATAAAATCCTACAGAGCATCGTAATGTTGTTCCACTACGTCTTATTGATTTTGTCTATTCAGATGTAGTGCAAAACATGACTAGTGAGTTTTTTTTCCAAGACTAGGGATGATAATGGGTAGGGTATGGGTAGGGTACTATAGTACCCATCCCCATACCCGTAGTTTGAAAAAATACCCGTACCCATCCTCATACCCGCGTGGTAACAAACTTTGCACCCGTACCCATACCCTGTGGGTACCTAAGTACCCATACCCGTTACCCGCACTTTTGCGAAGAATAAATCGATCAATTATAAAATATCATATTATTTTAATAAAATTAAAAAAAATTCAAAGATTTTAATGTCGACCTATGAAAATTATAAACAAAATTATTACTAATCTCATGTTAAAGTTCATATCTCTGTTGACATATTTACATCGTGTTTGATTATGTTATAAATAAACACTTTTATTAAAAACATGGGTAATAGTTTAATAGTATTTGTATTGTCTAAAATTAATATACATATATTTTTATATAATAATATAAATAAAATTAATAAATATATATTATATGGGTATGGGGCGAGGTGGGTACTTAGGTACCCGCACCCATAACCACTCATTTTGGTAGGTAATCACCCATACCCGTGTCTGTACCAAAAATATGGGTTTTTACCCTACCCGTCGTGGGTATTTTCTGCGAGTACCCACTGGGTATGAGTCAGATTGCCATCCATATCCAAGATCATTATATACTAGCTACCACTTTTAAAACGGTTGAAAAAATTAACGACACGATAATTATACCCGTGCTTGGCACGGGCTCTATACTAGTAGATTATTATTACTCTCTTTGGATTCCTTTTTTTTTGGATAATTAATTCCATTACTATTTTAAGACTCATGTTAATTAATTAATTAATAATAAGTGAAACAGGAATATTTTTACTTTGGTTAAACACATTCGTGATCTTAAATTCTTTTGATTTGCATATTTAGAAGACTTCTCTTAGTGAGCTTCAAAATCTCTTGTTTTATGACTTTTCCAGTACTTATATGCCTCAGAGTGTTCGTTTAGGTTGTTAGTTTTTTTGGGCTGTCCCCTTTATGTAAAAAAAAAAAAAGTTAGATAAAAATAACATTAATTAATTTTTTCCTAAAAAAATAAATAAGTACCACTTTTCTTTTACGGAAAATAAGTACCACTTAAATGTGGGATATAATTCAACTTTACATGGTCCATATATTAGTTAGATATGTTATATGTATCCATAAGTGGAAAATATTGTGGAGATTATCAAGTTTGAGGGTTTGAAATTAGCAAATTTTTCTTTTTTGGTAATGGGATGGAGAAGAAAAATTTTCATTTATATTTTTGATTTACATAAAAACTATAGTAATTACATTTGTCATTTTTTTGAAGAAATTGAGAGGATTCCAACTCTTTGTGACGAAAATTTATAACCCGCAATCCATTTGTGAGACTCTCCATTATGGAGACACTGTCACTAAATATTTTATTAAAATAATATTTATATACTTGCCCTCCATTGATTTCGTCCCGCAGGTAAAGTAAACAACTTCACATTCAAAGGACAACGTCACAAGAAAGAAAAATATTATATCTATGTTAATATAGTTTTTTTTTAAGAAAAAATTATTTAAATGTGTGATTTTGTCTAAAATATTGAGCTAAAATCACGGCTCTTTGATGGACAAAGAATATGGAGAAGATGAAGCTTCTCTCTCTAAAAATTATGATAGACAATAAGTAATTAAACTCAAATGGTCAACAAATTTTCCATAAAACAAATCGCTTGAAAGAACCAGAGTTTGATTGTCTATTTTCTAACGGTGATTCACATAGGGACTAATTGTGTAATTCCTATCAATGACTTAGGGACTAATTTTGAATAACTAAAAGTTTTTTTTTTCTTTCTCGGTGTCGGGTCTCGAACCAAGTTTCTTTAGGAAGAAGAACAAATCGTCAACCAAGTGACCTCTCCAAAATCAGGCAACTAAAAGTTGTTTTTATTTGTTCTTATGTACCAAATTAAGTCTTACAATTTATGGTAAAGATTAAAATGAGTCCTTATTCTTCCTTTAAAAAAGGGATAGAAAAGGGAGAATAACTTGTTTACTATATTTCTATATTTGAGTGGCTAAATATAGCGAATAGTAATAGTTTAAGAGCTAAATTGTATCTCATATTTTATTTAATTTATTATTTGAAATTAGTTTTAGTCATCTAATTTCATGGTTATTTTTTTTAATAAGTTAAATTAATCTATTCAAATTAGCACTAGAGAGAATCGAACGTGAAATTTTAAGGAGGAACATACTCCTAGATCCCAAGTCAATTTCATGGTCATGTGATATTTCACGAATTCGTTATAGTGTCATATATGCCATGGTGACATTATGGACATCCACTCACCGGAGATTTTTTTTCCGCATATGCGTCAAAATACTAAAAAAAAAAGTGGAGATCAAAATCACACAATTGCTATATTTGAGAATACGACTAAAAGTGAATTTAAGTCAAATTTATTTTTTTAATAAAAAACTAGTTTATTACATAATTTTTAAAATTAAATTTTACTTAAAAGAATACACAAGAAAATGAATCACCATTTTCACTAATGCACATCTCACTGTAACATTACCAACCACAAAATTTACATAAATTTCTTCTACTCTAAGTAGAAGAATGTTGCTGTTGTTGCATCTGCTGAGTATTCTGCAACTCAAGCTCTTTCTGTCTAAGCAACAAAACCATTCTATCAATTTCCAAACTCCTCCTTTCATTTTCAAGTTTATTTCTCTCCATTTCCCTCTCTTTATTACCACTAAACTTTGCCCATTTTAACCTTTGTTTTTCAATCTCAAATGCTTCAACATGATAATTTATTTGTTCTTCTGCTAATTGCACCACCCTTTTCTTCATCCATTGTTTTTTCTCCCAACTACTCTTCACTCCATCTTGCAACACATTCATCACTTCACTACTCAACTGTTGCATAACTTGTGATGTAACTTTCTTTGATTTTTTCCTCAAATGATCAATATTCTCATCATCTTCAATAGTCTCATCTTCTTCCTCTTCAGAATCATCTTCCCATTCATCTTCTTCATCTTCATCCTCTTCTTCTTCTCCACTTTTTCCTTTCAACTTCAACATTCCTACCCCATTTGAAGAATGCAAACATTGTTGTTGCTGTTGCTGCTGCTGCTGTTGTTGATGTTGATGTTGTGGTTGAGTCTCGGTCGAAGATTGTTGTTGTAAATTGTTATTGTTTCCATGTCCACAACTATTATGATAAGCACACATTTCTCTAAAGAAAAGATGCTTTGAATTCAAAAGTTTTCTAGCTTCATCTTTCAATTTTATAGACAAATCCATACTATCCAATAAACTTTGATTTTCAACAACTCTACAAGCTGTTCCTTTACCAAGAATATCATTCACTCTTTTGTATCTTTTGTTCAAATCATTGAACTTATCTTCACATTGTTGAGGTGATACATAGTAACCTTTTTCCATCATTCCTTTAGAAACCGATTTCCATTTACCTTTCTTTTGTAATAAACCATTTGTTTTCTTTTTATTATCAGTGCCTATTCCTAATTCAGAAGTACCAGCTTCATCACCAATGTAATAAACAGCCATTATTAAAAGTCTTACCATTGTATCTGTCCATTTCATTCTATGCCATGGTGATCCT
The DNA here is from genome assembly GCA_951799995.1 of Trifolium subterraneum. Lineage (NCBI taxonomy): Eukaryota > Viridiplantae > Streptophyta > Magnoliopsida > Fabales > Fabaceae > Trifolium > Trifolium subterraneum. The sequence continues at coordinate 6,245,813 of OX637468.1, read as the reverse complement.
TTTCTTTTTGGATCACCAATAGAGGTTTCATCTGCTCCGAAACACGGTTCGTCTTCGTCGCTTAGGTTGATTTGTTGTTGTGGTTTGTTATTGTTGTTGGTTTTTGATGAATAAGGGTAGCCTTGTTTTATTGATTGATGAGGTTGATCATAGGAAACCATTTGGTGATGTTGTAAATTGTGAGGATTTTGTTGATTTTGAAGGTTTTGTTGTTGTTGTTTTGAAGGGTTTTCTACTCCTACAAATCCATTATTAATGGTAGGAAATATTCCATTGGATTCCATCAAGACTAGTTCACCAATGTTGATTTATGTCTAAAAAAAAATAAACAAACAATAAATAAATACTATACTCGTAAAATTTACAACACTCACATACACTGCGCACCAATCAATTTTCTCATAAACTATGGTAAAATAAAATAAATTGCAACCTTAAAACTAAAATTTAAAGAAATGGAATTAAAAATGACATTCTTAATGCTAAGCTATGTGGTTATGACTTATGATTGAGGTGTTTTTGAAGTGTTGGCTTGGAAGTGAAGTAAAAGATGGAGATGAAAAAAGGCAAAATGGAAGGGAATACTTTATAAAGAAAAGTGAAGCAACTGGTTTTGTTGGTAAGACGGAAACAAACAGCACATAGTTTTGGTTTGTGTGTACTTTTAGTATTAGAATAAGAAATAAGCCACAAGTTTTGTTCGAAACTGGTTAAGTTTACTACTAATGGATTACTACTACGTCCACTGAAGCGACGTTTCAAACAGCTAACAATGATGCACTTTGTATAGTACGTGGTTATTTCAAAGTCAGCGTTAAAGCCAAAAATTAGTCAAAAGTAGTTTTGAGGTACTTTCGTGCATTAAAAAAGTTGCGCAATAATCAATACATTAAACTTAAGTGATTAATTTTGTCAAAAAAAAAAACACTTAAGTGATTAATGACTGTTTTTTAGGACGTTTATTTGAAAGAATTTGAATTTCGTTTCTAATAAAAATAATTATTAATCAGATTTTTCTAATATCACGATTGAATTATGGATTACCAACTCCTTTTTCTATGAAGCACAATGTTAATAACAAAATCGTGAAATATTGGAAATATTGTTAAAGCGGATAAGTCTATTCAATCCACTAAGACTCAGCAATAGAATGTACCTATTATAAATTTATAAAATGGTGTAATATTAATTGGAAATTAAATATTGTTAATCCATTTTTTAGTTATTTCTGATGTAAAAATAGTAGTGATTTCTAAATAAATATATGGAAATACGCTAGAATTAAGGTGCTATAAACAATCTGTCAACTCATGTTTTTTATCCATGCATGCCATAAGATATGAAAACGGTCAAATTAATTTATGACCTTTAGAGACTAAATTATTCGAGAGGAGATCCTCTCATGTTAAATTTACTCATGTTGAATCTCAACTTTTCATATTTGTATTGTTGTTTACTGTTCATTCAATTAAAAAACATGGAAGGTGTAGATTAAAACTATAGTCCCTGCAGTGGAATTTGGACAGGAGAGGATCCTGTCTCAAATTATTCAACACTTACAATTTCAACAATGTGAAAAGATAAATACAACACTTACAATATTAATAACAAAAATGATGATTTATTCAATCAACTAGTTTTAAGTGTTAAATAAAACCCACTTGGATTGGTGGTGTTGGTTTGGAACATGTGAGTGTGCTTCTCCTTAAAATCTTATGTTTGATTCTTTTTGGTGTCAAGTTGAGTGGGTTAATTTAGTTTCTTTAAAAAAACGATTTAGGTGTTAAATATTTTGGGTTCTTGTAAATATGTCATCTTATTAGGCTTTATTTAAATTTTAATAGTTTTTCATCTCATACTTTGCGGGATTAGACTATTGTTAAATGTAAGTGATTATATTTTTTGGGATTCATCACGAATATGACATATCTTAAGGCCCAAAAATCATTAATAGAAGTACTTACATATCACTCGTCAAAGAGATTTAATAGAGATATCATTGCTAAACAACGGTAACGACTTTGTATTTATAACATGAAAACAAAACGAATGAACTTAATATAAGTGTTATGCTAAAAAAAACTTGTCCTTTTAACCCTATATAATGATCGATCCAACAATTTTATCATTTAACAGTTGAAATAAAACTTACAAATGAGAGCAAATACATTTTAATGATAGGATATCTCACTCACATAACCTTTCTTCCCTTAAATTCAAAACATATGGAAAACCCCCTCACACGCACACAATTTCTTTGTACATCCAGTTGGCTGTCATGAACAGTGTGTGTTATAGGCTCCTAGTTTTGTTTTTGCTTTTTATTTAAAATAACTCAATTTACCACAAGACAAAAAGCAGTTGTTGGGTGTGTGAAAGCGACCCATGCTCAAGACTTTCTCATCGCTATCCCCATCGATAGATTAAGCCAACACATGTCACTAGTTGAGTATCATACAATCCTTAAGTACCGCCTCATGATTCAAATATTTCCTAAGGACGAGATTTGTGCTGTTTGTCGTAAAGCATGTCTCGACATTTTTGGGAAGCATGCAGTTCATTGTAGGGAGCTTCCCGGCTTCAAATACAGACATGACTTGGTTAGAGATGTGTTTTTTGATATTTTTAAGGGTGCGAGAATCTCTGTTAAGAAAGAGGCACCAGTGAACTTCATGACTGACCCACAAGAAGCGAGATCGACACTTCGGCCAGTGGATGTTCTAGTGTTTGGATGGGTAGGTGAGAAACATGTTTGTGTAGATTTGACTGGAGTTTTCCCACTTGTGGGACTAGGGGTTGATGATTTTATCGTAGGACGCGAAGCCCTCAAAGCTGCTTCAAGCAAAATGACAAAACATGAGAAAGCATGTTCTGACAATCAACACGTTTTTATACCGTTTGTTTTCGACACTTTTGGATTTCTAGCACCAGAGGCTTTAAACCTTTTGAAAAGAGTTTAAAAGGTTATGCATTGTAATGTCTTGACGCCTAGGTCTAGAGATGTAGTTTTTCAAAGATTGAGTTTTGCTATTCAAAAAGGATTAGCGGCGCAAAAAAAAAATGAAAACTAGTGAAAAAGAGAAAGAAAATAAATACAATAAAAAAATAAAAGACAATACACGCCCGGTGGGACTCGAACCCACAATCGTTTGATTAGAAGTCAAACGCCTTATCCAGGCGCTTCTTGTTACAATTTTCTCGTAATATTATTATATTTAAATGTTTTAATTATTTGTAAATAATTAATCGATAAAACTTTACAAATTTTAGAAACATTGATTAAAAAGTTCGTTAATTAATTCATATTATTGTATTCCATCTAACAAGCGGCATCAACTAACCTTGTTTACATGGCAAATCATGTCTTTATTTTGTTATGGAGGCAAATGGTGTCTTAAACCAAAGCTTATAGTGCATTTTTTTTAATAGAAGCTCCTAATGCTAAAGGAAATTGTTTTTGATAATTAAATAAATGTTTTGTTGACATACAATTTGACATCTGATATAATTTAAACATACAGTTTGTTTTAGATTTTTTTATCATTATTTTCCATCATTTCAGATGAAAAACAATGTTTCTTATCATTTCGGATGAAAAACAAATTAGATCAAGAGTACATTTTGTGCAATGCATAATGTTTTGTGTGTCCAAATAACATATATCTAGACTTGAGAGTTCCCAAATTTAAGTTCCGCTAGTACCTTTATGTTAGAACTTAGAAATGAATTGAGAGAATAATTTAGGAGGAAGAGTTATTATTCATTAATGAAAGAGAAAAAATGAATACAAGTGGTGTTACATACAACAACCACAGTTACTTATAGTCTAAGCAACACACCCAACTAACTACCTTACAGCTGTACATATAACTAACAACCTCCTAACTAACTTTTGGTGCTAACTTGTCATGTAAGCTTGATAGTTTCATGCTTCAGTACTGAACAGATGTTATAACATTTAATAGAGCATTTGAATTACAACATCCAACACAGATGTTACAACATCTGATAGAACATTTGAATTACATCCAACACACCCTCTTAATTCAAATATTCTAAGCTGGTTACTTTCAACATTCTTCTAAGGTCTTTAAACCTTTCAATCTTCAATGGCTTGGTCAATATGTCAGCTACCAGGATTTCTGTTCTGCAATGTGTAAGTTTCAGCTTTCCTTTGGTGACTTGATCTCTAAGGTAGTGAAACTTGGTTTCAATGTGCTTGCTTCTGCCATGTGCTATGGGATTCCTTGCAAGGCTTATTGCTGACTTATTGTCCACCATCAGTTCAAATTCATCTTGCTGATACATCTTCATTTCCTTCAGCAGTGATAGCAACCATACACCTTGACAAGTTGCATAGCATGCTGAGATGTATTCAGCTTCACATGTAAATAATGATACCACAGTTTGCTTCTTTGAACTCCAAGAGATTGGAGAGTCAAATAGCTTGAACACATACCCCATTGTACTCTTTCTTTCCACTTGATCACCACACCAGTCAGAGTAACAAAATCCAATTAAATTGCCTTTATGCTTAAGCTGCATTTAAAAAAAAAAAACTAAAGGTATCATTAGGGGTAGATCTAGACATAAAATATTGGGTTGGTTAAAATTAAAATAAAAGAATCTATGAACTAAATTATACTGAAAATATAATAAGAAATAATAATGTAATACATTTACAATGAAAATTGTCTGCTATTATTTTTTTTGGAAATGAGCTAAAATAACATTATTGTTAATTATTCCAAGAAAGTCTCTTTTTATAAAATTTACAAGACGGTCATTAAACCACTAATCACTCATTTTGTTACATAGTTGACTCTTCACAAACTTCACATATGAAAAAACATGTTTCATGCTTGCAGTTGCTACCGGCCGGAAGACTAAAGTCAACTTATTTGTTTCCACAAGTTTTGCATAAGGATCATAAAGTCCTTTTAACTTTACAAATTTTGGGTCTCGAACATCTCTAACATAATTATGAAGTTGGTTTCGCACAACTTTAATACTCAACAATTTTAATTCTGTCCAATTTGGTCCCTAAACAATGGAAATATACTAAATAGTCCCTAAACTATTAATAATATCCATCAATTTGATTCCCGAACTATCATTTTCTCTCATGTTTTTAAAAAAATAGAGGGATTAAATTGATGTATTAATAATAGTTTAGAGACTATTTAGTGTAATTTAGTAGTTCAAGAACTAAATTGGAGAGAGGTTGATAGTTTAGGATCAAATTAATGATTTATTCGTGTGTCCGCGCGCTCTATATATTAAACAAAAATTGAAAAATCTGGTTTGGCTAAGCCACAACCTGCCTCAACATGTATCTGCCCCTATGTATCATCGGTATGCAACTGTGAAGATTAATAGTTGATTTAGCTTCCAAAGAAAACCAGTTTTTTGGGTGAATACAAGAAAATTAGTTAACAGTTCAAATACTAACTGCACAAAGTGCTGTTTCTAGTTGGATTGCAACTGAATCCAGTTAAAAAAACTACAAGGGCATACTCCCTATGATGTTAAGTATGATATCAACCAGTATTAATAATTACCCTAACATTCATTTTCAATACATAAGAAAGTGTAATAACTAGCCACCAAAACCCAGTGGATCATAACTTCAAATCGTGAAAGCAGAGTGATCTGCTCCTTCCAAAACTTAGTGATGTTCCCTATGTCATTTCTACCTTGAACTATCGTAATCTAGCTTGGAGTAATCAGGTTCAAGATCTGATCCTATCTGCAATCATTCACATATTTTGCGCCATCTAGATAGCTAGGAACAACATTAGCTTCTACCACAAGTATACTAAAAGAAAATCTATTATTGTTGTGAATTCATCTTAATCACACCAATATTTTGATGGGTGGAGCAAAATTAACTGCAACCAAAATAAGAGGGATAACAATAATAATCACAAGCAAAATAAACAAGATAAAGGAAGAAAAAAGAACACGCGATGTTTGTTTACCGCCAGTTCGATCCAATAGTGTGTGTGAGAGAGAGAGAGAGGCCCTCCATTCTACTTTCACTACAAGATTCCAAAAGCTATTATAAGAATGAAGAGCAGCTCTTAATTCTCTTAATTAGCCTTCAGTCTTAATTCTACTGTTTTGCTGAATCTCTTCTCATGACCAAGAGACTTAATGACTTAAACTAACCAAGACAAAACCAAAGATAATGTGTTCCCCGATAAAATTGTACCAAGAGAAAACCTCTTTTGTTTCTCTCTAAAACCTTTTTTTTATAGTGAATACTCACTCAGTTCCAAATCTTTGATCATCTTAGTTTTTTAGTTTTGTCCAAAAACTTTGATTCTTTTAAGAAACTAAAGTAGAATTTATTTATGTCAATACATCAAAAAGATTAAAAAAAGTTGACTTTGTTAGGCTTAGACGAAAATATATTTTGCATAAACTTTTAAAAGAAGCCAAGAATATTACTATAAAATTGGAATGAATTTAATGCTATTAATGTGGGATGAGGTAATAGTCAACAATTTCATAAATTTCAATACAAGAATTTAATGTAAAAACAACACAGAAGAGAATTGTTCGTATGATGCAACGGGTACATCAAACCTTGAAAAAAAAAGGTCTCAAATAATATAGATATGGATAGATATACTTCCTCCGGTCACTATTATAATCAAAAAACCACGGTTTAGGTTCATTGAAAAATATATGTATTTGTTCTATAATATGGATTGTCTATAATATGGATTGTGTACATCATGTTTTCAATAAACCTAAAATGTAGAGTTTTTTTATTATAATTGTGACCGAAAGGAATAAATAAATATAGATAGATACAATCGTTTTTGCATAGTTGATTTTTTATTTTGTCTATAGACGTCTTTTGCATCTTTGTAACTATTATTAGTCGCTATATATATATTTTTTTTGGTTACTATTAGTCGCTATATATATCTCTATATATTATTGTTGCAACCAAGAATGAAGAAATGCAACTCAACTCAAACAATTGTAGTTCTTCCTTTTGATCAAACAATGGCTAATGTTAAGCTTGCTTTGGTTGTCGTCTTTCTTGCCACATTCGGTGTGTATTTTAACTCTTTCTCATACCAATTATTATATTCCATGCATTTCTTTTTACATGTTATTAGAAACTCATGAGCAATTATTCAGAATCAACTCATCCCAATTAATGGAGGAATAATTTGATTAATAAATTATTAATTAATACCTAACTAACCACTATTCTAAATGTATTATTATTATTATTACTATGGTGAAGCCTTTTTTTTTGAACGGCAAAGATTTTAGGAGAAGTAGAGATAATACTCGATCCAAACAAAAGGTCCAATCACATACAAATTATTTGACCGAACTAAATCACTAAAACCCACCCAAACTAGCGAACAATACAATGAAATGGTTCAACACACCATTCATAAAATAAGCGAATTAGTCTTCTTTGAAAGGAGCCATTTCCAAGAGACGACTTGGATTCTCTCAAAAATCTCCTCCGACCCCACTACTATGCCCCTATATATATATATATATGAATGGTGAAATGATGCATGTGTAAGTATGTGGTTGTGTTTGTTGGAACTTCAACTGACTTTCAAGTTTTATTTGCAGTATTGTTCCCAATGAAGAAGGTAGAAGGATGTGATAAAACATGGTGTGGTGTAAGAAACACATATTCAAGTTGTGGCGAAGGTTGTACTTGTCTCGCGTGGGGAATTCTTGGTGGTAATTGCGCACCCGAGGTGCTTATTAAGAACGCAGTGAGAGAACATTATAACTTATGTGAATCTCATGATGACTGCATCAAGAAGGGAAGTGGGAGCATATGCGCTTATTATCCTAATTCTCAACTCCAACATGGTTGGTGTTTTACCTCTAAAATTGAAGCAGAACACTACTTCGAGGTTCTCTCCAACCCTGCAGTAAACAACTTCTTCAACAAAATCACTTACTCCAATCAAAAAGAATTCTTGAAGGTGGCTCCAAATATTGTTACTTAATAATCTTCATATATCATGCATCTACATACTAGTTACCTATAATAAGTGAATCTTTGTATATCCAACTAATCAGTTGGTTTTCTCTTATATGCATATGAATTTCTCATATTAACATATAATATGGTTAATCTTGATGTTCCTCAATAACATATGAAACACTTTTAGATTTTTATAAAACTGATCTATATTATTATATAAACATGCAATTAAACGGTGAATTTTGTAAAATTTGTATTCCTAAAAGCCTTATTGAGCAGTGTAACATTATTACTCAAATGTTACACGGGTGTAATTTGATATATATAAAGCAGAATTTACCAAGTATAAAGTGAGACCACAAAAACAGAGGAATACCGTAAGTATTTACAAAAGAATGACTTGTGTGTATTCAATAAAAACATATAAACCGTTAATTTTAATGAGTCTTAATAACATATCAAATTATTTCCGATTTCTTTAATAAAAAAAATAGTCTATAGATAATCTATATGATATAAAATTTCAATTCAATGATCAATTTGATAAAATTCATATTCGGTTGTAATAATATCCATAAATATGCACAGTAAGACTTGAAAGATTTGTGCAGACATCATCATCTTTAATAACCCTCAATCTGAAACATGTTATTGACATTAATATTTATATCTCGGGATGACGTAAAAAACAAGAGGATAACATATAATAAAATAGAAACTGTTCAGATTTGACCTCAAAGCGGACAATTTCTCGGAGATGTGGACTTGAGGTCGAATCTGAACAGTGGCGCCGTTTGTGGGAAACGACTTGTGGGTGCCCCGTGCATGCCCGTGGTCGACACCCGTTAGCCCCTTAGCCTCGATTAGGGGGCTTCTGTTCTGGATACACCAAAATAGTCCCACATCGCTTGGTACTCGAGGCAAAGGGTAGTTTATATACAACACCCACACCTTTCAAACCAACGAGGCGCCTTTTCTACAAAGGACAAAACCGTGACGGGTTAACCCCAAAGCGGACAATCTCTCGGAGATGTGGACTTGAGGTCAAATCTGAACAGAAACAGTTAATTAATTGTTAGTTGGTTCTGTGGTGATTGACACTAAACTTGGTAGGGAAAATCATAGTTCCATCCCCACAACTGCGATTGTCGTTTGTTGTTATATCTTGTACTAACATGTACCGTCTCAACAAAGTTTCGTCTCTAAATCTGTCTCTACTTTATTATTTTCATAATTATAATTGAAAAGCAATAGTTGAAGACGGAAAGTAGAGAAATATTTTTGTCATGTCTAATAGTTTTCGTCTTTATATTCATCTCTAATTAATCAACTTGATATTAAAATAATTAAACAATGGTTTCATAAGCTTGGCTCAATTAGTGTCCGAACTCCGGTCATCCCACTTGTCTACTTTAAGGGTGTAATTTCTAGCCGTTAGGCTGCTTGACAAAAAAAATTAAACATTTGCGAGAGACAAAAAATTTTCGTCTCTGAATTTATCCATGTCTTGTTAAAAATCAATTCGACTTTGTAATCCGTCTTTATACATAATAATATTGAAAATTCATCCCGCCAAAAATTTCACGCCAAATTTTTTAGTAATGAGGTTCATGATCTGATCCTATTGCAATCATTCACATATTTTGGGCCATCTAGATAGCTAGGAACAACATTAGCTTCTACGACAAGTATACTAAAAAAATTCATTATTGTTGTGAATTTGTATTAATCACACTAATACCTTGATGCATAAATCAACTTCAACCAAAATAAGAGGATATCAATAATAATCACGGGGGGCGGGAAGAGAGAGACCCACCATTCTACTATATGAATGAGTTTCGCTATAAGATTTCAAAAGTTATTGAGTAAAAGGTCAAATACCCCTTGAAATTTCAAATTTTGTCAAATATTCCTCTAAAATTTTGAAATAGACAAATATCCCTTGAAATTGTCAAAAGTCAATCAAATACCCCCTCAAAGTCAATCAAATACCCCCTAAATATCCATTGGAGGGAGTATTTGATTGACTTTTGACAATTTCAAGGGGGTATTTGCCTATTTAAAAATTCCATCGGGGTATTTGACAAAATTTGAAATTTCAGGGGGGTATTTGACATTTTATTTAAAAGTTATTACAAGCATTAACCTTCAATCGTAATTCTACAATTTTCCCGAATCTCTTTTCATGGCCAAGAGAGACAATGATTTAGACTAGGCAAGACGAAACCAAAAATAATTTGTTCTCCCTCCGTCCCAAATCTTTGATCATTTTAATTTTTTAGTTTTGGTCTAATACTTTGGTTCTTTTAAGAAACCAATGTATAATATATTTATGTCAATACATAAAAGAGATAAAAAAAAAAAAAAAGTTGGCTGTCTTATGCTTAGATGATACTGTTATATTTTGCATAAACTTTTGAAAGAAGTCAAGAATATTATTATAAAGGGTAAATAGGGTTTTACCCACTGCAAAGTTTGCGAATTTTGGTTTACCCCCTGCAAAATTAAGATTCCTTCAATTACCCCCCTCTGTTGACAACTAGGCATGGAATATTCATTTTTGATGATGTGGCATGTCTACGTGGCTTTTATTTTATTTTTGATTAATTTATTTAGAAAATATTGACATTTTATTTTAAAAATAAGAAAAAAAAAGTAAAAAGTAAAAAAAAAAAAAATCTGGTTTCAATTTTCTGATTTTATTTAAAATTAATGTCAATTTTAAAATATTTTCTGATTTTTTTTAAAAAAAACGTCTATTTAAAAATACAATTATATATAAAAAATATTCATTTAAAAAAATTCTGATTTAATTTTTTTTTCTGGTTTCAATTTTCTGATTTTTTTAAAAAAAGTCAATTTTTATTTTTTTAAAAAATTCAATTAATTTAAAAAAAATCAATTATTTAAAAACAAAATTATGATTTTTTATAAAAATTTAATTATTTAAAAAACTGGCAATTTTTAATTTTTTTTCCTGATTTATTTTTTAAAAAATGTCTATTTTCTGGTTTTTTTTTTAACTCAATTATTGAAATAAAAAAATTCAATTTTCTAAATTTTTTTAATAAAATGTCAATTTTATTTTTAAAAATAATTAAATTGACTACCTTTTTTTAAATAATTGAATTTTAAAAAATAAAATTACTTAAATTGACTATTTTTAATTGAATTTAAGAATAAAATAAATTGACTTGTTTTTTATAAAAACAAAATCTGAAAAAAAAATTAAAATTGACATTTTTTTAATTAATTGGATTTTTTTTAAAAATTAAATAGACATTTTTTTAAAAAAATCAGAATTTTTTTAAATGAATATTTTTTTTATATAATTGAATTTTTAAAAAAAAACAGAAAATATTTTAAAATTGACATTAATTTTAAATAAAATCAGAAAATTGAAACCAGAGTTATTATTATTTTTTTTTTACTCTTTAGTTTTTTTTTCTTATTTTTAAAATAAAATGTCAATATTTTTTAAATAAATTAATCAAAAATAAAATAAAAGCCACCTAGACATACCAAGTCATCAAAAATGAATATTACATGTCTAGTTGTCAACAGAGGAGGGTAATTGAAGGAATCTTAATTTTGCAGGGGGTAAACCAAAATTCGCAAACTTTGCCGGAGGTAAAACCCTATTTACCCTATTATAAAATTGAAATGAATTTAATGCTATCAATGTTTGATGATGTAATTAAAGTCAACAATTGCATAAATTTCAATTATTCAACAATTCCATAAATTTCGATATGATGATAACAACCATAGAAGAGAATTGTTTGTATGATGTCACGTGTATATCAAACCTTGAAAAAAATATCTCAAATAATATATGTATAGAAGAATATCGAAATACGAAAATATAATTAATTGCTACATAATTTTTATTTCTCCACATACATATAAAAATACAAAATAATTTCATTGATTTATATAAATATTTATAAAAAAATTCATTTATTTATGTCAATATACATTAATAAGAATAAAAAAAGTTGACTTTGTTAGGCTTAGACGAAAATATATTTTGCATAAACTTTTAAAAGAAGCCAAGAATATTACTATAAAATTTGGAATGAATTTAATGCTATTAATGTGTGATGACATAAAAATGTTAATACATATATGTGTGATGAGGTAATAATCAACAATTTCATAAATTTTAATTAGTCAACAATTTCATAAATTTCTATAAGAGAATTGCTTGTATGATGCAACGTATGCATAAAACCTTGAAAAAAAAAGTCTCAAATAATATAGATAGAGATAGATATACTCCCTCCGGTCACTATCATAAGCAAAAAATTACTTTTTAGATTAATTGAAAAATAGATGTATTTGGTCTATAATATGAACTAAGTACATATGTTTTCAGTAAACCTAAAAAACGATTTTCTTTTATAACAGTCACCTAAAGGAGTAGATACAATTGTTTTTTTTTTTATAAACGTCTTTTGCATGGTTGTAACTATTATTATTGTCGCTATATATCTCTATATATTGTTGCATCCAAGAATGAAGAAATGCAACTCAACTCAAACAATTGTAGCTAGCTAGTTCTTTCTTTTGATCAAACAATGGTTAATGTTAAGCTTGCTTTGGTTGTCGTCTTTCTTACCACATTCGGTGTGTACTTTAACTCTTTCTCTTACCAATTATTATAATATTTCATGCATTTTTTTTTTCACCAACAATATATAATCTGATTTGGAGATCAATTTTTTTCCACCACTAGTGTATATATGAATGGTGAAATGATGCATGTGTAAGTATGTGGTTGTGTTTGTTCGAACTTTAACTAACTTTGAAGTTTTATTTGCAGTAATATTTCCGATGAAGAAGGTAGAAGGATGTGCAAAGACATGGTGTGATGTAAGTAACGTATATACAGGTTGTGGCGATGATTGTGGTTGTCTCCCATGGGGCATTCTTGCTGGTAATTGCATGCACAATTGGCTTATTAAGAAAGCAGTGAAAGAACATTATAACTTATGTGAATCTAACGACGATTGCATCAAGAAGGGAAGTGGGAGCATATGTGCTTATTATCCTAATTCTCAACTCCAACATGGTTGGTGTTTTACCTCTAAAGTTGAAGCAGAACACCACTTTGAGGTTCTCTCTAACCCTGCAATAAAGAAGTTCTTAGAGAAAATCACTAATTACTCCGATGAAAATGAATTCTCGAAGGTGGCTCCAGATATTGTCACTTAATGATCTTCATATATCATGCATCTACATACTTGCTACTTATAATAAGGGAATCTTTGTATATCCAACTAATCAGTTGGTTTTCTCAGATATCCATATGAGTTTCAATAAATGTAGCATATGTGCATGGGTGTGTGACTGTAATATCAAGTAATGTTATGATTCTCCTTTCTCTTTCTATAATTTTTCCTATTTATATTTAATTGATTTAATTATTCCATTTCTTATAATATGTTGTTTTTATTAGTGGCAAATATGTTGTTAACATGAGAATGGTGAATGATTATTAATTAAGCCTTTGATCAATTGTCTATAAATCCCAAAATAATAAATTCAAAGTCCTTCATATCAATTTTAATGGCATGCATAATTGAGATTTGACATAACAGGCACAATTGTAACATAGAAACAGAAGGAAGAATACAAAGGAGATTCTGGTCGCCTACAAGAAAGGGATACAATTTACAGAAGCATACAAAGGGGCGGTGGAGGGTTGAAGTGGATATAATGCTTATGCAGATACAGTGTAACACTAGCTACTATAAACACGAGTAGTTTGACAAAAAAATATAACGAGATACTTACTTTATAGTATCAAAGAGCTCAGTCTAGAAGGACATTGCTCATATACACGCATCCCTAGCTCATGATCACGCCCTATATTGGTATGGGCATCAGCACAAGCGATTTCACGATACCAGTGACAAATCTTAATTTTCCAATCCATAGTAAGCATCCGCCTAATTTGTTGAATATTCCTCCACAACAACACTCTCATCTCAACCCCTTTTAGAGTCTGAACTACAACATTTAAGTCAATATGCAATACAAATTTCCTAATCCCTTTCTCATATGCTCAGCAAGGTAAGCATTACACCATCCCAAATGCAGACTATTGCGAAATCAATTGATGATTCGACTATTCCTTTTTATATATTCAATTTCAAACCGTATTTTAACGTTAATAATGAAGATTTGCACTAAATTAATATAGTTTTTTAAGGAGTTATTTTGTATATATTTTGTCTATATATTTGCTATTCTGTTTTTTTTTAACCATGACATAGATACAAAGTGTAATTTTCATCGCCGTTAACGATAACTAATCTCCGTCAAGAAATCTATAGGACACACAATTTCAATATAACGTACTTATATGTATGTTCATACACACAAACTTAATTAATGTCGAACCCGGGCAACACTGGGGCTTTAAAATAGTTGCAATTTTTTTTTTGTAGCTAGACGAAATGACAAAGTCATTGAAAACTCACACACATAAAGTGGAGTGACCAGGGTTGGTCATTGCGTCCGACACTAACAATTTCGGTATTTCTACCATTTGAGCTAGGATTTGTGGACAAAATAGTTGCAATTTCTTCCTTAAAAATTGGGAAACATTTGGGAATATTCTCTTACAATGTTCATTTGCTTTTCAAATATGAGATTGGCTTTCTAATTTCATTTGTGTGAATATTGGTAGAACTTGAGTAATCAGGTTCATGATCTGATATTCCTATATCTGCAATCATTCACATATTTTGGGCCATCTAGATAGCTAGGAATGAATATTTATTTACCATTACTGAAACCGTGATCCTCGCACCTCAATTTAATAATATCATTATTTTTTTTTATACAATAATATTATTATTATTGCATGATGTTCCACGATGAATTTAATACAATTGCTTTTGCATTGTTGATTTATACTATTATTGTCTCTATATATCAGGATATCTCTATATATTGTTGCATCCAAGAATGAAGAAATGCAACTCAACTCAAACAATTGTAGCTAGCTAGTTCTTTCTTTTGATCAAACAATGGCTAATGTTAAGCATGCTCTGGTTGTCGTCTTTCTTGCCACATTCGGTGTGTATTTTAACTCTTTTTCTTATCAATGCATGCATTTCTTTTTACATGTTAGAAGAAACTCATGAGAAATTACATGTTAGAAACTCTTTTTAATTATTATTACTAGGCGAGACCTAATCTACTTCTTCATAGTTTGGGGTACTTACCCATCAATCGTTAGGAATAGAAAGGTGCTTCTCCAGCTTATTATTGATCACACAAAGCCTTTATATAGGCAAGGATACAAGCACATGAATGCATACAGTTTTGGCGCCTAAAACCATTCAACACTACTTGCCTTGTTGGCCAAGTCAGCTAAGCTAGATTACTAAAGCTAATCATAAAACCTAACATCAACCAATGAGAATAAGCCACATAAGTGGATTTGCATGTGATAGCCATAACTAACTTGTAACAAACTTTTAGATTTGCATATGACTTGTTCTCATTGATGCATGTGTAAGTATATGGTTGTGTTTGTTCGAACTTTAACTGGCTTAAATTCAAGTTTTATTTGCAGTAATGCTCCCGATGAAGAAGGTAGAAGGATGTGATAAGACATGGTGTGATATACGTAGCGCATATTCAGGTTGTGGCGAAGGTTGTGGCTGTCTCGCATGGGGACTTTTTGGTGGTAATTGCATATATAGAGGGTTTACTAAGAAAGCAGTGAGTGAACATTATAACTTGTGTGAATCTCACAATGACTGCATCAAGAAGGGAAGTGGGAGCATTTGCGCTTATTATCCTAATTCTCAACTCCAACATGGTTGGTGTTTTACCTCTAACGTTGAAGCAGAACGCTACTTCGAGGTTCTCTCTAACCCTGCAGTAAAGAACTTCTTCAACAAAATCACTTACTCCAATGAAAAAGAACTCTTGAAGCAGGTGGCTCTAGATATTGCCACTTAATGATCCTGATATATCATGCATCTACATACTACTTATTATAATAAGGAAATCTTTGCATCCAACTAATCAGTTGGTTTTCTCAGAAATCCATCTGAATTTCAATAAATGTAACATGTGCATGGGTGTGTGACTGTAATATATGAGATTCGGATCGCCTGTTGTAGACAAAGCATGCGATTTCACTGTAATATATGTCATCAATGTAATTTATATCAAGTAATGTTATGATTCTCATTTCTCTTTTTATCTTTCTTCCTATTTAAATACTTAATATGTTGTGAAACATAGAAACAATGATATGAAGTGGAAACTTACGTTACATACAACGAAAAAGATACTACCGAATTGAAAAAACATAAAGAATGGTAAAATAAAATATTTTAAAACGACTAGAATAAAAATAAATATTTTAAATTCACTTTTTAGGAGACAAACGAATTTTGTTGCTCGTACTCTTGTTAGAGCGGTCAATTCTTAAGTTAATTTTTATAAATTTGATATTATTCTCTTATGTATAACGTTTATTAGTTAATGATATGAATTAAATTTGTTTGTTTTGTTAAAAGAAAAAGACACTAGAATAAAAAATACAAGGACACAAGAGTGCTTGATTAAGAAATAAAACAAGCTGGTGTTAACTACTATTGCGCAAATCTATAATCTATTCTATAATCTATAATTCTATAATATTATTATAGATTTGTGGCTTATTTTCTAAGATCTTATTTAATATCAATATACACATGACTTCCACCATAAAGCTTTTTTGAAATTTTTTATTAATGCACCTTTTAAAAAGGAAATAATTCAAACTCAAATATAAATAACAATATAACACTAATATATAATATAAAATATATAATGCTTTTGATATGCTAAAAATAAGGTACTGTACATGACAAATTCAGTTGTAGTGTGTTTGATTTTTAAAATTGAGGGACATGACAAAAACTAAAATTTATATCTCCCAATGAATCACGAGACAACTTTTTATCCTCTGCACAAGTTGTCTAAAATATCAATATAATAGTCCGGTATGACAACGAGCGGACTCCTATGGAAGTTCAAGAGAAGAGGGAGCTATGTGTAGTATTGTATTGTACTGTCATATATTGTTTTGTCCAGTACTTATATTTTGCATATCAAAATGTGTATATATATAGATTTTAGAAACAAATTTCTACCTCTAAATTTGTCTCTCGTTTATTATTTTCATAATTATAATTAAAAAACAATACTTGGAAACAAAAATTAGAAACAAATTTTGGTCATATCTAATAGTTTTCGTCTCAATATCCGTCTCTAATTAGTTAACTTGGTATTGAAATAATTAAACATTTATCAGAGACAATTTATTCGTCTCTCTTGTTCAAAAACACTCCCTCTCTAAACAAAATAGCATTGAAAATTCATACTGCATAAAATTTCGCACCAATTTTTTTATTGTCTAACCAAGATTTTAAACAAAATAATTTATTTTTTTTATAATAAGAATTTTTTTAACATTACAAAAACACATTTTCGATGTCACAATTTCTCGTCTCTTCAAGATGAGTTAACACTCAAGAACCCACCGCCAGTCACGAATTACTTGGCCTGTATGTTTCCGATTGTCACAGTTTTTAACAATTAGGCGTATAATGCTTATGCAGATACCTACTTGATAGTTTTTAAAGATAATCTTATAATATATTTAGTTCAAGTTAACAAATACTAACTGCACGAAGTGCTGTTTCTATTTGGATTGCAACTGAATCCAGTTCCAAAAAATTGCAAGGGCAAGTTCCCTATGATGTTAAGTATGATATAAACCACAGTATTAATAATTAGCCTAACATTCATTTTCAATACATATATTGAAGTATAATAACTAGCCACCAAAACCCAGTGGAGACAACTTCAAATTGTGAAAGCAGAATGATCTGCTCATTCCAAAACTTAGTGATGACAAAAAAGACAAAAAAGAAAAAGCTAAGCCTCAACTGTGTGAATCACTTAATCTTCAAGCTCGATAATCTTGACCACAGATGCATCACCAACTTTCTGGCAAATAACCACTCTATCATGTGGCTTTATAACTCCTGCCATTTTTCCATGATCAAGTGCTACCTTGAGAATAGACTCGTTACTAGCATTTGTTGATTCAGCCTGCAGACAAAGTATGAGATGAATACTTAGTTAGCCTCGGACCATCGAATAGATGTCATGCAGAATGAAATACAAAACAAATAAACTCGTGAAACATCCCCACAAGATCAGGAACTTACAGGATGTCGAGGATCAGCGAGCAAGGGAAAGAGACCTCTTACAATAAGTGATTGCCTTGCCTGTGTCATGAATTTGTAAGTTGGTAATGATAAAAAATAAACAACATTCATCCTGGTAAATACAAATTTCTAATCACGAAGATGGAACTATGTGCCCAAATCCAGGCCAGTAGAGCACCATCTTCCAAAGCTGATTGTATTTGCTTTACACAGGATACAATTAATAACAGTTGGCAAAACTTTGCAGTAATAAGTATATTGTATTATTTTTTATACATATATGTAAAAAATATAACTACATAGAAAATTTACTGTAGATAATAATTCATAGTAAAATATGTTAATAAATGATATTGTTTTTACAAATATAACTACATAGATAGAGAGTACTCCCACCGTCCCTAAATATAGAAAATTGTGGACTAAACCACAGGAACTAATAGAGTTTGTAGTGTATTAAATTTGTTAATAAGTGACTGTTTTTACAAATTTACCCTCCAATAGGGAGAATTAGTTAATGTTTCCATCATAGTATTTATTATTGGATGCAGAAAAAGAAGTAAATTAATCAGGGGTATGTTAGTAAAAAATATTTGGGTCTTATAAAAAGGGATGAGAAAATTTCATATGAGTTGGTAGTTGGTCTTATTTCTAGGGGTGGAGGGAGTAGCATAGTAATTACATTAGAAGTAAATAAGCTTTCCCACAAATGAGTTGGTAGTTGGTCCTGGAAACAAGAAACAATGGAATAAATTGTCTTTATTTAGCAATGTACAATTTAGTTTTGGAGTAGTAAAGTCAAATAATATTTGGGATTATTGTGAAATGTTATGAACTCAATATGCACGATATAAACTATCTATTCTACAACTGTTTTTAGGAAAAATTTGATAGAAAGTTATTCATTAGTCCTCCTACAAAATGTTACTCGTTAATCATTGGTGCAAACTTATGTGCAGAACTTATTTTACACTTACAACAATGGATATTGCTTCAACCGGTCCCATCCATGGATACCGAAAAGAAAATATACATGGATACCTTAAAGAAAAAGGAAAAAAATGTAAATGAGACAAATGTTAAAATCTAACCTCAAAAGCTCCACTAAAGCTCCATTTTAGCTGATTTGTCTTAAGTCTGGGTATCACAACAGAGAGAACCGGCATTGTTGGCCTATATTTTGCTATCAATCTGAAAAGTGCACATGGCAAGTTTAGGAAGGTCTTCCATCCAAAGATTTGTGAAAATACAAGGGAAAAAAAATTAATATGAATATTAATTTATCCATAAGATGATAAGACTCATTTTCCATGACTTGATCGAATTCGAAAAAAGATATCTAGTTCAATTCTCCTTGATGTTAACTATGAATAATTCATATCAAATTATTCAAAGAAAGTACCTTGCAGCCCTTCCAGATGAAGTGAAGCAAATGATAACAGAAGCCTTCACCTTAACAGCTGCACGTACCTAAATAAAGAGATTTTCATTTTAGAAGATTCGTTCCATATATGAACTTAAAACAAACACCAAGACAAAAAAGCAAAAATAATAGAAAAAAATTACTCTATTTTTAAATATAAAAAAAAAAACAGGCACGAAAAATTAAAATGATCCCTCGCATCATAAGGGCCCATCAAAGGCTTAGATGCTGATATTGAAACTATAATCTGTGACCACCACAACCTTGCCACTTTCACCTCACCACCTCATGCACTAGGAATTGCCGTTAAAAAAATTAAGGGCATGGTTAAAATGTAATTACCGCAGAGGATGCTATGGATTCCAAATGGCTCATGGGTTCTCCCACATATTTGACTGTCCTCTTAAAATAAAGGTCTTGATTGAAAACTTTCTCAGCCTGAAACAGAAGGAAGAGATATCAGCCAGAATTCTTGGCGAAATTTCAAACAGGTCATTCATATGAATCAAAGGATTTCACATAACTAATGCCATGCTATGCTATTATGCAAAATTATCCTTTTATACCACCCTAACATAGAAAGAAGCGCAAACGATATGAATAAATTAATATTCAAATAAAGAAAAGAATTGAGAACATAACTAATTGCCATGATATGCTATGCTATTATGCAAAACTATCCTTTTAGAAGATTACACATGTAGGTGCAACATATAATTCACAGTGAAACCAAAAACAAACAGATTTTAATACAATGGGCAATCAATGTGCTAATCCAGCAACTGCCACCATATACTTCTCAGCCTCGTTTTGATTGTATATCATAGCTAGTGAATTAAGTTAGATAAAGAAAATGAAACAAATCGTCTGGATCTGGCTATGAACTCAGATTATTCAGACCATAGTATCTTATTCGGGTTACAAGAAACTCCTGAAATGGAATTTCATTTTATAATAATATCCTCCGGTTACAAGATATATATATATATATATATATATATATATATATCTGTGTGTGTGTTATATTGTTAATAAATTATTATTTGTCAAACAAAAGAAAGATACTCAGTAATATCAATTATAGGTCAAAAATCAAAATATAGAAGTTGTGTACAGATGTCTTGACAAAGAAAAATAGGTGGAGTCATGGAGCACATTAACTCAGGAATTTCTCTAGTCAAACAATTGCAAAATTAGAAATTTACCAATTCAAAATATTTAAGCCAAAAGCTCAAAATTCACAAAAACAATTATTAGCAAAATTCCGAAAAATCGAAAATCTAAATAACAGAACAAATCTTAAGTGCCAAACAAAATTAAAGGAGCTTTGAAATGCACTTACTTCTGAACAAATCCTGCCAACTGTAGAAATGGTCTCAACAGGGTATAACCCACGTAAAGTCTCGGCACCCAGAAGAATTGCATCACTTCCTGTATATTAATAACAGTTCAATAAATTAAATAATGATTAACCATTTCTAACAACCAGATAGAAGATAAAACAAACACTGTTAGAAGATAAAACAAACACTGTTAGAAGAAAACAACATCATTGGGAAGGGCCAAAACCAGGGGAAGAAAAGAATAAATATTTCTTAATGACTATTGATCAGGAAATGAAGGTTGAAAGGTAAGATGAAAAAAGAATATCAAAAGCAAAGCAGTATTTCATGTCTTTGATAATCAACATTAACAGAACAGACTATAACTATAGTCACTAAAACAACTAGTGGCATCATATGATGAGTGGCTCACCATCTAAAACAGCATTGGCAACATCGGTGGCTTCCGCACGTGTTGGTCTTAAGTTGTCGGTCATGCTATCCACAACACGTGTGAGCACAGCAGGCTTTCCAGCCATATTACACTTGTAAAGGGCAGATTTTTGGAAGTAAAATACCTGCAAAAGCAAATGAGAGTTGATTAACAAAAGCATGCAGCAGCACTACTCCACAAAACGTATTTTCTTTCAGTGTTCTAGGTTTCAGATTTAACATCAAACCCCCACTTGATAGACGACTATTGATGCATTAACTAATGATATAAAATAGTGATTAGTGAAGACTCGTGATTTTCAGAATTATCACTGTGTGTGTGTGTGTGTGTGTGTGTCATATATAATATCATACAGTTCAAACAGACATTTCAAGCGGTTTTGAAAATTTAGTAAATTCTGTTGTTTTCAAAATAATCTTATTCAAGTTATTAGAAACTGGGTGCTTAGGAAACTATACATCAGATACCCAAATATCGTACAAAAGATCCCCAAGTACTTAGGATATTAGGATATACTACTAGTATCCATCTATTTTATGGAAATTTGTTTGACCTAGAACCCCGACCTAAAAAGAAGTGGCAGGTAATCTAGGCAAGAAAAAGTTGGGTGGAAGCATGTACTTCAATTTATTCAATGAACAATTCTTTACAATACATGAATTATTAAGTACATTATCAACATCCTTAAAAGCCACACAACAACAAAGGATAAGTAAAAACACTTCAAATTACATGTAGAGACTAATTACAAAAATAATTTAACCTTCTCTGGTGGAAGATCAATGCCCAAATTCCCACGAGAAAGGATAATACCATCGGCTTCTTGTAGAATCTCGTCAAAATGGGTCAATCCCTAAAAAACCAGATATATAAATGCATTTGAATCAGCATAGATGACAAGGATATAATTTACAGAGAATTTCAATTTGTCTAGTAAACTATGAAGAAATGCAGTTCACCTCAACATTTTCGATCTTCGCGAAAATTTGAGTTTGGCTAAGATCACCTAATGTGGAAAGGAATTGACGTGCCTGCATTTTAAACACACAAAGTCAGTTAGTAGAAAGCCTGAAACCACAATAGGGGAAAAAATTAAATGACCGATTGTGAACTTTAGATGATGAAACTAACACAAAGGATGTGGAACACAAATTACCTGGCGAACATCTTCAGCATGCCTAGTATATGACAATGATAGAAAATCAATTTTGTTTTTTACTCCCCAGGTGCTTATAACCTGCAATAACAAAAAATGATACCTCAGAACTTTAAAGAAACCTAGAATCCGGGCACAGGCAAGCTCTACATTTTGACAGTGGAAAACTCACTAAAAGATGCAAGTGAAAAGAAGAAATTACCTCCTTGTCTTTCTCAGTGAGGGTCGGCAAATCAATATGGATTTGAGATGCATGCAAGGTAAACAATGCCCCAGCCAATGTTGCCGAATTTTTTACAGTACAAACAACGTCCTGCCCTGTAACTTCAGCTACCTGCATTGTTTCAGGTAGAATTCATCATCATACATGTAAGACTTCATTTCAACTATTTCTATCCATGCCATTGTAGGCAGATAGGCCCGTCATATAGATTTTAAAATATCAATTTTTAAAATTTAACTTCAATTGCACAAAATCACAATATAAAAGTTATAAACAAATGGCTGATGCAGATTAAATAATACTCAAGAACACCGCAATAACAAGATAGAAAGGGACCTATTGTAAAAAAATTTGCCAATCAGCCTCACTTATATTACCTCTAGCCATACAGAAGTAGTTTCACTTCCTGTGAACAAGTATTGACCAACGAAGATGGTGTCTCCCGTCTTCACAGACTGTAAACAGTGTGAATAAGATTAAGATTCAAATTAACACAAATGTTGCACCGAAAACAACAAAAAATGAGTCTATTTTGCACTAAGCTAAGCATAGGTAGTTGGTATGAATAAGATGATTCAGGTAAATTCATAGAAGTTTGAAAATTTAAATGAACCTTGGCGAGTCCATCAAAATTGATAGGCAGTATCTCTGAAGAAGCTTCTTGACCCTGATCAGGAGTCAGAATGACCTGACTATCAGCCTGAAGCGAAATTGATGTCTCGTTTTTGTTAACAACCTGCATCTCAGCACCTACTGTGTCCAACATAACCTGACAAAGAAAACAAAGAAACCAACAAAAGTTAAAACAACAAAATAAAC
This sequence comes from Trifolium subterraneum, assembly GCA_951799995.1. Taxonomy (NCBI): domain Eukaryota; kingdom Viridiplantae; phylum Streptophyta; class Magnoliopsida; order Fabales; family Fabaceae; genus Trifolium; species Trifolium subterraneum. The sequence goes on along the minus strand of OX637468.1, from coordinate 6,222,182 downwards.
ACATCTACAAAACAAGCAAAAAACAATGCACTTAGTTTTAAACGTGTATTAACCACTCACAGCACATAGCTTCTTAGTAGTTTTGATAGCAGTCTTCAAATTCTCCAAAGTCTCCTGGTGATATTCACCGTCACCCCAAGAGAAATCGAAACGAGCCACTACAACAACATTACAAAACCTCATCAAATAACCGTCAATTATATATTGAATTTAATTCATATATAATATCACCATAAAGATTTTTTACAAACTTAGTCAATCATAATCATCGCATCATTAAAAAAATACGGTTAAATAGACTTTTTAGTCCCTATAATAAATATCTCAAGTTTTGTTTTTATTCCATGTATCCACTTTTCAGTCCCTCCAAAGTACAAAACATTATACTTTTAGTCCTCTTAAGGCTTAAAAACAAATAGTTTTGTATTTTGCAGGGACTACAAGATTAGTACAAGGACGAAAAACAAAATTCAAGATACATATTCTTATAATTGAATTGAGAGTTAGGGCTAACTCAACCCTACAAAACCGGCTTGTAAGGTGAGGATTGTTCTTACTTATTTATAAACACATTTATCCAGGTCATCTCGCAACTAGTGTGGGACTCTTAACACATATATAGGGACTAAAAACATATTTAACCATTGAAACTATTTGACTTTAATCGTAGCTACTTATAAAGTCGCATATAATCGGTTGTGATTTATCGGCAGTGTAAAAATAATTTATACTAACAAGACCTAAAAAACTTGATAGAGACAAACAAGAAGAAGAATAAGAATATATACCAGACATTCCAGCTTTGAGACAAGAAGAGATAACATCAACTGAACGAGATTTAGGCCCCAAGGTACCAACGATCTTGGTCATTGCAGGAAAGAAGCTCTGAAAAAGCAAAAAAAATAAATTAATAATAATAATATTAAAAAATAAAAATAAAATAAAAAGGTTAAAGAGAGTTACGGATTTGGCTGGCTCGAGTATTGAGATCATGCGAATAGGTTCTTCGATAAGCAAGTTACTGGAATGCATTTTGTATTGTTATGAAGGTTTTTCAGGTGAGAACCCTAGTAGACGAAAACGAGGCGCGAGAAAGAAGAAGAATGTTTGATCAGTGAATGAGGGCTGCGTGAAGAGACCGATGGAAGAAACTGTGAGTGCGTTTTTAATTTAAATAAGGTTTCTTGGGGAAGAATATGCTTCCGCTCTTTATTTTGCTTCTTTTCCTACAAGTTTATGATTTTATAAATATTTAAAACTTTTGCTTTAAATCTTTTTTATAAATTTAGTAAATTTTGATTTTCTAAATATCTTTCGTCACAATTTTTGGTTCATACTTTTAAATTAACTTATATGTAAAATTGGTTTTAAAAGGTCGTCCTTTAAGGGGGCCGATCCACTTATTTTTTATTATTAATTATATTTAAATTTTAAAATGGATTCGCTCTTTAAAGGGATCAGTCCTTTTTACGGCTCTACTTATATGTATCATAGAAATTTTAGATTATTTTTTACAATCTTATTTTAAATATATTATAGAAAAATCTATCTTGTACTATTTTAATTTTTTTAATAAGAGGTTAAAAAATTATATTTGATTAATATTTTATTAAAAAATAATTGTGGGACATATATTCTTATGATATCATAAGATGAACGTGTATGAAAATGTCATATCACATGTATCTAATAATGTGTTGCCACATTATTTATTGAATCCAATATTTATATATTTATAAACACAATACATCATGTGTCAATATATTATTAGACGCATGTGTAAAGTAACTTTACACAGGCGGTTTAAATAAATTAAATTTATATATTTATAGGTAATAAGTTTTGGTAAAGACATTCCTTTAAAAAAAAATGTTTTCGTAAAGACATTAGTCAATAAAAAAATTTAGTAAAGACAGATTTTTGGTATCCATATTTCATTTTTAATTATTATCGGTCAAAAAGACCTAGTCTATGATCTCATGAAAAGCTCAACAAGTATGTTCATGTTAGGCTATCAACAATGGTTTAAAGATTAAACCTCTACTTTTTCACTTTTCAATACTCCACATCATTTTCTCTCTCTTCCACATAACAATTAAATTATTATTCAACTTTTACTCATACAATTAGGGATGACAATGGGTAGAGTATGGGTAGGGTACTATAGTACCCATCCCTATACCCGCAGTTTGAAAAAATACCCGTACCCGTCCCCATACCCGCGTGGGTAACAAACTTTGCACTCGTACCCATACCCTGTGGGTACCTAAGTACCCATACCCGTACTCATTACCCGCACTTTTGCGAAGAATTAATCAATCAATTATACAATTATCATATTATTTTAATAAAATTCAAAGAAAATTCAAAGATTTTAATGTCGATCTATGAAAATTAATCTCATGTTAAAGTTCATATCTCCGTTGACATATTCACATTGTGTTTGATCATGTTATAAATAAACACTTTTATTAAAAACATGGATAATAGTTTAATAGTGTTTGTATTTTTTAAAACTAATATACATATACTTTTATATGATAATATAAATTAAATTAATAAATATATATTATATGGGTTTGGGGCGGGGTGGGTACTAAGGTACCCGTACCCGCACCCATACCCGCTCATTTTTATGGGTAATTACCCATACTCGCGCCCGTATCCAAAATGCGGGTTTTTACCCTGTCCGTTGTGGGTATTTTCTGCGGGTACCCACTGGGTATGAGTCAAATTGCCATCCCTACATACAATGGTTTAGTTTAAACCAAATACTCTCTCTTCCAACTCACTTTCATATACCCCACATTCTTTATTCTTTTTTTATATTATTTAATTTTGTATAATATTTTTTTTTTAAAATAATGAATATTTTTATATATTTAATATTATTTTGCTTCTTTAATTTATCAACTAAATCGAATTTCTTAAAAATGAATATGACAAATTGCTTGTGGTTGGTTGGGGTGTTGGTTGTTCATCGGCAAATTGCTTGAACTTTGGTTATGAAATGAAAAATTATTGGTGTTTTGGTTGTTAAACGAGTAATTGTTTTGATTCATTGCACAAAGAAAAACTAGAGAAAGAAGTGTAAAAATGAGTTTTTTTTTTTTTTATGTTGAAAGTATATCAAACCATACTCTGTTTATAGAGTTTTTAAAATTATGAATTTTGGTATGAAAAAAAAAATTATTGAAAAAAATATGCTATACAATAATTGCCATGAAAGTATTAGAATAAATAAAAATATACACACTCAATCAAAATATGACACATATATATATATATATATATATATATACATTTTTAAACAAATCAGAAAATTAAGACTCACCTCCCTCTTGAGCAAGTGCACCACATTTGCCGGAGGTGGCCTCTCAGATCGCGCCACGTGTCCCTTCCACTCTCCCATCTTCCCACTTTCCCACTCTCCCACTTTCTCTCTTTCTCACTTTTCTCTCCATTCAACCGTTTAATTTTTTCATCCCCTCTCTCCTCCAACTAATTCAACCCCAAATTTAAACCAACCATTGTAACTATTAAACCTAACTTTTGAGGATTAAACTCAACCATTGTAACTAGTCTTAGTTTCGAGTTTATGAATGAGTTTTACATTTAATGGTTTCAATTCTTAGATTTTAAAAAAATATCATCAGTTTAAATTTAATTTGAAATGACTTCAATTCTTGTGTAGAAAAATGGTAATGTTTGGATTTTTTGAACTAAAAATTTTAGTGACAGAAATATCATAACTAGCACTAATTTATTAAAGCGCGTCTGATATTTTATGACAATTGGAAATATATAACTGATCATGTTCATGTAGTGTACTAGCAGTGTATTGGAGGATATGATTTTTGACATGAAGTGCCTTTTACAGTACCCCTCTCTTAAAAAAGAGTGTATGACTAATCCATGAACAATAAACTCTCATACCCTTTACATAAAGAGGTAACTCCATAATTGGGCAGTGTGTTTGAGGATACTGTGGGAGAAGTAGGCAATACTCCCAAAAAGATTTGGAAGGTATAGAAAGGAAGCTAGGGGAGAAGCACATGGTAATGTTTGGGTTTTCAGTAGATCACGGATACCTTTTAGAAAAAAGGGTGAGTTGAGTCGGCATTTGAAATGATAAAGTTAAAACAAAGTTAAAAGTAAATATTTTTTCAAGTTTGAAAGATTTTATGCCTACAACATTAAGGGGAGTCACGTGCATATAACCGGGGAGTTTTTCAACACATTTGGTTAATGCCCCATTAACCAAATGTGTTGAAGAACTTCCCGGTTATATGCACGTGACTCTCCCTTAATGTTGTAGAGATGTCCCCTTTTTTATGTTTAAATAATATTTCTCTACTTTACCTGAGGACATTTGATGAGGTTGATACAGTGTAAAGAATTAGTGTAGCTGACAAGTTCATCAATTCTTATGTATTTAGCCAACAAGAGGCGTTATAAATAACATACAATTCAGCAAGCAAAATGTTTGATGACCTTTGGGTGAAGCATGAGAAGGCTGCAACTGCAAGATAGTAGCCAAATGCATTTTTAAGATTCCGCTAAATTCAAATCGAATGGGAGAACCGAGTCAACTTTTATCTACATTAAGGATGACACAAAAATAATTATTATTATTATTGTTTCACTTGATAAGTCTATCGACTAACCCATCATTAGAATTAGAAATAGGAGAGAAGCAATTTCTGAAAATTTCGACCATAGCCAGAATGTGATTATGATGATATTTTCCTTATCTTAAATTATAAGTTGTTTTGTAAAAAAGTTTGTCTCAAATTATAAATTGTTTTTTAATATTATTTTCTTTATTATACCCAAAATTTAAAATTGATTTTTTATTTAAATAAAAAAAAACTAAGAACTGAACCTGCAACCTTTCACACTGTAAGTAGTTTATTATCCGCTAAACTACATATTGAATTAATTAATTTTATGAAAATACCATAAATATTTCAATAATTTTCTTTTTTCTTTGTTAGTATATTATTACAATGTTATGTTAGTTTTCTTCTTGACAAGACTCAAACCTAAACCTACAACTCTTTAACCCTTAGCTCAATTAGCTTAAATAGTTGAGCTACTCATTTTACTCCAATAATTTTCTATTTATTGAAGATGGTTGTGGTCCACTCCAGGCTCCAGCCACCCTCTAGTTTAGCCTCTGGCTCTGACAGGGGAACCAAGGGAATAAAACATGCAACCGAATGACTGAAATAGCCTTGCCTATCAGGTGTTGGCTCATTGTTCTGCAGTAGTTTGATGTTCCCTTGAAAAATTTGGATGATAGGAATTGGAAGGCTTGTCATGTCAGGAATAAATTGAGAAGTTTTGGAAATTGACCATGACCAACATATATGTCGCACACCATATGCATTTACTCAATATTGTGTATATGATTGAATAAAGAAGAAAATGAGTTTAGTCAAAAAAAGAAGAAAATGAGTTATTATTTTAATTGTTATAAATTCCATTCAATACCTTTTTGTTCAATTTCAGCAATAACAAAACAAAGTCTCTTGTAAGTTGTAACCAAAATAAATATAAACTAAAAGACAGAGTTAAAGAGGAATGTAAACCCTCTTTTCTCTTTTTCCTTTACTGTTAAGGAAGGAACAATGAACTGCCAAATATTGGTTGTGCTATTAGCCATGTCTCAAGACAAGTGCAACAACATAATCATTTCACAAATATTACAAATATATAAAACAATAATTAATAACTCATGCAAATTAAAGAGCTAGTTAAAACGATACCAATAAGTAAATGCAACTAGAAGAGGATCAAAGAAAGTTTCATCCTGAGGCAATGAATAACAGTAGTGTTATTAAGCTAGGCAATCTTCAGTAGTTGCAAGTGAAGGTGAAAGTGAATTGCGTGATTCATCATAATCCTCTCTTAGAGGAGATTGTTCAACCCTAATATCTTCAATCATCTTAACAACTTGCAACATAGTTGGCCTTTTCTCAGGTTGTGACACAACACAGGCCAATCCCACATTCAACATTGAAACAAGCTCCTCCTCAATGTTCTTGTACCTCAAAAGTTCTTGATCAAACACCTCTGATGTCCACTCTTCCTTCACAATAGACCGAACCCATTTTGGAAGATCAGCTACTTGTTCCTCGAATTCCACACGAGGGCGAACTCCTACCGGAGAAGAATACTGAGAGGAGGAAGGAGCTCTTCCTGTCAAAACTTCCAATATCAACACCCCAAAAGCATACACATCTGCCTCTTGTGAGAGTTTCTTCGCTTCCGCCTGTTCTGGAGCTCTGTACCCACCCAACCTCGCAACAGCGTGAGCAGGGTTCAACAATAGCGACAAACCAAAATCACCTATGCAAGCAACCCCATTCTTGTCAAGTAGCACATTGGAAGATTTCACATTCCCATGAGGTATCTTGGCTGCACTATACTCTCCATGAATCCTTGCTAGACCTCTTGCTGCCCCTAACACCAAGCTTATTCTTGTCGTCCAATCCAATGGAATCCTTCCCGGACCACGGTTCCCTATACATTCTCAAACTCAAAGCCATTAGCCAATTTGTAAACAAAAAACTAATAATAATCGATACATTTTGCTTAATTATAGAACAATTGTATGCAATATCAAAGATTTTGCGTTTTAAAATCTTGCTACCATAAATTGCAGCCAAAATTTCGAGGTATTTGCAATGACATCACAATTTCAATTTTGACTACATGCATTTTCCAACAATTTGTAGAAATATAAAGGTTACCCCAACTTCAATTTAAAAGCTTACCTCCTACCACTACTTCAAGTTTTAAAAAAAGGTTTGTAACCAGGATTTAGACCACAGCATCAAAGTTTTTATGTCTCAAGGATTGATATCAAACGTGTTTTAAAACCTTGTTATTAATACCATGCACTTTGTAGCTTCTTCAAAATCACGATGCATTATCGTGATTCTAACATCCCACCGTGATACTAAACATACACTTAATTATATCACTAAATTGAAAACTAAAAGGTAAAGAGGGAATTAGATTAAACAAACCATGAAGAAGAGCATGCAAGCTTCCATTAGAGAGATAATCATAAACAAGAAGCTTCTCTTCCTTAGCATAATAATAAGCTTTAAGTCTAGCAACATTAGGGTGTCTAAGCTTCCCCACAACATCCATATACTGTTCAAACTGGTTCCTATCACAAGGGTTAGCATCCTTAAGTCTCTTAACAGCAACAGTACATCCATCATCAAGAATAGCCCTATAAACAGTTCCCAAACTACCCTTCCCAAGCATTTCAGCTGAAGCTCTTAACAAATCCTCTAACTCAAACTCATTCCTCCTATCAAAAAACACTAATTTACTTCTCTCTGTTTCAGTTATTGTTCCATCACTATCTCTATCTACACCCCCATTATTACTATTTCCACGGTACCCTTTTTTCTCACTTCCACTACTACTATCACTTTTTCTCTTCCCAATTTCACTATCCATCCCAACCGTTGAATTAGATCTTCCTCTTCCGCAACATTGCGCCACCGTGAAAGAAACCAACATCAGTAAAACCACCGAACCCGCCACCGCAACTGCCACAATTCCTCCCGGACTCAACATTTTCCGTTTTCTAGGATTTTCAGATGGAATTATACCGTGAGTACTGTTGCTAGATTTTGGGATTGAGCTAGGGTTTGAAGGAACAATTTCGGAATCGGCATCATCGGAAGGAGGATGAGGAGTTCCGGTGACGGAACAATTCGGTAACGGACTCGATCCGCAAAGACCGTCGTTACCGGAGAAGCTTTTGTTGCCGAATTTAGTAAACATTGCGTCTGGTAAGTGTCCTTGGAGTTCATTGTTTGTGATGTTGAGTTCTCTGAGATTGTTAAGTGAAGAAGAAAGATCGGGAACTTCGCCGGAGAGTTCGTTGTTCTGTAACCGGAGAGTGAGGAGATGATTCAATTTTGAAATTTCTTTAGGTATTTTACCGTGAATGTTGTTATCGGAGATGTCGAGTCTGATAAGAAACCGTAACGATGATATCTCCGGCGGTATTTCACCGGAGAAGTCGTTGCGTGAGAGATAGAGAAGTTCAAGATCAGTGCAGTTTAAAAGAGGAACAATGGTACCATTTAAACGGTTATCGTGTAGGTCAAGGAAGCGTAAGTAGATTAGCGTCGAGAGAGAATCAACAGGACCTCGGAGATTGAGAGAAGGGACGGAGAGAGCTATAACTCTACCGTTCGGGGAGCATTCAACGCCGCGCCATGCAGCATTGCAGGCATCCTCGCCAGTCCAATTACTGACGAGGTAGCCGTGGAAGTCTGTTTGGAGACGGAATTCGTTGAGGGCTTGTGTATCATTTTGTTGTACACTTTGTGTTAAAGATAGTAGTAATGTGGAGAGAAATACTAAGGTTAAGGGTAATGCTAGTGTTTTTGTGTTCATGTTATGGTGTGAGAAGAGAGGGAACAATGGTGTGTTTTATGTTTTAGTACATTTAAAGGTGAAGAGTGAAGAGAGTAGTGTTTGAGAATTTGAGTGAGGAAGAAAATGTGGCATGATTATGAGAGAAAAGTGTGGTGTGTGATGATTGAGAAAAAGCATTGTATTGCACATGTTATTTATTATATTTTGGTAAGGTAATTAGGATTGGTCATTTGGGGGAATATGATGATTAAAGGTGGCAGCTGATTATGGGATTTGGAAGGAGATTGTCGTCTGTATGATTGCTGTTTGCTACCCATCAGAGGATTAGAATGAGTGACAGTATTCTACTTTTTGTTTTGTTTGTCTTGTTAAGCTAAAGAGGGGGAAAATAATGATATGTAGGATGAATTTAGATATAGATAACACAATTATACCTAAGAACAGAGATTAATATAGTATTATTAATACTAATATAATAGACCCTGAGTCAAATGGTTATTCAATTTGAAATTTTTATGTGTTCATAGTATTTTGGTAAGGTTTAACCATCTTTGGTGTCATTGTCATCTAAATTTCAAATTCATAATACTATGAAAATGTAAAAGGGTTGTTAACAACTACATTTAGAAAATCCTTCTTTTCCTACTTACTCAATAAATTAATACTGTAATAGATTAATGCCACCACCCTTTTAAACAATGACATATTTCTCTTTGCAAGTGTGATAGTTTTCAAAATAATAAAACTAAAAATTTGAAGTGGGTTTTATGCTACATTACATAGTACATGTCTCTTATTATCCTTATCCGTACGTTCTCTTTTTTGAAACCTTGTGGTTGTGGGGTTGAAAGAAGCAATTGAAATAGAATGGTACAAACTTAAAACCCTTGCATGTTTTTCAGAGAAAACTCTTTGAATTTTAGATTCCAAGTTACCTTGAGGCATTTAGTTATGTCTTGGATTGTAGACCATTAATTGCAGAGCATTATCAATATGATTTTCTTTTATGTTTCATTACTCATGAATTCATGATATACTACATAACAACCATAGTCTTTTTATGCCTTAGTTTCATTACCCTTGGATGATGTAATTTCAAAAGTTTATATGTAATATTTAGTTTGAATGAATCTAAAAAGTGAAAATTTGCTTATATATGAGACCAGAGAGAGTCGATAGTATAGTGAATGTAAAATTACTTATACAAAAATCAAAACTCCAATTAATCTAGCCTGGATGTACTTGATGTATCAATTCCATGGACAAATTTTAAAGGCTTTCACCAAACTAACTAAAGTGATTCATTATTTGGTTTGTCTGCTGCTGCTTCTCTTTATCATGTGATGTAAAGAAAAAGGAGGACCTCAACTTTAAGTCAACAGCAAGCAAAGCTTTTTATTTCACATGATACCCTATAGATAAGCTATCGAATCCAATGATTAAAATGTAAATGCAAGGAACATGACAAAATGAACATTAAATTGGCATGGATTAATCAAAACACACCCTACATTGTACAGTCGTATGAGGAGTTATGCTTTTACTTTGCTTTTCAACTTTTTTTTTACAATTGTTTTTCACCTTTTTAATATGTTCATGGAAAATGTTAACTAGTGTCTTAGGTACTAGTTAAGAAATCAAATGCGGTAAAAAATTTATAAAATTTTTGTAGTCACTTTAAGTATAAAAAGTGATGTTTTCAACAAATGAGGGATCAAAAGTTTCTATATCAGTTAACAAATGACTAACTTGCATGTGACAAGATTGCTAATAAACAATTTTTACATTTAAAGAGCAATCAAGATTAGTTAGTTAAAACATCTTTTCAACAAAATAAAAAAGAGAGATTAGTTAAAACATCTGTTTTAAATTAAAGTCAACTCTAGAATATAATCTTAATCAGTTAATTGTGTACATGAATAATGGGGTCATAGATAGTACATTGGTGGTGTGGTACATATTCACATCTCAACTTCCATGGCATTTCAACCACCATGATATGATGAAGCATATGGTAGTAATTGTTTCAGCTTTTTTCTCTACGAATTTGGAGGCGAGATTGGCGTTCCAAATTTAAAAGCACATGATATTTTGCTTTCATGAATAGTCAAAAAATGAACAGTGCAGCTCAAATTTAGAATGACTTATTTATTGCTGGTTTCTTCAACTTTACACTTCTAACATTTGGACCTAAATTTTATTACAAACAGGATATGAGCAGGATAATAATTTAAATAAAAGTAAATATTTTGAAAATAACTACTTAAAAACTTGGTAGCACTTCTATATATATATAGGTGGTCTTTTTAGCATAATACTAGAGTTTTATATTTTTCTATAAAGAACAGGGCCCAAGCTAAGCCCAACGGAAAAAAAATTACAAGGAAATTAAACGAGGGGTAGCAATCTCCATTACATCAGTAATTAATAAGCGACTAAACTTTGACGGACACACTGCAAAGAAAACACTTTCATTCTCCATCAAACACCCATGGTTAGCCAAAACATCTGCACAAAAATTTGTCTCACGATAAGAATGACGAATTACCACTTCTCAATCAAGTTCAAGCAGTCTTCGGATTCGCTCTACAAGATATTTCCCAATAATGTTACTACTCTTGTTATATGTAATGTTCCTCACAACAAACTAATGAATCAATATGAAGCTCCAAAGCTTGACAATTTAAATGTCTCACATGTTTGAGACCCTCCAACACACAAAGCTCTTCTAAATAAGCATTTACATGTCCTATAAACTTAGCATAACCTCCTAACCACTCACCACCACCACCCCTAATAACTCCGCCATATCCTATACGACCACCTTCTTGACAAGATCCATCCGTATTCGATTTAACCCAACCTTGCAAAGAATACTGCAATTTTAGTTGATTAGTTCTCCAGTTTTATTAACTCACTAATAATTACTTTATATTTTTTTGAGAGAATAATAATTACTCTATTTTTTATTAGAGGAATACAGAATACATACATGTACATGCCTTTAATCCCATTAAAATAGGTATGTAGTCCAAAATGTATTAAGTAATGTAGTCTTTAAAGTACAATCACAGTAAGGTTTCGTGGTGTAGTTGGTTATCACGTCAGTCTAACACACTGAAGGTCTCCGGTTCGAGTCCGGGCGAAGCCAACTTTTTCATTTTATGAGAAAATGCAGCTGATTACAACTGTTCCCATAATTGTTTTGTTATTTATAGTGTTTCTTTTGCCTTTGGGTGTTGTAACTTTGCAGGATCTTGTAATTTTGGAGTATCAAATTTGTGATTTGAAAAGAAAAAAATCACTATAAGTAATTTGTTAATTATCTTTTATCCGTATTAGCTGGTATATAATCTGCTGACTTATACTTTTTAGCAAACATAGCATAAGTAATTTCTTAAGAATAATCTTATTTTCAATAATTGAAGATTTTCATTTAGCTATCACATTTTTTGATATACAAAGCACATAAATGTACCAATAGCATTTATTTATACAATGAAACATTAAAAATTTAATTATTAACTAAGAACCAACAACTAATTTGGGCACAGCAAGCAATGGTTCAAACTTTCTCATGGTAATCCCAAGATTATCTCTCATGTCCATAGTTAAAGGTGTAACATTGCAATCAAGCTCCCAATCAAATCGATGAATCAAAGATCCCAAAACAAGATGAAGAATTCTATGTGCCAAAGGCACACCGGCACACATTCTTCTTCCAGCTCCAAATGGTATAAACTCATAATGTTGTCCTTTATAATCAGTTTTATAACTCTTATTATTAGGATCACTAAACCTCTCGGGTTTAAAAACCAAGGGTTCATCCCAAGCATCTGGATCTCTTCCAATTGCCCATGTATTCACAAAAACTTGTGTGGCTTTCGGTATGAAGTATCCCATGAATTCTGTGTCTTGTACCGCTTTTCGTGGGACAAGTAGTGGAATTGGAGGATGTAACCTTAATGTTTCCTTAACAACACCTTGTAGATAAGGAAGTTTGTCTATGTCACTCTCTTCAACATCTTTTGCCCCAACTATTGAATTAAGCTCTATTTTAACCTTCGACATACACTCACAGTTGATTAAAAGCTCAGTCATAGCCCATTCAATTGTGCTGCTCGTTGTTTCTGCCCCAGCCAAGAATATTTCCTGCACACCGTCACATTTTATAACCAACTAAATTATATTAATATACTCAATCAAATATTTCTAATAATCTAACATTATAATTCACCTTGTAAAATGAATTTATTCTCAAGAATGGATGCACATACAGTGTTTTACGATTAATTTGTGATCAAAGGCACATTTTGACCCCTCTCAGATTTCTAACTGATTAATTCGACAACAAATATTTATATTGAAGTCGCATATTTTTATACAAGCGAAAAATTAGTCCCACCAATATAGTCTTACGAATTTCACGGAAGGTGAATCATATATATACGAGACCAATATATTCCTAATATGAAAATAAAATTTGGTTTCTTTTCAATTAAGTGAATGAATGAATAAGATTATTACAACATGACCAATATCAGAGAAAAAATTTGCCAGAATCCAAATCCATGAAAATATGAGATACAATTTATGTATTAGATAAGCATGGTTATATATGAACAATCATGTAATTTTTAGGATTATTACCAAGATGAAAATGTTGAGATCTTTATCTGAGATCTTAGCTGCTTCCTGGTTCTCATTTTTTTGGAAATCAAGTAAGACATCCAAGAAATCCCTTGACTTCTCATCATCATGCTCCACCTCATTCTCCAAACGCTCTTTCACAAACGTGGAAGCAAATTTGATTGCTTTTCCCATATCTCTATCCATTTTTCTCCTTAGTCCTTGTAGATCCAACCACCTCAACCAAGGAAACAAATCAGACACATTAGCATGTCCTGTCCACTCCATCATCCCCATAACAGCATCAAAAAATTCAGATCTATTCTCAGATTCCATATTAAACAAATCACGTGACAACATTAAATTCCCAAACAAGTTAAAACTCATGAAGAAAATAAAACGTGAAACATGAAGTCCATGACCATGTTCCAACTCATGTGCTTCTTTGTTAATCCACGTCAGCATGTCTTGTACACATTTACGACGAACCAAAACGGTGTCGTTTATGCGTTTCATAACTAACATATCGACTGTTACTAGCCGGCGCATGAGCCGCCAGTAAGAGCCGTAAGGAGCCAAAGCTAAGGAAGATTTGTCGTAGTTATGGACACGCATGGTTTCGATTACCGTTCGGTCTGAAAAATTTTGGTCATGGTTTTTGAAAAATGTTGTAGCTTCTTTGGCTGAGAGTATTGCCATAGTGTTTATAGAACCAATTTTGAGCCATAAAATTGGACCATATTTTTGTCTTAAATTTGCGAGTGTGCGGTGCGGCATTTCTCCTAATTGGAACATGTTTCCAAATATGGGCCATCCCGGTGGTCCGGGTGGAAGGCGGCGCTTGTCGGCCGAAATTTTTCTACGGGAGTTGAGGAGGAAGAAGAATATAAGGAAAGATATGAGTAGGATAATAATATGAAGAGTATGTTGTGAGATAGATACCATGGTTTCTTCTTTGTTAACAACTTGCATTTTTTTTCCTTTGTTAACAACTTGCATTTGAAGATGCTAGTTATTGGTTCCTTTTTTATCACTAACTAAGGTGTACATAAACAAGTACATGTTTAAGTTTAAGGATGTGTATTTTAATGCGTATAGTTAATCAATTTTTGTTCCATTCATCAAAAGTTAAAATTTGTATTTTTTTTTTTTTGGAATATAAAAATTTGTATTTTTTTAAGAACAAAATTTGTATTTTTAAAATATGCATGATGCATCTATTTGATTATAAAATGACCTGCTAATATTTAAATCCGGCCAGCTTGCATGAATATTCCACGAGTATCAGAGATGGCATTGGCATCTTCACCATTTGTCACACAACCAAAGGTTTGTTTGACTTGAATTATTTCTTTTTTGTTGATAGACAAAATAGATAGGAGAGGCTCAAACCGTGAACATCAATTTAAAATTCAATTTTAAAATAAAGATAAAAATGTACGGTAGTGTGTTATATTATTATTGTATGTTTTAGCTTAGAATATACCGTAGAATAAATTAGTCTAAGTGATAAAAGGTTACGCATACAATAATAATCTTTTTAAGTGAAGCTTGCAGTTGCATAGTATTTACCTTGACTAGAGGGGGAAATGTGTTATTTAAACACATAAAAGTTGTACATTGTATTTGACAATAGAATAAAATACAATTTAGATAGGTGGTGTTGAAACCAAAGAAAAAACAAAATAAGATAAAAATTGAAACCATACGGTAGTAATTTTGATTTTAGATTTTGTGTTTTCTTGACACATAGATTTTATGTTTAAGAAATGCACACTTTGATTTTTTAATAAGAAATAATTTAATTTTTTAAATTCATTAAATACTTAGATTTATAAAAATTTGAACAGTCTCTTATAAAAAATATCGATTAAATATGTTTTTAGTTTCTATAGTTTGGTAAAATTTTGTTTTTAGTTCTTGGAGATTTATTTCACACTTTTAGTCCTGAAGTTTATCCAGTCAGTGTTTTTAGTCTCTGCTTTTAATCTAACTCTTGTATACTTTCACATTTTTTCATGGTCTTTTTATATTCATGTTTATAATATTATAAGAACATGTCCGATAAAAATTTGGAATTTTTTAATATAAGATGAATTATTTATGAATTTTTATGTGTAAAAAACTAAAAAATTCATATTTAATTTATCTTTTGTTAAAAAAATTTAAACTTTTGTAAGAGAGATTCATATAATATACTAAACATGATTGCGGAAAAAAATTTACAATTTCGAATGATATGCACAAGTTGAATGAAAAGTAGAGACTAAAAGCATTGACGAAAAAATTTCAATCTTCAGAGAACAAAAACAAAATTCTGCAAAACTATAGAAAGAAAAACATATTTTAACTGTAAAAATATTAGAGGAAATATTTCTTAAGAGAACATATATGAAAAGTTAAATTATTCTCAATACTTGAGAATCTTTTGGTATGGAGGGTAGAGATACCCCTCTTGCCTCTTCTATATTCAATATTCAATTATTTCCTTGGAGCCTGGTTCCCGTGCTTAGGTAAATATAAACACTTAAATAAAGAGTCATACTATTATAATACAGTACTACCCCTATCTCTAATTATTTTTTTATTTATTTTTTGGTACAATCTCTATTTCTAATTATTATAAGATTCATTTTCTATATTGTTTGTAGTCTCTCTCTCTCTCTTATTTTCTATAGAAGAGAAGGCTTTAAAACTCAAGAAGAAGAAAAAAAAGTAAACACAAATCAGATAAGCGGTAATAATTCTTAAAATACTAGTTAAAGTAAATAAATAAGGGTTAAATATGTTTTTGGTCACTATAGTTTCGCAGAATTTCATTTTTAGTTCCTGAAGATTTTTTTCACGCTTTTTAGTCCATGAAGTTTTGTCCGTCAATGTTTTTAGTCCCTATTTTTTTTTTTTTGTCAAGTAGCCTAGTGGCTAGAAAATTCACCTTAAAGGTGAATAAGTGGAGTGTCCGGATTCGAACCCGGGCTCCTGCACATATAGTGCGATGTCCTTACCAATTGAGCCAAACTCACGAGGACCCTACTTTTAATCAAACTATTGTATACTTTCACGTTTTTTAACGGTTCTTTGTATTCATGTTTATAATATTATAAGAACATCTCCGATAAAAATTTAGAATTTTTTAACATAAGATGAATTATTTATGAATTTTTATGTGCAAAAAACTAAAAAATTCATATTTAATTCATCTCTTGTTAAAAAAAATTAAATTTTTGTAAGAGAGATTCATATAATGTACTAAACATGACTGCAGAAAAAAATTTAAAATTTCGAATGATATGCACGAGTTCATTGAAAAGTAGGGACTAAAAACACTGATTGACAAAATTTCAGGGACTAAAAAGTGTGGAAAAAAATTTCAGGGACTAAAAACAAAATTATGCGAAACTATAGGGAACAAAAACATATTTAACCCAATAAATAATAAATTTAGGTGTACATGACTTATAAAAATCAAATTTGTTCCATCTAACAATCAACAAATTAATGAAATGTTTTAAAAGCTTGTTTCCTTTAAAAAAAAATAAAAAAATAAACGGAAACAAGTGGATTTCCAAACAAGTTTACTTCCGTTTAAATATGATGAACTTCAATATTTCAACTTAACTCATACAATTGACAAATCTTTGACACCAACATAATCCCAATGCTATTACTCGAACTCGATTGAATCACTTATGCACCATATCAACATTCAACTCTCAATCCAATCACCCCAAATAAGATCTACTAAAATATTCCTATATTTATAATAATAAATAATCATTTTTTTACAAAACTAAGCCTATTAGTTGTACAATTGAGAAGCACACATTTATTTTGTCTCTGCTACTCCCTCCGTTCCAAATTATATGTCATTTTGACATTTCTACACATATTAAAAAATGTAATCATTGTTGTATGGAAAAGAGAAATTATGAGTTGATTTACAAAATTGTCCTTCATTTATGGTATTGAAAAAATAAATTGAAGAATTGAAAGAAGAGAGAGTAATAAATAGTTAAGGGTATAATAGGAAAAGTTGCATTAAATGCTTCATTGGTAGTGTAAAGTGACATATAATTTAGTACAAATTTTTTCTTCAAATTGATATATAATTTGGAACGGATGGAGTATTATGTAGTAAAAGTTTTTTGTTGACATTATCTTATGTAAAAGTAACACATTTTGACAAAAAAAAGAAATCACGCTTTTTATGACCTTGTTGGCTACGAGGTCTTATGAATGATTAATAGATCGTGAAACAACTTTGTATGATATTGATACGAGGTCTTATGAATGGTTAATAGATCATTAACAACATGTCGAGCTGAGTTTTAATGTTCTATGTACTATTAAATAACTTTGGAGGTATTTTGCTCAATTTACACGATTTGTCGTGTATTTTTTGTTTACAACATTTTGAGAATAGTACTCATCTCTTTTTTCTTTGCGTATTCAGCAAAAGAGTATGGGAAGAGATGTATAAGTGGATATGGATGAGTTTACCTACAAGTTTTCAGCAAGGATTATTCACTTTTCGATGTTTGGTGATATGATTAAAACAAAAAAAAGTGGGCATGTTCGACAATTGATTTGGCTGGCCACTACTTGGAATATTTTGAAACATCGAAATAGTATTATTTTCAACGGTGTTATACCAAATGTTTCTTCTCTTGTGGATGAAATTAAATCTAACTCTTGGGTTTGGTATAGTAGTAGGTACGGACATCAGTCTAATGTATTTTTTACGGCTTAGTGTTTGGAACCTCTAATTTGTATTCAAAGCACATTATAATTTACTTTGTGTTGTAAGGGATTGAGTACCTCTTGTACTCCCTTATAATAATAATATTTTGCTTATATGAAAAAAAAAATTGTCTCTAATTATTCAAACAAACCACCACAATAAATTAATTAAAAGATTTTATGATAAAATTTTAATTAAATGAGTTATTGAACTGAAGCTTGGTGGAGAAGCATATTGAGAAATTAAAAGTATAAAAAATTACGAGTTTAAAGGATACGAACTACAATATAAATTAATAATTTTACACTAACAACTAATAAGAATGGTTCAACGTTCCATATCATATAAAAAAAGTGGAGTTAGTGGAAAGGCGTAGCGGAAAATATGGTTGTAATTGGTTGACAATTTTAAATTGTTTTATACCGTTGGTGGATATTCTTTTTTCCCAAAAAATATTAATATTGTTTTGACAGTTTATTATGCTAAAATCGTTTGCATAATATTATCAACTAAAAACCATTTTTGAGATAAGGGCTGTGATTTAAAATTGTGGTGGTGGCGTACTTGTCCGATAATGGAAAACTAAGGGTGCGTTTGATCTGCTAAAAAACAGGGGACTGGACAGGACAATTTTTATTGTACCCTGTTTGATTCAGAAACTGTTTATGGGACTGGACAAATAGGCAGTAAGGGACAGGACAAAAACAAGAATTTTTGTCCTCTACTGAACCACAGTACAACTTTTTGTCCACAGTACAACTATAAAAAATACGAAAATACCTATTTTATTTTCGAATATAAAAAATATTATCTCTCTAACTCTCTCCAATGCAGTTTTGTCCTGTCCTGTATTATCTTGTTCTGTCCTGTACTGTACTGTTCTGTCCTGTCCAGTACCTACTGTTTTGCAAATCAAACGCACCCTAAATATGTCAATGTTGAGAACAAAAAAATGACAAAAAATTGGATATTTGGCTTCGCCCGGACTCGAACCGGAGACCTTCAGTGTGTTAGACTGACGTGATAACCAACTACACCACGAAACCTTACTGTTAGAATTGTGAAAACGAATATATGTGAAGTAAATAAACGTTTTAGATTAATGCAGCTTATTACGTGCATCCAATATTCTCTAAATCACACTATGCATGTATAATCACATTCAGTTACATTAATGAAAGAGAGAAAAAATAGAATTTTTTTTATTTTTTATTCAGGCATGCTAAATTTTTTGTTTTTTTAACATTAGTACAAGTGGTAATGTAATGTTTAATGTTAGTTTCTGGTATCATTATTATGCAAATGAAAGAAAATATAATGCATATTTTGAATAGGTTGTATAATTAGATTACCTTTAACTAAATTGTTTCACCCAAATGCCAAATGTAATCTAAGACTAAAAGTAGAATCAAGGTAATAATATCAAAAGTACTACTACAAGATCATAGAGTATATACAACTTCAAGAACAATAATTTTAAATTCTCATATTTCTCATACAATGACCATTAACTGATCTAGAGCTAGCAAACTCTATTCTACCTTTCATGCCTACTTTTGTTTCAATCCTACATACATAGTTGAGACCTACAAGAAGATCAACCATTGCAGCTTCAGTTTTTGCTTGATTTGCATAATAAAGAGTTTGCACCGGTAAAATATTTCCATTTACAGTTGTATGCTCCTTCTCAAAATTTCTCTCAGAATGCAAACTTATAGTGTTATGTGCAAGTGGAGCCAACCATTCTAATATCTGTTCGAGTTTCGGTCTCCATTTTGTTGCAAGGTCTGCATCATTGACGGCAGAAGATTTGCTTTTTGCCTGGCATTTGAGCTTATCCCTCAGAACATTTTTTATACTAGTTGAAAGCATGTTGTACAAATCATCTCTTGCTTTAAGGTCAATTGAGTGAGGTGACGATGCCATCTTTTCGATCAATACAATTGTATTTGCATAATGTATAGCTAAAGCCATATCACCAAGGGTAAATGAAGTTGACTTTAACCTGTTGTTGATGCACAGTTTAGAATATATTCTAATTCTGTTGGAGATATATGATTTCTCGACTGTGTTCATTTTATCGACATATTTCATATGAGAATCAGTCAACCTCATAGAACCGCCATAACCATTTGTCTGCACATAACTCTGTATGACAGGAGAATTGCTTGTAACAGACATGCAACTTTTGAATGGACCCATATTTCCTAGCTGCTTGCTTTCTGAACGTTTGTGCTTTCCACGTTTATCTGATGAATTAAGAGCCTTCTTATGTTCCTTGTTTTTTTTACTCTTATCGAATAGAAAGTACGGCTTTCTCCCAACATGACCTGAGTTGAATCTGTAGAGATCATTCTCTGAAGGATAAATGGAAGAATGCATAAAAACAGAAAAAGATTGACTACGGAGAAGATTATTAGCATTCATATCCTGAGAGTCATTTTCTTGTTGTAAAGATGGTAAGTGATTATTTTCAAACACAAATATGATCCTCTCGAGTACGGTAAATAGTGATTTCACCAGCAACCGGACAATATAGTCATAACTTCTATTCCATGGAGACATGTCTCTTAGATTCTTCACTTCCTGGCGCTGACACGTGACCTTCTTCTGAAACTCGAGCAACTTTAGCCGATGCAGTTCAGGATTTGCTTGCATTCTTCGGTAAGTCTGTTCAACCTCTGCTAGTACCTCAAGCTCTTCACAAAATTGTGTCGTGAAGGCAACAAACTTTTCCATTTTCTTCACTTTTCTCTCCATCTTTTTCCATTTGTATTCCCACCCCGACCATTGAGTATAATTTTGAACCGGACTGCGAACAAACTGTTCAAACCCGTGATAAACCGGATCCGTGCACCTCTTACCCAACCTAACAACAGATCGAGCTAGAGATTGAAAATTATCAAGTATATCATTCAATACAAGCTCCATCAAGTAATCATCATCCTCAGAAACCAACCTTTTGATCCCAACAGAGTTCACAACCTCTTCCCTCAAATTCATAACCTCCCAATCACTCAAAGACTGCCACAAATTACTTATCTTCGACATCAAACTCGAAACTTCTAACGCCAAAATTCCAACAATCACCTTGTTATCTTTGCGCGAAACTGGCCACAAAGAATTGAGCCATGACCCATTAACCATTTCACCTCTCATGATTTCACCCAATTCAACAGATATTCAATTCACCTAATCAATAGCCTATTAACCTAATACACAATATCCTGAAAACAATCAAACCCAATACTACAAATTAGAACTTCATATCTCACAAAAAATTATTATAAATTTATGGTGGTAGTAACAATTTGCATGGATTAAGATAGTACTAGTAATCATTTGCAATATTATGTAAGAAAAAAAAAACATTATTTTGATATATTAAGGAAAAGAAAACCTAACCCCTAATTGTTATTTTGGTCTATGGTTGGTAAAAATTTGATTTTGAAACTCACCCATGAAAAGACATGGAAAGACATGGGTCTTCATAGGTTCAAAATCAAAACCCACTTTTAAAAATTGAATTTTTTTGTCTTATTTTGTTGTCATTCACCAGATTTCAAACAAAACAGATACCAAGTAACTAACACATATACTTAGCTAAACAAAACAACATAAGAAACCAAAACAAAAACATGGGATATAGTCCAAAAACATACCTCTCTAGTTGAAGGAGAAAGAATGGATTAATTAGAGGGTTAGCTTGAAAATAACGTTTGAGAATTGGTTATTGATTTGAGAGTGTTGGATGGATGTGGAGATGTCATTTTTTGAGCGTTTGGGATTTGAAGGATTGTTTGTTTGTTCCACTTTGTCAAAATTGATTTGACTTTAACTTTAACTTTGTTTTAAAGGTTGCTTTGGAAAATTGAGTGGTGGGACCAAAATGGGTGGGTTGGTATTTGGTTTGTGCTAATAGTAATAGTAATAGCTGCTTTTTCTTCAACTTCTCCGTCGTCTCTTTGTGCTTAGGACAGTTGGGAATTTTTACAAGAGTATCAAATGCATCGTATGATGATAAGTTGATAACCATAAATTAGGAATCAAAAACATGGTTAAGCTTATATTTGTTCTATAAATCTATTTTAAAAAACTGTTTTTGAAAATTAAAATATATTTTTGACTGTTGTAGTTTTTTAGATTTAAAACTGGAAAATTGAAGTAGTTTTTAAAAACGGTTTTAAGAAACAAGTCTATCAAACACGTTTTTTATTTTTTAAATTTTAAAAAACCAAAAAACAGTTTTTGAAAACCATTTCAAATAGGTCACAATGCTTAAAAATAAAAATGTACAAGTTTTAAGAAATAATTTTTACATTAGCTTCCTTAAGATGTGCTCTGACAATCTCCTATAATTTATAGTCGATTATATTGTTTTTATTTTAAAATTATTTTTAGTGATTGGGCAAATTGAGTGACTGACAAAAATCGAAATTTATTGCCCTCAAATAATTTTTGTCCACCGCACAAATAATCTATAATATAAAAATAATTTATATTTTTGGACGGAAATATCAAAATAATATTTTGTCTATTCAATACAATACAAGATAAAATTTGTCTAAAAATTTGTCATGTACTTATATTTTATAGATTAAATAGACTTTTTTTTTTCAAATCAAAAGTATCTTCCGCGCACAACTGCAGAGACTAATTTCCTCGAGGTAATTCACTTATCCCAAATCCCAGTAAATGTTTCTCTTTAGAATACTTTGTGAACATTTAGCTTTAATAATTTGAGTTTTAGTAGGACTTTAAAGGGCGTTTGAAAAAATGGAGTGTAGGACCAAGTGGAAGGGTTAGTGGTTGGTATAGGTTTTTGTTTTCTATAACTTCTCCGTCGTCTGGTTGTGCTAGAGACAGTTGGGGAGTTTTGGGAGTTTATATCTGTACTTACTATACGATGCCGTGCTGAAAGGACAAGGACACATAATATTGTAGGATATCAGCATTATTGATAATTGTTTTTATAAATTTATAAAAATGAAATGATAGAAAATATGCTCTCATATTTGTGTTGTTACAAGTGTATGAAATTTTGTTCTTTAGTACAAAAGATCCTTAAAATAATTCCAAAGAAAATGTTAGAATAAAGATATAAATTTATGAGTAACTACCAATTAACTTTCATATTATAAAAGTTTTGAAAATATTAAAATAGCCTTCCATATTTTTTCAAAATACCTATGAATAAAATTCTCATCTTTATATTCTCAAAAACTATTACGAGACAAAAATTTAGTAAATTTTAAACAAATGTTCTAGAGGTAGAATTGTCCGGTTAGGACCAAAAAGTTCAATTCGGCCCAAATGCAATTTTATATATGAGGCCCATTTTCCTCCTAAATGTCTCAGGTTTGGCCAGATTAAATTGATAAGTGCAATTTGCAGTATCAACGGATAAGTATTTCGAGTATCGTATTCACAGAGACTCAGTACAATATTAAAACCGTTCAACAATTAATATTGTTTTAACTCTAGAGAAAGGGTGTGTTTGTTTGAATTCACACCTACAACACAAGCAAATTCAGAATGAAATAATAAGTAGGCAAAAAAAACTATTGAGATTAAACTTTGTTATTTATTCTTCTAACGCAACATTCTAATTGATTACATACTTTTCAAGATTTTAATTATGTGTTTATCTATCGCTCACATACGCTTACGTGTCCGTATCATTTAGGGGTGTAATTGGACCGATTTGGATCGGTTTCGAGTGAATCCGATGTCCGAACCAATGAACTCCCGATTGATTCGGTTTGGTTCGGTTTTTAGTGTTTTTAAAAAATGAATCCGAACCAAACTCATCGGTTTGATTCGGTTTGGTTCGGATACTTTAATCGGTTTTATAACGCATTTTTTCGATGTATTTCATACTATTATTTTTTTTCCAATATATTTTTTTCCTATAAGTTCATCAAATAAGTTCATAAAATACAAAATACAATTCATTAAATAATTTCTTAATATACAAAATACAATTCTTTTCCCATAAGTTCATCAAATACATAGTACAATCATATTAAAATTAAGTTCACAAGTTTTTCAAATAATAAAGTACAACAAAAATAAAACTTCAAGTTAACTTCACCACTAGTAAGACGTATTCCGGCAACGCTTGACATGAGAAGTTACCGTTTTTTGAGAGTTTGAGATAAAATATATGAGAGCAGAACAACGTGAGAGTGTTGTGTTGTTTGCGCAATATTGAGATATGAGAATTGAGAGCAGCGTGAGGTTTTTTGCAGCTATGACTGTGAGGAGACTGAGTCCGAGAGTTTCTAAGTTAGGATTTGTATTGTGTTGTGAGTATGCGCAAGATTTTTTTTATAAGTAGTTGTGCCTGGTTTATTTTTGGGAATGCGCTAACTGGAGATATGAAGGGACAAAAGAAACACCATTGCAGAGAACAACAAATATGAGAATGAAAGATATGTCATATTTTATTTAATGGGGGTGGGAGGGGTAGCACAACTGGTTGAACTAGTTTAGCTAAGGGTTAAAGGAGTTGGAGATCCAAGGCTCAAGTTTTGGCAACAAGAAAAAACTAACATATAATGTAATATATTAACAACTAACAATTTGCCATTCAAAAAAAATAAAAAAATTAACGGATACTTAACAGTTATTGACGGCAGGGGAGGTCTCTGTCAAGTCATAAAATAGAGGGGGTGTTAATGATATATACACAAAGCTCATGGGAGATTAATGTATTTTTTCTTTTTTTTTTAATAGATGTGAGCTACTTAAAAAAAATTAACTTAATAATAATATATATTTTTTCGTCAAAAAAAATAAAATATATATATATGTCGTAAAAAAAAACTTAATAATATATATTGGTTTGGTTCGGTTTGTTCATCGGTTTTTTAAATTCGATCCAAGAACCGAACCAAACCACATCAGTTTTCAATTGGTTAGGTTCGATTTTTTATCCGAACCATAAGAATCGGTTTTTTCGGTTTGGATTGGTTTGGATCGTCGGTTCAATTGGATTTTTCTGATCCGCTTACACCCCTGTATCATGGTCAAAGTTCCATTTATTCCTATTAATTGACTCTTGATGTCTCGAGTGATTAATCAATATTTTACGACCCTATAATATTATGACTATCAAATTAACAATATGTCTAGCATTTTTTTCCAACTAAAATATGTCTAGCTATTAAGTTTCATAGATGGATTTATTCTATGCCCTTTAGATAAAAAAGGTCCCGTCTAGCTCTTTCTAAATTAAAAAATCAATTGTGGAGTTTTCTATCGAAAAAGCATTAAGCATATAAATAAACCATCAACATAACAAAATAGATATTATATATAACAAGACAATAATAGCTAACTAAATTTCATCTCAATAATAGAGATAATTAGTTATGCATAATGCATAATAACCTTACGATAGATAACTAGAAATGTGAAAAGAAGCTAATGATGATTCCTCCTTTCTCCCTCGATCAATCTCTACCTCCAGGTTGTTTTCTCATGTTTCTAATGTTTGCGGTGACAACATCTGATTTGCTTCGCTTTGCTGTCACTTAGCCACTAATTCAGACTCAAAATCTTTACTCTTCATTTCAAAATCCATTAGCAGTAAAATAAACTAGTTGAGTGAAATTATAGTACTTAGTAAAATTAACGGTTGAACTAGTTTATAAGTATGAAATGACATAAAAAAAATGTTTAATTAATATTTAATTTTTTTAAGTAAAAGATGACAGAGGTAAAGTTGGAAGAAAAATGATAAAGTTATAAACTTATAAGTTACTTGAAATAGCGTTTGACAAATAAATTATAAGCTAGTAAAATAATCCGTAAGCTCTTTTTTAAAAATTGTTATTAAACAGAACTTTTAACTTATAAGCTACAAGCTATAAACTAGCTTATTATGCTTGCCCAACAAAGCCACAAACTAATTGAAATGGCATATGAAAAATAAAGTATAAACTAATAAAATAAACTATAAAACAAGTGATTTAATTTATAAGCTACAGTATAAGACAATTTATAATCTAGTTTATTGTGATGGCAAACAGATAAGAAACAAAATAATAAAGTTTATCCAAAATAGATCGGTGTGTGTGTAAGTAGAATATATGTTACACGTGACAGCACATGGAAGAGAGTTCTAGCAAAACCGAGAATTGAATTCCAGTACATTCTGGTCTCATCTCCAAACATGGAATACACCTCCTATAAAAAACCATCTTAAACATACACGATCAATACCATATAACAAAATCATACATTCATACCTTGAATCAACAATGAAGCCAATTGACGACAAACAAGAAACAGTAACAATAAGAGCAGTAAGTCACGACGAAGAAGGAAAAAAGAGAGTAGAAAAAACAGAGCTAAACACACATAACATTGACACAATCAAACATGTTGAGAAAAAACTCATCAACAACGGTGTTCAGCGTCTTGACCGACATCCTGTTGACGGTATAGGAATCGGACGTCCGCCGCCGAAATCAGGTCGTGGTGGTAAGTTCACTTGGGAAGGTCCTGCTGGTATGGTTGATAATATGTTGGATTATGCTGCTCCTGCTGCTATTGATGACAAAGATCCTAATTATGTTGATGAGGAAGTTGAAGAAGATGTTAAAGAGTTGGTTGTTGGTGAAGTTGATGTTGCTAAAGCTGTTGAAACGGATGGTGTTGCTAGAGTTGATGTTGATCCTCGTTTACAAGTTAATTAACTATCAAATCTGATTATTATGGATTTAGTTTGCTTAATTTTGTTTTTAAGTTGGGTGTTTATTCTGCGTTGATTTTGTGCGATGTGTACTCAGTTCTGTAATTATAATAAAATGAAATTTTGTATGTGATTGTTTTTTTAGTCGGAATTAAGGTTCTCTTCTATAAAGAATAGCTAATAGCTGATAAATTAGTTTATGGCGGATGAGTTTATAACAATAAATTAATTGATTGAATTTGTATTATTCGCTAAAATTAGCGGTTCAATTAGCTTATGCGTATAAAATGACATAAAAAAAGTTTAATTAATATTTAATTTTTTCAAGTAAGATGATATGGATAAAATTGAAAAAAGTAACTTTTGCTTATATGTGAAATCGGAGAGAGTAAGTTATAAGCAGTTTTATAAAAATTGTTATCAAACAGGCTAAAAGTCCGTTTATTGACCTTCTCAATAATTCAATCTTACAGAGCAAATTTGTATGATTAAAATTTACAAACATATATTAAAATTTAATTTCTTTTGTTTTTACTATCGGTATTAGGTCTATTAGACCGTCTAATATACCTTTTGATCGTAATTGTACTGATAGAACCGTGATTCTTTCTATCAAATTTATTGAATTCAGCGTCAATAATCATCTTTCATAACAATTAAATAAATAAAAAAGAGCTTAATCCAAACCAGCAATTAAGAGAAATTAGACTAATGCAAGTTTTGAACATAATGTTATCAACGAAATGATCTAATCCTTTTACCATCATGGTAACGAGCTTTGTTGTAATATTTCCAATCAGGATGATCTTCTGTAATTGCTGCCTCACCAAAAGGATTATTCTTCACATAAGACTGAACATCTTTAGCTTCAGCTACTCCTCTCAAGTAATCACACAATTCACCATTTGGATCTATACATTACAAACACATTTCAAATGTTACACTACTAAAATTAAGTGCATCAATTTACAACAAAAATTAAACAAGTTGTAGCATATGCTCTCTCACCAAGTTCTCTGTCCTCACTGTCCTCTGCATCATATGACTTTGTAAAAATTGCTGTATTCTCCTGCAATTTAATCAATTTGATATGCAACATGTAAGTACTATACGTAACATACAAGACAGAACAAAACAAACATATAAAGTCTGGAACAACTTTTGTCACACACGAATGTTTGGTGTACAAAAGATTATTTTGTAATTTTAGACTAACTTGTGCTGAGGAGAAAAAACTGTCGTGTATTTTCAGTGAGAGACAAAAATTTCATTTGTTGTTTAGTTCCTTAGCAATAATTAAGTTTGTCTGATTTAAAGAACAGATTTCAAATCAAATACAGTATAAATGAACTTGTCATGTCTAGTTTCTTATTTTTTAGCAGATGAAACACATTTACGATAATTATATAGTAAATAAAATGAGTTTTGAATTACTGGATTAAGGAAGGACATATATGGTTTGTCACTAATCATCAAAGTATTAGAACTAGAATATGGGCCTCTTCTCTTGATTTGATCCCACACTTTTTTTACTTCTTTGAAAAAAAGAGGCTTCTCTTTATTCTCCTTGCATTTAAAACCAGAATCTGTACATTTCTTTTGATCCTACAAAAATGTTTATGAAAACAAAATAAGCAACAAAATATACAAATTTGAAAACAAAAACACAAACAACTTCAAGAAAATGTACCCAAATAAATAATAGCTTCTTATACAAAGATTCTCCAATAGCACAGCTTAAAGCACCAGCTACATTATACCTGTATTAATTAATTAATTAATTAATAGTAAAAAGGTGATTAAAAACATAATGTAACATAAAAAAAATAATCAATCAAATTCAAAAAAATAAAAATGAAAAGAGTGTTAATTACTGACTCCATTGCAGAAGACCAAATCCCAACTTCAAATCTTTCTAAGCAGAATGTCATAAATTCTTCACTAAAATACCTCTTATAAACTGTATCACAATTTATCATATAATCATTAAGCATATGATAAAAATAAATCCTCAAATATCATAAATGTATGTATAAACTAAAGTGTATGTTTGAGTTTAAGTTTGAGTAAATATTACGAAAAAATGCGCCATATCTGTTATCAGCTTTTCGAAATTGTGGAATTGCTCTCGTATCACGATCATAAACTTTACGAATCAGAAAGCCATTGAGGTTCATAATAAGCAATTTCTTAGGTCCTATTCAAGAACAAAGACAAGAAAATGTACCATGTTATAATCTATTTTGTATCGCCTTAATCATATATAATTAAGAGAAAATTATAGCACCAATTACCAGGATGGTAACGAATTCCCGAGTAAAAATTCCAATCTGAATCAGCATTTGTAATTGCTGGTAAACCAAAATCATTATTCTTCACATAAGATTGAACATTTTCAGCTTCAGCTACTCCTTTCAAATACTCACATAGTTCACCATTTGGATCTATAAAGACATATTAAAAATGTTACATAAATAAAATTAATCAAATTTTATACATATAAAAAAAAACTTACACTACTAAAAATGAATCAAATATGTTCTCACCCAATAATCTGTCTTCCTTATCCTCTGGATCATATGGCTTAGGAAAAATTGCTGTATTGGCCTGCAAATTGAGGTGATTAAAATTGTTATTAATATATGATTAAAAAAATATGCCAAATTGCACTTTTGACCCTCTAACTTTTACAAATTTGCAATTTTGACCCCTTAACTTTCATAATAACACTTTTTGCCCCTAACTTTCACAAACTTGCAAAAGGGTCTAAAATTAGAGGGCCAAAATCGCAAGTTTGTGAAAGTTAGAGAGCCAAAAGTGTTAATTTGAAAGTCAAGGGGCCGGAAAAGCAAGTTTATGAAAATTAGGGGGCCAAAAGTGTAATTTAGCCAAAAATATATTGTACTATACACACTCGCGCACGCGTGCGCACACGCATAAAAAGTGTTGAGTTACCGGATTAAGGAAGGCCTTGTATGGTTTGTCATCAATCAGCAAAGTATTAGAAACAGAATATGGGCCTCCTTTTGTGAAACCAAAGTTGCTATATTTCCACACATATATCAATGGTTTGAAAAAAAGAGGCTTCTCTTTGTTTTCCAATGATTTAAAACCAGAATTTCTACAGTGATCTTGATTCTACAAAAAAGTTTATGAATCACAGAAAATAAATAAACTTCTACAATTTTATTTTTATATACAAATTTGCAAAAAAACACAAAAAGAAATTCAAGAAAATGTACCCAAATAAATAGTAGCTTATTTTTTGAATCTTCTCCTATTGCATATGTTAAAGCACCAACAACATTATGCCTGTATTAATTAATAATGAAAGTCTAATTAATAAAAAATAATGTAACACCAAATAATCAATCAAATTAAAAAAAGATAATGAGAAGAGTTTTAATCACTAACTCTTGTGCAGAAGACCAAATCCCAACTTCAAATATTTCTAAGCAGAATTTCACAAATTCTTCACTAAATGGTCTCTTAAAAACTGAATCACAATTAACAATATAATCTCTTAAAAAGAATTCCTCAAATATCAGAACTGTAAATATGTTTGAGTTGAAATAAAGATTACTTACGGAAAAAGTTATAAGATTTGTAATGATTGGTTCGAGATTTGGGAAGTGCTTCCTTATCAAGAACATGAACTCTGTGAAGTAGAAAGCCATTAAGGTTCATAACAAGCAACTTCTTCTTCTTAGGTCCAAGATTCAGCTTCTCAAGAGAAAGAGAAAGGCTCGATTCTTGTTCTTCGGATAAGTCTTTGTGATCATCTCCATAACTGCAACTTTCCTTCTTTGCATTCATTCTTGATAATTATACTTAGTTTGAATGAATTTGGTTATGATAATGATAAAATGTTGTGTGATTTATACAGAAATTGCAATTTGTGTGTTTCTGATATTAGTTATCACTTAGTATTAGTAATTAGTATTTTGAAATGGTAGTTATGTTTGTTAGTAGTTAGTTATTTTCTGTTTATGCAGTTAGGATTGTTTGTTAGTTATTTTCCTCATATTAGTTACCATTTTTTTGGTTTATCTATTTGTAATTGCTTAAACTACAAGTCTTATCAACGATAGTGCTGGTAGCAAATTTGTATTCAAATTTGCTTGTCGTAATTCAAATATTAGTTCGTCATGTTGTTCGAGACTAGTCTTATCAACGATAGTGCTGGTAGCAAATTTGTATTTGCAGAAATTTCTATATAATAAGCTTGTTTTTAATTGCCTAATAATAAGCTGGTTTATGTTGGTGCTATATTCCTGTCATTCCTGCAATTTGTCTCCTACGTCACTCTCGGCCATTTTGAATACCTCAGTTCAACAAACACGCGCAATACAGTGCATCCAAACAAGTTTAAATTCTTACTCATGCTAGAAAATTGCTTCTCTTATGACTCATGCTAGAAAATTTCTTACATGGATGGTTTTCTCAAACCTTTGTACAATGAAGACTTAACATGTTTTCCATTTTTGAGTCCTAATTTGAATGTGTTTTTAATGATAGTTTTTTTAGCACTTACATCTTTCATGAACCGTGTTTATGACACCATATTGACGTTGTATTGGAGTCTCGCTTTTTCAAGGATCGATTCAAGTGCTACTAACCAGTAGCATGATCCTGTGTTTCTAGCTCTTAGTTTTATAAGGCCTTCTTTATCAGAAAAACAAAAGTAATAAAATCTTAACATTCATTAAACCACAATTCAGAGAAAACTAAACCACAATTTCATTCATAGTACAATGCAACCTTGAGTTTTTGAAAGGAAAAAAAGTAGAAACTAAAACATTAACAGAACAAAACATTAATAGAATAGCTGCTATTCTATTTACTATCTCACTCGGCAGCCACCCTTGTAAAATGTTCCACTTCCAATTCCCATCCTCGTCTACAAGATCACAAACCTTCATATTCTGAGGTGTAGTAGGCACATGCGAAACATGCTCAACAATTTTCATACCTCTGTCAATCCAAGCATGTTGCCAAGCATCTGTCTCTTTCTCGTCGCCAATAACCCAAAAACAATACTCATATATGCAATTTCGGACTAAGCTTCACAATATATTTCCACAAGCTTGAAGTTGTGCCTTGAACATTGGTCTCGCCCGTTAAGGCTCTACAATCATACTTTCCACGCATAACTTCACACCACCAGTCATTAGCACCTGAACAAGCCTCCACCCAAGCTTAATGATACACGCTTGATTCGTCATCTTGGGGTAAGTAAGTATGGCTTCAATTACACTTTTAGCAAGTGTAACCCTACCAGTTTGTTAGCCTTCCAATTAGCTAGCTTGTTACTTACTTGGTCAGTGATGTATTGAAAATCATTCCTTCTCGCTGCCCTACCAATTAAAGGTACACCAAGGTACTTTACCAAGCTGATCCATTTCACGAAAACCAGACAGTTGCACCAATCTACGCCTAATGTTTCTATCCACATTCTTTGAGAAAAGGGTGCTAGTCTTCTCATTACTAACCTTTTTTTTTTTTTTGAAAACTCGGTATCCAGCCTTAAGACCGACTAATCCGAGGAAACCAATCCCACCATCCACTAGCGAGGGGCCCATTTAAAGCCAGAGTTTTTACTCTGTATGGACTAGCTCACCGAAACTCATTACTAACCTTTTGTCCGGACATCTTGCAAAATTTGTTGAGAATCTCTGTAAGGCACTTCATTTGCCTCTCATTAGCTTTACATAAGGAGATAGGCCGAAACTGACTTTGAGTGCTAATAGTAAATAACTTTTTATAGAAATTATTGACGTCCTCTTGAAGTTGCTTACTATCTTCAATCCAAACTCCATTATCATCTTTAAGCATAATAATGTTATTACGTTACGCCTCCTCCTATTAACAGTTCTAAGATGGTAATAACACCTATTTCTCTCTCCCCACCCTTCAACCATTTTGCACGAGAGCGCTGAAACCACATCAACTCCACCTTATGTTGTTGTTTTTTATTTGGCTAAGCTTATTGTTGTTTGGTCATCAAATATGCTTAAAGAACCTTATAGAATTTCCTGGTGTCTAGCAGATAAGATAATTTTGAAAGAAGCGGTGTAATATTCATCTCGTCCCTGCAATTTGTCTCCTACGTCACTCTCGGCCATATTGAATACCTCACTTTGAGACAACAAAGGTGGAAAACATCATAAGCAATATAAACTTTAAGCTTATTAAGGAACACATACAATACAGTACATCCAAATACAGTGCTTCTCTTATGACTCATGCTAGACCATGTTTTCCATTTTGTTGTGCATTATGTTTTTAATGAGAGTTTTTTAGCACTTGCATCTTTCATGAACTGTGCTGTGGATGGAAAGATATGAGGAGTTTAAAAACAATTCTCAAGGAAATAATCAATACCCTCCATATAATAATAACAGTTGTGAAAAGTCTTAAGTGTTCTTTGAATTGTTACACCGAGGTGATCCTGCACTTTTTCAAACATTTTGATGTTTCTTTTTTCAATTGTTAACTAACATTAAGTCCAATTGTATGTATCTTGTTATTAGGATGTTGCTCATGAGCTTGCCAAAGAGTTGCTTGGCAAACCAGATCTGATTGTTGGAAACTACAGTGATGGAGACATTGTTTCTTCTTTGTTGTAACCTTCTCACCAAAAGTGCAATAGATATCATCACAAAAATGAAAAGTATGCTTACTGATAACAAACTTTATAGCATATCCAAGTTAGTGAAAAAGGCTATGAAAGCACTTCAAATTGTAATCAACAGTGTAGCATTTATCGGTGTTCCTGTTTTGGGATGTACAAGAGAAAACCAAGGAGGGATCTATCATGTGCGAACGCGCAATGTGAACAATATAACACACAGTTCCTAATCTTCCTACTAAAAGAACTGTTGTCATACCCTTCAATGCACCAAAAGCCTTAGAATTAAGCACAAATATATACAAGTGTTTCACTATATTGAAGTCATATCAGAGTATCACATTGTCAAAGGATCCTTACCTATATGTGGTTGGGCAATCTGATTCAAACTATCTACTCAACAAATCAGATTATAGTTTATCATTCATTAAACCACAATTCAGAGAAAATCTTAGTAATAAAGTAATAAAATCAGATTATAAGTCTCAATATAGATTGAAACTATACTTCCAAACCAAACAACCAAAAATAATCCAAATAGCCAGCCATATGTAACTCTTTTCAAATCAACAACAATTCAGAGAAAATTAAACCACAGTTTCATTCATAGTACAATGCAACCTTGATTTTTTGAAAGGAAAAAAAGTAGAAACTAAAACATTAACAGAACAAAACATTTCTCTAGGGCATAACTAAATCTAATATCACTTTAAAGTAAAAAAAACTCTCAGGATGATCTTCTGTAATTGCTGGTATCCCAAATTCATTATTCTCCACATAAGACTGAACATCTTCAGCTTCAGCAACTCCTTTCAAATACTCACACAATTCACCATTTGGATCTATACAAATTATAAAAACAAAAACCTTACATTACATAAATTAAATACATAAAATCTCTAAAAATTAAATAAATTAGAAGCATAAGTTCTCACCCAATGCATTGTCCTCCTTGTCA
The DNA here is from genome assembly GCA_951799995.1 of Trifolium subterraneum. Lineage (NCBI taxonomy): Eukaryota > Viridiplantae > Streptophyta > Magnoliopsida > Fabales > Fabaceae > Trifolium > Trifolium subterraneum. The sequence continues at coordinate 6,188,107 of OX637468.1, read as the reverse complement.
TCAGGATCATATGACTTGACAAAAATTCCTGTATTCTCCTGCAATTTGAGTTTATGAAAATTAGTTAACATTTGAATAAATAAAAACCATATATTATAAAATAAATAAATTGAGTTTTGAATATTACAGGATTAAGATAAGCTTTATATGGTTTGTCACCAATCATCAAAGTATTAGAAGCAGAATATGGCCCTCCTTTCTCCACTTTTTCCCATACTTTCTTTAGCTCTTTGAAAAAAATTGGCTTCTCATTGTTCTCCTTAGAAGAAGCAGCAACTTTTCTACATTGATCTTGATTCTACAAAAAGTTCATCATGAAACATATAAAATAAATGAACAAAATTTATACAAATTTTTAAATAAGAAAACACAGAAAAGTCAAGAAAATGTACCCAAACAAAGAGTAGCTTATTTTTGGATTCTTCTCCAATAGCTAAGTCTAAAGCACCACCAATATTATGCCTGTATTAATTAATAATAAAAGGGTAATTAATAACATAAAATGTAACACTAAATAATCAATCAAAGCCAAAAATATAATGAGAAAAATGTTAATCACTAACTCTTGTGCAGAAGACCAAATCCCAACTTCAAACCTTTCTAAGCAGAACTTCATAAACTCTTCACTAAATGGCCTCTTAAAAACTAAATCACAATTTACAATATAAACATTGTTAGCATATGGTAAAAAGAAATCCTCAAATATCAGAAATGTATAATATGTTTGAGTTGAAGTAAAGAATAAAGATTACTTACGGAGAAAGTTTCCCGATATGCTATCAGCTTTTCTAGACCCCAGAAAGGGATTAGGTGCATATATCCCATCCTGAAGTGTGTGTCGATGGATGAACCTGTGGAGAAGAAAGCCATTAAGGTTCATGACAAGCAACTTCTTTTTCTTGGGTACTACAAGATTCAGCTTCTCAAGAGAAAGACTCAGATCTTGTTCTTCTGATGAGTCTTTGTGATCATCATTGTCATCATGATCATCTTTGGTGGTTATGCTGCAACTCTTCTTCTCTGCTTCCATTCTTGATACTCACACTTAGTTTGAATGAATTTTGGTTATGTTGATTATGAGAAAATGGTTAGCCTTTACTTGCTTATATACAAGTGGCAAATGAGGGAGATAGTTTATTAATTAATTAAAAGAGGATTAAAAGATGAAATTAACAGATTAAGTGCATTTGTGTAACTAGAAATGACAGTTAGGTTTGTTATGGTTTGTTAGTAGTTAGTTATTTTCTGTTTAAGCAGTTAGGGTTGTTTGCATGAAAAAGTTAGTTATTTGTGTTCCACTCTCTCATAATCCTAATACCTGCTGTCAGTTAGTTGGAAAGTTGTGAAATGCACATGACAGAAACATTTCTCAACGTTTCCTCGAGTTTTAGCACCACATTCAAGAATTATTTGTTAGCAGTTAGGATTATTTGTTATACTGCATATTGCTTGTTGGCAGTTATATTAGTTTTGTTAGCAGTTATTTTCTGTTTATGCTTAGGCCTTTTCTGTAGCTATCCTGTTAACTTTATCTGCAAACATATAATCTCTACAGCGCTGCATCACAAACGGAATAGCTTGCACTGGCCGAATAAAATTCTCGTCATGATTTTCTTTATTACGCCAAGTCCACAAATAATAACAAAGTTGAGCCCAAAATTCTTCCCAGTTAATATTCTCAATCCAGACTATATATACTACCTTACAAATTAAACCGAAACCAATGAGAGAGATCACCACCAAAGAACTCAACACGAGCTTGAAGCGGAACAACCATCAACCAGTTTGTCTTAGCAACGACACATTCATGCAGTACGTGTAAACACTTTTCTTCAAAATCTCTATAATGATCACACATTCTATGAACATGCGAAACATGCTCAACAATTTTCATACCTTTGTCAATCCAAGCATTTTGCCAAGCATCTCTCTCTTTCCCATCGCCAATAGCCCAAAAACAAATTCAAAAGTATTGTTGAATATGGTGTCAGAAGGAACACTATATTGAAGTCGTATCAGAGTCTCACTTTGTTGAATATGGTGTCAGAAGGAACACGAATTTGTAATGTGGACGTAGGCGAAGCATTGGGTTTGTTGCCATAAGGCACTTTGAGTGCTAATAGTAATAACTTTTTATAGAAATTATTGACTTCCTCATGAAGTTGCTTACTATCTTCAATCCAAACTCCATTATCATCTTTAAGCATAATAATGTTATTGTTACGCCTCCTCCTATTAACCGTTTTAAGATGGTAATTAATAACACGCATTTCTCTCTATCCCCACCCTTCAACCATTTTGCACGAGAGCGCTGAAACCACATCAACTCCACCTTATGTTGTTGTTTTTTATTTGGCTAAGCTTATTGTTGTTTGGTCATCAAATATGCTTAAAGAACCTTATAGAATTTCCTGGTGTCTAGCAGATAAGATAATTATGAAAGAAGCCGTGTAATATTCATCTCGTCCCTGCAATTTGTCTCCTACATCACTCTCAGCCATATTGAATACCTCACTTTGAGGCAACAAAGGTGGAAAACATCATAAGCAATATAAACTTTAAGCTTATTAAGGAACACATACAATACAGTACATCCAAATACAGTGCTTCTCTTATGACTCATGCTAGAAAATTGTTACAAGGCTGGTTTCTCAAACCTTGTACAATAAGGACTTGACATGTTTTCCATTTTGGAGACCTAATTTGAATGTGTTTTTTATCAACCAAGGTGGGATCATTCAATAGTGTAAAAACAATTCTCAAGGAAATAATCAATACCAGCTGTGAAAAGTCTTAAGTGTTCTTTGAAGGTGATCCTGCACTTTTTCAAACATTTTGATGTTTCTTTTTTCAATTGTTAACTAACATTAAGTCCAATTATATGTATCTTTTTGGAAACTACAGCGATGGAGACATTGTTTCTTCTTTGTTGGCACTTATATGTATTTTTACATGAACACTTATACTAGTTCTAAGTTGTAACCTTCTCACCAAAAGTGCAATAGATATCATCACAAAAATGAAAAGTATGCTTACTGATAACAAACTTGATAGCACATCCAAGTTAGTGAAAAAGGCTATGAAAGCACTTCAAATTGTAATCAACAGTGTAGCATTTATCGGTGTTCCTGTTTTGGGATGTACAAGAGAAAACCAAGGAGGGATCTATCATGTGCGAACGCGCAATGTGAACAATATAACGCGCAGTTCCTAATCTTCCTACTAAAAGAACTGTTGTCATACCCTTCAATGCACCAAAAGCCTTAGAATTAAGCCCAAATATATACTGCCAAACCAAACAACCAAACATAATCCAAATAGCCATATGTAACTCTTTTCAAATCAACAACAATTCAGAGAAAATTAAACCACAATTTCATTCATAGTACAATGCAACCTTGAGTTTTTGAAAGGAAAAAAAGTAGAAACTAAAACATTAACAGAACAAAACATTTCTCTAGGGCATAAATAAATCATATATCACTTTAAAGTAAAAAAAATTCTCAGGATGATCTTCTGTAATTGCTGGTATCCCAAATTCATTATTCTCCACATAAGACTGAACATCTTCAGCTTCAGCAACTCCTTTCAAATACTCACACAATTCACCATTTGGATCTATACAAATTATAAAAACAAAAACCTTACATTACATAAATTAAATACATAAAATCTCTAAAAATTAAATAAATTAGAAGCATAAGTTCTCACCCAATGCATTGTCCTCCTTGTCATCAGGATCATATGACTTGACAAAAATTCCTGTATTCTCCTGCAATTTGAGTTTATGAAAATTAGTTAACATTTGAATAAATAAAAAACCAGATATATATTATAAAAATCAACCAAAATGAGTTTTGAATATTACAGGATTAAGATAAGCCTTATATGGTTTGTCACCAATCATCAAAGTATTAGAAGCAGAATATGGCCCTCCTTTCTCCACTTTTTCCCATACTTTCTTTAGCTCTTTGAAAAAAATTGGCTTCTCTTCGCATTCCTTAGAAGCAGCAGCAATTTTTCTACATTGATCTTGATTCTACAAAAAGTTCATCATGAAACATATAAAATAAATGAACAAAATTTATACATTTTTGTATACAAATTTTTAAATAAGAAAACACAAAGAAAAGTCAAGAAAATGTACCCAAACAAAGAGTAGCTTATTTTTGGATTCTTCTCCAATAGCTAAGTCTAAAGCACCATCAATATTATGCCTGTATTAATTAATAATAAAAGGGTAATTAATAACAAACAATGTAACACTAAATAATCAATCAAAGTCAAAAAAGATATTCAGAAAAATGTTAATCACTAACTCTTGTGCAGAAGACCAAATCCCAACTTCAAACCTTTCTAAGCATAATTTCATAAACTCTTCACTAAATGGCCTCTTAAAAACTAAATCACAATTTACAATATAAACATCATTAAGAATATGGTAAAAAGAAATCCTCAAATATCAGAAATGTATAATATGTTTGAGTTGAAGTAAAGAATAAAGATTACTTACGGAGAAAGTTTCCCGATATGCTATCAGCTTTTCTAGACCCCAGAAAGGGATTAGGTGCATATATCCCATCCTGAAGTGTGTGTCGATGGATGAACCGGTGGAGAAGAAAGCCATTAAGGTTCATGACAAGCAACTTCTTTTTCTTGGGTACTACAAGATTCAGCTTCTCAAGAGAAAGACTCAGATCTTGTTCTTCTGATGAGTCTTTGTGATCATCATTGTCATCATGATCATCTTTGGTGGTTATGCTGCAACTCTTCTTTTCTGCTTCCATTCTTGATACTCACGCTTAGTTTGAATGAATTTTGGTTATGTTGATTATGAGAAAATGGTTAGCCTTTACTTGCTTTATATATAGTGGCAAATGAGGGAGATAGTGTATTACTTAAAAGATGAAATTAACAGATTAAGTGCATTTGTGGAACTAGAAATGACAGTTAGGTTTGTTATGGTTTGTTAGTAGTTAGTTATTTTCTGTTTAAGCAGTTAGGGTGTTTGCAAGACAAAGTTAGTTATTTGTGTTCCACTCTCTCAAAGTCCTAATACCTGTTGTCAGTTAGTTGGAAAGTTGTGAAATGCACATGACAGAAAAATCGTTAAAGGAAACTTCTGAAATTTTACCTTTAGAGCAAATTCTTCGAAGCATTTCTCAACGTTTCCTCGAGTTTTAGCACCACATTCAAGAAGCAAACACCCCAATTAGTTAGCATTATCTACTCAAAGGCCTCTCAGAATCCTATATATAAAATAAAGGATACTAGACATTAGTGAACGGACAGTGCCGTCAATGGTTTCAAAGTGTCCAGTTGAACTTTAAATCATTGGTTATAGTTCATTTTGTATGTATTAGGTTTGTTAGTAGTTATTTTCTGTTTATGCAGTTAGGATTATTTGTTATACTGCATATTGCTTGTTGGCAGTTATATTAGTTTTGTTAGCAGTTATTTTCTGTTTATGCTTAGGCCTTTTCTGTAGCTATCCTGTTAACTTTATCTGCAAACATATAATCTCTACAGCGCTGCATATTGCTATGAACATGTGAAACATGCTCAACAATTTTCATACCTTTGTCAATCCAAGCATGTTGCCAAGCATCTGTCTCTTTCCCATCGCCAATAACCCAAAAACAACAATATATTTCCACAAGCTTGAAGCTGTGCCTTGAACATTGGTCTCGCCTGTTAAGGCTCTACAACCATACTTTCCATGCATAACTTCACACCACCAGTCATTAGCACCTGAAACAAGCTTCCACCCAAGCTTGATGAGTGCACTTGAATTACACTTTTAGCAAGTGTAACCCTACCAGCAAATGACAGTTGGTTAGCCTTCCAATTACCTAGCTTGTTACTTACTTGGTCAATGATGTATTGAAAATCATTCCTTCTCACTGCCCTACCAATTAAAGGTACACCAAGGTACTTACCAAGCTGATCCGTTTCACGAAAACCAGACAGTTGCACCAATCTACGCCTAATGTTTCTATCCACATTCTTTGAGAAAAGGATGCTAGTCTTCTCATTACTAACCTCTTGTCCGGACATCTTGCAAAATTTATTGAGAATCTCCATAACGCACTTCATTTGCCTCTCGTTAACTTCTCCAAATAATAATAAATCATCTAGAAAACATAAGATGTGAAACCAGTGGGCTATTTCTTCCTGCACGCAACGTCTTCCACAATCCTTCGTCCACAGCATATGACAAATAAGATGGGATCATTTATCCGTACAAAGCACAAACAAGTAAGGGGATATAGGGTTTCCTTGCCTGATACCCCTTTGAGGCCTAAAATATTCCGCTCTCGCGCCATGCCACTTCACATTAGTTTCAACACTTGTCACTGAATGCATAATAATAACAATATTCTCAGAAAGTTTAATTTGAACTAAAACTCTCCAAATATGAGTGCTAATAGTAAATAACTTTTTATAGAAATTATTGACTTCCTCTTGAAGTTGCTTACTATCTTCATTATCATCTTTAAGGATAATAATGTTATTACGCCTCCTCCTATTAACAGTATTAAGATGGTAATAACACGTATTTCTATCTCCATCCTTCAACCATTTTGCAGGAGAGCGCTGAAACCACATCAGCTGCTCCACCATATGTTGTTGTTTTTTATTTGGCTAAGCTTATTGTTGTTTGGTCATCAAATATGCTTAAAGAACCTTATAGAATTTACTGGTGTGTAGCCGATAATTTTGAAAGAAGCGGTGTAATATTCCTCTCGTTTCTGCAATTTATCTCATACATCACTCTCGGCCATTTTGAATACCTCAGTTCATGGAACACACGCAATACAGTGCATCAAGATTAGTTTGTACTCTTACTCCATGTCCAAGAGCCATGGTTAAATTGATGGATGAACATGCTTCTCTTATGACTCATGCTAGAAAATTGCTTACATAGTTTCTCAGACCTTGCATAATAAGGACTTGACATGTTTTCCATTTTGGAGTCCTAATTTGAATGTATTTTATAGGTTCTAAATTGAGGGGAAAACCAATGGAATGAGATGGATTGGTTGTCATTGAGTTCCATTCCATCTATTTTTTATGGAATAACATGCCACTCCATTCTGTTCTATCATGTTCTATCATATTCCATCAATCCAAACATAGTATTGTTTGGGAAGATAGACGACGGTTATCCATTTAGCTTACGAATTTGGTGTAACGGCTGTTGTTATATGTGAAACAAATTCAAAAGTATTGTTGAATATGGTGTCAGAAGGAACACTATATTGAAGTCGTATCAGAGTCTCACTTTGTCAAGGTTAGGCAATCTAATCTTACAACCTAGCTACTCGACGAATCCCATACATTAAAATGATTTGAGAGGAGCATGATCCTGTGTTTCTGGTTCTTAGTTTTATAAGACCTTCTTTATCAGAAAACTAAGAAATAAAATCTTAGCATTGAAAATTAAATATGCAGCCAAATCAAACAACCAAACACAATGCAAATAACCATATGAAACTCTTCAAATTAAACACAATTCATAGAAATTTAAACCTTGAGTTTTTGAAGAAACAGAAGTAGCTAAAATATTAACAGGACAAAACATTTCTCTAGAACATTTCTCTAGAACATTCCTCAGCGCATTGAATTGACTTTTCTATCCCAAAAGGCTGATGCTTTGAAGGAAAAATGTGCATTGAAGTAAAAAGTGTTTTCAGGATCATATTTATCAACTGTTGAAATTGCTGGTATCCCAAAGGCATTGTTCGTCACATAAGACTGAACATCTTCAGCTTCAGCTACTCCTCTCAAGTACTCACACAATTCACCATTTGGATCTATACAAATTAAATAAATAAAAAACCTTACTTTACTAACATTAAATACATAAAATCACTAAAAAATTAAATAAATAAGAAGCATATTTTCTCACCTAATGCATTGTCCTCCTTGTCATCAGGATCATATGACTTGACAAAAATTGCTGTATTCTTCTGTAATTTGAGTTTATTAAAATTGTCAACATTTGAATAAATAAAAAACCAGATATATATTATAAAAATCAACAAAAATGAGTTTTGAATATTACAGGATTAAGATAAGCCTTATATGGTTTGTCACCAATCATCAAAGTATTAGAAGCAGAATATGGCCCTCCTTTCTTCACTTCTCCCCACACACTTTCTATTGGTTTGAAAAAAACAGGCTTCTCATTGTTCTCCTTAGATTTGATGTGACTAATAGTACATTCACTTTGATCCTGCAAAAAGTTCATCATGAAACACACAAAATAAACAAACAAGATTTATACATTTTTATATATAAAGTTGCAAGAAAAGTCAAGAAAATGTACCCAAACAAAGAGTAGCTTATTTTTGGATTCTTCTCCAATAGCTAAGTCTAAAGCACCATCAATATTATGCCTGTATTAATTAATAACAAACAATGTAACACTAAATAATCAATCAAATTCAAAAAAGATAATGAGAAAAGACTTAATTACTAACTTCTGTGCAGAAGACCAAATCCCAACTTCAAATCTTTCTAAGCAAAATTTCATAAACTCTTCACTAAATGGCCTCTTAAAAACTGAATCACAATTTACAATATAAACATTGTTAAGCATATGATAAAAAGAAATCCTCAAATATCAGAAATGTACAATATGTTTGAGTTGAAGTAAAGATTACTTACGGAGAAAGTTAAGAGATTCGTACTGATCGGTTCGAGATTTGGGAAGTGCTTCCTTATCATAAACATAAACTCTGTGAAGTAGAAAGCCATTAAGGCTCATAACAAGCAACTTCTTCTTCTTAGGTACAGGATTCAGCTTCTTAACAGAAAGACTCAATTCTGGTTCTTCCGATGAGTCTTGACTTGATTCTGGTTCATCATAGTATTGTTCGTGAAGTACAAAGCCATCATGGTTCTCAACAGAAGGATCCAATTCTGGTTTTTCAGATGAGTCTTGGTGATCATCATGATCATCTTTGTTGGTTGTGCTGCAACTCGTCTTTGCATCCATTCTTGATACTCACACTTAGTTTGAATGAATTTTGGTTATGCTGATTATGAGAAAATGTTTAGACTTTACTTTCTTTATATATACAAGTGGCAAATGAGGGAGTTAGTGTATTAATTAATTAAAGAAGTATTAAAAGATTAAATTAGAGGATTAACATATAGAAATGGCAGTTAGGTTTGTTATGGTTTGTTAATAGTTAGTTATTTTCTGTTTATGCAGTTAGGATTGTTTGTATAACAAAGCTAGTGATTTGTGTTATTCTGAACTAATTGATGTTTAACATGAACTTAGTCAAAGATGATAACAATCACAATATATTAGATGATAAATTGCAGAATACAAAGTGAAACAGATGACAAAGCTGCAGGGTTAATTAGTTTCACAAAAGATTATAGATTATGGTCATTTGACTCCTTTTAGATTATAGATTATGGTTTTAACTACTATACATAAAAACAACAAGATCATCCATAAAAACCATATACCATTAAAGAAATATAATCCAAACAACCATACATAAGTTTTTTCACATCAACAACAATTAAGAGAAAATAAGTGCTTGTAAAATAAGTACTGAAAATAGTAAGACAATACAATATTAGATCATTTCTCCAAAACATAATTTTTCACCAAATACTATTATAAGCCCAGCATGAAAACCAAACCACTATATTTCCTTATATTCCATCATTCAATAACGGTACTGCGAAGACGTGAACGAACACGTGTGTAAAAACTCCAATCAGGATGAGATGATGTAATTGCTGGTACACCAAAAGCATTTTCCTTCACATATGACTGGACATCTTCAGCTTCAGCTAGTCCTTTCAAGTACTTGCACAGTTCACCGTTAGGATCTACAAAAATGAGAAAAACTTAAGTTACTAAAATTAAACACATCAAATTTCCAAACAATATTAAAAATAGAAGCATGTGTTCTCACCCAATGCTTTGTCCTCCTTGTCATCAGGATCATATGACTCAGTAAAAATTGATGTATTGGGCTGCAATAGTTAGGGTGATTAAAATTGTTAATGTATTTCCTTAAAACAGAAGCAAAGATGATTATATATAATACAAAAAAGAGTATAGAATTGAATTACAGGATTGAGAAAGGCCTTGTATGGTTTATCATCAATCAGCAAAGTATTGGAAGCAGAATATGGTCCTCCTTTCTTCACAGTATCCCATACTTTTTTCAGTTCTTTGAAAAAAAGAGGCTTCTTATTGTTCTCCAATGATTTAAAACCAGAATCTATACATTTATCTTGATCCTAAAACAAATATATGAAACAACAGACAACATTAACCAACAATGTATTTTATATTTATCTATTTTTTTTATGCAATATATTTTATTTATATTTAAAACAACATAAAAATTCAAGTAAATATACCCAAATAAATAGTAGCTTGTTCTTAGATTCTCCCATAGCACAGGCTAAAGCACCATCAATATTATGCCTGCAATGCATTAATATAGTATTAAGAGGGTTACAATGTACGGCGGTCTTTCATTCGCGTGTACTGAGTACGACCGCAACCACATCGCACCACAATTGTGGTGTGATTTAAAAGGGTTACAATGCATTAATATAGTCTCCACAACCACATCGCACTGCAGTTGTGGTGTAATTTTCATTCGCGTGTACGAGTACGACCACAACGTAACCGCATCAGACGATTACAGTCATTGTTTGTTCAAATTTTCTCACCAAAAAATAAAATTTATGAATCTCACAGCCTAATTTACATCAAATCTAATGAAAAATCTTACTTTTAACAATCTCTAAAACGTGTATTTCAAGCACCTTTGAATCAGTGCTTATGAATTAAACTGAGACTCTACAATGGTGGATAAAAGTGCAGTGACATACGTGTGTCATTTTATATAGCAAAAGCCACATTGCACATTGCAACAACCACAATGACCATAATCACCACGACCGAATCCGCAATTTAAAACCATAAGACCAAATAATCAATCACATTTTTTTTATTACAAATAATCAATCAAAATTTTAAAAAAATAAAAATAAAAATCAATGAAATTTAGAAGTGTTACTAACTCCATTGCAGAAGACCATAGTCCAACTTCAAATCTTTCAAAGCAGAATTTCATAAACTCTTCACTAAACGGCCTCTTAAAAACTGCATCAAAATTCAGTAATTCACAATATAGTCATTAATCAAGCATATGATAAAAACAAATTCCTAAATTAAATAAGTTTAAGTAAATATTACTACGTACGGAGAAAGTAACGATATTTGTAATCAGCAGTTCGAGAATTGGGAATTGCTTTCTTATCACGAACATGAACTCTGTGAAGAAGAAATCCATTTAGGTTGAAAATAAGCAACTTCTTCTTAGGTCCAAGGTTCAGTTTTTCAAGAGAAAGACCCAATTCTGGTTCTTCCAAGTTTTTGGTATCATCATGATCATCTTCATCAGAGTCACTCAACTTGATATTTTTTCCATAACTGTTGCTCTTCTTCATTGCATCCATTATGATTATGATAGTGATGATGACAAAATGTGTTTACTTGACTTGCTTTATATACGCAACAAAAGTGGGAAATAGAGGAGATTCTCTATAACAAGAAAAAAGAATACTATGCGCCAACGTATAAATTTTTTTCTACGACCAACTGGATCGCCCAATTTTCTTCGGAGTTGGTTCTGGCATCAATGTATAAAATGATTTTAGACCATCAATTAATAACAATTATATTTTCTGTCTTTCATTTTACTATTAAATTAGTTCAGTTGGCCGAGGCATTATATTATATATGCAGATGACCGAGATTTCATTTTTCTACCTTTAGTCTGGAATTTCCCACTTATCTAATAAAATTTATATTTATTAGACTACTTAAAAATAAATAAAAAAACTCAATAAAGAAATAATAATTTTAAAAGATTTTACATTTAACTTCTTTTTTTGTATAGTACTTTTTTCAACATAATTTTTATTTTAAATAAATTTCTTAACATGTGTCTTTAAGAAATGATATATGTTAGCAACACCTATTAAAATATTGAATATTTTTTATCAATATAAAATTAATTTACGGCTCAGTATTTTTTTTTTTTTTTTTGGTCTTAGAAGAAGTGGTAATCCACTGAAATTAAACTCACAAATAATTGTGAGATCCCGGGTTCGAACCCAGGTCACGACGTCCGGCCTAACAATTTCGGCATTTTTGCCAGTTGAGCTAAGACTTATGGGACATTTACGGCTCAGTATACTTTAAAGAATTATTACTATTAAATAAAAGATGAAATTAACCGATTAAGTTTCCCTTAGTGACATTGAAAATATTTAAAACTACAACGCATGCCTTCAATAGCTTATATACTTCCCACTAGCATACAAGAGTCACTCATGAAGAGGAGTCAAGTAAGTGCATTACCGATTTTAATTTCAATTTATTTAATGCATTATTATATTTATATGTCGTTTTGTATGATCCATAGAATAACAAAGCTAGTCATTGTAACTGGGATTCCAATTGGGAGTAAGTTAACGGACTTTCGAAATGAATTAGAAGGTCTAGTGAGTCGAATACCGATAATTAAAAAAAAAATAGTCATGATCATTCTTATAATCTCTTCATCATCTCATAATAAGTGGCATTGTAACGAAGATAGAAAAAAATCTAAAATCATTTTTATCTTTTAGGTAATAAAAAATAATTTAAAATCTTGTTATTTTAAATTCTTAATGGCGACGGTTTCATTTGTCATTAATATAAAATGTGTTTGTTACGACCAACAATAAATTAGTCCAAGTGGTAAGAATCTTGATTCCTTTAAGTATGTAGTCAGGGATGCGATTCATAACTCATGTGTGCGGAAAAAAACTCGGTTGGAATGGAATACTCCTTCCTTATGTGTCCATATGTCCCCAATGGATATTTGGTTTTAAAAATTGTCGGTGAAAACGCAATTCACTTAAAAGTTAGTAAAAGTGTTATGCTTGGGTTCATGTAAGATAAATCGATTCACACCACAAAAGCAATTTTAACTTGAAGCTAATATTCCTAGCTTATACATGAATTAAAATCGATTCTTGACATATTTTTAGATTGCTTTAATGCTTTTCTTCACCAGACAATTAGTATGTTTTACCATTGATTCTATATTTTATACATGTAAAAAGCAATTTTAATTTAAAGGCTAAAGTGGTGTCCTTTAACTTATTTATCGGTTTTATATTGGTCCAGTAAGTATTTAACGCTACAAATTGGTTCTATAAGTTTAACTTTGCTTGCTATATTGATCATTTCCGTTATTTTTTCTCAAAAAAACGTTAATTTTACTTACGTAACTACTGATGTAACCACATAACACACTGAAATAAATGATTTGTTGAAAAGAAAAATTTGTAAATAGTCATTTTCTACAAGAACACTCATTTTTTAACAAGTTGAAAGGACTTAATATTATTTTTTAATTAGATAGGGATTCTAAAAACTTAGTTATTATTTTTGGTCAAAAAAAAAAAAAACTTAGTTATGATTTTTTTTTTTGACTAAAAACTGTCGGTGGGTTGTTTTTTGGTTTGGGAATATTTAGTTTAGTTGGGGGGATTGTGGGTCCCACTTTGTGGTTGAACAACCCTTTTTAAAGTTGCAAACATCATAATCTAGGGTACCACCTTCAGCTTTGGTGGTTGCCTTTGATTTATTTAAGCCACGTAAGTTTTTCTTTTCATCTTTTTTAAGATTAACTACTAAAAGTATTAGTGAAAAAATTGTAATTTGAACTCTAAATTTTGTAGTATGTGAGTCTAATTACTAATCTATTTCATTAAAAATATCATATTAATAGAATATATTTACTATAGAATTATATTTTAACATATTAGATGTAATTCTATATGTATGTTAAAATAGTTTTAGGCAGTTAAACAAAATAAACTTGTTTTGGTTAAATGTTCATTAATCCGTATACTTCTTCCAAAAAAAAATGTTCATTAATCCTTATAGGATTATGATTTCTTGAGTTTAATCCTATAAAAGTTTTGTCCATTTTTATCTATTTTTGTTGAATTTTTCGATATACATTTATTTAAATATGTATCGGTACACTTGTTAAAGTGGACAAATGTAATGGGTCCGGTTTTGGTGCATAAGCCCAAAGCTTATGCACCGTCCATAAGCCCATATCATTGCTATCCACACCCCCACCATTGCTACACACACCCCCATTGTTCACTAAGCCTCATCGTCACTAAGCGTCATCACCGTCATCGTCACCATCACCGTCATCGTCTTCCAACCTCGCCGTAACCGCCACCATCATCGTCTTCCAAATTTCTCCGTCTTCCAAATCTCACTATCAGAATCATAAACAGCTTCCAAATCCATCACCATCGTTCGTTCATCATCAGCTTCCAACCATCACCATCAGCTTCCAACCTCGCCGTCGCCATCGCCATTAACGCTCGCTTGTTCGCCGTCGTTCATCGTCAGTTCATCATAGTTCATCATCAAACAAACTCGTTAACTCTTTCATCTTCAGTCCGCTCACTCTTTCATCTTCAACCTTCGCCGTTCATCAACTTCGCCGTTGATCTCTCCTTACTAATTGAAGAACACTGAACGAATCAAATGGTGAAAAGAAAACAGGTTACACCTAAATTTTTATTTTGATTTTGATTTGAGAATTAGGTTTGAATGCTTGAATATTTTGATTATGATATGCTATTACATTTTGATTCTGGTATTGTACTTTGATTTTGATTCTGATATGCATGGATTCTGTTATTCTACTAGCATTATGATTTAGATTCTGATATGCATGGATTTTGTTTTTGATTTTGATTTAGCATTATGTTTTGTCTGAAACCATTAATCAGGTATTTTGGTTTCACATTATTCTTATATTCTACTTTGATTTTGTTTCTGATTTTGCATGCTTGAATATTTGAATGCTTGAATACTTTCATTGAAATGTATATTTCTGGATTTTGATTTTGAGTTTGAATCTCATATGGATGAATGTTGTTTTTGCCTGAAACCATTAGGCAAGTATTATGGTTTCAATGTTATATTTCACTTTTTTTAGATGTTTTGGATATACTAAATGGTTTTGTAAGTTTATGACTTCTAATATTCCCTTCCAACATTTGAACCAACACCATTAATCTTTTTTCAAAGTAACTTATAATTTAGTGCGGAGGAAGTAAGTTTCTCAACAATAACACCGATTTTGAACCAACAATTATTTGCATGAAATATAGAAAAGTCAAGAAAGAAGGTAACATAAATTTTAATTTATACAGCTTAGTTTTTATGTTTGGCAGTATTAATTGAGACTATGAAGTGCTACCTGCAGAATACAGAGTCAGTCACATTCATTTCACTTTTTTTTTAAATCTTTCAAATATATAAGTGATAAAACAAACACATCATTGGATACTAGCTGGATAGAAAATGACATAGATAACTTGTTAGCAAGTGTTTAAGATTTTGATAATGTAATGTAACTCTCCATTTTATTTTACCAATACCTTCTTGGATGTGATTCCATTATAGTAAACTTAGTTTTTGCAGCAATACCAATATCTTCTTTTTGATGGAACCTGTCAATTTGTCTCATAATTTTGCAGCAATACTCATTATGATGCTTATTATTTTCTTGATTTTCATCTTTATTTTGTGATCATTATGATGCTTGTTGATCTATTTCTTTCTGTTACATATCCTCCTTTGATTATCTGATTCTTATGTCATGCATTTGCATTTTATTTTGGTTAACCAAGCTTTGATCAATTATCTCATAATTTAGATTCTGATATGCATGGATTTAGATTCTGATAATTTAGATTCTTGATTTGTTCTTAAAACTTGATTTCCATGCTTTAGATGTATAGTCCTGAATGTGAGAGAATTGTTGCTCTGTTTATTTCAGTAGTTTATACACTGAAACCATTACTCTTGGTAAATGGTTTCAGTGTATAACTTGCTGAAACCATAAAACGATACTTATGGTTTCAATGTAATGTTTGCATGCTTGAATATTTGAATGCTTGAATACTTTGATTGAAATGTATATTTCTGGATTTTGATTTTGAGTTTGAATCTCATATGGATGAATGTTGTTTTTGCCTGAAACCATTAAGCAAGTATTATGGTTTCAGTGTATAACTTGCTGAAACCATAAAACCATACTTATGGTTTCACTGTTATATTTCACTTTTTTTAGATGTTTTGGATGTACTAAATGGTTTGATTGCTAAGTTCAGATCAAGGATTAGGGAATAGCTCTTATCCAGTGCATTACCATCACAAATTCACAATCATAGATATTTACTCTTAGATAGGTTTATGGAAGAAAATCGGATTTTGGAACGTTAAACCTGTTAGGCTTGGATTGAAGAAAACTTGATTTCCATGCTTTAGATGTATAGTCCTGAATGTGAGAGAATTGTTGCTCTGTTTATTTCAGTAGTTTATACACTGAAACCATTACTCTTGGTAAATGGTTTCAGTGTATAACTTGCTGAAACCATACAACGATACTTATGGTTTCAATGTAATGTTTCTGTTTTTTTTATGTGTTTTGTATATCTTTTGTATACTTATGGGAAAAATGGTTTCAATCAATTCAGGTTGACTTGTCAGGACCAAGTTTCAGCCTTGGCCTATCACAATCCTCATCTTCGCGTAGTTCCCGACACCAAAAGGGAAAAATGCAAGATGCAAAGGCAACAGAAAATAGGCAGAGAAAAAGTGAAGAAAGTAGTTCAGATGAAGAAAACCAACATCGAAAGGGGGATAAATTGAAGAAACCAACAGAGCAAGAACATAGGATAAGACACAAGTGTAGTATCCCAAAAGTCTATGAAACTATGCAATCAATCCATAAAAAAGGAACAAAAGAGAGGATAATTGAAGTATTGCAAGAATCTGGGTTTGGAGGTATGTTGCACATCTGCAATTGGTCAAGAATCCACACATTCTTTGTGGATTGGGTCGTAAACAAGTTTGATAAAGCTAACATGTGCATCAGACTCTCTAATACAACAGTGCTTGAGTTGAAAGAAAACGATGTCCACCGTGTATACTCTCTCCCAATGGTTGGAAAAACAATAAACACTGCTCATTGCTCAGATGCGGCAATAAATAGGCTGAGGAGGGAATTAGGACTCAATGAGAATGGTTCTCAATATGTTAAGTTGCCTGAAATGGAGAGAGTGTTGAAGACTATTGAGGAGCCAATCACTTGGGTGAAAGGGGCAATATGTTTCATAATCCATAACTTATTGTGCCCTACTAACCATAGTGATGTGTCTCTTCAATATGCGGATATATTGGAAGATCCAGCTGGGATTTCATCGTACAATTGGTGTGCACATGTTTTGAATTATATGAAAGAAGGACTGCAAAATCCAGGCGTTGCAAACCCGCTTGCAGACTTCCACTTCTTACTGGTAAAAATTCTAATCATTACTCTTGACTTTAGTGTTGATAAATTCTAATTCACTAATTTACACACTGAAACCATTAGTCTTGATAAATGGTTTCAGTGTATATGTGGTTTTGTAAGAAAGCATGTGCGGATGATATGCCATCAGAGGCCATAATGTGCCTCATATTTCATGTATAGGGGTGATTATATTCAAATAAGTCATGATCTAATAGTTCTTTCATTTGGTGTTTTACTGTATTGTAATGGTTCTCTGCGAGAAATTGTTCGAATTCTGATGGTGGTTTACATTAATCATAGGTTGCTGTCATGAGCTGGTTTCTAAGTCCTACATTGTATCATAGGTTATGGTTATGTCATGAGCTGCCATGTCTCCAAAAGCATATTACTTTAGAGTCTATGATACATGTTGGCAAAGCCCATTTGCTTCTAATGTGTAGTTGTATATATTGAATTCCTGCATGGTTCCTTCTTTTTAATCTAAATGTTAACTTAAATGTTATTTAGCTTCAACCTCCAAGTATGATTGGTTTCACTAACTTAAATGGTTTCTTGTAACAAATGGTTTAGTCTTGAAAATGGTTTCACTAATTTACACACTGAAACCATTAGTCTTGATAAATGGTTTCAGTGTATAACTTAGTGAAACCATAAAACCATACTTATGGTTTCAATATTATGATTTTATATGTTTAGGTGTTTTCTATAGTGAATGTGTTCTGTGTTTTGTTAAATGGTTTCAATAGTTTATACACCGAAACCATTAGTCTTGATAAATGGTTTCAATGTTATATATCTCTTAGGTGTATGTTTTGTTTTCCTGATATGTATGTTTTGTTTTTATTCTACAGATTAACTATTTGGATAAAATGGGGAAGAGAAGCCCATTTTTAACTGGTAAATACAAGCACCCATCACTTCGGGATTGGGATGTAAAGATGGCAAATCAAGACCTTCAAAAGGTTTATGATGTCATGGGTCTTGAACATGGTTTGACAGCTGGTGTCACACAGCTGAATACCACTCATGAACGGCCGTTTGTACTGTGTTTTGATCCTAATACATGCCCACTATCTGAGGTGAGAGAAACCATTAATATTGTGCATGAAACCATTATAATTAAATGTATTTGGTTGTTTACTTCTAAATTGAACAAGAATTGATTAAATTGTGCTCTGTAGACGAGTCTTTGCTTCTGCAAATTCATCTTGATCTACTTTCTCTAATAATAATTAAACTTATATGTGCTTTGTATATGTGTCTTTGCTTCTGAAAATTCATCTGGATCTGATTATGGTCTCTAATAACAATTGCAGGCAGAAATGCACCTCAAACATTGTAGGGCATGTATAGAAATCTACAGTACAAGCGCATACACGTTGGAACGAAGAATCTGTCAGGCAAAGGGGAAAACTTTGAGGTATAAATCTTCAGCAAACAAAAAAAAAGTGGTACAAGGAGAAGATGGACAAGCTTCACAAACACCACTTTCCGCAACACAAGAAACAATGATGAAGTTTCCCGAGTATTTTCATGACCCTAAAGCTACAGATGAAATGAAGGAAGACAAAAAGGAGGATGAGAAGAAGGATGATATTAATGAAGAGAAGAAGGATGAGAAGAAGGATGAGAAGAAGGATGGGAGAAAGGATGAGAAAATTGAGGAGAAGAACCATGAGAAGAAGGATGAGAAAGGCGATGAGAAGAAGGATGAGAGAAAGGATGAGAAGATGCATGCTAAGAAGACTGAGAAAGCGAATGAGGAAACCGAATACTTTTCAAGCAGTGAAGAAGAAGAATTTGATTCCAGCAAGTTGGATGACTTAGTAGCGGCAGCATCCAATCTTTCACCCACACAGGAAACGATCTTGAAGTATCCTCAATTTTTTAATGCGGGTGATGGTTCAACTAAAAGGTAATAAATGACTGTATATGCCGTATTTGTTTTAATCATTTGTGTGATAAGAATGAAGAAGATTCAATTCTGCTAAATTCTAATGTGAATGTATATGACGTATTTGAATTTACAAAACCCATCTATCGCGTATTTGTGTGATATGTATTAGTAATTTTAATGTTACTAAATTCTAATGTGGCCTGTTTCAGCAAAAAAGAACATCCAAAAACAAAGCCATCATCTAGACATAATCCGGTGGATGAGCAAAAGACACCGTCTAGAGATCATCCGGTGGACGAGCAGAGTTTAGAGTAAGAAGCAACCATGTTTATATATTTTGATGTCTGTTGATCTGTTATATAAGTCAAAGTAATAGTTATGTACTCTATTTGACAGGCCAACTCCCTTGCAAGTTGTGTTGCCGGATCAAGTAATAGACTTAAGTCAAGAGGTAACAATGAAGCGAAAAAGAAGCAGGAAGGATGACATCTTGGAGGATTTTACATACGTTGACCGTAGACGAGCAGTCAAAAAATCAAAGTACTTAACAAGTCCTTACGATGATGCTGTCTACGAGTCAACCGCAACTAAGTTGCAAAAAGATGTATCCACATATGCATGGAGCACTGCACTTGATAAGTAAGTGAAAATCATTTTAAAATATTGTCATTAGAATAGAAATGTTATAGTAACTTAAATTTCTTATATATAGGGACAAAATTCTTATATATAATTTTTTTCAATGATAATGTCTTTTGTAAACAATCAGATTGTAGTTCTTCCTAAGATTGTAGTTCTTTGTAATTGAAACAAATTAAATATAGACATGACTAGCTACATATGATAGAAACAAATTAAATATACACTGAAACCATTAATGCTGGTAAATGGTTTCAGTATATAACTTACTGAAACCATAAAAGCATACTTTTGGTTTCAATGTTATATTAACTATTTTTATAAGTGTTTTAATCTACGTTGATGTGTTTTATGTTTTTCTTATAGATGCTACATGAGAGTAATGCTTTGCTGAATCTATGTTGTTGTTGTTATTGTTGTTGGTTTCTGATTCTTCATTGACATGTTTCTAATTCACATGTTTGTAACTGAATTAAATTGCCGAGTACTGGTTGGTTGGTTTGTTCTATCAAAATATCTATCTTTTGTAATCCTTATATATCATTTAATTCAATTATATAGGGAAGAAACCCTTTACCACTCCGGATTTCATAAGTTTTCTCTTCTACGAAGTGATCTGTGGACCCTCAACAAGGATGAATGGGTCAATTGCTTTGTGGTAAACAGCTGGGTCAATTGCTTAAACTGGAATCAACGTGGACAAATGAAAAAGTTGGTTACCCGATATGTCAACCATGTATGCATTATATTCCATGAATATTAATAGTTTACTTACTTTTAAGTTTTTTTGAAATTGATTTTATGCATTTCATATAAACAGCAAAACTTAGAAAGACCTGGTGCACTGCAAATGGATCATGCAGCTGCATTCAAAAGCTTTATTGACAATCTTAAATGGTTCAAATATCTGGCTTGGAAGAGAATTGACCCCACCAAACTAGAATACGTAAGTCCTCCCCCGACTATTATTTCTGTATTTCTTTTTTAATAGAGTTGTATAAACATTTTTGGTTAGAATGCACGTCAATTCTGATTTAGTACAGAATTGGAAAGTTAATACTGAATTAGAATTAAGGTGCATTCTCCGAGAGCATTGCAATTGGTTATTGTGGAGTGGGAGATATCTGTTAAATGGAGTTCAAGAATTTGATATAGATCATTTATTGGTTTGTTAGAAGTGTATATATATAAGTGAGTTGGAATTTGGATTGTTGAATGTTTGCATATACATTTCTAGATGTACATATATGTACACTATCATACCAAAAAAGTGTGCCAGTTTCATCTATGCTGCATATGAATGCTTGTTTCGTTATCGTGATTTTCATCTGTTGTGCAAAGTTTGTTGAATGGTTTCACTGTCTTATGGTTAATTAGGTTTTACTCTTGTGTCTTTGTATCATAATTTGTGTTTGTCTGCTCACTTCTGTTCCTTTTTTATATGTGCTTTGAAACAGATAATGACACCAGCATTGATTGGTAATCCCGGGAGCCATTATGTCTGCTTTGTGGTTAATTTGAAAAGCCGCACCTTCCAATTCTTGAACAGCATTAATGGTGAGAGGTTCCTTGTGAAGTCAGGAGAACCGACCACATACAAGAAAATGTTCGATGTCTGGTTTAGGGAAGTCAAGGCATTTCTCATAGAATTGTATAAACTTTGGAATATAGCAATGCCTTTCGACTTCGCCCAATTTAAGTGGGAAGCTCCAAAAATGCCAAATCAACCAGACAAGGACAATTGCGGAGTTTTCTGCATGAAGTTCCTTGAAGAATGGGAAGGTGACATTAAAACCTTGCAGTCTTTCAAAAATTGGACCAAACTGAAAAAGCATGACAAAGTGGCAAAGCTAATGGATATGAGGATTGACATATGCTCCACTATTTTAACTCATTCCAGCAGTTCAAATGCAGAATATGTGCAAAATAAAGCAGCTACTTACTATGAACAATTGGCTCAAGAGTTAGCACATGCAACATGATGTCTTACTTAGTGTAACTAAGATGGATTTATGATACTTTTTGTTAATTGGAAGATTGTTGTGAATATTTAAGACAGTATAACTCTCTTCATTGTTGTGAATATTTAAGAGAGTATAGCTGTATTTTGCAGATATGCACTCAATTAATAGTGATAATTGTTTGTAGCATTCAAATTAATTGTATTTTCAAAGCATTGATTGAATTTTTATTAAATCTCATAATTAACAAATGTACACTGTTTGAACCTATCTAGATATAAAATTGGAAATTATAGACATAAAATTTTGCTATAACACCTAAAAAAAGAGAAATATAACATTGAAACCATACGTATGGTTTTATGGTTTCAGTAAGTTATATACTGAAACCATTTACCAATATTAATGGTTTCAGTGTCTATGCTGATAGCAAAACAGGCAGTTTTGGTTGAAAAGCAGTGTAAAACGCTGCTATTTGTAGTGCACGTAATTGCTTCTATTTCCACTGGTGGAAATTCAGTGGAAAACGCTGCTATTTTGGTGAAAGGAAATAACTCTTGATTTGAGTTTTCATACTTATGTTTTTCAATATTATAACCTTGATTTTGAATATTATTAGCCCATGATGGAATTGTACACTGAAACCATTATGCTTGATAAATGGTTTCAGTAAGTTGTACACTGAAACCATTAGTCTTGTTAAATGGTTTCGGTTACTTATACACTTTTGATAAAAGGATCAGGAACTTCAATTAGTTGAAACCTCCTTAAGGATGCTCTCCAAACATGAGAAAGATAAGAAACCCATTTCAAGGACGTGCATTTGAATCCAACACATTGCCTCTCTTTCACAGTTTATTAAATAAATGTATTTTGATCAGGTCTTATTTGTGTGTGCAGGTGAATCAGCATGACATGAGAAAAGGGAGGAAGTTGAAGCAGAAAATCACGAAAATAAAGCCTCAGACACTTGCGCGACGCGCGATGCATTCCCACGCGCCGCGCAGGAAGTAGGGGAAAACCTCAGCAAGCAGGGGAAATCCTCTGATAGTTACGCGTCGCGCAGACCTTTCCACGCGTCGCGCAGAGTGAATTTTGAAAAGCCAGTATAGCCTCTGGCATCTGCGCGTCGTGCGATACATTACCACGCGTCGCGCAGGAATATTCAGCAAACAGGGAAAATCCTCAGATAGTGACGCGTCGCGCCGACATTTCCACGCGTCGCGCAGCATGAATTTTGAAAAGCCAGTATAGCCTCTGGCATCTGCGCGTCGCGCCGACATTTCCACGCGTCGCGCAGCATGAATTTTGAAAAGCCAGTATAGCCTCTGGCATCTGCGCGTCGCGCCGAACTCACTTGCGCGTCGCGCAGGAAACTGGGTTTGCGTGTTTTAAGTGGGAAAACGCGAATTTTGAACACTTTTCCCCAAATTTTCCAAATTCTCTTCTTCTTTCTCACTTTAATCAGGAACCCAACTCACCCAAACATCCTTAAACTCACAAAAAGCTTCTTTCATCAGCAAATTCACTTCCAAAAACTTCATTTAACTTAACAATTCCATCACCCACACATCAAAAATCACCAAACTCCACAAAGTCTCAACCAAACCCCCAATCTCCTAAACCCTACATAAAAAGCCACGAATTTTCCCATACCCATCCACTTTCATCTTACCAATTCACAAAATGTTGAACAAATTAAGGGGGAAAACCAAGAAAACTGTTGATCCCTCTCAAGAGGAGCCGCAAAAGAGGAGGCTCACAAGAGCCATGTCCAAAGGAGGAGGCTCAAGTAGTAGGCAAGCACCACCATCACCACCTGCACCTCCACAAGAGCCAGAGCGAGAATTGACGTGGGGAGAAAGATTTGTTCAGATTAATCGAGGGTACGTGGCTCCGATCAGTGAAAGATTCTTCCGAGACGTCAACCGGGAAAGGTATCTCAAACTCAAACCTTTAAAAATTAATCAAGAAAAAGGTTTTAAGGATGGTTTGAGAGAGGTACCGGAAGTATTTGGTGAATTAGAGAGGAGGGGTTGGGTGCGTTTTAATGAATTGATGGAACGGGGTAAGGCGAAGGCAAATTTGGATATTGTGAGGGAGTTCTATGCTAATGCATTTCAGGGGGATGTGAATCGAAGGGTGTATGTGAGAGGAGTTTTAGTCGATTACTCGGGTGATGCAATTAATAGGTTGTTGAGGACGGTTAGAGTGCAAGAATGTGCTTATATGCCCCTCTCCGATACATGTTCAAGTATGCCGATTCGGGAGAGGAAGATAATCCGAAGTTTCGTGGGAAGGCCGTTAGCGCCGTGGTACAAGTATTACGGAGGATCGGCGCCAACCAAAATTCATATTCACCACTTTAACCCTATCGGCCGTGCTTGGGCCGAATGGGTGATACACAATTTGGCTCCGGTTGCAAATATCACAGAAATTCAGCTGCCAAACGCATTATTGGTGAAGTTGATCATGGACCATTCCGATATCGACTTGGGAGACGTGTTGAGCCTGGATATACGGAAGATAGCTAGGGTTGAGCGGCCTTCTGTCCGGTTAGGCCACTGTAACTTGATTTATGCGTTGTGTAAAGCACGTGGTGTGCCGGAGCTAGTGGAGGATGCGGAGATTCATCCGGTGGCCCCATTGACACTTAATACCTTCCGTACATTTCATTCTAATCCTGTACCGGCAGCTGAAAGAGAGCAGTTTGTGGAAGAGGTTGACCCCGATGAAGAGCATGAAGGTGACGATGAGGAAGATGTTGATGAGTTTTTGAATAATAATGCTAATATAAATGAAGAAGGAGGAGGACAAGAAGATGATGCGCTCATGGCTGAGATAGATGGTTTTGTGGGTGAACAAGAGATTCCGGCACAACACCATGAGGATGACTTGGCACGCATGTTGCATGAGCTGGACTTATATAGATCGACTGGTGCCACCCATATCTACTACAACCAACAAGGGTCGTTGTATCAAGATGCAATGCGGTATAGGGAAGAACATCCCCCACCTTCGGATTACGAGTTGTATCCAACTCGTGGGGAATGGGAAGACTATGTCCACAATGACCAAGAGAGGTATGAAGGGATGATGCGAAGACGTAGTAGAGAATGGGAGCGAAGCTACCTTGCTCATAATCCTCCCACGGGCAACTTTCAACAGTCGGGATATGTGCCTCAAGGTGGGGAAGGACCATCTCATCGGTATGGTAATGCGCAAGAGAACCCAAACATGTTTTGCGACTATTCTGATTTTGGGTTTCGAAATGTTGAGACAAATCCGGATGTTTCTAATCCGTCAAGGACACCGCAATGAGGCTTGGTGAACTTGGGAGAGAATCCATAATAGAGCTGTATCCGATTTTAGATCAATATATTTCTGTAACATGAATTCTTCATTGACTTCTTGTTGACAATTTGGTTTGTAATTTTAATGGATTTTTACTTTGGTCTTATCTACTCTTCCTAGCCTTAAGTGAATCGAAACATTATTACTAGTGCTTGTTTTAGTGCAATTGAAATTTTACATAGCAATTGAGACTAGCTTCATCGATCTTGTTGGTTAATACAGTCCTCGTGGAGACAAACATTTCTTTACTACTTACGGAAGTCGTACACTTGCGATAAATATTCCATCAACACTTCTCCTCTCTCCGAGTCCAACACATTTTAATCTTTTTCAACTAAATTATAAATGAATTTGCACGACATTAACTATTAAGCAGACCCATTTTGAAAAAACCTCTTGCCACTTTCGAAATTTAATTTTTCTTTTGTGTGCCTCTAGCCACTCTCGGTGAAATGAAATAACTCTTGATTTTGGTTTTCATACTTATGATTTTCAATATTATAACCTTGCTTTTGACTATTATTAGCAGATGATGGATTTGTACACTGAAACCATAAGTATGGTTTTATGGTTTCAGCAAGTTATACACTGAAACCATTTATCAAGACTAATGGTTTCAGTAAGTTATACACTGAAACCATTACTCTTGTTAAATGGTTTCAGTTTTAATTTGTATTTCTTTCTATCATATGTAGCTAGTCATGTGTATATTTGTTCCATCCAATCATATGTAGCTAATATAATGTCTTTTGTTCTATCAAAGATAATGAATTGTTAATAAACCATGTTTTGTTGTATCCAAAAATACACAAGCATGTCTCACATCCTTTACAAGTTTGATTTTAAAGCTCAAAGAGAAATACAAATGCAAGCTTAATCTTGACATTTGCAGACTGAAAAGAATCTTTGCTCCACAAAGGGAATGAGATGATGGCTTCAACATCTGCCTGCAACCGTTATGAAATTCTTTGAACCTGGAGATTTCAGTATAGAAGAACATTAGATAAACCAAAATATAAAAGCATAAAATCCAGTGTTAAAGCTGCACTCAATGTATATAATTGTGTATTAAATCTGAATATTAAAACCATCAAATTGGAATGAATGTTTTAATTTGCAATTCATGCAAAAGATGTATATAATGCAAATTGAAGCCAAACCTTGGAAGTCAAGAACATTGCTGCTGCTCTTGCATTTGTCCTGCTGCACTTTTTTTCTTTAAAGCCTCCTCATCTTCTCTCTTTTGTTTCTTCCGTTCTATAATGAATTTCTGCCTTTCTCTAGCTTTTTTATAATCACTTTTAAGTCGCTTCTTTGACTTAATTGGATTTGGTCTTTCTTTGAACTTTGGTGCAGTGGACTTCCCGGAAGATGGTTCACCAACAACAACAATTGCTTTTGAAGACTTAGACGGCGTCACTGACGACGGGTTTGTAACAATACCTTTAGAAAAAAGTAACTCCTCTGCCTTTTTCCCAGCTTCAAGAACACCATCAATAAAAATTTGAGAAGCCTCTGCATCTGCACAAACACGTGTAGAAAGCTGAACTGTAACAGCACAAATTTGTTGATATCGTTGTGCTTGGGTGGTGTCTTCAGTGCCAACACTCATGGAAGATTTCAGCTTATCAACAGACAGACGCACATCTCTAGTCCAACGCTTCAAAACATATTGTGCAGGTATTGTCTTCAAACAATGATATTGCACAGAACCACCCAAGAACTCCAAGATTTTGAAAATATGTCGACATAAGAATCCCCTGTTCTCAAACATACGACATGTGCAACTAAAACTTTTGGTCCTAATGTCAACTGTGACAACCCTCTCATCAAGTCGATCAAGATCTTCAAATTTCGGGGACATTTCTTGAAATTCATCAGAATTTGAAGCCCCACCATTATCATTATCAGCATCATCATCATTATGATCATCTACTTCATCAGGATCATCAACCTTTCCAATTGTGAACACTTTGAAAAACTTATTCAACTCAGACCCTTTTGATGTGTCCTCCTGATAATAGTATTTGAAGGAAAGGTCATACTGCCTATGGATAAATGCAAAAGAACCTGGTGTGTACTTCTTTACAACGGACCGCATCAGTTGACTGTTGGGGTAATTATTTTTTGTTCTAGTGTTAGCAGCCTTGAAGTCCAAATCAGCATGATTATCCCTCATCCTCTGAACCATAATGTTGAAATGACTAAAGAATCGAACAAGTGAATGGTCTGGCTGCAAAAATCCACGAAGAAAAGCATTGAAAGACTCACTTAACTGAGTCGTCTTCAGACCAGCTGTAAAATGTGACTTGACCCAAGCTGAAGACCAGTGCATACGATTCCTATGAGTCTGCACAAGCCATGTCCAGTCTGAAATAGGCCTTCCATCAAAACAATTTTTCATCATTTGATCCCAGTTGTAGTCGAAATCTGATTCGTCGTCTACATTCGAAATCAAATTAGTTAACTCATCAAAAAAGCAACTGTTCGCACGAGAGCCGAGATTTTTCTTTGCATTCTCTGACATGTGCCACGAACAAAGACCATGGAAAACACCTTGAAAAATATTTGGAACTGACTTCAACAACGCAGTAGCCTGGTCTGTATATATCGTCTGTGGTTTCTTATTAGACATGCACTTCAAAAACGTTGTAAACAACCAATCAAAAGTAGCAGCCGTCTCATCATACAGTAAGGCAGCACCAAATAAGACACTCTTGCGATGATTGTCAAAACCAATAAAGGCAGCTGCAAAAATAAATGAACCAAATCAAAACAAATTACGACATATATAAAGAAATCACTAGCCAATGGTTTCAGTGTATAACCTATCTATAACCATTCAACATCAATATTATTAGCCTACGATGCATTTGTACATTGAAACCATAAATATGGTTTCATGGTTTCAGCAAGTTATACATGGAAACCATTTATCAAGACTAATGGTTTCAGTAAGTTATACACTGAAACCATTACTCTTGTTAAATGGTTTCAGTTTTAATTTGTATTTCTTTCTATCATATGTAGCTAGTCATGTGTATATCTGAAACCATTCAACATCAAAAATGGTTTCACTGTATAACCTATCTGAAACCATTACATGTCAAAAATGGTTTTAGGCAAAACAACACAAATAAAAAATTGTTTAAATTTATACACAATTAATAACTAGATAGCACAACCAGGGTGAATATAAGCGTATATGAAAATATCCAATATCAGATAGTCAATCAGGGTGAATATCAAAATGCATATGTATAACACATACCTTTGATTCAACTCAGTACTAATTTAAAATAAAAAAATACTAACCTAATGGACGGTATTGATTGTTTGTTCGGTATGTCGTATCGAAACTGATAACATCGCCAAATAAAGAATAATCCAGTTGCATAATTCCATCTGCCCAAAAGATGCTAGCTATGTCTTCTGCAGCATCAACTTGCATATCATAGTAAAAAGATGGTTTTGACAAAGCTTCATTCCTAAAAAACTGTTGAATTACAGTTGCTTCACCCTTCTTCATCTCCTTTGAACGAATTGTCATCAAATAATTCTTTAAATCTGAAAACCGAAATGGGAGATTCTCTGTGCCTCCAACTCCTTGACCCATGACTTCATAAGACGTCCTCATCGACATTCCAGCTTTAGAATTAATGACAGCAAGCTGTCCTTGAACTTCATTTACTTCTCGGAATGATCTGAGGTAACGGTGATGCTCTTCTCTGTGTAGTGGATGACAGTGATCCCCTTCCCATCTATATATCTTATAAACATTCAATGCTTCATCCAACTTCAGAGATATTCCAGCTTTACAACCAATCCTTTCCTCCGGTCTCTCTTTCACTTTTTCAAATTCAATAACAACCGGACTGTCTGATATTGGCTTGTTTTTCGGATTAAGCAAACTTCCTTTTTTAAAACCTTCTTTGTTACAAACATAACGTAGATAATGTATCTTATCCGACTTCTTATTCTTTGAATTATTCTTCGACTTCAACATACTCCTGATTGAAAATCCAGTTTTATATGCATACTGACCATAGAAATCTTCAACCTCTTTAATAGAATGAAATACTAAAGTGTCCCATGATTTCTTAATGTCAGGGTGGCAACATTGAGAACTATCAGATGAAGTCAATGGTTCACTACCAGATGCTTCAGTCGAATGAATGTCAATAATTCCAGATGAAGCGGACGTTAAATCCATTTAAAACACAATTGAATCAAAACCTATACAAAAACACAATTGAATCAATAAAAATCAAAATCAAGAACACATTCACTATACTAAACACCTAAAAAAAGAGAAATATAACATTGAAACCATAAATATGGTTTTATGGTTTCAGTACATTATATACTGAAACCATTTACCAATATTAATGG
Source organism: Trifolium subterraneum (assembly GCA_951799995.1). Lineage (NCBI taxonomy): Eukaryota > Viridiplantae > Streptophyta > Magnoliopsida > Fabales > Fabaceae > Trifolium > Trifolium subterraneum. The sequence goes on along the minus strand of OX637468.1, from coordinate 6,158,423 downwards.
TTTCAGTGTATATTTGTTTCTATCATATGTACCTAGTCATGTGTATATTGGTTTCAATTAGAAAGAACTACAATCTAACTGTTTACAAAAGACATTATAATTATGATTGAATCAAAATCAAAAGCAAAAACAAAATCAACTTAGAATAGCATATCAGAATCAAAGTATTCAATTAGGAAATGTTGATGAATGTTGTTTTTGCCTGAAACAACATTCATCCATATACATTCCAATCAAAAAAACCAGAAATATAACAATAAAAATCAAAGTATTCAAGCATGCAAAAGTTAAACATATTCAAGCATGCAAAATTATACACATTTAGCTAGCTATGTATGGTAGGGGGATATACAAAACACAGAACAAATTCACTATACAAAACACCTAAAAAAAGAGAAATAAAACATTGAAACCATAAGTATGGTTTTATGGTTTCAGCAAGTTATATACTGAAACCATTTACCAAGAGTAATGGTTTCAGTTTATAAACTACTGAAATCATTTTCAAAATCAAATTAGAATCAATACAAGCTAAAATCAAAATCAAAACAAGAACAGATGTAATACTTGCCTAATGGACGAAATGATCGTTTCAATAACACATATGTATCCCACAATGAAACACAATCCCTCGGATAATGCCAATGAAACACAATCCACAAGAGTTCCTAAAGCAATAACAAATTCTATTCCACTGCTAAATCTGCAAACATAATCCAAATACAAAAATTAAATTAAACAAGAGGGGGAAAATTAAATTAAATTCATTAATGAACTGTCAAGCAAGCCATCATTCAACATCACATTACCATATAAAATTCTACAAGATTTAAACACTTTGAAGCAAGCATGTTATTGCACAGGAAACAATAAGACATCGAAGAGATTCACCACCATTGCATGCATTCCACAAACAAATTATATTCACCAAGAACACACAAAACACTAATATCACTTACAGCCGCAATTGAAGCAATATCAGTCTGCCCTGCTGAGCCATGTGACACATCCATTCCTAGAATGACAGTGAGTGCTTTGGAAACAATAGGAAGAGAAGGAGTACTTTCAACACCCAACAATGAGTTCAGCCTACCAAGCTGCAGGACAATAAATAAATTATATACATAAAATTTCATGATACATACAAGGCAATGGAAATCAAACCAGTCTTATTCAAGTAGGTGGGGAAGAGTTCAGATACGGCAATGATACTAGAAACTATATATCTACATGTAGAGTGTAACCCACAACTTTTTACCATAATGCAAAACTGTAACTATTTACCTTGGCAATGACTCTTAGAGGACACATGCACTGATTAACGATTCCAAAATCAGCAAAATTCTTCTTTTTCCATGGACCTTGTATGACAAACAATAACTTTCATCTACTGCACTGGAAATCATCATCATCAAGGATTACAGTTTCAGTCAGGAATTTTCTCAAACAATTCATGTGCACTAAAAATTAAACCTAGCTTCATCGCTATTATTGATTCAGCAAAGAGGAACTAACAAATACCAACCATTCAATTGTGATCATTCATTTTTATCAACATCAGAATTGTGACATTGAATTAGAGTATTACAACTAGGCTGAAACCATTGGCCTCGCCTAATGGTTTCAGGCAAAAACAAGGTTCATATGCAGAAAACAAAATTGACATTCAAAATCAATGTAGGGTTTCATTTTGTGATTATTCAATTCCTAAATTATATAAGGTGGAGAAATTTCAAACCTGGACAGCTTGGAAGAATCTACTAAGTTTGCGAAGATCACAAACAATGAACACAGAAAACGAAATCGTGATAGAGAGAGATCGCAATTTCTTTGCTTCGTTTGCAGGGTGATTCGAGATCGCGATTTCTTTGTTCAATCTGAATGAATTTGAATGGATTTCTTCGTTCAATTTGAATGAATTTAACGAAGAAGACGAAGAAGACGGTGGAGACGGCGGAGACGGTGGAGAAGACGACGGAGTGTTGCGAAATCGCGATAGAGAGATCGCGGTAGAGAGAAGATGATGGAGTGAGTGATCCTGTGTGACTCGGCTCACACGATCACAGCTTCAGATCGTAACACGTGGCAAAGGAAAAATCATGATCCAATGGCTGGCATCGACTTATGTACTGTGCATAAGAACAGCCTTATGCATCTTAACTTTTGCCAAATGTAATACGTTTACAAATACTATTTATTAATTTTTTTATATTAAATACTATTTACTGACATATTAGAATTGTCCATATTAACAGGATATCGGCACATGTTCAAATAAGATGATAAGATGTGTATCAGGTGTATTTTTTTGTTACAAACACGTGGTATTTATAAAAAATGAAGGACTAAAGCATCCCATTTATAAAATGTGTTTGTTACGACCAACAATAAATTAGTCCAAGTGGTAAGAATCTTGATTCCTTTAAGTATGTAGTCAGGGATGCGATTCATAACTCATGTGTGCGGAAAAAAACTCGGTTGGAATGGAATACTCCTTCCTTATGTGTCCATATGTCCCCAATGGATATTTGGTTTTAAAAATTGTCGGTGAAAACGCAATTCACTTAAAAGTTAGTAAAAGTGTTATGCTTGGGTTCATGTAAGATAAATCGATTCACACCACAAAAGCAATTTTAACTTGAAGCTAATATTCCTAGCTTATACATGAATTAAAATCGATTCTTGACATATTTTTAGATTGCTTTAATGCTTTTCTTCACCAGACAATTAGTATGTTTTACCATTGATTCTATATTTTATACATGTAAAAAGCAATTTTAATTTAAAGGCTAAAGTGGTGTCCTTTAACTTATTTATCGGTTTTATATTGGTCCAGTAAGTATTTAACGCTACAAATTGGTTCTATAAGTTTAACTTTGCTTGCTATATTGATCATTTCCGTTATTTTTTCTCAAAAAAACGTTAATTTTACTTACGTAACTACTGATGTAACCACATAACACACTGAAATAAATGATTTGTTGAAAAGAAAAATTTGTAAATAGTCATTTTCTACAAGAACACTCATTTTTTAACAAGTTGAAAGGACTTATATGACAAACAAAATGAAAGTTAAGGGACTAATTAGTAACGTGAATTAGTTAAGGGACCAATTTGTAACATTAATTAGTTAAGAGACCAATATGAAACCAATAAATAAATAAAGGGACCAATTATCTAATTTAGCCTAATTTAAATTATCCAAACAACACTAAAATTGATAAAAATCGATTTTATATAATATATTTAGGGCCCGTTTGGATTAACTTATTTTTTAGCTTATGCAAACAACTTATGCAACTTTTATGTATTATTATAAGTTTGTCAAGGTAGTTTATGATAAAATAACTTATAAAAATACAATTTTCACTAGTGTGAACTTATAAAATATAAAACCTAACTTATATTGCATAAGCTGTTTGCATAAGCTCAAAAATAAGTTAATCCAAATGGACTCTAAACATAAATCACTTTATATTCAACTCACTTTTTTTTTTACTAATCTAAGTTCGATATTTTATGGGAGCAATTCTTGACCGAAATTTACTTACTTCGATGCCGAACTCTGAATTACTCAGCCTCTTTCCCTTGAAAACCAGAAGGTTAATTAAAAAAAAAAAATTAAATTGATCTTTTAGTTTTTAATCCATGAAACATCACATACGAGTAAACTAGAATGCCAAAATATGAAGTGGTCCAATAGACAAGAAAAATATCAAATTGGTGATTTAACTTTGTAACAGATTACACTTTTACCCATTTTAATGACCCCTCTGTTATAAAAAAATTATGTTGTCGTTACCCTACCACAACATATATCACATCACTATTGACATCATTTGATTATTTGAATAACTACCGACTATCGCAACTGCAAGTTTCGTGCCACTATATTACTCTTTTAAAAAGCATCCATAAAGTTCAACGAATAGTCTACAATTTAAGAAATTATCTTCACAACCTTCAAGATACATGTAGATTCTCTCGGCTAATGACTGTGTAAGTATTTTTGTAATGGTCACGTAAGCATACAATGTTATTAACTTTAGTGAACGACTCCGTTAAAAAAAAAAAACTTCAGTGAAAAATTACATTAGCATTTTTATAACGAATAGTCATTAAAAAGGTAGCGGTGTAAATTTGTTAAAAAGTTAAAAGATCAATATTAAACTTAAAAAAAAAAATATTATAAACATTAAACTTAAATGACTTTTGACTACATTTGTCATATTTAACACTATCCAGTAGTTTTCTATTTTTATAAAGTAAAAAAAAAAAATTGTTGTCAATTAGAGGACCGGCCTTCTTCATTAATGGGCCTTCGTATTCGTGAAATCCCCCACCCACTCCCTACGCCTCTCACTTTTGAAGTTGCTAAAAAAATTGTATAAATGTTTTGGATAATATTATTTTGATTATAATTTTGTCTTTGTAATTTAAATTTCATGATTATAATTATTTTATGGTTAATTTTGGATGAATTTGTGATGTTTTAGTAAAATATATGTTCAAATATAAACAAAACTTGTATTTTATAGTAGTTCGGATTATAGAATCGGTATTTTGTGCACTTAAAATACTAATTCAAATTAGGATTTGTCTAACATGTGCAATATTGCACATGTTAAAGTAAGAAAAAGTAGTAACTATTTAATGAAAAACAACAATTATTTATTAAAAAATTATACATTTAATATACAATGCACAAATTTCAATACAAATTTACTATTTTGAACTTCTTAACCTGTGTAAATTTGCACGTGATAAAAAAACCCTTCAAATTATAATATTCAAAACAACAATAATTTTTATTCAAACACTCTATGAATCGCTTAAAATACTAGTTCAGGTTTCACAATAAATTGTTCTTTCTATTTGATTTGAAACTAGGCTGAATGTGTATAGATGAGTTTGAATGTTTTGTCAGAAGTCAGATCCAGATTATTGGGTTTAACATTGACTCGCAATCCGACTCGAAACCAACATACCCGTCATCATACATAAGCACTTGGTCAGGTGTAGTGCAGATCAGTCTTGAGTCAACGGTTGTAAAAACTCGGTCATGAACGGTTGTATACGAGCGGATGTGGATCTCTAAAAATATATCCCTTCATAATCAAAATCGGTTGAACAATTATTAAAATACAAATTAATTTGTTTTCAGTTCTGAGCACCTATTCTCTCACTTAATCTCTTATACTCTTCGTTTTGTTATTTTTATCTATCTTTAATATATGAGAGAAATGTTATATTTTACAAGTTTATGTTTGTAATATGTTGATAAAGGATACGTGAAAAATGATATTCTAGATTTATCTTATTTTAATTCTCATCTACTTGATCTATTATTATTCTCCTTAGATCTTCAAATTTAAAACAAAATAACTACATTTTCACTTTTTGTTGTATGTTTATGTACGAACTATTAAACTATTTGAAGAATATGAATTTTTTTATCATGAAATTTTGGATATAATAAAGTTTCGAGCTAACCCATTAAAGGAACTTGATTCGAGATACCATAAATCCTTGATTGGGCGTGTATGTGTTGTTCGTGGTTGCCCCAATTTAATCATTGGAGTGACCATGAAGATATTGCCATAGTAATCGTAATAATAAATTATTTTTTTGACAATGTAATATAAAACATTTTAAAAAATATTGCTACCTAGGCTAGGAGATTGGTTTGACTTTGTTTAATTAATTATAAATATTTAAAATATTAAATTTAACAACCATATATTTAGGGTAAAAAAAAACATTTAAAAATGTTCCGTAAAAAAACTACATATAAAAAAACAATAAAATTGATTCCAAAAATGGCAGGAGAACTATCATTGTTAAAGCCGGTTATATAGAGAACTATTATTTGTTGAAGTTTTAAGGATAATTAAAATAATCAGTTTGAGGTGAGCTTTCTATTACAACAACATTGAGAGGGTCTTGTGTTCCTAACATGAATGAACTGAAACTTGTTATTCAAGAACTTTGATATTTTATTTGGTCAAAAAACAAAAAAGAACTTTGAAGTTTGAATGATTTTTTAAGGTTAGAAAGGACCTTTTTGATTTTACAGTCTTTGCTTTGAGATGTTATGGAATTTTCAATGTGGTTCAACTGTCATTTTGTGTTTGCCACTATAGTTCAAAAATGGAAAATTGGTAAACTTAAGCAAAATTCTTCAAACTTGATAATGATTGGATTACCAACTAATAAGAAAATATTAATCATTCAATTGCAGCTGGCAATTTACAAAGTTTTTATTTCTCTTTCTTGTAACAACTTTACATAGTTTTAACCCTATATAGTTTTTATTTTTTTTAACTAGAAAACAATTGCAGTTATTTACCAAAAAGTGGAAAAAAAAATTTGAATTTCTCAGCTTTTCTTTATTAGTTACTTGGACATTTTCACATTTGTCATTTTTTATACTAATTTCTAAATCAAGTCTTGTTCCACACGACTGGACCACATGTTATCCCAATGATTGTTACTTCCATGACACAAACGTTGCGGTAACTCATAATCTGATCATCACGAGATGGATAACTTAATTAGTTAAGCTAATTTAGCAAAGATTTAGGAGTTCGAGGTTTAGAATTCAAGTCTTATACGAAACAACTTATAAAAAATATAATTTTTGTTAGTAAAAACTTTTTAATTAACATAAAAATTTATTTATTTGCATAAGTCGTTTTTATTTTAAAAAAATATTTTTTACTTTTGAGTTTCCTATATATCATTGATCTTTGCATAATTTATTGCTAGTCAATGTTGTGAAAACAAAATCGTATGCACAATCGAGCAAATTTTCTATAGTCACAACTCACAAGACTACGGTCACAAGTCTTACACATGCTCACAAAAGTGATATGTAGAATTAATTTATTTTTTAAATAATTAAAAAAAAATAAAAGATAGAACTAATTTATTTTTATAAAAGATTTTATATTAAGTGTTGTGACCATACAAAATAATCTCAACCTTAACATTCAAGTCTAATTGAAGAATATTTGAGTCAAGAAGGTGCAATGTCTAGTCGAACGAAAGACAATAATCCCATTCCTTTCACATGCACAACAATGTTGCTTGCAAGGATTGGGAAATTTCTGCCACCATCGTTACCGAATCATGCAAGCTGGGGTCTCTATAACTATATGGTGTACTGTACCATAGGGTTAAATATGTTTCTGGTTTCTATAGTTTCGTTAAAGTATTATAAAAAAAAATTTACTGTTTAGTCTCTGAAGATTTTTTTTCTCACACTTTTTAGTCCCCGAAGTATTTTTAGTTCCTACTTTTCATTCAACTCGTGCATATCATTCGAAATTTTAAATTTTCTTCTACGGTCATGTGTAGTATATTATATGAATCTCTCTTACAAAAGTTTAAACTTTTTTAACAAGAGATGAATTAAATATGAATTTTTTTGTTTTTTGCATATAAAAATTCATAAATAATTCATCTTATGTTAAAAAATTCTAAATTTTTATCGGAGATGTTTTTATAATATTATAAACATGAATGCAAAAAATCATTTAAAAATGTAAAAGTATACTACAAGATATACAAGAGTTTGATTAAAAGTAGAGACTAAAAACACCGACGGAAAAAAACTTTAGGGACTAAAAAGTGAAAAAAAAATTTCAGGGACTAAAAATGAAATTTTGAAACTATAAGGATAAAAAAAATATTTAACCCTAATATATATGCTTAAATATTAAAAAAATTATTATGACATTTAATTTTTCAATATTAAACAAATATATAAATTTTATCTAATACTGCAACGATTAAGAAGCTCTTCATCTACTACGGTTCAATCTTTCGCAGCTACAATCGGAAAGGACCTCAATCACTTGATGCTATAACTGATCTCAAATCAGATTCAACTGCCTGGTGAAAGTAAAAAAAAAACTCTTCCTCTTATATAACAGTCACAACATGCTTCCTGGTTTATTTATTTGAAAATAATATTATCATCAATAAATGTAAAAAGCTACAAAAATACTGAATCGGAGATTAATTTCATTGATGACAGGCTGCAACTAAAAAAGAATTAATTATTGACAATAGATTAAAGAGACGGGGAAGGAATCTCTAAGTCTAAAATTTGAAAACGAAAGTTAAAGAGTAAAGTCAGTATACCTTCAACAACACAGTTGTTGTTTGGTCTTTGTTTGGAAATATTTATGGTTTGATTAAGAAATTGAACGAATTAAAGTAAGCAAGTTCGTGATCGATGATAAGGATTTTAGGTTCTTTCTGCTGCACAATACTCAACCATATGAAAAAAAAAATATATAGTTTAGAAAATGCGAATTAACTCACATGTTACAAACGAATAAATAATATTTAACGAAAACTTCATACATATATTATGGTAACAAAAAAAAAAAAAAAAAAAAAGTCGTGGGCTTTTGTTTGGTTAAAATAATTGCAGACGTTTTTGTTTTGTTCATCTCTTTTATTGGGCAAATACAAACTCTCCGCAACAACTACACTACATTACTCTCCTACGTAAGCATTACAATATCCAAAAAAAATTAAACCGAAGATATCCACTCCCTCTCCCTTGCGTCCTCTAATATCTCTAATCAAACCTCCACATCCCGCACGCACAAGAAAATGCTAACCAATTGTAATTAGATGGTTTCCATTCACATCTTTAGTACAACCTGTTTAGACAACTTACTTATACAGAGTAACAATATTAGAAAAATGATGTCCCAAAGTGCCACGTTGTGACCCAAAAGTGCGGTCATTTCACCGAACTTGCACAATTAAGTTGATTTAAATTTAGGTGCGACTAATATTTGGCAATTGCATGAAAAACCCTAAAGAGACTTGTGGGATGATGTAACAATTTAACAAGACAATTACAGTGTAATGTGATGATGCCACAATTAAGGAGAGAAGATATTTCGGTTCAATAATAATTACAATAAGAATTACATTTATCTAAAGAAAAACAAGAAAAATTACATTTATCTCACTCTAAATAGATTAATGGAAGTTCAAAATAGCAACATGTTGAATATGTATTACTAGATGTGTGCTCCTTTGAACAAGCGAAATTAAGATATAATAGAATGAAGGGTTAAATATGTTTTTAGTCCCTACTTTTTGCGAAATTATCAAGAATGGTCCCTACTTTTTAAAAATGGTCCAAAAAAACCTCAGAAAATATTATGTTATCCAAAATAGTCCCTGCCGTCTATTTTATCCTAGTCATCAAACGGATTGATGACGTGGCATATGGTGGGACCCACTATTTTATTTGAGTTGTCACCTACATGGCAATTGTTATAAAAAGTAGGGACTATTCTTGACAATTTCGTAAAAAGTAGGGATTATTCTTGACAATTTCGTAAAAAGTAGGGACTATGCTTGACAATTTCGTAAAAAGTATGGACTAACAACATATTTATCCCAAAATTAAATCAAATCAAACAAAACTTAAGTTTTATAAAAATAAAAATAAAATAAGAATAAACTGAGTTACTTTATAAATTTCGTTGATTATATTATACATGCAGTATATGTTCTATCTTTTGGCACATACTTAATACAACAATTATACACTAACGAGAACTTAAATTTATAAGTCAAACATATGTTGCAGTGTATAATTGTTGTATTATGTATGTGCCAAAAGATAGAACATATACTACATGTATAATATATTCAACGAAATTTATAAAGTAAATATATACTGCATGTACTCCTCCGTCCCATCTTATAAGGAAAAAAAAACTACTTTTTGTTGTCTCATATTATAAGCAAAAAAAAAAAAAAACTTTTTCTTGTCCCAAATTATAAGCAAAAAAACCAACTTTGACCATTTTCAAGATTTACTTTTACTTATTCTCATAAAATTGACTCTCTCTTCTTTTCCCCATAATCAATAACCAATGAAAATTCTTTTTACATCATTCAATGAAACTTATTTCAAGAAAAACACAAAAAGTCATACTTCAAACTATCACATATTTTGATTTGATTTAATTTTGGGATAAATAAATTTTTAGTCTCTACTTTTTACGAAATTGTCAAGAATAATCCTTACTTTTTACGAAATAGTCAAGAATAGTCCTTACTTTTTACGAAATTGTCAAGAATAGTCCCTACTTTTTATAACAATTGTCATGTAGGTGACAACTCAAATAAAATAGTGGGTCCCACCATATGCCACGTCATCAATCTGTTTGATGACTAGGATAAAATAGACGACAGGGACTATTTTGGATAACGGAATATTTTCTGGGGTTTTTTTGGACCATTTTTAAAAAGTAGGGACCATTCTTGATAATTTCGCAAAAAGTAGGGACTAAAAACATATTTAACCCTAGAATGAATTAGACTTTTACAACATGATAAAATAATATTTAAATCTCGACCGAAAAATGTAATTACTTATCCCTAAGTGTAGGGAACAAGAGTAAAAAAGAAAGAAAAATGTAACCTAAAATTTTGTTTATAGGAGTAATAAACTTGTTAAATAAATAGACTAAACTAAAATGATGGTGTACAAGGAGTCAAGATATATTATTATTCATAAAATTGAATCAAGTTTATCATCATAATAATTTGTACGGATTAGTTCTTTTTTCTTTTTCTTGTTTTGAATGAATTTTTATGAATTTGTTCATTGATTAGGAAATGTATTTTTAATTTATCTAAATAATAGTATTATTAGGTAGGAGAGTAGAACTTCTGACTATTATCTATTTTTTTAGCCCGATTAGTTAATTATCTCGATAGTCCTAGCGTATATTCTATTAAAAAAAAGTCAGAAGGTTCATACTTCATTGTATAGCTTATGAATTGCTCATTGTAATCATTTTAAATCACTTTATTAATTATCTTCTAATAGAAGAAAGTTGAAGTTAATTCAAACGACTATCAATTGCCAATTGGATAACTGAGCAAGGCTCATTTCTCTTTGACTCATAATATTATTCCATTGATTCAATTTTACACTAATGCAAAACAAAGTTTTTGGTGTAAAACCAACTTAATTAAAATCTTAATTAGTGTCTTTAATGAAGTCTGTGAAGTATACCACAAACTTAAGAAATATAGTACTATGTATACGTAATTTTCACTTGGGTGCTGGGCCGGCCCAATATTATTGTAAGTCTTTGTCAAAAAGTTATTGCAAGTCTAAAAATCAAGAATTTTAAATTCAAAGAAAATTAATCATTGATTTTTTTTTTTTGTTTACTGAAATCAATCATTGTTTGTTTACAAATATTAAATTGCAGGTAACAAAAATGTGATAGACTTGATTTAAAATATAAAAGAAAAAATGAGATAGACTAGAAACATAATATAAAATTATGTTAATATAAAGATCATTGTTTTTGTTTTTTGTGCATCTAAAGCACACAACTATATTTAGGCATATGTCATTTCATTGAAGTATATTCTTGTATTTTAGAATATGGAATAAACACTCCAACTAACATATATTGAATGATGAAAAACATACATGTGTAACTTTATTTTATTAATAATTGATTTAACTTGAATTTGAAATCTATCGAGTTTTGAACTGAAGTTCATTAACATCTTTATATTAAAAAAAATTAGATAATTTTTTAAATCGAACAATTGTCGTCTCAACCACTTAGATATCTTTAACTGAAGTTGAATATTTTGTTTGTAAGTAAAAAATAAAATATAAAAAAATGATATTAAAATACTAACTATACATTCTATTTGACAAATTTAAAATATTATTATATCATAAAATAACTAAAAATATACCAAATGATTAAGAAGTTTTAAAATTGTTTAATTATCATTAATATTTTCTTATATATATCTTGACATTAGCAGCTTACCTTAACATGCTGATGCCATATTGCTGTTCCCCATTTGCAGCTTACCATAACATGTGGTTGAGGCTTCAACTTATAGTACTATAAAAGCCATTCATAACACACAACACAATGCAATGTACTACCATATAGAGAGAACTCCTAAATAAACACAAAATAGAAAACATTCTCTTTTCTTACCTTTTCTTCTATTTCCTATCATATCCCTCTTAATTTTCATTTTTTTTAATCTACTTCTGCTTTTAATAAATGAGCTCTTCTTCTTCTCTTTTCATATTTTGACTTTTCACACAAGTCTTGTTTTCATTTCCATTTCAAAAGTAACATGCATAGCTATGAAAAGCTAAAAAAATTTGCTTGTTAATTTTTGAGATCTATAACATTGTTTTGCTTGGACTAGAAGCAAAACATAACAATTTTTAACAAAAACAAAAAACAAATATTCTTGTTCCTTTAAACCCTTTTGGATCTAGTAGTTTTTGTCCTAAACCATTGTTTCATATCTTTGTCTTCTTTGAGTTCTTGTCCTTTTTTACATTCTTCTCTATTTGTTTTTGAAATGGATCATTTTTCTTCTACTAGTACTACTATTCCTTTTGCATTACAAGGAGCAAAAGATGACATAACAATGCAAATTTCTTTGATTTGGAATCAAATCAAAGCACCATTGATTGTTCCATTACTAAGAATATCAGTATTTTTGTGTTTAATAATGTCGGTAATGATGTTTATTGAAAGAGTTTATATGGGTGTTGTCATTACTCTTGTGAAGCTATTTGGAAGAAAACCTGAAAAACGTTACAAATGGGAACCAATTAAGGATGATATTGAGTTGGGAAACTCTTGTTATCCAATGGTTGTTGTTCAAATCCCTATGTACAATGAAAGAGAGGTACTTATTTTCACCTTTATAGTTAATGTAACTTAACTTTGTTAAGCATAGTAATTAAGCACTTTTTAAGGCTTAATATTTTATGTTTAATGTATTTATGTATGTAGGTTTATCAATTGTCAATTGGAGCTGCATGTGGTCTTTCATGGCCTTCTGATAGAATCATAATACAAGTTCTTGATGATTCCACTGACCCAACAATCAAGGTAACCACTAATACTATTAAATCCAAGATTTTTAATTAATTTCTTTCACGATTTTTAATATCGCAGAAAATCATAGTCAACAACAAAAATTGACCAATAAATTATGCTTGCGCAAATTTCATCAATTGCAATGCCTTTTTGTCACTCATTCGTGCAGATATAAAAAAAAACATTGATGTCACACTTCATATTGCAGTTACAATACATACATTTATTAAAATAATTTAGTCTATGTTTCAGAATCACGGTGATCCGCCCTAATATAGCTTATGCAAAATTATAAAAAAGTGCCCAATTGTAAAAATATATTGATGATATGATGATTGATTTGAAATTTTGTGGTAACAAAAAATGAATGTAGGAATTGGTGCAACTAGAATGCCAAAGATGGGCAAGTAAAGGTGTGAATATAAAATATGAAGTTAGGGACAATAGAAAAGGATACAAAGCAGGGGCATTAAAGGAAGGAATGAAGCATAGCTATGTGAAACAATGTGATTATGTTGCAATCTTTGATGCTGATTTTCAACCAGAGCCTGATTTCTTATGGCGTACAGTGCCATTTATGGTGCATAATTCTGAACTTGGTCTTATTCAAGCTAGATGGAAATTTGGTAATTTTCTTTCTTTTTGATAAATTTCTTTCTTTCTTTTTCTATTAAGAAAAACAAGAAAACACTTTTCTAATTAATTTTGATTAAAGATATTCTTCTTAATGACGGCTTCGTTTGACATAATCTTAATATTATTTTTTAATTAGATAGGGATTCTAAAAACTTAGTTATTATTTTTGGTCAAAAAAAAAAAAAACTTAGTTATGATTTTTTTTTTTGACTAAAAACTGTCGGTGGGTTGTTTTTTGGTTTGGGAATATTTAGTTTAGTTGGGGGGATTGTGGGTCCCACTTTGTGGTTGAACAACCCTTTTTAAAGTTGCAAACATCATAATCTAGGGTACCACCTTCAGCTTTGGTGGTTGCCTTTGATTTATTTAAGCCACGTAAGTTTTTCTTTTCATCTTTTTTAAGATTAACTACTAAAAGTATTAGTGAAAAAATTGTAATTTGAACTCTAAATTTTGTAGTATGTGAGTCTAATTACTAATCTATTTCATTAAAAATATCATATTAATAGAATATATTTACTATAGAATTATATTTTAACATATTAGATGTAATTCTATATGTATGTTAAAATAGTTTTAGGCAGTTAAACAAAATAAACTTGTTTTGGTTAAATGTTCATTAATCCGTATACTTCTTCCAAAAAAAAATGTTCATTAATCCTTATAGGATTATGATTTCTTGAGTTTAATCCTATAAAAGTTTTGTCCATTTTTATCTATTTTTGTTGAATTTTTCGATATACATTTATTTAAATATGTATCGGTACACTTGTTAAAGTGGACAAATGTAATACGTTTACAAATACTATTTATTAATTTTTTTTATATTAAATACTATTTACTGACATATTAGAATTGTCCATATTAACAGGATATCGGCACATGTTCAAATAAGATGATAAGATGTGTATCAGGTGTATTTTTTTGTTACAAACACGTGGTATTTATAAAAAATGAAGGTCTAAGGCATCCCATTTAATAAACGGGGGTGACTAAAAATTAATAATTTTTTATTAAACCTAAAATAAATATTTTATTCTAACAAAAATATTTAGCCCTTCTTTTTTATACATGTGGACCTACTACCCTCCAAAAAAAATCATTTAAGAGAATGTGTGATTTCAGGTGTTATTAAATATTTCAACATCTTTATTTTATTTAATTTTTTAATACATTTACTTTGTTTGGTTCTTATTTTCCATGCTCTTAGGGAAAACGGTGGGGAAGGTATATTACTAAACATATAAAAAAAAATTGCGTACAGACTGTCACAAAAAGTTGTGAACGAAACTGATAGATAGATGATTATTCATGAGGCTATGACCCATGATATAAGATAGGAGTAATAATGGTATTCACGTATTAAATTATCATGGCTAATGATTCATTTATATATGGTTGGCTATGTGGCCGAAAAGTTAGATCAACATTTTGCCATGCATAAGTATATTACAGTACATAGTAATATTCATGAAATACTGATTAGGAAAACATGATTAGAGAAATTAAGTTACAAATGCATATAATTGGGCAAAAGTGTACTATAATGCTACTATAACAATAATCATTGCATTTTGAGAAGAAAAAAAAATTGAACACACTTTTAGAAAAAATAACAAAAAATTGCTATGTATGATTCTAAGGCAGGGCCTAAAACGTGTGGGACTAACAAGGCCACACTCCATTGACACAAAGAATTGCTATGTATGATTGTATGGGGGTAGGGGTATATGTGCAATTCCAAATTAATGTTTTCAGCTAATAAATTGAAGATTTTGTGAGGGACCAACCATTATTATTGTTGATGATGCATCTGGTTGGCAATACTTAAAACATGCATGTGTACTATTTCAAAGGGTATTTCTGTCTTACAAACAAAAGAGCAACAAAATTATTGATATTGTGTCTTTTTTTTAAAGATTCTATTTAAAAATATATATTTATTCAAAAAAATAATTTTTTAAATTTTTTTATTTTATATACTTTTATAAAAATTTACTATTTAAAATTATTAAAGAGTATTTTTTTTTATACATATTAGTAAAGAGTATTTTAAGGACAAGTTAACATTTCCATATTATTATTGTGGTTGTTGATATCATGATTGTTCTTTTAGTGCTCCTTCAATTCAATTCATTTACTTTTTTTCCACTCTACAACTCTCTTCTGCTTAACCCGGCAATTGCACATGCATATTTAATAGTGGTCTCATTTCACACTTAGTCACTGTTTATTTATTTCTGCCAACCAACATATGCATTTATTTTGAACTTTATAATTTTTGACTAAGAAGAAAGTTAACAAGTCTCTTAGGAAGAGTATGTTAAAAAATTTAATTTAGGAAATCAGCCTAAAAAATTGTGTATTCAAATTCAAATTTTTAAAAGTCAAAATGTTGTTTTTTCAAGGTTAAATTTCCACTTTGCATTCCTTCAGACCTTAAAAATTTATTTTTAATAATACAAAAAATTTAACGTTTGAAAAATTAAAACAAAATTACACTTTTAATCCTTTAACTTAATTTCAGGTAACAATTTGATCCTTTATCTTTTTTTTCATTGTTTTAGTTTTTTTTTTTTGACGAAACCATTGTTTTAGGTTTTTTTCAATGTATTTCAAACTTCAAATCAATGATTTTCTTTCTATGTATGTTCTCAATCATAAATTTATGTTATGACTCAAAATAAAATTATAGATTTGAAACTTTTAAAAAAACCATTTTCAAACATAGATGACCAAAAAAGACTAAAACGACGAAAAGAAGAAAAAAAATAAAGGACAAAACTGTTACCTCAAAATAAGTTAAGAATTTAATTTATATGCACAGTCAGTGTAAAGTTATTTTACATATGCGTCCAATAATATATCGACACATCATGTATGTAATTAAAAATACATGATGTGTCACATTCATTAAATGTATGTGCAAAAAAAAATTACACCGACAGTGCACAACAATTAAACTCATAAGTGAAAGGACTGAAAATATAATTTTGCCAAAATTAAAATACACCAGTTTTAAAAAATATTTTTAATATGTGTTCTTAACATTCTCATGCTAATATATAATTACGTTAATAAATTTCATGCCAGTAAGGTTGTCATGTTAACTATACAATTTTATTTTGTTATTTCAGTGAATGCCGATGAATGTATGATGACCAGAATGCAAGAGATGTCACTAGATTACCATTTTACTGTGGAACAAGAAGTGGGTTCTTCCACTTATGCCTTCTTTGGCTTCAATGGTAATAAACTAACCACAGTATATGATTTCAAATATTTAATTTCACCATTTTACGATAAGAAATGAAATTAGTTATTAAGGTACAAAATTGAACATAGGAAAATTAGTTCATGTTTTGTTGTGGCATGAAAAGCAGCCTATAATTTGTATTTTTGTGAAATACAACAGGGACTGCGGGAGTTTGGAGAATTGCGGCGCTGAATGAGGCTGGTGGGTGGAAAGATAGGACTACCGTTGAAGATATGGACTTGGCTGTTCGAGCTAGTCTCAAAGGATGGAAATTCTTATACTTGTCTACTTTGAAGGTTCACTTTCTTAATTTCATGCTCGTTAATTCAATTTGGATTTTGAAAATTCTCCTAGTTTGAATTTAAAACAATGTTTTAAAAATCATGCCAAATAATTTCATTGGTTGAAGTGTTGAACTGTGAACTTATATTGTTTAATTCAGAGGTCTCGTTAGTTTGATGTTTGATTCGAGTTTTAAAGTATTGATTTGAAACAAAAATACGATGATAAAACAAACAAATATATGAAATGGATTGGTTGTATATTATCATTGATCACTAATTTGAGGTATTTATTTTGAATACAGGTTAAAAATGAATTGCCAAGTACTTTCAAGGCCTACCGTTACCAACAACATCGTTGGTCTTGTGGACCGGCCAATCTTTTCAGGAAAATGGTCATGGAGATAATTAGAAACAAGGTAAGGTTAAGGTTGTTTTTGCTTGAATTATTTTCAATCTATATAATACAAAATATACTTTTTACTATTCTAATTCTCCAAATTAAAATTGTACATATTTGTGTACATTGCAGAAAGTGACCTTGTGGAAGAAGATACATGTCATTTACAGCTTCTTCTTTGTTAGAAAAGTCATAGCACACATCAATACATTTGTATTTTATTGCATTGTACTACCAGCAACTGTTTTGGTACCTGAGGTTGCGGTCCCTAAATGGGGAGCCGTTTATATCCCTTCAGTTATCACCCTTCTCAATGCAGTCGGAACTCCAAGGTCTTTATTTCTCTCAATTTTTCTTTTAATTCCAAGACATTTAATCAAATACATAAGCAAAAGTTCCATCTAAATACAAGAAACTTGTTTTGCAAGTAAAGCTTTTTTGACTTGATTGCATTTTCTACATGTCAGGTCACTCCATCTACTTGTCTTTTGGATTTTATTTGAGAATGTTATGTCTCTACATCGAGCGAAGGCTACTGTTGTTGGTCTATTGGAGACTAGTCGAGTGAATGAATGGGTTGTGACTGAGAAACTTGGAGATGCACTTAAGATTAAAGCAGGAACTAAAGCACTCAAGAAGCCTCGATTCAGGATCGAAGACAGGTAAAAATAAGTACCATTTCCTTAATTATTTGATAGCATTCAACAATTTTTTAAGTGAAAATCGCGTCAAAATCTTTAATATTATAGAGCATTGCAATCTAAGCAACTGATGCGACCTCAATTGTGGCCACATAGATGTTGCAGAAACATCAGAAACTTTGATTTCGCGACTTGCAAACCACTTTTAAAAAATTTCGCATTCAATAATCTCTTAATAGTTTGTCATACGTTACTTCTGCTTACCTGCATTGTCATCTTTTTTTCTCAAATATCAAACAGAATTCACTTGTTAGAAGTTGGAGTTGGGATGTACCTCTTCTTTATTGGTTGCTACGATGTTATGTTCGGGAAAAATCAGTTCTTCATCTTTCTCTTTATCCAAGCACTCGCCTTCTTCATCATGGCATTTGGATATATTGGAACTTTTGTTCCCAACTCCTAGAAGAACATGACATTTCTTCATTCAACAAAATCATCTTTTGTGGATTCAACATTAAACACGTTGTAATATATTGTGTTTTCGACATAATTCTAGCAAATTATAGCTTGTTAGTTTAAAGGAAAAGATTGTTATTCTTTGAGGTTTTGCATAAGGGTCAGTGAATATGGAAGAGTTTATAGTTTTCTTGTGAATATTCACCAAAGACTTATAAAGAAATTATATAAAGTTCTTCTCATGTAAGTGAAGTCTACAGAACAAGAACACAACAGGAATCTACTGACATGGATCTTCATGGAAGCAATAATATTTTATTGAATGGATTGTTTATAAGATTTTGTAGGTCTTTTCTTTTTGAAATTGTATTGTTTGAAGAAATAATTAGCTTCAAGAAATTTATAAAACACATAAAGTTTCATTTTGCATATATTTTTTAATTTTGTATCCTCTATGTTAGTCATATATTTGAAAGATAGTATAAACATGTATATGATATCTATATTTGTCTTATATTTGTGTGGTATCCATTAAACATGTATACGGATATTTATGGATATCTAAGGATAATATATAGTATATATTCATACTAATTACCTAAAATTTCTTCAACTTGAGGAAGTAAAAAAAAATATCATCCCGATGAACTTAGCTCAGTTGGTAGAGATATCGTATTATATCTGCAGAAGTCCGAATTCGAATCCGGATAAAAAAATATTACTAACATTAAATATTGTGTTAAACTAACTAATCAACATTGCATAAATTGCAGTAGTTTGATCATAAATCAATAGTCGACATGGATTGTTAGACGTATATGATTCAAGAAGCTACGGATCTGGATCCACTGCTGTAACTGTTTCACGCAGTTACATGCAGTAAATGATCTAGGTCACAGATTTTATAGGTAATTACAGTATAATGCATATCCATTTTTGCCCAACAAGGTTATGAAAATCCGCGAGAAGCTACCGGCCGAATTGTATGTGCTAATTACCATTTAGCTAATAAGCCCGTAGATATTGAGGTTCCACAGGCGGTACTTCCCGATACTGTATTTGAAGCAGTTGTTCGAATTCCTTATGATATGCAAGTGAAACAAGTTCTTGCTAATGGTAAAAAAGGGGCTTTGAATGTGGGGGTTGTTCTTATTTTACCAGAGGGTTTTGAATTGGCCCCTCCCGATCGTATTTCGCCAGAGATTAAAGAAAAGATAGGTAATTTGTCTTTTCAAAGCTATCGTCCCACACAAAAAAAATATTCTAGTGGTAGGCCCCGTTCCCGGGAAGAAATATAGTGAGATTACCTTCCCTATTCTTTCTCCGGATCCCGCTACTAAGAGAGATGTTCACTTCTTAAAATATCATATATACGTAGGCGGGAACAGAGGAAGGGGTCAGATTTATCCTGACGGCAGCAAGAGTAATAATAATGTTTATAATGCTACAGCAACTGGTATAGTAAACAAAATTATACGAAAAGAAAAGGGTGGATACAAAATAACGAAAAGATGGGCGTGAAGTGATTGATGTTATACCGCCAGGACCAGAACTTCTTGTTTCAGAAGGTGAATCTATCAAACTTGATCAACCATTAACGAGTAATCCTAATGTGGGTGGATTTGGTCAGGGGATACATAAATAGTGCTTCAAGACCCGTTACATGTCCAAGGTCTCTGGTTCATTAGGGGACAAAAATTTTGTTTTTATCCTGTCTCGTACTGCCTATTTGTCCAGTACCATAGATATTTTCTGAATCAAATAGAGTACAATAAAAGTTGTGCTATTCAGTCCCCTATTTTTTAGCAGATCAAATGCACCATTTATATCAGCACTAATCTCGAATTAGATTAAGTTGTCCGGTGAGCCGAATATTGTATTGAAAAATAAAAAAGAATGAATGAAGTTTAAATCAAATATTTGTTCCCGTGAACTTTACAGTATCAGAGGACGCGGCAATGTTCTCAGGAAGACGCTACGTTCTTCGTCTTCTTCCCAACTCCCATACCAAAAATTCCTTCTCTTTTTTCTGTTCACAATCATTCACAATTTCTCAAAACCAACAACAACAATTGCTTCAATTCTTTCAACACCTTCAATCATTAACAAACCAAGGACACATAAAACCCGCTCAAAAACTCTTCAAATCACTTCTTCTCTCCAATACCCATTACACTTTTCCTTCACAATTTCACTCACTCATTTCCAAACCCATTTTTCTACAAACCCTCTTTCCCTTTTGTTCCAATCCCAATACACTCGACAGAGTCATTCCATTGTTCTATTCAATGAAAAATGACGGTTTTCTCCTACCCATTTGTTTCATCAACCGTATTCTACAAACTCTTGTTGATTCACATCAGTTTGAAATAGCTCTTATTCTTTTCACCGATGTTGTTGAATCAGGTATTAGACCCAATGCTTTTTCTTATGCTAAAGCTGTTCATTCTGCTGTTATGTTGAAGGATTTAGATAAGTGTTTTGAGTTGATTGATTCAATGGAGAAAGATGGGATTCGTCCTTTTGTTTTTGTGTATAATTTGTTATTAGGTGGGTTGTGTAAAGCGAAGAAAATAAAGGATGCACGGAAGGTGTTTGATGAAATGATTCATAAAAATGTTGTTCGTAATACGGTGACTTATAATACACTTATTTATGGGTATTGTAAAGTGGGTAAAATAGAGGAAGCTTTTAGCTTGAAAGATAGGATGAAGGCTCCTTATTCGGAGCCAAATATTGTTACTTACAATTGCTTGTTAAGTGGTCTTTGTGGTTTGGGGAGATTGGAAGATGCTAGGAGTGTGTTGTTGGAGATGGAAGGGAAGGGTTTTTTACCTAGTGGGTTTTCGTGTCTTGTATTTGATGATCATTTAGTGTGTGCAAATGGAAATGGTTTGCTGGATGGAAATGGAACAAGTGTTGGTGAGCGTACTTATAGTGTTTTGTTGAATGGACTGTGCAGGGTAGGAAGGGTTGAAAAGTCTAAAGAGGTTTTGGCAAAGCTAGAAGATAATGGAGTTATTCCAAGTCAGATATCATATAACATATTGGTGAATGCTTATTGTCAAAAGGGTGACTTGAATAAAGCTATATTGACAGCCGAAGAAATGGAACAACGGGGGTTGAGGGCTAGTTATGTCACCTTTAATACCCTAATTAACAAGTTCTGTGAAACTCGGGAGTTGGACCAGGCACAGGGTTGGGTTAAGGAAATGATAGAGAACGGTGTTTCTCCCACTGTGGAGACTTATAACTCTTTGATTAATGGTTATGGAATGGTGAGTGATTGGGCCAGGTGTTTTGAGATTCTTGAGGAAATGGAAAAGAAAGGGATAAAACCTAATGTCATAAGCTATGGTTCTCTGATAAATTGTCTGTGCAAAGATGGTAAGCTTCGTGATGCTGAAAATGTGCTAGGAGATATGGTCCGCCGTGGGATTTCCCCAAATGCAGAAATATATAATATGCTCATTGAAGCTAGTTGCTCATTGAGTATGGAAGATGCCTTTTGGTTTTTTGGTGAAATGGTAATCAATGGAATAGATGCAACTCTTGTGACATACAATACACTGATAAATGGACTCGGAAGAAATGGAAGGTTAAAAGAAGCTGAGGATTGGTTTCTCCAAATTACCGGCAAGGGATATAATCCAGATGTGATTACATACAATTCCTTAATGTCAGGATATGCAATGTCAGGAAATACCGCGAAATGCCTCGAATGGTACAGTAATATGAAGAAGAGGGGCATAAAACCTTCAATTGGAACTTTTCATCCATTGATCTATTCATGTAGGAAGGAAGGTATAGTGGCGATGGAGAAAATGTTTCAAGAAATGTTAGGAATGGATTTGATTCCAGATCGAGCTGTATATAATGAAATGATTTATGGTTATGCTGAAGATGGAAATGTTCTGAAGGCAACATCTATGCACCAACAAATGGTTGATCAGGGAGTTGATTCCGACAAGGTGACCTACAACTGCTTGATTCTAGCACACCTTAGAGATAGAAGGGTCTCAGAAATAAAACATCTTTTTGATGATATGAAGGCAAAGGGACTGGTTCCAAAAACTGATACATATAAAATTTTGGTTAAGGGACATTGTGACTTAAAAGATTTCAATGGTGCATATTTTTGGTATACGGAAATGGTTGACGCTGGTTTCATTTTAAATGACCGCATCTGCTATCAGCTGATATCCGGGCTTAGCGAGGAGGGAATGCTGCATGAAGCCCAAATTGTATCCTCAGAATTGAGTAGTAGAGTTCAACAACTTGAAGGCTAACAAATAATACACACCCTTGTACAATATCAAACTTTACCATTTTGGTAAAGGGAAATGCTTATTTTTACGGAGGTGGGTTGTAAACAAAACATGTGAATGGCAATGGATTCTCATTCTCTGTCCTCTTTATTTATTTATTTTCTCTTAAAATCAAAATCGAAGACAGAAGAAACGGGGAAATAAGCACAGCATTACCATCTGCCTCTATCGCGACAACACTGTATCCAACCTCATATTATCAATGACATTTCTGATGCGAAGGCTACGGTGCCTGATTTCCAATTGATGCCGCCGAGGTTTGTCTTTCGAATGTTTATGCAGAGTGTTCAATCGGTGAGGGGAAGGCACGTGAGGCGGTGATTGGTACTTGGAGAAGCTCTATGTTGGCACTTTGGGAGCTGTTGGTCGACGAAGAAATGACGGCAGTGAGGGAATTTTACCGAATTAAGTTAACTTACATACTGATATTATATAAGTTCCCTCAAATTTAACTATTTTCCTTGTTGCTTGTAAAGTAACAATTTTGTTCCTCGAAGCATCGTGTATAGTATAGCATTGATTTGCAACTTGGAGTACTAATTTGCAATCAGTTAGGGGCGTCACAATTATTACCTCACATGTTGTAGCAGCTTGGTTTAATAACATCTATGTGCTTGTTAATAGCAGTTAAACTTAAACTGTGCTTTTAGCATCTATGTTAGGTAGTGGGTTGTAAGCAACCTTCTGATTTTGCCGGGGATGTTTGGTTAGGATATATGCCATCACTTACTCATGAACATTTTTTGTCCTACTGGTTTTGGTCTTCTGGTTAATGTACCTGTGGCTGGGACTGTGTTGGCTTTCTCTTGGTGTGATGTTGCTTGAGATGTATTAAGAGGTGGTTGTGTGCTTTTGTCTTGGGAGTTGGGACATGTCATGTGTTCTTTTTTTTCAAAAAGGAAATATTTTTCTGTTTTTTCAGATTGTGTAACCTGCTTTGACATGTTAAATTATCTTGTGTTTGTGAATCCCGTTCAATTGGAGAATACACGCCGCATCTTGTTGTAGTTTGCTTTCTAGTTAGTTTTTTTATTCTGAATTCTCTTACAAAGTAATGTAACGATTAAATTTCATTTTAGGTATGTACTCTACAGTCTACACTGCCTTCATTTTGACAGATACGAAAACCACTTTCACACATCTTCTTGTTGGGATATGGTAATATGGCAGCAGTTATGCAGCAAAGAAAGGAAGAGATGAATCATTTTCTTTTTCTTGGCATAAGCAATGCAGCTTAAAATGTTTCAAAATAATTGCATATTGTTATTGTACTTTTGCTAAAACTTTTTATTTGTATTGCAATATTTGAATGATAAATGCAATAGAAATATATCTTTTGTACAGTTCAATTTACTATCTCTTATAGTTCAAAAAGCGGAGAAGGCCAGTTTCAGAGCAGATTCATTCACCAACAGAAAATAGGACTATCACAGGATCCAGCAGACAAAAGGCAGCAGATAACTCAGCTTGAAGCACCAGAAAAACATCAGCACCCATGAACGGCCTTTTCTCAACATTATTTCTAACTTGTTTTAACTATAGTGTTTACTGAGGTCAAAATTTCATCCATGTTTACTAAATAAAACATTTCACTGCTGAATTGAGAATTATAGGGATATATTGAAAAGTTATACATCATGCGAAGGTACACTGGAGCTTCAAGATTACAATAGACCTCACTTTTTTGGTACAGGGGCATGCTTGAGGTTGAGGGCATTTCTACGTCCACATGCTGAGATAGGAAAACAAGAAGATTCTTAATTTGTCTCCTCAAGATGTAAGATGAAGATGGTAGAAAATGAAAAACTGGGGGACATTTTTAATCATGATTATTTATTGCTGATATTTATTTGTGGAAACGAGACTTTAAAATTGGGAAGTTAAGTTGAATAATCATTTTTGTCGATAAGATTTGGTTGGAAGGCAAACATTACTGCTTAGAATATAAACTTGAAAGAAATATTGAAAAGGTCTTTATCGCTAGATTAAGGATCCTACATCTCCTAGCTCGTTGTCATTGTTGATAGTTGTATAATAGATTCACCGCAATGACATTATTCTGCGGTGTGATCTCAGTCATTCACTGTGATGATTATATGTGATTAAAGTCAATTCGAAAGAATTTTGGATGGTGTGGATATGCACTAGACTTCATCTAGTTAAATTTCCACGAGAGAGGATCTCCTCTCGTTTGAGACTGGTATTTTACAGTGTTTTGCTAGAAAACAACAAATGTGGTGAAATGTTTCTTGTGCACACATAGGTATGACGTCGCAATCTTTTTTTTCTTCTAAAGGGGTCGCGCGAACGCAGGCCCCCACAACAACAAATTATGATGTAGGCTCTACCACTTGGGTTTGGGTAGACCTTAGAAAGGTACCCCTCCTAAGTGCAATAGAGGTCACCTTTCTAGGCCATGAGCCTTCTTGATCACCCATTGACCCCATCCAGGTAAGTATACGTCGCAATCTTGCCTGAATACGACAAAGATCAAAAGAAAATGCCAAAAAGGCTTCAAATACCAAGATAAAATAATCTGATGTGACATGTATTTTCTTATAGCACATATTAGCACGGTTCTTTCTTCTTCTTTTCTACGTAGTGAAATAGTGTACATTTTGTGGTAATTATTGTAGTGTGATTATATAAGAATGGATTCATTAGCTCTTATCGGAGCTCTACAAATCAGCAAAGATTGATTGGAGTTCGGTCTAGCAAAGGATGTTAGTTGTCTTCTACGATGCGACAAACCAAAGTTGGAATATTTGCTAAACCGTGAGACTATAGAGTTTGTTTGGTTTTAAGTTGGGAGTCTTCAAATCTCCATTCAAAAAATAAAGTGACACATCTTTAGCTTAATTGTATTTAGTCTCTTTACTTTAACTCACTCGCGGTGTTAGTTTTCATTTCTCAATCTTATTATAAGATCATTAAGTTTTGATCTCTCTCAAGTATTTGAACTTGAGAATGACGATGTGAGACATACAATTTGGTAAAGTAGATATATCCAAGTGGATTAATCATTTTATGTTCTATTTAATTACAAAATTTAATAATTTTGCAAGTTAAAACCGAAGATTTTAGGTGGATTTTCTTGTAATTTTGTAGATGTTGATCATCCTACATCATAAAATCGTGTGACAATCATTTAAAATGTCACATCACCATTTTTGCGTTAAAAAATCTATAGAATAGGAGGCCAAAATTAGAAACATTTAAAATAGCCGGACCAATTTTATGAGTGAATTAAAATAGAGATCAAAATTATAATTATGATTTTATGTTGTGTCTTCTTGTAAATTGCATTTTGCCGTTGTGTCTTCTTGTAAATTGCATTTTGCCGCACTTTTCATCTTGAAACTCTTTATGAAAAGGAAAGAAGGACAATGTTATTTTTACAAAGTCGGACTCTTTTTTTTTTGTCAAGTTGCTAGAATTTTACTTTTTAAGATGAATCAAGTGGGAGTATTAGAGTTCGTATCTCAATCATGCATATTACATGTAATCTTGGTCAAAATTTCTAAAAATGCTAGATCTATTTCAAAAATTTGCAACAGGAAATGATGAGGAGAATATTAAATTTCTATTATCTTATGATTATTAGTTGAACTGAAAATAAATAAAAACAGAAAAAATGGAAGTAAACCAATCCTCAATATATACACAATAATTTGCTTTTGAGTAACTGTTTGGCACTAAACAGTATTTGCTTTTGAGTTTTTGCACCAAAATGTTGTCATGAATTATAACTTTTTTAGCTAGTATTGATTGCTTGAAAAGAATAACACATTGACCTATGAACCCAACAGTTGTGTTGTGACCTGGTTGGTGAGTTGTGTTAAGATTGTAGGAGAGGATCTCAATCTAATTTCCACATAACACCCTCAATGATGGTAGAAGAACTTTAAACTGTTCACTAAGAACAGAGTAGAGATTAATTCCATTGATCTAAACACTTAAACTTGGGATAATACTTCATGAAACTAGTGAAGAAACAAACATTTAACCTTGGGATAATACTTCATAAAACTAGTGAAGAAACAAAAGAAAATCATATCACATTGGTGGACTGCATAATACGACTATTTGCTTTTATATGTTTTATATCCTAATTCCTAATCCAATCTACATTTCAAATAATCAAACATTCATTACAACAGTCAAACATCCAGATTTTCCATGATGTGATCTCAACAGAAAAGTGAAACTTTGTCTAAATAACATCTTTATGTTCCCAATTTATAGACAAGAGAAAAAAGGTACCATCATATTGAGTGTAATTAGTGCCAGTCATCTATCAAACTATTTGCAGTCTTACAAAGACAAGGTTAATTTAATTTCAGCCTTGCAAAAATTATTTGGATGAACATACTATTCCATCAATTGTAGAGCAATGCTTTCACATCAATTTAAAATTTGAGATGCATCTAAATAAATCATACAAAACCATTCAACTTGTAATGAGATGGATGCATCTCACTAATTAAACACATTTTACATTTTCATATCATATTTCTTCCAATTGGCAGACTCTCAACACACCCTCTCATGCATAACACCGAACATTTGGAACTTATCTGAATGACCGGTAGTTTAGCTATGAAGCACAAACATTTGGAACTTATCCGAGTGACCGTTAGTTATGAAGCACGAACACTCTGGTAGTTATGAAGCACAGACACTATTTGAATCAGGAGTCGGACACGATGTCCAACACCTACACGGTTACCCTTAATTATATCATTTTCTCGTTATTATCGATATCTAAGTGTATGTGGTTCATAGTCATACAATGAAAATCTAATTCGCCATCATACAAACAAATACCACAAAGCTCAACAATTTATCTTCATCAGCAAAGATATAATTAGCACATCAAACACCAAAATTAGATCAAATCAAATCCACATTATTATTAAGAAAACCAAAAACCAAAAAAGTTGATCAACCTAAACCGATTAAAGAAACAAGTAACTCAAATCTTAACACAAAATAGAACATAGAGAATTCAAAGAACTTTGAGAATATCATCAGCACCACTGAAAGTAAAAGCACCACCTTCTTCCAAATTGAAAAGCTTAACAACACCATCTTCAGCATACAAAGCATAACGTCTTGACCTAACACCTAATCCAACAGGTTTATCACTCAAATCAAGTTCAACACCAATAGCTTTCGTGAAATCACCATTACCATCAGATAAAAGAAGAACTTCATCATTCACTTTCAAATCTTCCTTCCATGCTTTCATCACAAACGCATCGTTAACCGAAATGCAAGCGATTGTGTCAACTCCTTTTGATTTTAGCTCCGATGATTTCTCCACGAATCCTGGAACGTGTTTCTGTGAACATGTTGGTGTGAAAGCTCCTGGAACGGCGAAGAGAACGGCTTTTTTGCCTTTTGTTAGGTCGGAAACTGTTATGGTTTGGACTTCGCCGGCGGGGTCGAGGTATGAGAAAGTGGATTCGGGGAGTTTGTCGCCGACGGAGATGGTGGCGGAGATTTTGGGGGAAGAGGAGAATCTGAGAGGTTTTGGGTTGAAACGGTTGAGTTTGAGGGGGAGGGTAAAATTGGAAGAGAGGGTTTTGGTTTTTGGAGATAAGAGTGATGTGGTGGTGGATGAAGAGAGGAGTCTAGAGAAAGAGAGAGAGGTAGCCATTGAAGAGGGTTTTGAAGTGAGTGAGAGTGAAGAAGATGTATTGAGCTGAAGGTGTTTGTGGAATTGATTGAATGAAGAGAGTGAAGATTTTAATGTTGTCTCAGCCTCACCCACAAAACTAGGTTATTACTACTACCTGGCTGCTTCTTCTTCTGCCAGGTGGCACCCTCTCTCTCGCTCCCTAGAAAACATCTCCTTTTTTTTTTTTTTGCTAACAGCTTTTATTTTAAGACAAAAAGAAATGTACACCATCGTTGTATGGATGACAATGGGTGTCCATGGGTGAGGGTTTTGCAATACCCAAACCCACGCCCAAAACAAACACCCAAACCCAAGGGTTGTTTGGGTGGCAAATCAAAACTCACGCCCACGCCCATTGGGTTCGGATTTTTTCACACAAACTCAAAACTCATAGCTAACACACATAATTAATTAATTATCTACCAAAACTCGGCCCGAATTCTTTTTGATAAAATGACAAAGTACAAAAACAAGCAAATGACAAAATAACATAGTTTAACATAGTTTGCAAATGACAAAATACAATACAATAATATCAAAGTTCAACATAATATATATATTTAGGGTTAATTAGATAATTTCACATATATTCGGGTGGGTGTATGAGTTTCGGGTGTGGGTTTGAGTGATCTCAAACTCACGCCCATAGTTTCGGGTGTCACCCAAACCCAGTCAACTCGGGTTTCGCCCGTTGACTTGGGTTTGGGTTCGGGTGGGTCTTCTGAGTTTGGGTTTTCCTGTCATCCCTACATTGTTGTATCCAAAATTTCATTTCTACGAGAAGTGAGTTTAACTTAGTCGATAGAAATATTAGTATTATATAGGGATTGGAGTTTAAATACCGATTACTATACTCCTTTAGTCTTTAATATGAATAATAAAGAAAATACAAATACTTTAAGAAAATATAGTAAATGATTGATTATATAAAATATGTCATTTTCAATTTTACCCTTTTTTTTTTTAATGAAATTACTTGTAAAATTGAAATATTGATAATAAATATAGTGATTATAGTAGTTTTTGCTTATATTTGAGACTTCCAATTGTTTTGTTTTGTTGCTTATATATGAGACCGGAGCGAGTATTTATTCACTCTTCCTCATTTTAATTGTTAAATTTCCAACCATTAATCTACTTAATAAAAAAAAAACATTTTTGCACTATGTTTTGGCTCTGTTTGGTAAAAATAGCGGTTAGCTTATAAGCTAAAAGTTACTTGAAATAGCATTTGAAAATAAGCTATAAGCTAGTAAAATAAGTTATAAGCTCATAGTAAAATGACCGTTACCAAACAGTGTTTTTAGCTTATAAACTAAAAGTTATAAACTATAAGCTAGTTTTTTGACTTTCCCAAACAGAGTCTTTGTCTAACATACACCACTTGATTAAGTGATGTATGGTGCATAAGTTAACAATTATCCTATATTAAATATAAATTTTACAAAATCTATCACTAAATTAAAAGTTTATATCATATTAATCTTCCCTAAAAAAAAATTTTGAAAGAAATTGAAAATTATTAGCTAAACTTGGACTTAATTAACAGGTTATATAACTAAACATCATTTTTGGTCAGGTATATGTCAGCAAAAGGCTTTTTTGGGAGTAAATTTATTTATTTGTTTACAATAAAAAAAAAAAAGTAAAATGACAAAAGGTTTAGGCGTAGATAATGGATGAATCCGAGAGTAGAGGTTGATATTTTTTTGTATCATCATCTTGTAATCGTCGTCCGGTCCCGGCCTGGGTAGGTGGAAGTTTCACGAATACTGTATGTTGTTGTGGTAAGTTGTAACTACTTAACAATGCCACTTATATCTATCGTCTTTAATAAATTAAGATTGAACGATTTTGATCTAAGTTGTATTTTTTTATTTTAATAAGTTTAAATTTAAAATTAGTCAAATGTCAAATAGTGTCCAAATGATACTTGTTAAATATTAAAATTAAAATTTAGAAAATAATTCTTAGAAGTTGTATAGTCAGCGCAAAAAAAGTTTAAATTTTAGTTTTTTTAATGTACAACATTTTGTTTCATTTCTTAATTAGCAAGACCCTCGAAATTATATCAAAATACAAACAATTTGATATCGATTCAACGACTATAAATGTATGAACTCACAACATAAAATTTGATTTATGTGAGTTTCTTGACAGAACTATTTCCCTTGTTTTAATTAACGGCAATTTATCGCCCTCGTCGTATAGAGACACAATTGTTCGAGAAAATTCGAGTTTAATTTTTGATAAAAATATTTGTTGTCAAATTTTACTGACCTCACGGCCAAACACTGAATTAGCAAGGTCTCATTCTCCTAAGAATCAGATTGTTAACATTTTCAGGACTACCGTTGGTTGGCACCGACGCAGAAGGTGACCAGATACATTAAAAAATCCATCGTCTTCACTTTAGCGGCGATAAAAGACTCTTTCAACAAAAGGATAAAGAATTTTGAAACTTGTGTAATTTAGTTTTTTAAAAGCATAAAAAAATATGATTTTAAATGCACGATTTGCTCTTTTAAATTTCCATAACTAGCTAGTTTTATGATAAGGGCGGACCCAAATATAAATTATAGAAAATGCTAAATAATGTCTCCGGCGCACTAGTTAAGAAACTCAAGCATAGTAAGAATATATCGAAATTTGTGTCGTCAACGCAACAAAATATAAAAAGTGATTTATACTAAAAAAATATAAAAAGTGATGTTCCCGATGCAAAAATTACTTCTTTTGTAACTTTAACTATCACTGGTTAGCATGACCTATAAATTATTAGTGGGGGCTAAAAATTAGACACTGTTCAAAACAATCTAGATTCTAATAATTCAGTCAAACAACAAAAGATATTTTCATCCGGTCTTTTTTATAGGAAATACTTTTAAAAAAGTATGCATACAAAGGAAACACGTTGTACATACTACATAGTTATTTTCATTTAATATTGTTATAAATTTAAATTTATTTCATGTAAACCATTGTTTAATTATTCTTAATCCAACTAACTTACTTATTTTTAATAGTATCTTTCATAATAAATAGGGGCATAAGTGAAATTAAACATTTAAAACATTTGAAAATTATATTAGTCAAAGTTTCTTATAAAAATGATCAATTTTTCTCCAAAGGGTTCCTTATAAAAAGGACATAAAGGAGTATGAGATTACTACTAATATAACATGTATATATATAAATAAATAAATAAAAACAACGATAAACCAAAAAATTTCTATAAAAAGAAAAGAAACCAACAAACTATATCCAAAAACCTACAAAATTTCTATTTGAAAAAAAAAAGGATTATAACTTATTGAATATCTGTTAAATCCTGCATGTAACTATTGTTTGATGCTTCACAAGATTTTACCTTGGACCAAAATATATAGAACCCAAAATTACACTAGCTTATAGTTTATTTTGATAAGCTAATCTAATTTTATATGTTATGTCTTACTTGAAAAAATTAAGTATCAATTATTCATATTTTTTTTTATGTTATTACATATTTATATGCTAGTTCAATTGTTAATTTTATCCAATATTACAAATCAATTAATTATCCACCATTATTTGACAAACAAAGTAAAAGTTGATTATTATAAAATTAAATTATACAACTTAAAATAATACTCTGCAACAAAAGAATTGAAATCATCAATAATAGACTATAAATCAATATTTACACTAATACTTAAATTAATATGTAGATCGAGTGACTTATAGTGATAGTCATCAATAATAAACTCTAAACTAGTTTTTATATTAATATTTGTCCAAATATATTTAGAAAATAACTAAAAAATATTTATAAAACATGTTTATTTTTAAAAAAAATAAAATTGGGTTGGGCAGGTGTGGAAATGTCCGTCCATGGTTATGGAGTATTAGTTGGGATTTTTTTTGTCACACTATTTATTTTCTCGAGCGCTCAACGAATTTTTCAAAATATTTATGTGCACTACTTAGTAGATATTAAAAAAAATACTATCTTTATAACATATGCTACTTAAGTAGAAGAAAAAAAAAGGAAAATGTGTATATTGCATGCAAGAAGCCGATAAAAGAAGGGTTAAATATGTTTTTGGTACCTATAGTTACACAGAATTTCATTTTTAGTCACTGAAGATTTTTTTTTATATTTTTTAGTCCATGAAGTTTTATCAATCAAGTCCCTACTTTTAATCAAACTATTGTATACTTTCACATTTTTAAATGATTTTTTGTATTCATGTTTATAATATTATAAGAACATCTCTGATAAAAATTTAGAATTTTTTAACATAAGATGAATTATTTATAAATTTTTATGTGCAAAAAACAAAAAAAATCATATTTAATTCATCTCTTAGTAAACAAATTTAAAATTTTATAAAAGAGATTCATATAATATACTGAACATGACCGTGGAAAAAAAATTAAAATTTCGAATGATATACACGAGTTTAATGAAAAGTATGGACTAAAAACATTGACTGGTAAAACTTTAGGGACTAAAAAGTGTGAAAACAATGTTTATGGACTAAAAACGAAATTCTGGAAAACTATAGGGACTAAAAACATATTTAACCCATAGACCTTTATAAACCTTCTATTTGTTCAACAAAGGGTAGATTTCCATTCGAATCGGGTTTTAGACCTTTATACTAGTCGATTAAACTTTGGTCAAACTTCGTCAAGTTTGTTTGACCAAAGTTTCAATTGGTATAAAGATGCAATTATCTTTCTCCTAAAAGGTTAAGAACTATATTTAGACCTTTATTAACCTTCTATTTGTTCAACAAAGGGTAGATTTCCATTCGAATCGGGTTTTAATGTCTCATATTAGTTAGCAGAAACGAGTGCTCTCGGACACTTTTTAAGATCTTAAATAGTAGTTTTTTATATAATTTTTATGAAAATGCATAAAGTCAACATATTGAAAATCGTTGTGTTTACTTTTTGAATAAAATTTCTTTTTAAATAGAATGCTTAAAGAGTGTCTTAGGGACACTCGTTAGCAAAACACTTAAAAAAAAAAAAAGCATGCGTTTTTTATTATAGAAGAAGAAGAAGAGAGACCTGTATAATAATGATGGAGATGGGAGAGAAAGCGCATGCTCCAATATTGGTTCTAGAGTTGGTCAAGGCGTCAACCTGAGTGCATGCTCACTGTTATGTAACGTTTGAATAATAAAGTTCATTTTATTTTACTTTTCATATATTAAGCCAATGAAACAGATGTGTTCACAAGTTTGGATATCATTCAACTCAATGAATCAAACCAATTCCATTTATATTTATATGCGAACTCATTCAAGTTAAGTTCAGTCTCAATCAATACGGTCATATTTTAAGTTATTTAATTTGATTAACGACATTATAATTTCAAAATTTTCCAAATCGCAAATTTAAATTTGTTAAAAAAAGATTTCTCAAGTAATATTTCAAATTTGAATATTGTAGATGAAAAAAACGGAGCAAAAGTCAATTTATTAAAAAAAACATTCAAACATTAGCTAATTGAACCATAAAAATTTAAGCGTGACAATTATGTTAAGAGTAAAAAATTACAAATCATTATTTTAGTTAGAATCAATAAAGGATTCAAATTCTCAATTTACTGAAAAACATTCAAATGATTTAAAAATAAAAAAAAACATTTAAATGTGAAAATTAATTATATATTTCTAAAATTAATTTTAGTATCTCTAAAAATTAAACATTTGTATCAATTGAGGTGCATTTACGATTCAAGGTACAGTTCTATCGTTGTAACTAAACTGGCTGGATTATAGGGTGGTAAACTTTAATGGAGAATGTTAAAATGTGTTCTAAGGGCACATGTTTAGGAACTTTATATAGTAACTTTTGTTTTAAAAGTTGTGCATTCAATTTATTACAAGTCAAAATATATTACTTCATTTAATGAAGATTTTCCACTTTTAGGTTCCTTAACACGTGCTTTTAAGCCACATGTTAACAAGACCCAACTTTAATCGCTTTTTTACTGTGCATCAGATATGTTTTTTAGGCTGAGATTGTTGGTGTAGTGTTAGCTATAGATATTGCTAATAGAAAATATGTTAGAATTTAGTTTGGATTAAGACTGATTCTACTATAGTCATTCTTGCTTTTAGGAATCCAACTATGATTCATTAGATCCATTGTAATCGTCGGTTAAATTGTGTTGAACTCAAAAAACATATGTTTTTTTTTTATTATTTCACATATTTATAGAGAAGACAGTGGGTGTGCTAATGACATTGCAACTCTTAGATTGCACATTCTAGACTTTCAATGCTGTCATACAATCCCCAATGGTATAAATCATGTTTTAACTAAAAATAAATTTGGTTTGTATGAATATTTTTGTTAATTTTTTTTGGCAAATGCTAACGAGTGCTTACGGGGCACTTTTTAGGTCCTTAAATAGTAAGTTTTTTATACGATTTTTATGTACATGTGTAAAGTCAACGGATTGAAAATTGTGTTGTTTAACTTTTTAAATAAAAAGTTTTTTTAAATTGAATGCTTAAAGAGCGTCATGAGGACACTCGTCAACGAGACCCATATTTTTTTTGGAACACTACATTCTTTTTTCCTTCATTTAGTTTTTTCTACGGGTTTCATCAATAATATTTTTAATGAAACAATTGTTTTTGTTTTCTCACCTGGGTATTGGTCTAGTCCCTCCAAATTATCTCGTATATCTTTTTAATAAATTTGCAAGTTATTTGTTTGTGGGATGAGTATAGAGAATGTCAATATGGTTGATGTGTGTCTTTATCTTTCTTGGTAAGCTATCTCCTTTTACATTTAATTTTATTAACCCTCTATTTTTTAGGGGGAATAGTCTGAAAATTCATTGGATTTTTGCCATAATAGTATAAATTATGGCAAAAAAATATACTTCTCCATGAAAAACAATATAAAAATACGAGGGTACATTAAGCGGATATTCCACAGTGATTCGAACAACCGATTTTAGTTACAGTAGTTGTCGTGAGTCACGATGGATCTGGGCCACATGTTTGCATGTTAACATCGATCACCAAACCTGTGTGCTTGTAAACGTGATGCATGCATCCACCAAACCATTTTTTGAACTAAAAGGTTCACGATTGACAGCAAAAAACAAAAAGTTCATGAAAATAATATTCTCTCATGGTGATATAAAAAATGTCATTTTTTTTTTTTCATAAATGAAAAAACAAAGAACATATTTAGGGTGGCTCATTTTAACCGGTTATCATGGATTAACCATAACCAAATTCATATCCAATTCTAAAAACCGGTTAATTATGTTTTGGTTTTATAACCAAATCCATTGTTTTTTTATTTGGATATCCATAACCAATTAATGGATGACCATAACTAAATTTTATGTCCAAATTCCTTAAAGTTCAAATTCAAATCAATTTTTTTCCGAAAAAATTGGAAACTTTTTTTAAAAAAAAATCGATTTTTTTTTTCAAATAAAATATCGGAACTTTTTTCCGAAAATACATCGGAATTTTTTTCCGGAAAAAGATCGTAAACATTTTTTTTCCAAAAAAAACTCCCGGAGTATTTTTATCAGAAATCGGGAACTTTTTCCGAAAAAAAAAATCGAAAACTTTTCCGGGAAAAAGATCGGATTTTTTTTCCAGAAAAAAATCCGGAAGTGTTTTTATCTGAAATCGAAACTTTTTCCCAGAATCGGGATCTTTTCTCCGGAAAAATATCAGAAACTTTTTTTCCAGAAAAATCTCCGAAAGTGTTTTTATCTGAAATCGGGAAATTTTTTACGAAAAAAATCGAAAGTTTTTCCGGAAAAAACTCCGGAAGTGTTTTTATCTGAAATCGAAACTTTTCTCCGGAAAAAGTTTGAAAACTTTTTTTTCCAGAAAAAACTTCGAAAGTGTTTTTATCTGAAATCAAAACTTTTTCCCGGAAAAAATCGGAAACTTTTTGCGGAAAAAAGATCGGAAAATTTTTTCCGAAAAAATTGGGAACTTTTTTTTCGAAAAAAAAATCGAAATTTTTTTCCCGAAAAAATATTGGAAACATTTTTCCGAACGAAAGATCGAATAATTTTTGTCCTAAAAAAAACTTCGGAATCGAAAATTAAAACATCCATTTTAAAAATTGGAATTTTTACATAAAAACCGGTTTTGAAAAAAAAAACCGGTTATAAAAGTGGTTATGGACATAACCGGTTTTATAACTGGTTTTGTGAGAACAAAACCGGTTATGATATTTGGTTTTAATGTCCGGTTATAATAAATGGTTATGGATTGATTATAGACGGTTATTTTGGATTATCCAAAATGCTCAACCCTAAACATACTAGTAGTAAGTAACAAGGAGAAATGGAATGTGAAAAACGGGTACTCAAATTTCAGCTGCATGCGCCAATTGTATGCGAATCTCTTTCTTGGGCATAAAGCAAAAAGGAAGACAAAATCATTTTGGCATTCAACAATCACTCAATTTAGTTGAAACTTCAAATGAAAACAAAATAGAAATAAACTCACTCATGTACGGGAATAAATTCTCTCA
This sequence comes from Trifolium subterraneum, assembly GCA_951799995.1. Lineage (NCBI taxonomy): Eukaryota > Viridiplantae > Streptophyta > Magnoliopsida > Fabales > Fabaceae > Trifolium > Trifolium subterraneum. The sequence goes on along the minus strand of OX637468.1, from coordinate 6,121,287 downwards.
TTAACATTATTCTCATGCAAAATAAATAAATAGTTATGTATAAGTGTTTTTAACCATGTTTTAGACTGGATTAAAATTCACGAATACATAATTCAGTTGACAAATATATTATATGTAATATGTAGGGACTATGAGACTAGTACTCTCATTTATTCACCTTAAAAAATAAATTTTTAGTTATTAAAATATTTGATAAAAAAATAAATATCACAAGAGAGTCTTACTTACTATTGGCTCTTTAAAGACTCTTGGGTGAGACTGGAAAATCAGACCAATAATACATTTTCTTTCGTGCCCCTCGCCTAAGGTCATCTGTTGTCCTTTCCCTCCGATCGAGGAATAAGCCAAATAATAGTAATAACTACAAAAATTGGAAATGGAAAAAATGGTTGAAACAAAACGACCAATGTTTGTTTCCTACTTATCATGAAAGCATATGCATTCATATGAAGAAAAAAACTACCATCACAAAATATTTTTTGAAGTAAACTTTTTAATTTTATTTATTCATCTTGTCAAAAATATTTTATTTGTTTGTAAAATTTCAAATCAGTTCACAATGGTTATATTGTTAAATTGGATATTTTTAGCCATATTCAAACTCAAAATCTCGCAGTTGTATGTGAATTTATTTATCATCGTAAAAAAATATTTTGGTAAACAAATAAATTATTTATTCATCATAAATGAATGTTACAATTTTTTTTTGTCAATTAAGCACATGCCAAAAAATTTTGTTTGGAGTTTGGACAGATTTCAGCAAAATAAAAGCAAACATATTTCTACAATATTTTGTTTTTGATAATATATTTCTAGGAAAAGTTTCGTGTGCAACAAGAAAGGCAGAAATTAATTAGATTAATTTAATTATTATTTTTTGATTAATTAGATTTAATTTTTATTTACAACGAAAACATGAAGATTAAAATTCCCTAAACCTAATAATAAGCGAGAGTTGACCGGGTCTATAAATAACCCCAAATTAAGTGTCTGAGCCTCTCACACAACACACAGTGTTATAAAAATTCTTCACTCTTCTCCTTCTTCGTTCAGATCTCAATTTCACATCGATTTCTCCTCCGCTATGGCCGCTATTACTTCCATCAAGGCTCGTCAGATCTTCGACAGCCGTGGCAATCCTACCGTCGAGGTTCATCTTTGATACTTTTTAACATTTTCTTTCTCTTAATCTCCGATCTATTTGTTGATTTATCGATATTCATTTTTCTTATTGTGAATTGAATTTCAATCTGATCATGATTTGAATCTGATTATGATAGGTTGATATAACTGTCTCTGATGGAACTTTTGCTAGAGCCGCTGTTCCTAGCGGTGCATCCACTGGTAATTTTCACTGTTTTTTCACTGTTTTCTATTTTTATTTTATCACTCTAATTGTGTATCGAAATTTTTTCATGACCGTTATTTTCGATGATTGTTATGTTTCGGCACAAACAAATTATTTGATTAACCTCTGTTTAATACTGTTAATTGTATTTTTGAAACGATTAGTTGTTTAACATGTTAAACACGGATTAATTGTATTTTTTGTAATGAATCGTTAGGAATTTACGAGGCTCTTGAGTTAAGAGATGGAGGATCTGACTACCTTGGAAAAGGTGTATCAAAGGTAATATCTCATGTGTATTTTGAATTGTGAAATTTTGAAATAGAGGGATATTTTTTTGATTCAAATGTAATTCAATGTTCAATTAATACTTTTTCACCTCCCATTATACACTAAATTATGAGATTCACTTTTCATCTTTATTGCAGTTTATGAGAAATTTATTTAAATTGTCCAAATATATGTATTAAGTTATTACTTATTAGTTTTTAATTTGGTTGAATGTACATTAATTTTAAAATCATCAACTATGAAATGGAGGGAGTACTGCATATTGTGAAACGGTTGTTATGTTGATTGATTTATCATTTTTGCTCGTCTGATTTTTTTTCTGTCTTATGCAGGCTGTTGACAATGTGAACACCATCATTGCCCCAGCATTGATCGGAAAGGTTTGTTTATATTTGTTTTACATTCATAGTTTTTTCAGTGAAATTAAACATCTTAGATTTACAATTAATACCATTACTAAAGCTTCTTGTGATTGATTTACTTACTTTTCTGCAACAAACAGGACCCAACTAAGCAGACAGAAATTGACAACTTCATGGTTCAGAAGCTTGATGGAACTGTTAACGAGTGGGGTTGGTGCAAACAAAAGGTACTTAGCAGATTATGTTTTTAATCTATCACATTTAACTGATTTGTATAAATCTGATGGTTTTGTTTTTGGTTTCAGCTTGGGGCTAATGCCATATTGGCAGTATCTCTTGCAGTGTGCAAAGCCGGTGCCAATGTCCTAAAAGTTCCTCTATACAAGGTAATTTATCCATGAACTGAAAATATTTACTACTTGATGACAACCTTGTTTTCATCTAATATATTTTTGTATTCGGTATTTAAGAATTAATAACATGTTAACTATGTGTAATTCTGCTGTCTGATAAATTAAAATCAATCTTTTACAATTAATTGTTAGAGTAGATAGTGGAAGCTTGCTAGTTCTTATAATGGCCACCCCTCTTACAATTATTTCTTACAATTAATTGTTTCCCTAGTTTCCATTTGCGTCCTTCATATTTTGTTTAGAGTTCAGAGTTTTTGTTGTTTTGTGTATCTAACTTATTTATGGCAATATTCTTTGGGTGCAGCATATTGCAAACATTGCTGGTAACAAAAACCTGGTTTTGCCTGTTCCTGCTTTCAATGTCATCAATGGTGGATCACACGCAGGAAACAAACTTGCTATGCAGGCATGATTTTGAAAACCATTCCTTTGTACTTGTGTGCAATTGTTTCAAAGAGACAAGACGTTGAAATTCTGATATGTAATGTATATGCAGGAGTTTATGGTTCTTCCTGTGGGAGCCTCGTCTTTCAAGGAAGCCATGAAGATGGGTGTGGAAGTTTATCACCATTTGAAGGTCAGTTTGCATGTTACATTAGTTTACCTCTTCTAAAATGTATTATCTAAATTTTGTCAAACTTCAATAATGCCAAACAAAGCTTTTTTATTATTCAGTTGCTAAGCTTTGTTTTTTACCAGTAATTAGACGGGTGCTTTTACTGGAAACATAACATATAAAAGTTTCCTGTATCATGGCCTGCTAGCCCTGGTGTCTATCCGCATATGCTTGTATGCCTTGATGGTTCGTGAACTTGATTGTAGAGCGATATCACTGTATTTTTGTTAGTTGTTAATGCCGGTTTTTTATTGATGTCATTTCAGGCTGTGATTAAGAAGAAATATGGTCAAGATGCAATTAACGTTGGTGACGAAGGTGGCTTTGCCCCCAACATTCAGGTTAATGATGATTTATTTACATATTTCCTTTTATACATTTTTTTCGGGTACCTCTTCATTATTTTGCCTGTTGCTGATGTGCTCTCTTACATTCAGGAAAACAAGGAAGGTTTGGAATTGCTAAAATCTGCGATTGACAAAGCTGGTTACACAGGCAAAGTTAGTGTTTTTCCCTCTTATTGAAATGTTGTTTTCATGCTTTGGCTTTTCAAATGTCTTCATTTGAAGGAGTTTGACATGTTTTATAATGTTCCTAGGTTGTTATTGGAATGGATGTTGCAGCTTCTGAGTTCTACAAGGAAGACAAATCATATGATTTGAACTTCAAGGAAGATGTGAGGCTCTCACTTTGTATTGTAGCACTAATTCTTATCATAAAGACTCTCACATTCATGAAGCATAATAGTATTATAAGAAAACAGTCAGAAATAGCAAAGAAAAATGTAAAGATAAAGAAAACTTAAAGGGTCTTCCAGTCTCCCTGCTCAAATGTCTCAAAGGATCTGCCGCACCCACACACTTTCACATCATTCTCGTCAAATTATTCACACTTACCCCAACCAACTTCCCTTTCTCACTTGTTTGAAGCTGATCATTGACTAAATTTTTTCCAAAGTGTTCTATCCGAAATCTTTGGTAACAATAGAACCAGTTCTTATGGCAAACACATGGGTATATGTTATAAAATACTCACCCCTTTATAAGAAGGGTTGAGAACTTTTGTTCATCTCTTTAATTTTGCTGTCTTGGTAGCCATTTCACTTGCATATTCAACCTGGCAAATGGATCATATTTTATAAAAAGAGTTATATCGGTAACATAATACTATAAGCTAGTAACTTTAATTATGATCAATGTTAGACTATTTATCCCTGTCATTTGCTGTTTGCCAATCCAGAACAACGATGGATCACAGAAGATCTCTGGCGAGGCTTTGAAGGATCTCTACAAGTCATTTGCAAAGGAGTACCCAATTGTTTCAATTGAGGATCCTTTTGACCAGGATGACTGGGAGCACTATGCTAAGATGACCGCTGAGATTGGAACCAATGTACAAATTGTTGGTGATGATCTTTTGGTTACCAACCCCAAGGTCTGCATATTATACAAAACTTTTTATTCTGTTTGAAGATATTAGAAAGATTGGCTTTTGACTTGCTTTTTGCATTGTCTCCAGAGGGTTCAAAAGGCAATTGACTCAAAAGCATGCAATGCTCTTCTGCTCAAGGTACTCTCATTTTTCTGGCAAATATTTCCTGCAGAGAAGTTATTAGGTCTGGGTAGATAAATGTATTGATATATACTATTGCTTGACATACAAACAGGTCAACCAAATTGGATCTGTGACTGAAAGTATTGAAGCCGTGAGGATGTCCAAAAAGGCCGGATGGGGTGTCATGACCAGCCACAGAAGGTTTGAGCTTTGTCTTTAAATGCAGATGGCAACAGTGAAAAATTATTCTATCACTGTTAGTTACTACTGTTTAACAAGGCAATCACTCTTACTATAGCACTAACATACTTATATTTTGGCTGCAGTGGAGAGACCGAGGATACCTTCATTGCTGATCTTGCTGTTGGTTTGGCAACGGTATTGCCTTATCTCAATTCAACCATTGTGCTATGAGTTTGTCACCACCTCAAGTCCCATGTCAAATATTAATAACTTTTCCTTTTTATTAATTGTATCTTGTACAGGGTCAAATTAAGACCGGAGCACCATGCAGGTCAGAGCGTCTCGCTAAGTATAACCAGGTTAGTGTTTGTTAATTACGAATAGGTTCAGTTTTCATAGATAAGCTTAAGCTTTTTCTAAATGTTTGGAGCTTGCTTGGCAGCTTTTGAGAATTGAGGAGGAGCTTGGTGCTGAAGCAGTGTATGCTGGAGCAAAATTCCGTACCCCTGTTGAGCCCTACTAGATCTTTGAAAGTGGAAAACCCGAATATCCAACCTGAGTGAGTTTTGAGCAATGAGATTTGGCTGCGGGGGTTTTTGTTGCGATGAATAAACTATTATAGTTAGAATGTTAGTCGGTCTTGTTTTAAAGACTTGATACCAATAAATTTTGACTCTCTTATTTATGTGGCTGGAGAAGTTCTGCCCTGGATTTTAATTGTTAACTTTAATGATATTTAGCTTTGTATGCTTGCAGCCTTACTTTCAATTCCGTTGCAATTTTTCATGCCCAAATAACTTCTTTTTTTGGTGTAACTTGAAAATCACTTTTGTTTGCTGTGTTAAATTAGTTTTCATCCAAGGTTATCAATATTATCTTATCACTACTAAAATTTTCTGTGGTGGGTGTATGCGACCAATTAGACATGGCAACGGGGCGAGGCGGGGGCGGATTTTACCATCCCAAACCCAAACCCATAAAGTTCGGATTTCCCCAAATCCATTCCAATTCCATGCGGGGATAAAAAGTATAACCCAAAACCCCTAGCCAATGGGGATCGGGTATCCCCGTTACGACTCTTTCCACATGAATTATGATTGGATTTTAGTGTTTTTTTATTAAAAAAAAAGGTCAAAAGTCAATATTTTTTGTATTAACAATATTCTTTTAAATAAATAAAAGAAATAGAGAAAATCATTTGTTTATTACTCAAATTAAAAATAAAAAATAAACATATGAATATAATTTTAAGAGATTGTTTAAGAGTTTCTAATTTTAAATAGGTAAAATTTAAATTTAACATAAGCGGGGTGGGTTCGGGGTGGGTATCAATGTCCCTGTTACCCGCCCCAAACCCATCTTTTGAAATCGGGGAAAACTCATACCCAAACTCATGCCGTTTAAAATGGGAGGAATTTTTTACACCCTCCAGTATCACTTTTAAGTACACATTAAGAAGGGCAAAATTATGAGTTCTTGATGGATTTTCTGGATTGAAATCCACTAAATTTTTCTCAATTGTTCTCAACCACTAAACTCGATTTCATCTCTTAATAATTTTATGTCTTGTTCTCTTTCATGTTTAATGGTTGAGATGAAACCTTTAAAAAATGCTTCAAATCACACACTGTCAAAAAAAAAAAAATGAATGAGTTTTGACTGTGAAGGGGGGCATTATATAATGTGATTTATTTTTTTCTTTTACAAGTTGATTTATATTTTAGTGTTGGTTTAGTTTTGTTTCATATAACACTTCTCAACAATAATATATAGTGTGTAAAATAGATTTAGCAAAAAAGAAGAAAAAAGAAGACAAAGATCTTCTAGAAGAAGGGAAATGAAGTTCAAGTCAAATAATTTACTAGAATAGAACCTCGATGATGATAAAGCTTAATTGAATCGTAGGTGCTAATGAAATGGTGCAAAGAGTAGCTTATGTATATATGAGAACTGAGGACAATTGGTTATCACCAAAACGTAGCTAAATTTGGCAACTAGCAAAATTAACAACATAATTTAAATTTAAACTACGAAACACTACCTGTGTGATTTGACAACACGATCCCATTTTAGACAACAAAATGAAATTTCAGCCAAAAGTAGATCTTAAGATGTATTACTTCTATTTGGGAGTGGATAAAAATCAAGTAATTACTACTTGTTAAGTCATTTATGAATTTAAGCCGAGCAGGACCACATTGAGTGATACATCTCTCTTGAATAGTTTTAATGTTGCTTCATTTTTTGGTAAAAAAAATGTTTGTTGTGTTCTTAAAATGGATTGAAAATCATAACCTCGGGTTAAGCTTAAAAAAATACCCTAAGTATCTCATTCAAGCACTATTGAGTAGTCTCTGAAAATTGTATGTTTGGAATGATAATGAGTTTGTCGAAATCACAATAAGGCATTGTGTAATCGTGATTCCATGAAAGCACTTAGTGTGTATTTGAATTTTGTAAAAATTACAGTGTAATCGTCGGTTCAATAAAAATCCAGAATTTATGACTTTATAAAATCACAAGCCAAATGTACATTTGATTTAATTTTGGAAGGGACACATGTAATTTTAGAGATGTATAATTAACTTTTAAATGTCTGAATGTTCTTGAGTTTACTTGATTTTGCATCTAAATTATATATTCTAAATTTAAAGCATAATTTGACATTTTGATCTCTACAATTGGAGTTTAACCTTGAATTTATTATTTAATCTATTTCTACATAAATCTATTCAAACATTAAATAATTTTATATCTAATTCAGTTTTACTAAGAATAGATGTTGGTCATGTATAAGTATAACCAAACGTAAATTAATTAGGATTTAGATATCATGTAAAAGAAATAGGATTTTCATGATGATGCACCCCTATACAAAAATCAAATATAAACTTATTTTTAATAATCAAATAATTAAGCATAAAATGATTGTGCTGGAGTCGGTGTTTTAAAAATCGGACCGGTCATCGAACCGGTGAGGGTACTGGGTCACTGGTTTATTGGTCGAACCACCGGGTCACTGGTTGAACCGCATGCATAAACCGGATCAAACCGGATAAACCGGAGGAATGAACCGGTCTCTTTAATAAAATTATATACTATTAAACCGGTCGAACATGATGATTCGATCTCTTTAAAAGTTAATGACAACTAAAAATTTAAAATGTCATAATGTCGCAACTCACAAGTTCTTAAATTCAAATCTTAAATATTGTCACCACGCACTATAAAATAGTACAAATTACAAAACCAAATAGATTTTAAACAAAGTCTGGTTGCAACATAATTTAATCGCAACATAAACGAAATAACAAAGTCTAATAATAAATTTAATTCTAATGAGACATATTTGTTTCAGACACTATTTGTTTTAGTTTAGTTTTTTCTATTTACTTTTTTAAAAAAAAATAATTATGTAAAAAAAATGATGTCATTTTAATTTTTTAAAAAAAATAGAATAGAAGACGCAATCGAACTGGCGGTTCTGGAAAACCGCCGGTTCACCGGTTTTCCGGTTTTTAACGGTTCGCTCCGGTCTAACTACAAGTCCGGTCCAACATTTGAACCAGACCGGTTACCCCTCCGGTTCACGGTTCAACTGGTCCGACCGGCCGGTTCGGTCCGGTTCTTAAAACACTGGCCTGGAGTGGTTAATAAATTTCTTACGACGATATAGTTAATACGAATTTTTTTATTCGAAACTTTATATTTATCTTGTATGTGACTTAAGTTTGTTTCAATAATCCCTCACGACTAACACTATTAAACATGATTTATGAATAAAAATAATGGATGACCTGAATGGATAGACTCTCATATAGTTTTGTGTTTTTATATTAGATTTAATCTATACATAAAAATCTAAGCTATTTTGTGAGATATGTCACTCTTTATAAATTCATTTCAAACATTATTTTTAGGTAATTGTTTATTACTCTTGAAATTTCTTTTATATAAATTAATATAAAAGAATAATATGTCACATCTTGCTTATATGATACATACATGTATCCAACAAAGAATTTTTGTGTTTATTCACTTCTACATTTTTGATTCATTTGCGTGTAATAACCAACTCATTTCATCCGTCACCTGTATGGTCCGACACTCAAAAATATAGATAGTCGAAATTTAGTCAAAATTAAGCGGGTGTAATTTTTACTGATTTGACAATTTTCAACCCAAACCAATCCATGCTCAACCATAATTTTTTCATCAACCGAACTATATTCACATAAAAATAAGTATTTATGACCTATTTGGATTGACTTATTTTTATGTTTATGCAAAACAACTTATGCAAATAAATAAATTTTTATGCATAAATATAAATTTTTCAAGGTAATTTATGAGAAAATAGTTTATAAAAATATAATTTTTGTTAGAGAAGACTTATAAATTAATATAAAATTTTATTTATTTACTAAATTATTTTCATAACCTTAAAATTAAAAATAAGCCGAATTCAAACAGGCGTTTAGTAATTGAGAGGTACTTTTTTGCTAAAGATAGATAGCATAGCTAAGATTTACATGATGTAAGTATGTAAAAAAAGAAGAAGAAGAAAAAGGTACTACTAGAATTTACATGACATTACACATTCACACATAAATATACAAAAAAAAAAAAAAAAACCCAATATAAAATGTGAAAAAATAATATAGGGGGAAACAAACATAACACAACACAACACAAATAAATCGAAGGAAAAGAAAGAAAGAAAAGGGGTGGCTCGAACGGTGAAGAGAGCGAAACCCTAAGCCAGAGATGGCGGAGCATTTAGCATCGATATTCGGAACTGAGAAAGACAGAGTTAACTGTCCTTTCTACTTTAAGATCGGAGCTTGTAGACATGGTGACCGCTGTTCTCGTCTTCATACTAAACCTACCATTAGTCCCACTCTTGTTCTCTCCAACATGTATCAAAGACCTGACATGAATCTCAACTTCATTAACCCTACCCCTAATCAACCTCAACAACCTCAACCTCCTCAACAACCTCAACCTGAATCTCTTGACCCTGATAAACTCCAAGAACACTTTGATGTATGTAACCTCAATCTTGTTGAGATTTTTATGTTTTTTTTTTATGTAATTTTTTTTATAATTTTTTTTAGGATTTTTATGAAGATCTATTTGAGGAGCTAAGCAAATATGGTCAAATTCAGAGCTTGAATATTTGTGATAATTTGGCTGATCATATGGTTACCCTAAATCCTTTCTCTTTTTTATTTATTACTGTTTTTCAATTTTGTAAATTGAAACCCTAATTTTTATGATTGTGTTTTGTTGTGTTTTTTTAGGTTGGCAATGTATACGTTCAATATAAAGAGGAAGACCATGCTGCTAATGCTCTAATGAATCTCACTGGAAGATTTTATTCAGGTTCTTAATTTTTTTGCTTTTTCCTAATTCTTAGTTAGGGTTTTCTGTCACACTTTAAAAATATGACTTGGTGCACTATTATTGTTGTTATACATTGTTCATTGTTTGGTTTAATTCTGTTATGTGAGCTTTTAGTTACATGAATACATCTGTGAACTAATTGTAATACAATGATGATAATAAAGCCAATTTTCAATACATATGTGCGTGCTAGCGTGTATTTTTCAAGTGTTCGGTTGTGTAAGTACAGTCATTATTTATGTTGGTTTTAGCACAATAGGTTGAGATATTCAGCTGGTTTGATATTAGTTCCTTCCTCATGTTTACCTTACTGTACATACTTTGGTTGGCCTTTGTTTTACTCATTTTGGGTGTCCTTGGGATTTATCTATTGAAATGTGTTTTGACAAGGTACCTTGTGCTCTGTCACATGGTAGGTCTTGTTTTCTTCAGGTTTATGTACATGTTCTATGAATTATGTTAACAACACGATCTGGAACACTTCTCAACACACTCTTTTAGTGGTTGAACTTCATCTGTCCCACTAAATTTATGTATGCCACACATAAATTTATGGGCTTGCATTTGAATCGCAGCTAATAGAAAAGTGTGTTAGAGAGTGTGTTGCAAGCACTACTCATCTATTTTCCAATGCTGTCTTTACTAGTTTAGTGATTTACTTATGGGCATATGCATAATTCCAACTAATAGAAACTTGTATTAGGGAGTGTGTTGCTAGAAATATTTATCTATTTTCCAATGTTGTTGTTACTGGTTTAGTATTTTTACATTTAGTTTGGGGGGTCCCTATGATCTTTTGACATTTAGGTGTCACTGTTTCAATAAAAAAAATTCTAAAAAAATTAATGTTTCTACTGAATTGGGTGTTTGGCATTAGATGAGGCTGGTGTATTATCCATATGTATACAAATTGTAATGATAATTGTGGGCAGGACATTAAGCAATGTTAGAAAATTGATGTTTCATGTAACATTTACGAAAATCCAAGTGTTGTCTATCATTACTTGGTGCTCCTCTCAATGTTTGAAAAGAGCAATGTCACAAGTGTTGTCTATCATTACTTGGTGCTCCTCACTTTTCAATTGGTATTGTCATGAAACTTCTGACTCTGGGATTCTTGTAGGTCGACCGATCATTGTTGACTTCTCTCCTGTTACGGATTTTCGAGAAGCTACATGTAGGCAGTATGAAGAAAATGTATGCAATCGAGGTGGCTACTGCAACTTTATGCATCTAAAGAAGATTAGCAGGTTGAGTTCTCAACATAGCTATTTTCATGCTTTTCAATGACTTTACAGTTGCATTTATACATTCACTGTTCTTGCCTAAAATCCTTCCCTTTAATTTCAGAGATTTGCGAAAGCGATTATTTGGAAGAAGTAGTAGGCGTTGGAATGACCGTAGCGGAAGCAGAAGCCGGAGCCCTCCAAGGAATCGTAACTATGAGGGGCGTTCATATTCTGGTCGTGGTTCTGGTAGAAGGGATTTGGACAGGTCTCATGGCCACCATGGTAGGAGGCCAAGAAGCCGTAGTCCTCGTCATAGAGGAAAGCGCAGTAGAAGTCCAGCGGGCAGGGATAGGAGTCCGAATCCGGTCAGAGAAAGAGAAACCAGTGTAGAAAGGAGAGCAAGAATAGAACAATGGAACAGGGAGAAAGAAGTTGAAGATACTGGTAACAGGGACACTAAGAGTAACAATGATTATGAAGAGCCGAGCTTAAAAAATGGCAATGAGTCAGGTAATCATCAGATATAGTAAGAAGAAAACAGTGATTTGATCCAAAAAGAAAAGACCCTGTAATAATTGCTGCAAGTAATCTGGTTTATTTAGTCTGCACCTATCGAATTGGTTGTAGTTTTTTTATCATGCTATTTTGATTTCTGAATTGTCTCTTAGATGAAGTATTTAATTTTGATATAGTTGAGCAGTGGATATTTCATTTCTGTAATTGGATAGATGTTCCATGGTTATGTTGGAGATTATGTGGATGAAATGGAGGAAACAATGTTTGAATGTTAAGAGATTTAAGTGTGAACCAATTTTGGTTTTGACCCCCTGCCAAATTTGGGCATCCTCAATTTGTATCTTGTCATGACATGGATCCAATATTTCAACTGTAGCATGTTGAGTTTTTTCCTTATTTTTTACTTTGTAAAATAGTTAAAAATGTGGAAGATGGTGAAAATGGAAGAACGAAAACCTGAACCCATTTTGTGGAAATGGTCAGAGTGGAGTCTTCTAAGTGATTCAGTTACACTGTTCATTTTAAGACATTTTATAGCTTGCTCAAAAGTATGTCCTCCCTTTAAAAATCTTTCGCCCAGACGGATTTTACAGGAAGGGCATACTAATTATTGAGAATGTGTAGGAAGGAAATACTAGAAAAGGGGTAAAGGCTCCAACAGACTACATCCTCCGTTTCAAACCTCTTTCTTTGGTCACATTTTTTTTTCTGCTTGATGAATAAAACACGTGTTTGGAAAGCTACTGAATCTCCCCAAAACAAGTCATCATGGTATATAAAAAATCCCCCACATGCCAAGAGGCACTATCAGTCTGAGTTAAAGCTGCTCTATTTCAAGTTTTTTTTTTCTACCCCTACATTTAACCCTTTACCCCTACGAACAAACTAATATTCCTATTTTACCCCTTTTGAAACATTAAAAAATGAGTAGCTACAAATTCTGCATCTTCTTCTCTCTCTTGTTCTTCATGTTCATCATTAACTATTTAACTTCATCAAACAAACCAAACAAAAAAATAATTTATTTTGTAAGATGATATGAAAAAAAATAACAAACGTAAAATCTGGAAATCAAGAAATTATCACCATGAACCATAGCCTAACCTACCACCACCACCACCACCATCATCATCCTTCTTGGCTTCATCCACTCACATGAAAATTCATTGGCCAAACCAAATTTTAACAAATTGACAATCTAAAATCCAGAAGAAAAAAATTCAGATCCAAAAAAAACGCAAATCCAGAAGAAAAAAAATTGCAAGTTAGATTCGAATTTATAATGTCTTTTCAGCTCTGAGTTTCTTTCTCACTCAATGTTCTCTACGGTACCAGATCTGCTATGGTGAAGGAAAATGATTGTGACAAAAATTTCTGGAAGTCCAGATCTAAAATCGAAACAAAGGGATTTCATTTTTCTATGTTCTTTGCAAATCCATATTTTGTTGCAAATCATTTTTGTTGTTGAATAATTTGTGTCTTTGTGGCTATAGGATTAGCTACTACTGAATTGGTAGCTACTTCGTATTGTTTTTGTACTTTTCCAGATTTTAGTTTTTGCCACGGTTTAACCGTGGCTAATGTTTGTCGGAAGACTTTTTCCTAACTGTTCCGATTTACACTTTGTCATCAAAATTCTTCATATTAGCCACGGTTAAACTGTGGCTAAATGTTCAAAACTCATTTTTTAATGTTTCAAAAGGGGTAAAATAGGAATATTGGTTTGTTCGTAGGGGGAAAGGGTTAAATGTAGGGGTAGGAAAAAAAAATCTCTATTTCATCCTATCACGGTGGATTCTTTAATCCAAGTTTCAGTTCAACTCGCTCTCAATTTGCAACTGTGCTATTTGTCTAAAAACAACTAATTTATACGGACCACAGAGAATCTAAGTTTCTTAATAGCGGATTGTATATAAAATGAAAAATTTGAGGAAAAAATGTTGTCTGCTACTTAAGTAGTGGATAGTGTTTGAGAAAATGGTAGGACAACAAAAGAATCTCTCAAAATCTAAAGCCAATGAATCTACATGACATTGTATAGTATTGACTCAGTAAGAAACACATAAAGATCTCAAGTTCACAGACGGCCTACAACCTAAATCATGAGGCAGTGTACTTGTTAAGTCCGTATACTTAATATCAATTTAATCACGAAGGGATCTAAGAAGGTTAACTTCATAGCTTAACTTTGCAAGCCTTGTATAGCTGATTTTGCAAAAGTCATACAACTTGCCAACCACCAAGTTGCTCAGGGCTGTTTCTAACTCCTAGTATGGTGCGAGAGATCTAAAGATACTTAACAAGGTTATCAGTGCTTTGGAGTTCTAAAGCCTCACTCATCTTCATAACATGCATGCCAACTAACATTCTTAAAGAAAGATCATTGTTTTATCTAATAAACAAATTTTGCCCAATTCTCAAACAATCGAAGAATAGTGTGGATGATCTCCACTTGGTCGGTCATTGCATACACAAATAGAAGATTTTTTGCAAAAGCTAGGCGAGATAACAATGTAAACCCTATACAGAGCTAAATTAATTATAGCTGAAATAGACACTAAATCCATGAGGCATACAAATTGGGAGAGATGACTAGAGTAAAATCTTCCAAAGCCACACCCTACAACAAAAATTTCATTTCAGAGGAGATCCAAACCTACACCAGGTTAATGAAATTTGCCTAAATGAATTTGCCAGACAAATTCTCATTTTAGACCTGCCTTGCTTGAGCAATAGCAATACTATCATCATTTATGAGATAAAGATACATTGGCAGGGGACCAACAGTTGCTTCATCATCATGCTCTAACATTCATTTATAATCATCTTTTTTTTTTTGGAATCAATTTGTAATCATCTTATAATTATAGTTGGAACTGTATTATGATATTCTTAAAGATACACATCCATCCTAATATATTCAAACACCCAACCATGTTCCAGCATAATCACCCGTAACTGAATAGGGAAATGCGAACATAAAATCAAAGTCGGAATTCGATCTCAAGTTGATGATAATCCAAGATGAAAAATAGTAATACTCATGACATTAAAAAAAAAAAACACAGTCAGCTTTCCTAAACCAATAACTGTATTTTCAGGTCACCCCAGATCCAAAAAACATCAAGATGCTCCCTATTCTGAAATAAAGCTAACAAACCCTTCACTTGGCACTGTGCTTGGCCTTGTTATGAGAACCTAAGGCATCTTCAGTCTTGAATGACCTGCAAGTCAAGATAAAAATTGTGAGAATTGACTTGCAAGTGTAAAAGGGATTATGAGTTGGCTAATAACTCTAATCACCTGTTGCAAGGTTTACAGCTGTATTCTCCAGTTGACTGTGGAGTCTGCTGCTTCGGTGGCTGCTTGTTAGTTGCACCTGATTTACCAGCCTTAGGATAAGGAGTATCAACATGAACACTATTCTTGCCACCTGAATATATCATGATTCTCATCATTTTCTTTCAGTTTTACTTTGCCAATCACATGCATGCATAACAAATTAACAAGTCAAACAAGGTTAAACTTAAACTGGTAGTTTCACTTTTTTTTCTTTCTAATTGTACTTCCAGTCTTTCAGTTTTGATTACATTTTATTGTGATTTGTGACTAAAAATTTAACGGGTCAAAAAATATATCGGGCATGTGGGCAGATAGTTTAACCCTATTTAACAGAGTTCACAGTGAATCACAAGTCACAAGGCAGTTTTGACCATTAGGCAATAACTGCTCCATGAATGTGCAAAATGATGAGAGAACATCATGGGTAAAGAGATACACAACAATGCAATTTTATGCAATAGCAGCGCAAAAAGAACTTGTGAACTACTCTCAAACCTTATACATATGGATGACATTACTGATATCTTATTCTATCCATCTTAGTGTATCCAAAATGAGCAGGAAAAGTACCAATCTAGTTATACAAAATTAGTGTCAAACAAGCCTTAGGGGTTGAAATCACAATAGACAACAGAAACAACCAAGCTTTAATCCCACTAAGTGGGGCCGGAGACAACATCATATTTCTATCCAACTCATTAATCCCTAAATCTTTCTTCATAATTAGAAATATTTAGACATTAATGAGTGTGATGGAAATCATAATAGACAAATTAATTATAAAAAAAACAAAAAGTACAGGAAAAAAAACTAACCGGTCTTTTCTGGAGTAACAAATTTTGCTTTCTTCACAGGTACAGGTGTTTTCTTGGAAGATTCAGCAGCCCTTTTATTGCTCTCTTCAGTCTATAAATAAAAACTAAAATTAAATTCAAATTCGAAGACAAATTGAAGCAGCATATAGTCCCACATTACCTTCTTCGGTGTCTCATCATCAGAATCTTCATCATCCTCTTCGCTGTCGTCGTCATCTTCACT
Organism: Trifolium subterraneum; assembly: GCA_951799995.1. Classification (NCBI taxonomy): domain Eukaryota; kingdom Viridiplantae; phylum Streptophyta; class Magnoliopsida; order Fabales; family Fabaceae; genus Trifolium; species Trifolium subterraneum. The sequence goes on along the minus strand of OX637468.1, from coordinate 6,104,989 downwards.
ACTTTCAATTTTACCATTCACTATGGGCTAAACGACATATTACCGAAAAAATTAATGAAACAAACAAAAATATGAATTATCTAAAACCTAATCCAATTAAAAATTCAGTAATAAAAAAAAACCAAGTCTACAATACATCATATCATAAATTAAATAAATCACTAAGACACAATACCCCTGATTAAATGTTAAATTAACAAGTATATTTCAAAATTAAAATTGGACCACATTGTTGATAACTATTATCATTATCATGACTAAGATAAATCTGTAAAGGATTATGAGGAAAATTTGGACAACAAATAATAAATAAAACTGTCCTATAATAAAAGCATTCTATAGTCACAAGCTGTTATCTAAAAGCTCATTCACATCAAGGAAATTAAAACAAATTGGTAAAAATGTATGTTAAAACACATTCACTTTTAACTGGGAAATGTTCGCTTCATCACTTCATTTATGTTTATAAGTAGCTACCAACTTCATCTATTTTTGTAAGTGATAAATTATCACGGGAATGCTTTAGTACCTAGTTGCTCCCATATATCTAGCAGTGGTATACACATTCATTTTTTGCACAATCTACCGTTTCTAGCCAATTAGTAATTATCAATGCCCTAAATTTGTATTTTTCCAAATCAATTCATTTAATTCTACATCAGCAGCTGGAAATTAGATACCATAAAAAAATTCTGTATATCATTATCAGCACATCTATTTAGGTGATAAGATTTGAGACAATTTGCTATCCATTATATATTGAATTGACTTTCTAGATTATATTGATACCTCATCTTCACTAGAATCCTCATCAGAGTCAGATTCAGATGAATCTTCTTTATCGTCAGCACCAACATCATTTTCAATATCCTTCTGCTTCTTTTTTGGATCTGATGTCTTATTTTGTTGAGCTTCATTTACACCAGGTTTGACACCATTCTTAACCTCAAACTCAGGTTTCCCTACATAAATGTTTGGAATAATATTGACACAAGATTTTTTTTACAACAATAGAAATGCATAAGATGGATAATGAAATAACTTTACCATTAGCAGCATTAACTGGAGTATCTTCCTCAATAGAATCTAAAAGAAAGACGATAGAATAAGTTGAGAAGCAATTAATAATAATAATAATAATAATAATAATAATTATTATTATTATTATTATAAAAGAGAATTAAGAAGAGTGTCTCACCATCAGAATCTTCATCATCATCAGTAAAGATAAAAGAATGAAGTTAAGGATGTGCAAGAATGTTAGATGATATTAGAGTGCATTATTGCCAGTAAAGTGAAAATTAGATCTCGCGACAAAATCAAATAGTACTAAAAGGATATGAAACCAGCTGAGATTCCACTTTAAATCCAGTAAAGAAGACGCTTCCATATTTCCAGTTATGGGATAGCTCAAATTCCTTCTCAAATACCAAATCATAAGATATCTGAGGAATTTTTTCTGAAGAAAGTGTTCCAAGTTGAAGCTTCTGATTATCAATCTTCACATACACGGATACTGGTTCACCCCCTTTATCCTTGTTGACCTCCCCCAAACATGCCTGTCATATAAAGACTTGAGACCATTTATAGAAAAACATATCGATACCAAGTAAATAGATGATTAGGTGTTTATTTGTCATGATATAAGCATACATACCGCTGAAAGGTGGATAATCTTGTCATCTTCTGGCTCAACCTTGAGTGATGCTCCGCTTTTAACCTCAACACCTAATAGTGCAGAGAAAAACAGAGAAATCAATGGAATTTCCTTTTTTGTAAATGGATTAAATGAAAAAACAGAATAGCAAATAATAGGAGTTTTGGTATTTAGAGTATGTGATCTAACTGATTGTGATACCAATGAGTTACTTCTAACTCGAATTCTATAACAGAATTAGCATTTTGATCCATGTCATTTGGAATATTTTGATTTTCAGTTTTGCAGACTATTTTGAAGTTTCGCGGTTTCTAATCTAACGCCACTATTTCAGAGAAATTCACTTCAACACTAACTATTCCAATAAAATACTATACCATATACTTTTTCCAACAAAAACATCAAGGTCATTTCAAAGATCAAGACATATTCAAACAGATTAACACTTTTTTTTTGGTTAAATTCATCTTAAAGGTGAATAAATGGAGTGTCCCGGGTTCGAACCTGGGCTCCGGCACATATAGTGTGATATCCCTACTAACTGAGTTAAACTCACTAGGATAAACAGATTAACACTTTAACATACTTCAAAATTAAACTAGGTGATGAAGTATTATAGAAACTTCATAACTTGACAAATGACCGGTAAATGATAGTGCTATGCTATCACAACATCTACAAGGATGAAAAATGCAAAAGTATTTTTCCGGTAAAACATTACATTACTGATTTTGATGATGATGATTAGGGTTTAGTAACAGGTAACTAAAATTATATAAACTATTTCAACAAAAAATAATAACAATAATTTCATCCAGAACCAAATCTTTGCAAAACCTAACGGCATTAATCATTAATCACACATAACAAAATAGTAAAATTAAACAAAAAATTCATACACGAAGAAATTGATAGTTTAATATGCATCGTAGAAGGGCGATTACAACGCATTTCATAGAAATTGAAGAAATGCTTCGAAAATGAAAATCAAGAAGTAAAATAAGAAAAAATGCAAAAGCAAGAAGAAGGCTAATGATAAGAAGTGAGAATTGAGGAAGAGACGGTGTTACCCCAAAACTCCATGACTGCAGAGAGAACGAAAGCTTGATCACACACACAGAGAGAGAGAGAGAGAGAGAGAGTGCGAAAGACGTTTCTAGAATAACTGAATGAATAAGCGCTGAGTATTTATTTCATTGAAATTCGAATGGATATTTTGGGTCATGGGAGGGTTTTTATTTATTTATTTTATTTACGCAAAATGAATGATTCCATTTTGTTTCGATTTTTTCTGCGCTTCAAAAAGAATATTACTATTTCAACAATATTCAAATGGTTAAATTAGTTGGTTGAAAGATCAAAAAGTTTAATCTGGGGGAGTTCAGAAGTGAAAATTGTTAAAATTTATCCGAGATACATTATAAAAAAATACGGTCCATTTCTTTGATGGTACTTTTTCTTTTTCGTAGCCGGATATCTAATTGATGTTGATGTGCATCTTACATAGTTAATGATGCAGAACTTTTTCAGTTCATCCTATCCTATATGACTCATCCGAATGAAACCTCCACTATCCATTATATATGTTTTTAAGTTTTTAATTATCGGATATGTCCCTTAAATTTTTTAAGTATCGAGTCATTTAAATTTTATGTTTGTATTAGATAAATTCTTTAAGTTTTAAGTTTGTATATCAAATAGATCCTTAGAGGTACCTATCTCATACTTAAAAGACTTATTTGATAGAAATGTAAAAAATGACCTATAAATCCATTTTGCCTTTTATTTACAACAATGAGTTTTTGATGATTATTACTCTTCGCCCTACTTTACAATACAAAACACACTATCGAAATATATGTTTTAGTAAGATTTATATCATTAGAGCATTTTTTTATAAGAATTGTACAATTGAGAGATATAATTTGTACCAATTGAAGAAAATTTCCAATAATATTTATACTATTAGAAGATATCTTTTCGTAGATAGAAAGACATAAGAAGTGATTCTAATCAATTTGAAGAAAGAAAGGTGACCATCTTAATTTTATATTTCATCAACTTAATTTGAAATTCAAAGATCCGAAAGGGAAAAAATAGAATAAGAAGAGGAATAAACAAAAAAAATTATCATACATATTTGTTTTTTATTCAAATAAATGATAAAATTAATATTGGGAAGTTAACTTTTTACACTTTTAAGACATTGAATGCACAAATTTCAAGATAAAATTTCCTATTTAATATGCTTAATCATTGCCCCGGAAGCACTGTTTAGCATTTTTCATAAGACAATCAATGTGCGGATTTTATAGTTAAATTTAGCTCTATTCTATTGAAATTCTTCATCTTTGAAATGATAAACCTTCTAGATTCTCACATATCTCGGAAGTACATGTCTTGAGGAATGAGGAATGAATTCTTAATGGATTATTAATATTTGTCAATTGTCGTCATTTTGTTTTTGTTTTACCTTTTGTATAAAAACCACTTTTAGCAATGAGGTCAAGTTAGTATGGGAGAATGATAAAAATGGTTCTTATTCAGTCAAATTCGGTTATAATTTAGCAATGAGACACATTGTTCACAGTGAGCGATTCCACATGGTAGACAATTGGAATGGTATTTGGAAATATAAAGCTCCTTGCAAAGTGCACCATTTACTTTGACGTCTTTGGCGTCATGTATCTTAACGCGATCTCATTTGTCACAACATGTTGATTATCCGTTATTATGTCCTATTCGTGATCATGATTTGCATGTGTATTTTGAGTGAAGAACAACGTCCAAGATAGCTGGCAGACAATAGACCTTGAGGTTGTCCTTCATAATGACGAGTAACAGTATGAGTTTGTAGCTGCTAGGATTTTGGCAATTTGGAATAAGGAGGATAATGGTACGGTAAGCCCTGCTGCAACACTATTTTGGTGCATTTGGCATAATCGAAATGAACAAGTTTGGAATGATAGTAAGTGCTCACAAACTCTGGTAGAAAGGTCAACTTTTGTTATGTGGCATGAGTGGTTTTCTATTAATACACTACAACAACCTTTAACAAAGCTGAATGCGACTAGCATTGTTTGTCGATGGACCAAACCGGACGTTGGATGGATAAAATATAATATCAACGCATATTTTTTTTATTGAAACAGGTGTGTCTACCTCAACATGTTGTTTCCATAATTGTAACCATCAATATCAGTTTGTGGTTGCGGTTACCACATGGTAGCAGGCGTTATTATCCACTATGAATGAGGGAATTATTGGTCTACTTCGTGCAATATAAGAGGCTTGTGATAGGGGACTTGTTCATGTTCAATTTGAAAATGACTCTCAATTGTTAGTAGATGTGATTTGTTTAAAGCAAAGAGGCAAGTTTAAGTTTAATTTTATTTTAGCTAATATTATTCATATGATGTCGTCGTTAGTAAACTAGGGTAAAGTTTATTATGAGACAAGCAAATTTATTTTCTCATACTCTTGCCAAGACTTCCAATTCTTGAACTAATTTTCATAGATTTAAATCTATTCCTTTTTGTATTGAACGTTTCGGTAAAAAAAAAAAAACAAAGTTCATTTGCACAAGATGACACACGTGGTTGATGTAATTATTAAAGTGGTGAATTATTGTAGTTAAACTTATGGAATAATTAATTGAGTTAAGTATTTTATTTTGTCAATAAAAACTTAGTTACTTTTATGGATGAGTTGTGTTATTTGTACAACTATTTTGCTACAACTTGGACAACTTTTTATTCCTTCTTTATTTAGCAGAAAATACAATAAAGGAGAGAGAATAAGAGAGTAAAAATATAATATAAGTATGAGAAATAAATTGTCCAAAAAATTATATAAAATTTATTGTACAAATAACATTTCTCTTTATGAATACGGTGTTGGAGATAATGTATAAATTTCAAGTTAAAAACTAGTAAAAAGTAAAAACCGAAAGAAGTAATGTATATCAAATTTGTGAAACTAGTAAATTAATTGAAAACATGTAGTTTTTGAAGTCACATCCAATGCAAAATGCCTCCACCTCATACTAATTTATGTTATTGTATACCAAATGGTGACTGGAAAAACCATATAAAATTATATAACCTTAGCAAGTTTTCCTCAAACATTCAGCAAAATCACGATTTAGAAGAGTATGCAAAAAATGAACTCAATCAATCATACTTGTATAACAAACAATCATGATTTTAGAGTTTTCCCATTTCCTATTTTTGGGCACAAACAAGTGGACATGAACGTTAACTTGTGGACACTTATGAAAAAAAACTTGTGGACATACTATTTTTTTACCCTCTCTACATAGAGGAAATCTTCCTTTGACACAAACACAAATAAAAAATATTTAGGTACACTCACATAAATAAATAAAATTAATAGAAAAATAATTTAAGCGCGTCATTTCATATATCTCTCTTTTTATTTTTTCATTATTGTGTGTGTCTAACACCTCTATTTTATAGTTGTGCCTAAGTAAGAATGAATTCCTTGAAAATTATGATTTTTTCCTCCAACACTCTCTTTGTATTGATCGTGAACATATTCAAATATTTTGTTATTTTGAGCCAATTTTGTAATATTGTATATTTCTGAGTGAACGTTTTTTTTTTATGGGCAAAAGTGGCTACGCCCCAAGTGAATTTTACTATGAATGGGAGAAAATAATAAATCATCGACCCCCATCTTGTAATAACCAGGAAGAGATTCTTTACAAATGTTAAGGGATTGCTTGTTGCCGTTCATGCAAGAGGCCCTCGGATTAGCCAATATTCCAATACAATATGGAGCCGATTTAAGGGTCAAACAATCCAAATAAGGGTTTTGGATTATAAATTTTTGGCCTGAAAAAAGGTCTAAAAAAAATTCATTTAATTATAAATATATAATATATAACATTTAAATTTTAAGAATTTTTTTAGTTGGATTGGTAAAGTTATGGACCTCAAATTCATAATTAAGACTCTAGTTCAACTCTTAGTCTTATAAATATATAATATACTGTATTATTTTTTCATTATTGTGTGTCACTTTAGAAATAAAATTTGTTTAAAAATGAATGTCACTCACACTTTTCAATGCAATATTTTTCAATTGTACTTCTAATTATTACTACATGCACTATTCTCAAATAAACCAACCAATAAATTCTAGGGATAATTTAACAAAAATATTACTTTTTTTTATAATATACTTATATTTTTTAATATGTGTATAAAAATCTTAAACCACGTTTATTTTAGAGTCCAAATAAAATGTTAAAGAAAATATTCTAACTCTAAAAATTATTAACCGTCTTTTGATTGCTCAAATTCCAAGGTAAACCAATCATAAGTTCTAAGATCAAAGATGATGTGACAAATTTGCTTTTCATGGGAATGTCATGTGCTAATTGGCAACGGGGGAAGAGAGACATGTCATTATTGAATTTGGATCCTCTTTAGAATAATTTTTAAGTTGTCATAAGGATTCCGGCACACCTTTTGGTCGCGCATAAAAAAAGTGAAAAAAATAATAATTAAATAATATATATTTTTTAAATAATTATATAATTTTATGTGTTTTTAACGGTGTGACCAAAAGAGATGATTAAAAAAGAGAACTGCACATATAAGTGAATTGGTTGATTTTACTTATATATGTTTTTCATTTCAAAACAATTTTTTTATTATTATGCTAACTATTATTTCATGGCACAAATTAAGGCTAAAAATAAAATGAAAATGTTACCTTAAAAATAACATTTTTTTTAATATTTTACAAATATTAACTACACAAGTTTCAATGTAACTTTACTATATTGAATTTTCTTAACTAGTATCCTAAAACACAAGTTAGCATCTTCCTTTTTGTTTATATAAGAATTTTGCTGAGGCATCAAATATATGATGATATACAAGTGACACATATTTTTCATCATACATAAGTTTATTTTATCTATTAAATAAATAAATCTCACTATTAGAATAAATGAAATGTGATATAACATATTAATTCAATACTTGCTAAAATATTTTTCTCATTTTTTACCTAAAAAAAATACTCATTTATACATGTTATTCCCTCCGGTTCCTAATATAAGAGAAATTTTACTTTTTAGATTCATTGACAATCTAATGTATCTAGTCCATATTATTGACTAGATACATTAGATTTTCAATGAATCTAAAAAGTAAAGTTTTTCTTGTATTAAAGATTATAGGGAGTATTAGACAAAACATTAGTTGAAATTTTTATTTTTAGAAATAAGTTGAAATTTGAATCTTATATTTGAATCTTAAATTATCATATTATATAAAAGGTCCAGTGCTTTCTATTAAACTTAATTTTTGTTGATATTTTTATCTATATTTTTTTCTAGTAGAAAGAGTAAGGTTTAAAAATCTAAACCTCCTTATCAAAATTATTTGTGTGTCCCAAGTTAACCAATTAAACTACACCCAATTGCCAATAAATATTAGTGATTCAATTGGTATGATTTATCGAGCTTAAATTAATTTGAATCTTTGTACATATTCGTTAAGTATGAGGATTTTTTATTTATTTATTTATTAATTCTCTAGTTCTTAATAAAAGAGATCTAATAATTCAGAATTCGTCCGCGAGGTAATTAAAGTCCGACCACGAATTTATTTCTACTAAAAATTGAACTTGGGTAAGTAACTAAGTTTGATTTAATAGTGAGGAGTTTATGTATTATGCATAAGGTTCTGAGTTCGATTATATGTTTCGTTGTAAAAAAAAATCAAACTCGAATTCTTCTCTATAATTCCCTTGAGGAGAGTTTGTTAACTGTTTGATCCAATATAATTGTTTGATTTTTTTAATTCATGTAAGTATTGTTGCACACTATTGTTATTTGTGAAGAAAAAAAGTTTGGTAAAAGTTTCACCACTAATATATAAAAGTACTATGATTTAAGAATTTTGTTTTGTATCAGCTCTCTAGTTCTAAAAGGAATGAATCTCTATTCTCTAATAATAATTCAGAATTTGACAGTAAAATAAATAAAATATAATTAAAAAATATTTTTGTTTGAGGTTGAACTCAAATTTTTTTTAGAAAAAAATAAATAATATTAATTGCTCGACTTTAGAACATCTCCAATGATGGATCTTACACTATTAAGAATCGGTTCTTAATAGGAACTATCATCGGAGCAATACACTTTTGAATTTTTAATAGAAACCGATTTTTAAATAAGAATTTTCTCTCTCTCTTCTATGACCCACCTTAGTTTTCATTAAAATATATTTTTTTAGGGGATCTGCTTACTTTTATATATTATTAATAGTTAAAATATATTGTGAGGTAGAGTCATTGATGAGACCCATTTAGAACTTTTGAAGAGGTACTGGGTTGAAGGAATTGATTGCTTATTAAAAACTATTATTAGAAAAATAATAAATGGGTGATGTGTACAAGATGTTATTAGTATAGTAAGTGTAACTTTGGATTTAGTTTACTCGGTGAAAGGTCAAAAGGAGTATTGATATATGCATTATTGATGCTCTGTGACAATGTTTTATTGTCCTTGCCCTGCCCTTATCAATTAAAAGCATGCTACTGACACTGTTTATGCTCTGCATGCATCATATGAAACCGTAAACAGATGCCAAGTTTATAGCCTTTGTCAGGTGTCATTGTTAAAAACTGTTTGGCTCTAATCTCCACCGATTAAGTGGTCCCTTCCCTTTGATTTAGTTCACAACTATACAGATTAACGGTAATATTTGGATTTAATTTCCTTTTGACTTAGCCTAAAATTCTGCTTCAAATGGGTAGATTATTTTTATATTCATTGAGATATCTGATCTATAAATATGAACCAGATACATTAGATTTTGTTTGGTTAATAAAACTTGATAAATTACTTACAAGATATAGATTGAACTACATGCACATTGGTGAACCTTACTGTTACCATTGTGGGAATGTGATGGAAATAACTCTTCATGTACTTAGAGATTGTCCCTTCACTCCCTTGGTTGGCTATGGTTATTTATTTGGTTAAATGCTGTCAATTTGCAGCAATGAATCACCCGAGGCGGATGAATTTTTGGGCAACGGCCTGTCATTCTTCGTGGACTTGGCGTAATAAACACCGATGGTGCTTCTAAAGGTGGCGGTGTGGCAGGATGTGGAGCAGGTATTAGGGGAGAGGATGGTTAACTGTGGTTACATATGTAGTAAAGCTTTGAGGAGTTTTGGAAGGGTTGCAATTAGTCTGTGCTCGTAGATATCGACTCAATGTCAAGTTAAATAGTACTCCCTTCCGTCCTTTTTATAAGGAAAATTTGGAGGGAAAAAATTGATCCGAAACTTTGACCAAATTTCAAATATTTTAAATATTTAATTTCACTTATACCCTTATTTATTATGAGAGAGAATATTAAAAATAAGTTATTAAATAAGGATATAGATGAAATAAATTTAAAATTAAAAGAGTATTAAATGAAAGTAAGTAGTAAAAATAAACTATAAGAATAAAAACTCAGAAATTGTTCCGTAAAAATAAACTATAAGAATTTTCATAAAATAAATGGAGTTAGTTTTGCTTATCCAAACTATAAAATAACTTATAGTTAACTCCACATATGAGTACCATCCATTACAAGGTATGTACAAATTTCACATTTGTTTCTCTTGTCTCTTCTAGTAAAAGTGTAAAACATTTTTTTGAATTTATACCTCAATAACAAAACCATGCAATCCTTAATTAAGAATTGCTCTCTAAGTTAGGAAATGATTTTATTTTGAAAGTGGCAAGTATATCTATAATAAGTTCCACTTCCTATCCTATTCAAAGATAACCTTCATTAAATGTCAGTACATTATCCACAAAATCTTCCAATATAAGCCCACAACTTCTTCCTCAAATACACTTAAAGCCCCTTGATCATTACAAAGGCAGTAAACTTGGGCAGCATGCCCCCATGGTCTTGCTCAAAAGTCAATATCATTAAGAGTGAAATGTCAAATACCCCCTGAAATTTTAAAATTCGTTAAATATTCTCCTGAAATTTGGAAATAGGCAAATATCTCCTGAAATTGTAAAACGTCAATCAAATTGCCCTCTACTCCATTTAAATCCATCTATTTTAATGAGGAAAAGAGAGAAAAATATGGAGGAAACAAGAATTGATAAATAGTATGATGTTGGTGATGAGTGTTTCTTGTTTGATTGCTGAATCTGATAACTCAGATTGGTTTATTGGGTGGTTAGAACCTCTTGGTTCTGATTTTGAAAGCAATGATAATGATGATGATGATTTTGGTGATGATATTTTTGTTGTTTTGGTTCCTTGTTATTCACCTGGTTGCAAGGAGGTTGAAAACTCAAACAATGTGCTTTTGAAAGCTCAAAATAGACGGAGTTAATGGAGTAAGGGGCCATTTGATTGACGTTTTACAATTTCAGAGGGTATTTGCCTATTTCCAAATTTCATGGGGTATTTGACGCATTTTGAAATTTTAGAAGGTATTTAACATTTTACTCGAACCATTAATCTTCAAATAAACTAGTATATATCAAAAGCTATTGTTGCAAAGAAATTCTATTGAGCACACTATTCCATATTTTTTGTGGTTTCAATTGGATTTGGATTCCCTAAAGTCACATTTTCCTGCATTTCCTCCATTTAGGCAAAATTTAAGGGTATTATTGTCTTTATAATAAACATAAATGCACTTGGAAATGCAATATTTTTCTTTTCTTAATTACTTTTTGCTTGAATGTAGGTGAATTTAGGAAGAACAAATGTAGAAAATCGAAATCCTTTCAATCATACCATATAGACTATATCTTCTCAAATTATGCCATAGTTGTTGGAGAGGATAAAAAACAAAAGTCGAAAATCACACATATTCATGTAGTCTATGATTATGAGTTTGAAGGGGAACAGATGACTTTAGACCCTAAATTTACAGTGCTTTATGAATTTATTTACTATCATTTTTGACAAAGACTCTCAAAAGGTCTAACTTGACCCTGTAAATTGTCGTTGAAGAACACAAACTTATTCGATTCTGAAATTATGGCTCAGTGCTGACAGATGTCTATACAAAGTTGTAGCACTTGTCTTACTTATAATAACGTGATGCTAAGACAGATGTTACATCTCGTCCCAGTACAGAACAAAACAGACAAGGTAAAAATAAATTGCAGAATTTAAAGAACATAGTATGTTGTTAACCCAGTTCGGCGCAACTCACCTACTCTGGGGGATACCGATCCAGGAAGAAAATCCACTATAATAGTCCTAGTTCAAAGCCCTCAGCAAACGCCCCGTTTACGACTTATCACCTAGACACTACCCGTGCAACTTCTACCTAGGAACTCCTAGATATGAGATCACATCTCACTTCCCCTCAACCTTACAAACCAATAAGGATTTCAATACAACACATACAATGTTGTTTACAATGATTACAATCAAATGGTGGAGACACACTCCTAGACACAAATAGACATTACTCTCGCTTAAAAGCTCTTGAGTAAATCACAAATACAACTCAACTAAACATCCACCTCTGTGCTTTGATACTCAATGGCAACACCAGAGTGGTATAGAAAATAAAGTACAAAGCTTACAAAGACACGAAACCCTAAAAGACTACATCTTTGATATATCGGTTTTTGCTTCAGTTTCGGTGTATAAAATTAGGTCCGAGTCTTCCTTTAAATAGCCACGAGTTAGCATGGGCTTGCTGAGCAAATCGGGCTTGAAACACAGCTGTCATTTGGAAAAGTCCAGCACACATATTTTTGAATCAAATCTTTTGTTTCCATAAATGGCGTAGCATTCTATGAAAATATAACTTGGTACAGCCGTCTTATAAACCCTTATTTAAAACGTGCACCTTGGTACACAAGAAAAGGTGAAAATATTGTTTAGGCGAATCTTCAAAGATATGGCGCACAAATAAGGCGAGGATTACCGCCAAGACAGATGTTGTACCCACATTCTACGACATCTGGTCCAACATCTTGCTAGAACTTGTTTTTGAAAAATAAGGCCAACATACAAAACACCAACATATTCTAATAATTGTAGGTCTAATTCTCAAAATCATATTGGTCAATGAACTTAATGTTACACATATTATAATATCTCAATCATGCTTGTGGGCATCGTAGACCTATGTGTGCTTCACTAACCATTCATGTATACATGGTCATGACCTCCTTGTGAATCATTAGAATGGACTTCTCGTTAGAATATTAGAAAATATCTTATAATATGTTTTAAGATAATTGTACGATTTAAATTATATTTTGTTGAACAAATGTATCTGATTATTTTTGTTGGTTCATATCCCAATAATCAAAGTATATTGTTTGTTCCTTATCAATAATATTTGTAGTTCTTATTATTTCTCTCCTCTTTTCATCTAAAATCCCACAAATTCAACATTAACCCAGAGTTTTGTTCGATCTTCCTCGAATCGTCTCGTATTATTTCGTTGCGGTGTTATTAAAAAGTTGGAAATATAATAATAGTTTTTTTCCCCTCGTTTCGCAGCAAGATTCGAAATCATAGTTCTTTCTCTTGAGTTCAATCACTATCGAGGCTAATCCTAGTTTATTTTTTAGTTTTGGTGTTCATGAATGTCCTAAAACCCTATCCATTGTAGTCTCTCACGTAGTTGTTTTGTTTACCGTCCAACGTACATGACCTACGTGTCACGGTGACCCCATCATCACATTTTCCGTAGTCATATCGGTGACGGTGAGCCCCCCGAAGCACCTTCGTAAACTCTCACTCACGCAACGTCACACGTATTTTTGATGTCGTTAGCCCTTCCAGTGGGTGAAGGCCACACACCGTCCTCTAGAACTCTAACGAGGTGTTGTTGGTTTCTTTAAACTCACGTCCCTTTTATAGTACGGGTGGAACTAGTCGGTTATTACAGGTTAGATCGAAACTTTATTTACATCTAAAACTTCATTATCCAAAATTCGTAATTTTCAAATAGTTCAATATCTCGTACATAATGCAACAAAGGATGGGAAGAACTAAATGAAAAAACAAAAAAGGTGTGATGCATTTACTTTGTTTCAAACATGTAGATCTAAAGACAATAATAGATCAAGTAGAAGAGAAATATAAATTAAAATAGATATAGAATATATTAGAATATCTTTCACACCTCCTTCATCAACATATTATAAGCTTGTAAAATATAACTTTCATCTCCTATATCAAAGATGGATAAAAACAACATAGCGAAGAGTACATGAGATTGACCCGATACCCGACTCGCATCCAACCAAATACTTCAATGTATTGTCGATTATATTGGTTTCGAGTCGGATCGCAGGGATGTGCTTAGCCCTATGAAAGTCATAAGAACTTCATAGTTAAACGTTCTTGACTTGGAACAATCTGTGAATGGATGACCTTTTGGAAAGTTTCGATAAAGTGTGTGAGTGGGGATAAAATACACCGAAAAGACTTGTGTTGGTTTGTGGGGACAATCGACTTTTGTTTGCACAACAATTAAGAAAGAAGGATGACATGGTTTGAAAGAAAAATAAAGATACGCTTCCTCATTCTTGCACGCAACGTCAAAAAAAGAAACGCAATGAAAGAAGATTGACGTGGTCAGAAAGCAAGACAAAGTTGCCATTCCCTGATTCTTCGACGCCGCTTAATAAAGAAACGCCTAAAAAGAAGGGTGACGCAATCATAAAGCACAACAAAGCTGATCTTCACCGTTTCATCGCACAACAACAAAGAAATAATAAATTAAAAGAAGGGCTATGACGTGGTTAGGAAGAAAAATAAAACTACATTTTCCTCGTTTCTTCATATATACTACGACAAAACAAGAAACGCGGTTTGAGACTCACATTTTTATCCCTTTCTTTCTTTGACTATTTGTTACTATTTCAAATGAGTTAAACTCTTTTCTTATTTTTAATTTTTTTTATCTACTGGAAAAAGTATAAAGTTCAATAATTATAATTAACCATATAAATAAGTTTTTTTTTTAAGCACCATATAAGTAAGTTATACACATGTTTAATCAAATTTATTTACCTATTGAAGTACAAATACCTTTTGATATGTTATGATATGTGAAGATAGTGAAATAAGATTGCTACTGTACCTTCTATTTTTTCCGAAGGAAAGATTACAATTTTTTTTTTTTTTTACAGAAGATTTACAACCTTTTAAAAGTTACTTATGTTATGTATAGTCATTAAACTCATAGCCTAAGCATTAATAAACTTACTCATTTTTCTCAAGTGTCCCTGATTAAATATTTTAACAATTAATGAAGTTATTTTTTTTTTTACTAGAGTATATAGTTAAACTTTTTTTTTCATTAACTAGACTTGTGGTTAAGCTCACACACTTTAAATGTAGAGAAGTAAATATTGAAGTTTAAATTTTGACCATTCTAATAATATCCCTGATAGTTATCAATTGAACTACATTTATAAGATAAAATATATATCTCAACTTGTTACTATAATTTTATCTATTGCATTTCTTTCCATCAATTCAAATATAGATTTAATACTTTTTATGTCTATGTAAGTTTAAAACTAACAAATATCAATAATTAGCAAAAGAAATTTGAGGATATATATACTTTACATTTATGACAAAATTGAAAAAATATCATGCAATATTTAATATTATGATATGATAAAATACTTCATCCGACCTTATTTATAGGCAAAAGTTACTTTTTAGATTCATTGAACAATTGTTGTATCTAGCTAAGATATAGACTAAATACATCAATTGTTCAAATAATCTAAAAAGTGATTTTTGCTTATAAATAAGACTGGAAGGAGTAGTACAATACGGTCAATATATCATTATGATTAGTAAAAAAATCATCATATATTATATTAAATTTATGTACACATTCAATTTATCATTATCATTAGTCAAAAATATATATATCATTACCAAAATTATATTTATTTACATGGTCAATATATCAATTTAAAGTTATATTTATTTATAGAAATCAAATATTCTAAATTATTTTAAAATTTTAGTATAATAAATATTTTAAATATTCTAATATCCTATAGTCCTTAAAATACTGTATAAAATATTATTTTTATTTTATTTATCAACTAATATCCTTTTTTTAAATCTTACAAAAAAATCCTTTTTTGATATAATACCATGATTTTAAAACCTCTACCAAAATAAATAAAAGTCATAGTAGAAAAGAACAGTACACTTTTAATTTTATATAAATTACTATTTAAGTTACATCACTTTCGACACTTTTACCAAAACCTCATATATATACATAAAATAAATTTAATATTATATGCACATGTAAAATAAATTATTATTATTATTATAATACGTAATTCGTCTTATATGATAAGACGAATGACGTATATAATAATAACTGTCAATGTCAACAACGTCTCAACCGAAACGTTGTTACAACACGTGAGAAATGAGAGAAGAGAAAAAAATATATGCACATGCAAAACAAATTCGACGTATACTTGCATCGCATCTCTTATCTTTGGTGTCAGTCACCCGCATAGTAACCACACTATATTATTAAATGTAAACAAGCAAAAAGAGACAAAAGTAAATTACATAATTAATCAATATTAAATTGATTTCTTGACTAGAATCATGATAAGAAAGCTTCTTAATTAATTAATTTAATTTAATTTAATTAGCTCAGGATGCGTATGCATAAAATTTTGTGCCGGTTGTTACCTTTTTCCTTTATTTCACTCATTCGGTGAAATGATCTATGCTTATATATTCTCACAATATTTCTCATATTTTGATACTAGATTATCAGATCTTAACAGTAGTGACTCATTGTAACAATTCTGAATAAATTTCTTTGAGTTTCAGTTTTTGGTCTCATCACCATAAAGCGGAGGTTTCAAGCAAAATTAGCTCACATGTTTCAGAATATTAATTTTAATATAATTTAATGTTTATTAGTTTTATTATAAATTCTTCTTCTTCTTCTTCAATTTTTATCTTCACTAACATCAGCTCCATCATCACTCACCGGTGGTTACTTTAAGGTAAGGTAATTCACAAACCCACATCTTTCAATGTTTCATGAATTGGATCTATGGTTCTGTTTTTTTTTAATTTAATGATGTTTTTTTTTGTTTCATTAAAGACTTCAATTTTATTCTCCTCTGTTCTGTTTTTTACATGTAAATGAACCTTAATCAATTACACAGTTCTGGTCGGTTATTGTGTTTTAATTTTCTTGTTGTGAAACATTTTCAATTAAGGTTTTTTAATTTAATTTTTTTTTTTTTTGGTATAGGAAAAAATGGAGTTTGGTGAAACAGAGAAAAAAGAGCTTAATTCAAAGATTCCATGGATACCCACCACACCATTTAAGCCAATTGCTCAGAGACCAGTGCCGATCTGCAATTCTGGAGAGAGAAATCAGCTGAATTCTCATTTCAATGGAGAATTTTCATGTGTTGAATCTTCAAGCGGTGGAGATGTTAACAACCAGTCAGAAACTGTTGCTGTAGCATCAGACATTGGTCATGACAATGCCAGAACTAGGGTACAAATATCCTTTGATGATAATGTTCCTAGTTCAACTAATAGTTTTGCTCAACTTTTGGCTCAGGCAGAGGCGCCTCCGTCATCGTCGTCGTATTCAAATGCAGCATATGAATTTTCAGGGAACCAATTTGTTCCTGGTGTGTGGAACTCACAGTTCAACCAAAGTTATGCATTTTTATATCAGCAACAACCCTTCCTCAATTTAATTCATAACAGTTACCAAGATCCTCAGGGTAAGTGTATTATATTTTGGTTTTGGTACCCTGATTTTTAGGTTCCGAGTTTTGACAGTTGATTAAATGGTTAATATGCACGGTGTTTTAAAAACCGAACCGAACATTCATCTGACAAAATCTCCAGGTCATGGTTCAACTTTTGTCAGTTCAATGTCCGGTTCGGTTTTATTTAATCATTTGTCAGTTCAATGTCCGGTTCAATTTTTAAAACACTGCGCACATAGTAATTGAACCGTAGACGGTGTCGTTTTACTGTTGGACCCTTGATTTTTAAAACACTACCTTTTTTTTTTTTGACGAAAAAACACTACTTACTATACAATAGTTTTGACAGTTGATTAACCAATTACTATGCACGGTGTTTTAAAAACCGAACTGAAATGGTTAAACTGCTCGAACCGAGACAAAACTGTGGTTGAACCGCTCAAATAATTGAACCCCACAGACTGTCGTTTTACGGTTGAACAGGTTCAACCCTTGATTTTTAAAACACTGCTTACTGTACTATATTTTCCTATAATCTGTTTTATTTAATCATGACCTGGAGATTTCGTCAGTTCAATATCCGGTTCGGTTTTTAAAACACTGCAGATAGTAATTTGAACCGTAGACAGTATTGTTTTACGGTTCAGCCCTTGATTTTTAAAACACAGCTTGCTGTACTACAGTTTTGACAGTTGATTAACCAATTACTATGCAGTGTTTTAAAAACCTAACCAAAATGGTTCAACTGCTCGAACCGAGCATAACTGTGGTTGAACCGTTCAAATAATTTAACCATACAGTGTTGTTTTGCGGTTAAACCGGTTGAACAGGTTCAACCTTTGATTTTTAAAACACTGCTTCCTGTACAATATTTTCCTATAATTTCTTTTATTTTCTCTAAGAAACCATGTCATTCATAGAACTAGCTTTCCACCAAAATCAGTTTTTTTTACATGATTTTACTTTTGATTTTCCAGACTTTGATAAATTTTGGGACCATGTTGATCTGTAGGCACAATATCCACTGTTATATCAATAATTTTTTCAATTGCTTACAATATGTGATTGATGTGAGATCATATGGTTCTAACTTCTAACTCTGGCATTTATATGATGTCCTACAACAGGTACACCATACTTGGGTTATTATGACAAGACCAATTCCCAGGTTGCTCTGCCTCCAGAAAATAACATAACATCAAAAGACAAACAAGTTGTGGAGACACAAATATGCATGGATCAAAGGGAAGACGAGAATAATGCATCGGCTACAATGTGCAACAATTCACACAACAAACTCTCTGATCCTGTTGTAGACTTGACTGCTGTTTCTACACCATGCAAGGAGAATAACCACAATAAGGAAATACACCATGCTATTGATCTTAATGAAATACCCCAAACAAAACCGAAAAGAAGAAAGCATCGCCCCAAGGTCATAAAAGAAGGCAAACCGAAAAGAACTCCAAAGCCAGCCACTCCAAAGCCTGATCAATCAAAAGAAACCTCAACTCAAAAGAGGAAGTATGTGAGAAAGAAAGAGTCAAACACAACTCCAGCAGAAGTGACAGGGGAATGCACTGAACCATTGATGACAGAGTCTGCCAAAAAGACATGTAGAAGGTCCTTATTCTTTGACATACCAGAACAACCAAGAGATGGAAATTCTGCATCCAGAGAAGAAAACGCAACTACACGTTTTGGTGGAGAAATTGGTATAGAGGTCCAGGAAACACATGCTTTACAAGAAGATGCACAAGCCTCCAGCAGTAACGGAAAACTTCCGAATACAGGATCACAAGAAGTTCGTTCCAAGAGAAAACCATCTGGTACCGCTGAACAAGCAGACAGCAGCAGCATTAATATGATCGGGGCACAATATAATTTAATGCAGGCATACCAGTCCAAGTATTGGGCTCAATTTCCAAATATCCAGAAGAAAAAAAGAAGTGAGAAAGGGAAATTTTCAAACACATCCAATACATCTTCCATAGCTGCTATCAAAGAAGTACAACTTGCAAGATGCTCTGACGAAAATGCAAGATCACATCCGGATGCATCAACTTCTAATGGCTGGACTACTGCTTCTGCTTCTGAATATGAAACAGCGAGACTCCTAACCATGCTAGCTACAGAAACAGCTCCCTATGACAAATCTCAATCGCTGGAGTACAATTTATTTTCAGGACAAAGCAGACCAACCAAAAAAAGATCCAGAGTCACTACCAGAATTCAAGATTGCACTTCACTGACCATAATTAGAAACTGTGATGCTAAACTGACTAATATTGCAAGCCTAGGCAGCTCTGATAGACAGACATTTGAGAATGCAGAAAGACCACAAACAGGCATTGATGCTCTAGTTGCAGAGATGTGTGCATCACTCACAAAAAAGAAACGGAGTAAGAAGAGAAGTGTGTCAATTAGTTCTACATATTCTCGCATAAATGAAATGCAACAACATCTGCCCTTGCAGAACTCGTTAGGTATTTCAACTGAAACTTAGATTTTTTTTGTCAATGATATTATAGTTGTTACAAATCAAACAAAAAGAGAAGTATTGTGCAGTTTGTCCTAATTAAGACATTGATGCAGGTGTTGCTTGCGGAGAGAGTTGGAAAAGTGTACCTACTGTGGACGCATTAACACAGCAATTTAGACACCTAAACATATATAGAGAAGCTAGAGAGCTGGTGTTGTGTGAACAGAATGCACTTGTCCCTTACAATCGGAAAAATGAAAAACACAAAGGCCAGGTTCATAAATATGGCACCATCATTCCCTTTGAGGGTGTGTTTGATCCCATCAAGAAACAGCGCCCACGACCTAAAGTTGATCTTGATGAGGAAACTAATAAAGTGTGGAAGCTTCTGATGTTGGATATAAACAGTCATGGGGTTGATGGAACAGATGAAGACAAGGCCAAATGGTGGGAAAATGAACGAAATGTTTTCCGAGGAAGAGCAGAGTCATTTATTGCACGGATGCATCTTGTTCAAGGTATGAGTGATATATTGTAATTTCAAGAATAACAATACTGACCACTTCTATTTTCTCACATTTTTATACATACTATATGTGCTCTAGGAGGTAGAAATGAGAACACTAACCTGTAGGAAAATACCAATAAAATTAACATTATCTGTCTTCCTGCCTGAAAATAAAAACACGGGAAAAAGGAAGTCACCAATCCTACTTTCAGATAACCAAGAGACAAAGAGCATTGAAGAAATTTACATAAAATCGACAATAATATTTATTAGTAATAATTTATTGAAGAAAGATGGCAAGATATACCAGTAGGGAAATACTAACTAGAGCTAAGAATACATTAGCCGAACAAATTATCTGAAATGTTCATATCCATTCTGCATGATTTGGTTACATGGTTAACAAAAAATAATGCATATTCAACAGGAGACAGACGTTTTTCTCGATGGAAAGGATCGGTGGTGGATTCGGTGGTTGGAGTTTTTCTCACTCAAAATGTCTCAGATCATCTTTCCAGGTATAAATTATGCAAGTTTAGTTATAAAGAAACATACAATTAAAATATATGATTCACCACTTTTTTTCTTTTCTGTTGACAGTTCTGCATTCATGTCCCTTGCTGCTCGATTTCCACTGAAGTCAAGCAGCAACTTCGATACATGCCATGAGGAAAGTGCAAGCATGATTGTCAACACACCAGAGGTGCAGATTGTGGAACCAGAAGAAAATGCAAAGCTGGAAGACATAATATTGAATCAATCTGTTCATGAATTGAGTTCTATGACAAAAGATATCATTGAACATTCTGAAGAAAGAGAAACTGTTGACAGCAACAGTATTGACTCCTGTGGAACTACTGGCAGCTTAAATAGCTTAAAAGATGAATCAAATTGTAAACCGTCAGAACCAGCTCAAAGCAATGTTAGGGAACATAGTACAATGGAATTTGTTAATCAAGCTACTGGGGAAGGACAACAAAATTCATGTCACGGAGGTGTTAGGAAAGAGTTAAATGCTTTATTTTCATCCCATTGCTCCATTGTTACATCTCAATCGTCTGGAGGTTTTTCAATTGATCAAAATCCTGAGAAGATAGGATCATTCTCAGACAGCAATGCAGAAGTAGAAGATCAGCTAAGCACAGCCGAATACAATTTTTCCAACAGTACTTCTTTCAGTAAGCTTTTAGGAATGGCAAGTTCGACCCAGGTACATGAAGTTAACAGTCAGAGAAGCAATCCAACTGAGAATTTGAGAGATTCATACGGTCAATCTGCAACTATGATGCATGACAACCTGGAACAGAACTTGGAAAAATCAAATGTTACTCAAAGCTCCTTAGAAGCAATCGTGGCACAATGCAATGACTATAGTCTGAAAATGACCCCCAACTCTGGAGTCCTAGAACTCAACTGCTATAATCCTGTCAATTTTGAAGCCTCGTCCAGTGGCTCCTCAATGAATAACATAAGCTCGAGTTCTCCAGCAGAGTCTCACAGCATGCTATCCCAAGTCCATCTTCAGCAACAGAGTGATCACAAGCAGCACAAGGCTCTCCACATTTCTGGACAAAGTCAAGATCTTATGCAGAAATCAAGGGAATCAGATTCTGGTGACCACAATTATGCTATGACGAATGAAAACAGTAATTTAGATTCTGTCCCTGTAAAATCAAAAGGCAAGGAGCGCGGGAAAGAGAAAAAGGATAGCTTCAATTGGGATAGTTTAAGAATACAGGCACAAGCTAAGGCAGGGAAGAGAGAAAAGACAGAAAGCACCATGGACTCTTTGGATTGGGATGCTGTGAGACGTGCAAACGTCAATGAAATTGCTGATGCCATCAAAGAAAGGGGCATGAACAACATGCTTGCTGAACGTATTCAGGTAGAATCTAATATCCATAAAATGTTTTTTGCTGATTGCTCTTCCCCTCCCCCCACCCTCCCGTATTGCTCACAGGAAAAATACACTACCGGAAGATATCTTTCGGTGAATTGGAGGGATTTTGAGCAATTACCATGTTTTTTATATATACTTTGCTGGAAAGAGAAAACCCTTCACAACAGCTTATTGTCAACTGATATATTACGCAGAGTTTCCTGAATCTACTTGTTGAAAAACACGGGGCTATTGATCTCGAGTGGCTGAGAGATGTTCCACCTGACCAGGCAAAGTAAGTCCAGAGATTAATTGAACTGCTTTATTCAAATTGTACTTCCCACTCATTGTAAGCTTGTCATGATTATATAATTGTTGAAACCAACATACTGTGTTCTTACAAACACAAATAGATGCATACTCATCAAGCAGTTAGACCTACTACACCATAGCAGGATAAAATGCATAATGTTAATTCAATTTATATATGCAGAGAATTCTTGCTCAGCATAAGGGGATTGGGATTGAAAAGTGTTGAGTGCGTGCGACTATTAACACTGCACCATCTTGCTTTCCCGGTAAGCTGAAAACAGAAGTATGTAATTACATTATTAATTATTAATACGGAATATGTTTGAACAGTTATTGTTGTGCAATAGGTGGACACAAATGTTGGGCGTATTGCGGTGCGATTGGGATGGGTACCTCTCCAGCCATTGCCCGAGTCACTACAGTTGCATCTTCTAGAATTGTGAGTACTGCAGATATATATCACACAATGCATTCAATTAGAAAAGAGCTAACAATATCAATCTATACAGGTACCCAGTGTTGGAATCCATACAAAAATATCTCTGGCCCCGACTGTGCAAGCTTGACCAAAAAACATTGTAAAGATTTATTTTCAGTTTACAGTAAAAATATAAAAGTTTTTTTTTTTTCTTTCTCAGTGTACGTTTAGCAAGGCTAATTTATCTAAGGATTAAGTTTTGACCAATGGCCTAAACGTAACTTTTAAACAATACCATACAGTCATGCATTGCCACATTGTTCAGAGAGTTCGATTATGGCAACAACAATTTAGTTATGCGGCAATACATGATTGCATGATAGTGTCTACAAGTTTCCCGCTAATACTGGATAAAAAATTGAACTCTATATCCATTGATTTTTTTGTCATGTTTTGTTTAAGGTACGAGCTGCATTACCAGCTGATTACATTTGGAAAGGTAAACTACATTTTCTCGTACATCAGTAACTGATCATATATTAGTAAAACATAGTTTAATCTAAAACTAATGCATGCAGGTCTTCTGTACAAAAAGCAAACCAAATTGTAATGCATGTCCAATGAGAGGGGAATGCAGACACTTTGCAAGTGCTTTTGCAAGGTATTTCTCTGAGAAGATTATTTGCACCCATCATGTTTAAAATAAATAATGAAGAGAAAAATACCTTCGATATGTGACACAACACCATCCACTACTTGATTTTTCATACACTAGAAGTACTGCAGATATTTCTGTCAGAAGGATAGAGATCTTTAGAGTTATGAAGTTCATATGTCCCTTACTAAATTACTATTATGTTTTATACATGATTATTTTCACAACATTCTAATTGCATTATCTTGTTAAAACAGTGAACTTAGCAAACAGTTTTAACAGTTATGTCAATATCACTTTGAAAATTTAATAACTTGCATATATTCCAAGTTATGATAGATCAATATACAAATAAACAAATGTTGAATGCAGTGCAAGGCTTGCCCTCCCAGGACCAGAGCAGAAGAATATAGTTCTCTCAGGTGGAAACAATGCAACTGATCAGAACCCATCAGTAATCATCGATCAGTTGCCCCTGCCTCTCCCAGGACCGGAGCAGAAGAATATTGATATTACAACTGGAAACAATGCAACTGATCAGAACCAAACAGTAATCATCAATCAATTGCCCTTGTCTATCACTGAAAACACAAACCAAGCAGAAGAACATCAACAGTCAGTAGTGATCAGGCAACTTGAAACGAACTCTGAAATCGATATTTGCCAACCCATTATTGAAGAGCCAGCAACTCCAGAACCAGAATGCTCTGAAGTATTTGAAAATGATATAGAGGATATTTTCTATGAGGAATCAGATGAAATTCCAACCATCAAACTAGACATAGAAGAGTTCACTACGAATTTACAAAACTATATGCAAGAAAACATGGAACTTCAAGAAGGTGAAGTGTCAAAGGCCTTGGTTGCTCTAAATCAAGAAGCTGCTTACATTCCTACACCGAAGCTAAAGAACGTCAGCCGGTTGCGCACAGAGCATTCTGTGTAAGTAAAAACTAACTTATCTCCAACTAGTTAATTAAATAGTTTAACAAATGAAATGTGGGGCAAAGAAATTGACAAATATTCTACAAAAGCATGAACAACAAGTAATATATGATTTGCCTCACATTAATCTTGAATCACACAAAGATGGAGATTACACCCTGAGGAAATAGATAATATTCTCATCCAACATATGATTTAGTATTTGGCATGAAGTTTTTGTAGGCATCATATCCATTATCTTATATTAGTCAAATACTATTATAATTTAAGCTGATATTTGTTTACCTTCCTGCAGTTATGAACTCCCAGATACACATCGTCTTCTGGAAGGGGTTAGTGATTGCTGGATCTGTTACTTACAGTTGTGTTTATGCTATATGCCCAACTTTAATTATTTTGTTATGCAATACAGTGGGAAAAGCGAGAACCTGACGATCCGGGCAAATACCTTCTAGCTATCTGGACTCCAGGTGGGCCAGAAATAACTTGACTACACTGCCCCCTTATAGATATGAATTAGATTGGTTGTGAAGTTATTGTCAATATTATACTGCCATAATAATTTAGGAAGCCTTACAATATAATTTAGTTCTCTGGTGTTTTCTGATTTATTTGCCAAATACATTAATGTGTACATCAGGTGAGACAGCAAATTCTATTCAACCACCGGAAGGAAAATGCAGCGCTCAGGAACATGGCCAGCTCTGTAATGAGGAGGAATGTTTTTCATGCAATAATTTCCGTGAAGCTAATTCACAAATAGTTCGAGGGACAATCCTGGTATGAATGCTCAACCATGTAATGTTTATTAATTGTTATTGTTGTACAATATAGTGGAAAAATAAAGGGTTGGATGGGGGAGTAATTTCTATATAAATGCAAGTATTCTTACCCTGACTTGAAATAAATCATGAATAGATACCATGTCGAACGGCTATGAGAGGGAGCTTTCCGCTAAACGGCACCTATTTTCAAGTCAATGAGGTAAAGTAGTGAGAAATATCACATCATCAAATGTATTTCCTTTAATATATTCATTTATGTTTCTAAATCAAGAAGTTTAAAAAAAGTAAGTGTTATTTGAGGCAGGTTTTCGCAGACCATGAATCAAGTCTTAACCCGATTAGCGTTCCCAGAAGTTGGATATGGAACCTCAATAGGAGAACAGTGCATTTTGGAACCTCCATACCAACCATATTCAAAGGTAAACACACTTAAAAGTTAAAGATTTATAGCAAATCTCAAACAACAAATTTTAATATGCGCTTTTTGTTACGCAGGTCTAACAACACCAGAAATTCAACAGTGCTTCTGGAGAGGTAAGATATAGATCCCATAATGTAATATTGTCTTCTGTTTCACAATATGTGCAACAATGCCACATACTTATGTAAATTCTACGCAATCATATATGATAAAATAATGTGAACATATAACAACGAACCTGTCTAAACAAATTACTAAAAATGTTTTGCAGGGTTTGTCTGTGTACGAGGATTTGACAGGCAAACACGAGCACCCCGTCCTTTGAAAGCTAGACTACATTTCCCAGCTAGCAAATTGGCCAAGACAAAGGAGAAGACAAAAAAAGACTCCACGGCCACAAACTCACAACAAGGATTGAATTCAAAACAAAATGCAGACCAGCCAGAATTTCTTGCTAGCATTCCCAACTTACAACAGAACGGCGGATCCTGAAGATACATCATATTTTTTCCATCCTGTAACATGTGTATAATAACAGGGTCATTGCTAACCAACTTTAAGCCCGCCGCCCTTATCGTGCAAAGAGACCGGACCGGGCAGTTTTTTCAGACCAAAAATGTATCATGGTAAAATTTAGGTTCTTAGCTTTCATGAAGAGGAATGTGAATGCATAAATACTCATGTAATTTAAATTTTATGCACCTCAATTTACTAGTCCCGTTTAAACAATTAGTCCAAATTTTACTTTTACATTAAATTTTATGGTAGCATGTTTAAAATTGATTTTGATGTGAGGTTTTTTATGTTTCTATATTTCTATATTTTTACATTAAAACAAAGTTTGATGAAAATTTGATCGTAAATATTATTTTAACCTAACTATTTTTGTTACTATTTCTGCCGAAATTGAAGTTAAGATCTAAAATCAAATTTTATTGAAGATTAAAAATGTTGATGAAACTGCATTTGGATCAACGTGAAGTGGAGAAACGTACCTTCGAAGTTTTGTGTTTCACGAACAAAAATACGAAAAGTTATTTCGTAGAGATATACGAAGTAGATTGTGAAGTTTTTTTTTTGGTGTTTCTTTCTTCTTCGTTGTTTCTTGGCCAAACTTGCTAGCTGAGTAATGCAATATAGTGCTTAGTTTCCACCATGTTCTTCATGCTTTTCTTTCTTCCCTCTCTTTCTCTTCTTTTTGTCGCTATATATTTACACTGTGACGGTGTTTGTTGTCGTTGAGCAATTGGGACTCTTTTTTGACTTTTGTTTGTGTGGATGGTGGAAGTGGTGGGGACCAGCTGGACTAAGATGGGCCAGTTTGGATTGGTCAATAAGATTGGCCCATTCTACATCTTTTTTCACTACGGTTAATTTTTACCCTTGAATTGCTTACCCCAGAAAATATACTACCGTAAGATATCTTTTGATAAAATTTTACTATCAAAAAACAGATCTTTGTAAGAATTGTACTACAAGAAAATATCTTGGGATAAATTAGTGAATTTTGATCAATTTAGAGAGGACGGTGATCAACTATCTTTTTTCATAGAGTTTAATTATATATATGTTATTATTTCCTCGACTGTCTTGAGATGAACAAAACTAGCTTCATTCCGTTGAGCAAATATAGAGAACATTAATACTCAATACGAGAAATGCAAGACTTTCTCTACCCAGTACATCCTTTTCTAATACCATTGAATTTGAAAATATTGTTTGTTTTATCCTAAAAATGGAGTAGTGTTATATTTAATCCTAAATAAATATGGTTTTTCACTGTCATGTCATAGTAAACTACTTAAAGGCTATAATTTATTTTGGCTATAATTTCTGTGAATGATAATGTACTAAAAAGTTCGATTTATAAAGTTTCATTGCATTGTCATTGTAGATCATAGAAACTATCGATTCATTTTAAACCAAGATGTAGATCATAGAAATTGTTGGTGCATCTTAGACAACACAAGGTGTCAATGCATTCTTTTTTTTTTTTTGGTTAGTAGACGAAATGGCAAAGTCATTGGAAACTCACACACACAAGGTGGAATGACACCAGGGATCAAACCCCAATCATGGCATCTGACACTAGCAATTTTGGTATTTCTATCATTTGAGCTAGGATTTGTGGACAGTGTCAATGCATTCTATACCATGCGGAAGTACTTATGTATTTACACGCTCAAATTGTACAATCCTAATCTGTAATGGTTGCAATATCTCGTGTATTGTTATCAACTACGTCTAGATCCTCGAACTATTGTATGCACTCAAAATGGAAAAGTGTGGTGTATTTATCAGAGAAAGCGTGGAACCCACCAAGAATATAGATGATGTGATTACGTATGTCATTGAGTGCTTCTATTAGCTTTGTCCTCGTCACAACCAATCTTCTATATATATTTTTAAATGATTTAATATGTATACATTGACTACGTAAAATATTTTACACATATATCAATCAAATCACTTCATAATACCACTTTTATAGGTTAATATATAAATCATCTCTGCAAACAACTATTTAACATTACTTGATTGGATATATATGTTATTTTTATAGTGTGAGTGTGTTATGGACTAAGCTTTTGGGTTGGCTTAAGCCTAATGTCACATCCATCGGCACGATATCACATCCGTTCACCCATTTATATATACAACCCTTTCACCACCTCTTTGGATATGTCTCACTCTAACTTCAACATTTACCTCAAGTTTATACTGACTTGAGCGTCTGAGTGTTTTCTGCATGTACCTACCTTTTCCGTCATTGGTCACCTGCAACGCTCGGATCCTACCTCCGACTTGGAGCATTTCTTCACCGAACCACCATTGTGAGTTTCTTTATGTCTCAACTCTCTATTATCATCTTCAGATAATTTTGAGTTACGTGCAGAACAAGTGTATGAAAAATAATCTCATTTTATAGCTCATATGGTAGTCACATGAATATGATATGCGACAGTTTAAACATTTTATAACTTAGTTGATAGTCACGGTGATGTTAATACGTAAAAGTCTCAGTTTGAATTCAAAATTATCCACTTCTCATTATTTAAGATGTGTCAATTTAACCACTGCATTGATAAAAAAATAATATAATATTATTTTTAAATATAGTTAATTTTTTTTGTGTTTTAAGTTACCATAATATAGGTATGAAGTTATTTCGGTCGGGGATTTGTGGAGCACGGAGAGTGGGTTATCTAGGGGTGTTCGTATCTGAATCAAACCAAAAGTAAAACCACAAACCGAACCAATCTAAACTGAAAACCGCAAAAAAATGATTTTAGTTTAAACCGCATGGATCGTTTTTCTTCTAAACCGTGTGTTTTTGTTTGCGATTTTTATTTCAGAAAACCAAACCAAGTACTTAACTTAACTCTATAAACTAGTAGCAATCAACCTATTACCTATCATTTCACGCGATCCATAACTATACTGTTGGTTTTAAAAATAAGTTCTTATGTATATACAATTTTTGTATAAGCAAATTATATCATGTAAACAACAAAATAAATTAAAATTTTCTATGTTTATTTTGTAACAAGTTGGTAATATTGTCATATTATTTATATCACAATAAACTGCACAAACTAAACCAACCTTAACGCATTGGTTTGGATGAATTTTTAAAAATCAACCGAAATCGAACCGCAGACATTTTTGTCTCGCGATTTATATAACTTTTATGTTCAAAATCGAACCAACCTGCACGTCAAACACCCGAGTTATCGACTCCCAACTAAAATCTTGGAGTAAGAAATCGAACCCAAAATTAATTTAATACGATCAATATTCTAAAATATTTACTCCTTATAATAATTTATTATTAGTTTAATAGTTATTATTTTAAATTAAATATTTTAACAATCTAATGAACATTTTTTTTTTTAAGAAGATCCGACCGTTATAATAGCTTATTATGGTCTTTACAATTTGTATAAAAAAATAAATAATCCGGTCTTCACAATCACTATTTGCCTTGTATCAAACACATCATTTTGAATGAAATGAATCAAGGGTCTGTTTGGATTATCTTATTTTTGAGATTATGCAAACAGCTTATGCAATATAAATTAGGTTTTATGCTATTTTATAAGTTCACACTAGCGAAAATTATATTTTTATAAGCTATTTTATTATAAACTGCCTTGACAAACTTATAATAATACATAAAAATTGCATAAACTCAAAAATAAGTTTATCTAAATGGGCTCTAAGTATGCATCCGTAAAAACAAATTATTTATAAACGGAGAAAAAAATTGCGATTATTATTTTTAAAAAATGGATTTTCACTTAAAAATCTTTAGTCACCTTGTATTACAACAACGCATCAATTTTTCGTACCTAATATATATACTCCATCCGTTCCAGAATTTAAGTAAAAGCGAGTCAAATAAACTTGATGTATTTGGTTAAAGATTTAGACTAAATACATTTATTTTTGTTAACTTTTTTTACTTATATTATGAGATAAAGGAGTATATATAGACACACATGTAAAAAAATCTAATCTCAATCTCAAACACCATCTCAATTTCTTTATTTCCTGATTACACAATCATGTTGCTCTCAACCTATAAAAACCCTCAATTCTTTGATTCTATATACTCTCTTGATCTATCTCTTCTCTTTCTTTTATTTTTCCCCAACCGTGCGAATTGGGAATTAGGGTTTATCTCAATACTCATTGTACAATTTTGATTCATCTATGTTAATTTCTAATCAATTTTTATCTACAATAGAATTTGCACGATAATAATAATTATTATTAAGCGCAATGTTGTTTTTCTTGTTGTAAATCTAGTGGATTAGAGTTACAGTTAGGGGTTTAGATTTAGATTCACTGTATTTGATTTTGATGGGCACCAAGAGCATGCATAGATCGTTGGATAGATCGAGAGAATCAGGTGCTAAGAAGCCTCGATTGATCGAGAAATCGGGATAATTTACACATGCATTCAATCGAATCACTCCATAATACCAATTTTTTTATGTTAATTTATGAACAATCTTTGCAAATATCTACTTAACATTATTTGATTTGATATATATGTAATTTTTCAATAGTGTCAGTGTGTTATGGGCAAACTAGACTTTGGATCGACCAAGTCCAATGTCACATCCATCGACCTAGTGTCACATCCTTTGACCCATATACATATACAACCCTTCACCACCTCCCAAAATATGTGTCACTCCAATCTCTACCCCCATTTCAAGCTTATACTAACTTGGGCGTCTGTGTATTTTTTGCAGGTACCCCCTTCTTCCATCGCTGGTCACATATACAGCTCAGATTTCGACCTTCAACTTAAAACATTTTTTCCACTAGTCCACCACTGTGAGTTTCTCTATCTATCATCTTCATATCATCCTCTTCAGATAATTAAGAGTTTTATTCTGAACAAGTGTAAGAAATTTAATCTCATTTTAAAGCTCATACAGTAGCCACATGGATGTTGATATGTAGGAGTTTCAACATTTGATTGCCTAGTTGATAGTCATAGTAATGTTGGTATGTAGAAGTTTGAATTTGTCAATTTAGCCACTATATTATTTGATAAAAATTACAATATAATATCATTTTTAAACGGTTATTATTTTATTTTGTTGGTTTTCACTACTAATATATGGGCACTGGATCGTATAATATGGTTCGAAGTTCAGTTATAACATCACGTGATTTCAACACCCTTCCAATTACAATTGTGGGTAATCCAACTGTGATTTTCCTCAACAATTTTAGCGTCAATCACCAATAGATCAATCAATGTCGTTAAATTATTTTTTTTTTAACACAAATAATTATTATTTTTGCATTTTAAGTTACCATGATACATCTAATTGGAGAAAAACAATTGCGATTATTATTAAAAAAAAGTCAGATCTTCACTTAAAAATCTTATTACAATTTTCAACACATCAATTTTTGGTACCTAATAGACTCCTATACTCTAAGAAACAATGATTGTGTTTTCGATCTATAGCACTGTAAAATCTAATCTCAATCTCAACACCAAAGCTCAATTTATCTATTTACTGTTTCAATAATCATGTTCCTCTCAACGTATAAAAAACCTTCAATTCGTTGATTCTATTTACTCTCTCGATTTCTCTCTTCTCTTTCTTTTATTTTCTCCCCATCCATGCGAATTGGGGATTAGGGTTTATCTCAATACTCATTGTACAATTTTGATTCATCTATGTTATTGTTCAATTCATTTTATTCACAATAAAATCCGCGCGATAATAATAATAATCATTAAGCGCGATGTTATTTTTCTTGTTGTAAATCTAGTGGATTAGGGTTAGAATTAGAATTAGGGTTTTAGATTTAGATTTGTTGTGTTTGATTTTGATGGATATGGAGAGTACGCGTAGATCGTTGGATAGATCGAGAGAACAACCAGGTGCTAAGAAGCCTCGATTGATCGATGAGCTTCAACAAGTTTCAAATCCAACTTCACGACCGTTTTCTCAACGACAAGGTGGTGGTGGTTCTGGTGTTGCTTCGATTTTATCGTCTGGTAGGTTTCGAATGAATGATAGAGATTCAGATAGTAGTGATGGTGGTTATCATCCACAACCGCCGCCGCATCAAGAGCTTGTGACTCAGTATAAGGCTGCTCTTGCTGAACTTACTTTCAACTCGAAACCTATAATTACCAATTTGACTATAATTGCTGGAGAGAATCTTTCTGCTGCAAAATCAATTGCTGGTGCTGTCTGTGCTAACATTCTTGAGGTGAATCTCAGTTTATTTACACTGAGCAATTGTTTGTGTTTGTATTGTATCTTTTTTCGTTTCTGTTTTATAATTTATAGCTGATAGCTGATTAAATTAAATTCAATTGTAATTGATTTCGAGGTGGAATTTGAATGAGAAAGTGCACCTTTGATGTTATCTTTTTGGTTTTGATGGTTTTGATTATATGCTTGTGCTATTGATAAATTGGTTTAGTTTTGTACCCGTTGTGTAGAGGTTTTTCGGTATAATGGTGAATGTTATTTAGAAAAGAAGTGTTTGTCATTTATCCATTTTATCTTCATTTGTGTTGACTAGGTTTTCTGAGGTAGATGTTCTCAAGTTGTACTGTACTATCTACCTGAACATGAGAAAAAGGAAAATATACTGTATTTAGTTTTTAAGTCCATGGTACAAAAACGGAAAAAAGTTCTTTCAATGATGAGTTTGTGTCAGGAAGGTCAATGTCAAGTATGATACTGTAATGATTCTGTTAAAATACCAGTTTTGGGAACTGGCTCCATAGCCTAAGAGAGTCCATATGCAACTGGCCAGCAGCATCATTGGAACGTGGGGCTATGCGATTCTCCTGGTCTTTTGTTGACTTTGTATGCAAAGGGCAAGGGGTTAAGAATCTTTGGAAACATGTGTATTTTTGTGTCTGACATGGGGAAATAAATGTCAGTTTCCTTTCTCAAATAGGGTTGAAGTCAACTTTTGGTGAAAATTGATGATAAGTTATAATATTGGTATATAGTATTGGTTTAAGCTCCTCGTTTACATTTGTTAGGGCAATTTTACTTCTAGCCCATTGCTTGTTTGTGCATTTGTCATACGAAAGGGCGTGTTTAATTGAACAGTGTTAATAACTTTCCAGGTACCAAGTGACCAAAAGCTGCCATCTCTTTATCTCTTAGACAGTATTGTTAAGAATATTGGGCGGGATTACATAAAATACTTTGCTGCCAGATTACCTGAGGTCAGATATCTATTATTTTTCCTTTCATTGGCTTTTGTCCCTTTATTTATTATCATCTATGATGAATCATTCTGATTGTGAAATGAAATCAATTTACACTAAACTGTTTAAATGTGATTTGGTTACAACTTATATGCATAGTTATACACGTATAATGATATTGAAATAATTCTGGCATTGCAATAAAAAATGAATAATCTAACCATCAACAAATGGAGTTTTTCAATTTGCATTCTCCTGCGACTGTGAGTATTTTCTAATTTTATACACCTATTTTTAACTAGGTACTTGCCAATTACTCCTTTACATTTTAGGTATACTGCAATACATACAGACAGGTTGAGCCTCCTGTCCATTCAAGTATGAGGCATCTTTTTGGAACTTGGAGAGGAGTCTTTCCTCCTCAGACCCTTCAGATAATTGAGAAGGAACTCGGCTTCACTCCCGCAGTCAATGGTTCAGCTTCTGCATCTGCCACCCTTAGAAGTGATTCCCAGTCTCAACGCCCAGCTCATAGCATTCATGTGAATCCCAAATATTTAGAAAGGCAACGTCTTCAGCAGTCCAGCAGGGTAGGTGAAATGATTTCAAATGAACAATCTTTTAAATAATAGAAATGTTTTATTTGATTGGAATAGGTCAAGATTAGATAGTAGTGCAGGGAATTTATTTTTCATGAATCGGAATCAGAGTCATCTGTTCCTTGAATGATGAAACAAGAATGAAAAACAAACCATTGCCATCAAATTTTGAGCTTGATAGATTATTGCTTATTACTTATTGAAACAAAATATAGTATTCTGTGTATTTAAGCATTTTGGAACTTTTAAACCAAATGCATGAACTGTCCTAATTTTTTTCCTGCTATATGGTGGCTTTTGAGGTTTGGTTCATGGTAATCTTTACCGACTTCATTTATAAGTAATATTTTGAAATTTGAATTTCAAAAAATGCCTTCTGATTCACGATACTTACCACAAATCAACAGCTATTTCATACCCTGCATGCCTTTAAAATTTGTCAAGTTATAGCAGTAGATATAACACATGCTTTTTTACACCCTATCTCTGGTACTTAATTATTTTGCCATGTCTTTTTTTGTCTCATGCAGACCAAGGGAGTATTTAATGAAATGTCTGGAGTTATTTCAAACTCAAATGAGGACCCAGAGAGGCCCGATAGAGCATTGGGTGTTGCACGACCATGGCTGGATCCTAGGCTTAACATGCATGTTAGTGAAGTAGTTTTTCTTTTCCTCTTTATATTATTCAATCTGTCAATTCCCATATTTTAATATAATGGTGTATATTGCAGAATAATCAGCGTACTCATAGAGATGCATTTAATGATTCCGTTCCTGAGAAGAGCATTGGCGGTGCCTACGGGGACAATGAATATAATTCTACTCTTTCAAATAATTTGGGCTCAGGTGTTGGAAGAACTGGAAGTAGGCTCATTGGCAGTGTTGCAGAGACCTTATCCGGGCAAAGAAGTGGTCTCAGCCTCAAACATGGTTTTTCAAATCATGAAGCACCAAAACCTATGAATTTGGATGCACATAACATCAGGAACAGTGTGATGTCAAGGAACTGGAAAAATTCAGAGGAAGAGGAGTTCGTGTGGGATGAGATGAACTCTGGAGTGCCTGATCATGTACCTAATGTCTCTAGCAACTTGAACTCAGACCCATGGATGGCCGATGATGACAATTTGGTAAGCTTGCTATGATAACGGGTCAATTGCACTTTGCTACCACATTTGTTTGTCCAATTTCAGTTTGTTTCCCAATATACAAAATAAGGTGCTTTCCAGTTTGATCTACCTTGTTTTTTTTTTTGGAATGTGTCCCTTGTCCTTCAAGATAGAAATTTACACTCCTACAAATTTGAGACGCATATGGACTGCAAATAATTTTATGGTAACAATTAAGAAGACCAATTCACGTTGTCTGATTTTGATGAGAATGCTCCACAAGAAATTAACTTGTGGTTTTTGGCACAGTTAGAGCATCATTTAGAGTCTATTTCTTGTCTTGAAAAGTCATTTGTATGTAAGTTCCGTCTAATTGGAAGAATCAATCCCCTAATTGAAAGGCGGGGGATGTTGCGAAAAGCATACCAAAGGAGAGAGCAACATGACAAAATGCTTGATGGGAAAGTAAATGCCCAACAAAATAGGGAGGCAAAGTATAATTGTCACTAACAAAACTTCAGCATCAGATTGAAGTAGTACAAAACTGGAACCAAGGAACAATTTATAGAAACAAAAGGAATTGGCAAAGATAATATTCCTAACTTTGTTGACTTAAAAAAAATATTAATTTAAAATCCTAATAAAACTAAGACATAATTCCATAATTCAACTTGGCATAAGATATCCTAGGACTTAACAATTAACACTAATAATTATTAAATCTGTATTTGTAAAGCATATAATTCTCAAATGGTAGATGCATTGTAAATTGATATAACGATCTTATATTTCATCCCTTCATTCTGCACCACTAACATTACATATTTATATATTTCTCTGATGTTCTTGAACAATTTTGCTTTCTGCACGCAGGAAACTGAAGATCACCTCCAAATCACACACCCAATTGGAAGAAAGGTTGATAAAGAAATACCCATTGTTAAGAAACAACTACCATCATCCGGGGGTCATCCATCATTATCATGGGAATTGCAGAAGCAGATCCCAAGTGGCAAACTGAATATGAAGTCAGGTCACTCAGAAATATCTGTTTCTGCTCCTAGTGGCTTACCTAAAAACTCAAATTCTTTGGCTGCGAAGATGAGGAATCAGTCTTCTATGCCACATACAACAATAGGAACAGCCAAAATTATGGGACAGCAGGAATTTGATTCTGAGGGGGCCGAATCCCCTTCTGAACAGTCACCTTCCCGACTACAGTCTCTATCAGTGCCAGTAACAACATATCACCCTCCTTCAAGTCAATATATTAGAGATCCCGCACCTGCCATTGGTCCCAATGTTCAGGTTGGTAACTTTCGAAAATCACAAGAAAAGGACTTGCGGGGTCCATTATCTTCGGCAACTTCTTTTCAGCCAAAACCTCAGCAACGGCAGCTGGGCCCATCACAGGCTGAAGTTACTCTTAAAGCTAAGCAGCCACCCAAGTCTAAAGTTTCTTTAGCCAAAGCCAAAACCACAGCCACTTCAGAAAAGTCATCCACGAAGAGTCTTCCAGCTCCATCTGTGAAGAGTGGAATCATCCCCAACAAATCAATTACCAGAAGTCTGGATGCAAGTAATCGTCCATCTCAATCAGGGGTTAAGCCTACTCGGTCAGTTGGTCCTTCCCCTACCACATTAGTTTCTCCAGGTTCTTCAGCCGTGTCATTAGGTTCTCCAAACGATTATCCACAGACTTTGCCAAAACTACTTCAAGGGAAGGCTGGAAAGAAGCAAAAGGATTCTAATCAACCCTCTGCTTCCTCTAATGAACGCGGCGCATCAGCTCCGGGCTCAAATGCTGCCAATAAG
This sequence comes from Trifolium subterraneum, assembly GCA_951799995.1. Taxonomy (NCBI): domain Eukaryota; kingdom Viridiplantae; phylum Streptophyta; class Magnoliopsida; order Fabales; family Fabaceae; genus Trifolium; species Trifolium subterraneum. Next base: position 6,067,907 of record OX637468.1, on the reverse strand, counting down.
AATACCTTAAATCCATTTTCAAATCTTCTGAGCTCTCTAGTTGCCAAAGGTTTGATATCTGCAGGTGCGGAGTCAGCAACTGTATTGCCAAGTGAGACGGTGATGCGATCGAAAGATCAAACTGAAAGCATTACTGCCAATTCCTCTTTGCCAGTTGCTTCAGCTCCTGATTCTGCAGCCGTCCCGTTAAAATCTTCCAGAGATGAGGCAGATGCTGCTGCAAAAGCCTCGCTTGCCTTGTGTCAATCAACTAGCACAGAAATTAGAAATCTTATTGGCTTTGATTTCAAACCTGATGTAATTCGAGAAATGCACCCACATGTAATCACAGAATTATTGGATGAACTCCCACATCATTGCAGTAATTGTGGTATCAGGCTTAAACAGCAAGAACAGTTTGATAGGCACTTGGAATGGCATGCTACAAAAGAAAGAGAACAAAGTGGTCCTACTGGAGCATCAAGAAGATGGTATGCTAAGTCAGAGGACTGGATTGCTGGCAAGGCCGAATATCTATCCGAGTCTGAATTTACCGATTCTGCTGATGAATATGATGATAAAATTGCAGATGGCAGTCAATTGGATTCTATGGTTGTAGCAGACGAAAACCAGTGCTTGTGTGTACTGTGTGGCGAACTATTTGAAGATGTATTCTGTCAGGAAAGGGACCAGTGGATGTTCAAGGGGGCTGTTTATCTGAACAATTCAGATAGCGATAGTGAGATGGAAAGTAGAAATTTGGGCCCCATCATTCATGCTAGATGCTTATCAGAGAACTCAATATCTGGTGTGATCAATACAGTAAGGCTCATAGTGAATTGAATGGACGTCTCCAAGTTGATTTTTGAGGCTTCAATTAGTCTTATTTGAAAGAGCTCGTTCAAATTTTTACTAGTTATTGACTGGACCTGTTCTTTATGCAGGAACATGATTAATATGTTACCCCTATAGCATTGGAGAGGTAAAGTCAGAAGCTCACCAAGGGTACCCAGGTTCTCGTTGCGCACCAAAACTAGATGGCCCTTTCGAGCAATCAAACAAATTTTGTGCCCTTTTGGTTTCTTTTTATTGTACTAGAGGGAGAAAAGAGAAATTAAGCAGCATTCAAAATATATAAACGTGAGATAGTTTTTTTGCAGCTAAACTTAGACCTTTGATATTGTTGAGATAACTTTATTTTATGGTGGCGATGAAGCGGATTTTCACTTTCACATTTAACGCATATGGGGATAATACAGGGGGTTATGCTCGTCATCCAAATGGCGGATAACATTATCCTTGTCATTAAAATAACAGATTTGATTCCCTAATCCCCACTCTTTTAATTTTCCGTTGTTAAATCTGCACATTTTATTTGAGGGGGGAGTTAAAAGTGAAGTAATACTCATTACCTGTCTATTATTGGTTTCATTAATTTGTCAGCTGCATAATCAATAATGATGCATTGCGTCATTTGTTGCATACTATTGACCGAAGTTTTTGGTTGTTGATTTGGTTGAGAAGTGTTTCGTTTGTTCTATTCTAGGCCTAGGATGCTTACAGTCTTTGTTTTTTATATGCACTGCAGACAATTATCAACTATTTGATTTCAGAGAACATGAAATTTAATGTTAGATTTTATGAAATAATACTTATTTGTTGGTAATGATCATTGATTATTTCAGGAAAAATCTAAATATTTTATGAATTTAATTTATATGCACCGCCAGTGTAAAGTTATTTTACACATGTGTTCAATAATATATCGACACATCATGTATGGTAATTAAAAATACATGATACGTTACATCCATCAAATGATGTGGCAACACATCATTGGATGTATGTGCAAAAAAACTTTACATCGACTGTGCATAACAATTAAACTCATATTTTATGTTGCACATTTATCAGTTAGTATAATTGATCAATGAAAAAACTGGTGGTTTTTCTGTTATCTGTTTAAAATTCATGTGCAAAAAAAAAAATCCCAATTAACCTTTGGTATGGACAACGAATCTTTTAGGATTGAATATATGAAGAAATCAAACGCAATCCGGTTCTTTAATACAATTACAACCTCATCTAGAAACTTGGTTGGACTTTTGAGCATTTAGTTAAACTGTGGCCGACATTGTCCAAACTCTAAATTGAAAAGTAATGAACCCTACAGATAGTCACGGGCTCACGGGTGTTTGTAGAACATTGTACTTACTAGAGTTTTTATTTTACTTCTTTCCACACAACCAATCACAAGACTTTGTTAACGACATAATTGCTTAAAACATCAAACTTTTGACTCCTTTGTCTTTCCTCATTCACACTCTCAAATCTTGTCCTCTATAAAAACAAAATGAACTTATAAGAGGAATGATTGACAAGGACAATGGCTCAAATTATGGGATAAGAAATCTATATTTCAAGAAGTAAAGGGACCCTTAATTACTACTATTAGCAACTATCCGTATGAGTTAATTAACAACACATGTAGTAGGTGACTTAATAAATACACAAAATCCACTCTCTAAAGTCTTCTACCATAAAGTACTAGTATAGTACTATTACTAGTAGAAGCTTGTGAAAAGGTAGTACTACTAGTATGTCAATTTCAATTTGTCAACCCTTTCTTGTTTTCAACGCATACCCCAAGTGGGGGCTATAAATGGAATGGCAGATACGTTCAATAATCGGACAACGTTACTGAATCTATTTGGATTTTGAAATATCATCTCTAAGTATGTCAATGGTGGGAACATGTTGAGCAGAAAGAAGTTGATGAAATTAAATAGTTCAATCAATTCTCAGACTTTTCGGTTTGGTACTTTAGCAACAAAAGAAAAATCAGTAAAACATTGATTTTGTCAATCCTCAATAAACGGATCCGGATTTGATGCTGTACCGTTTTCACACAATTCCACGTGGTTATCGATCTCGGCCGTAGAGATTTGATCAAACGGTTTATATTTATTCAACATTGATTTGACAGTTGAACACAATATTTAATCATGACCATTAGTTTTTGATCGGACGGTTTAGATCGATAACCGCGTGAAAATACTACAACATCAAATATTTTTCCCTCAATAAACTACTCCCTATCTACTGTAAAAAAACAAGTCAACAAATTATCTCTAGCCCTTAAATTTACTCCATGTTCATCAAATTTTTTGAATATGTTAAATTTGTCAAGAAACAAAGTTCATCATTTTTTTTTGTTGAAAAGTTAAATCAGCTCACCCAAATTGATACCAGACACAATCAAACCTGAAACCTTAAGGAGAAGCATACTCTTAGGTCTCAAGCCTCCACTATACCAACCCAAGTGAGTTTTAGTTCATCAAATTGTTAGAACCTAAATTGTAGCGGTGCAAGCACAAATTACATAATTCAGCCTCTAGAAACTAAGCATCTAATGATGCAAGGAAAAACAATCCATACATAAGAAATACCTACATTTAGTGTAATTGTAAGGTTAAACCGGCAATTTTCATGAAACATTTTCCTCAGCGACTAATGTACTACAGTAGCCAATTTTTTCTTTGTAGAAATAGTAGTTAATTTTATAGTTGGATAAAGTTTCACTACAAACTATTAACACTGACAACATCCATGTTTTTGTTTACCAACTGTCAACATGCATGTTGGCTCATACGGTCAAAATTCGACGAAACAAATAAAATAAGAATACATTGTTATTTTAAGAGAAGGGCTAAATAGTAAGAATGATTCACACAAGAATCGGAAGAATATAACCTGACTTGATTTTT